>CM032889.1:21667736-22867736 GCA_019176425.1 Megalops atlanticus | reverse complement strand
CACTAGAGCAATGTTAGCTTTTTTCATGTTAGCCCACCCATAATGCATGGTAATTATCTGTGTAAGCAACATTACACTGCATCTCATTTGGATTTGGATCAGGAACTGGATTCAAGGATCAAGTACCTGGTGTTTCAGCAATAAACACTAGATGAGGGAAGAGGCCTTTGAAGACCGGGGTTGCCAACAGCAAAAAATTTGCTTTCTTTGGAGCTTGGACAAATTTTGAGCTTTTTCTCTGTCTAATTGGATGATCTGCCATTCCAATAGCCACAATAGTGAGGGCAGCCACTCAACTGTCAGGGTTTCACTGTTACACATGTGTCAAGTGTGTCAGTTTGCATAGTGTGATGCCTCCTTTGGTTCTCATGTGCCATGCTTCAGAGTGAAGAGAATGCAAGATATGTGAAGAAGCTGTACATGCGAAGAAGCTAAACATGACTGACTGCAGGCAGTGAGTTGCCCGTTTCTGACAGTTCATTCCTGCATTTATGCACTGTTCAAGAGAGCCAGCAACACACCAATGCCTTTACACAAATCCATCCTGTACATGAGTACATTTCAACACCACATACAATAAATTACCCAAGTCATGACTTGATGATACAGTGTTAGGGTAATGATTAGAATTCTTATCGTGGAATGAGTGGCGATACAATAAAATGATGAGTGCCAAGTTAATGATGATAAAATGCTTGAAGCTAATTCATTGCAGCTGCCATTGGTGCTTTGAATTCTAACGCAGCACTAAAACGGGCATAATTCTTCTCATGGAACACACGACACAAACAAAGTGTCCACAGATTTTAATTAATAGAATATGCATATTAAGAAATTCCTTTCAAAGCCCCACAGGATGTCCAAGATTAGACTTGCTTTACAACCTTTTTGCTGTGGTTGGTTTTTTTTTATCTCACTTTACAAGTTCCTCCCCTCCACAGACCATCACCATGTGTTCGTGCAGAGTGTTCAGGGACTCTATTTTTAGCGCTGTTTCTGTTAATTGGAGCTGATGAATCCAACAGTGTTGACAATGCTTGCTTAAGGTGTGATCCTGTACATTTCAGCAGATACATTTTTTCCCCCTCTTCGTTATCTCACATTCTTGGCGTGCTATTAATGGTGTGTTAAAAAAGATTGGTTTCCCAAGTTGGGGAACTGGCTCGAAACTAACTGTGAAGTTAACAAAGCAAATCTCTTTTTAAAACTTGAATACTTTTGGTGCCTTAGGAGTCATCCAATTCTGAATTTAGCATACAGATGCTGAGCAAAAGATCTACTCTTCAAACAATGTTTCAAAGCACAACAGGGATACAATGCTTTTACGATGCATGACCTGAGTGTGACCGTCAATGAATACAGACAAAAACCAACATGCCAGTAAGAGGATCTGCCAAACTGAATTTTCCACTTATACCAGCTGCACAACTATGAGTCCAACACTATGACTACCTTCTCCACAGTATAAAGTTATGCTGACTGGGTCCATGAAGCATTGGTAAAGTGGCTGGAGCAAATGAGACCTGCCTCCGAATTGAGGTATCTCCAACTTTACACGATTCCAGAACAGGGGACTTATTATTCCTTTACTCTCCTTACTACTGATTGACAGTTAATCCCAAGATTTACCGTAAAGTCCATACAGCAAATTTCCAGAATAGCGTATCCCGCAAGACAGGATTTTGTACATTCTATTCCTTACTTTTACACGTGTATGTTTGCTTGATTTAAAATGATAGTGCCCTTAACTTGTCCATGCACATAAATAGGTCACAAATGAAACATCATCAGCCCTAACCTTTCCAGCACCCCAGACCAGGGGGAATACAATCTATGCTCTGCAGGTACATGAACCCTGAGGTGACAGTTTCTATATGCTGCTCTGTCCCAAAAATCAAATAATAACAATAGATTAAGCCTTGAATGCCTCATTGCTGTAAAAGAGCTGTTCCCTGAGAATAAATGAGAGAGAAAATGTTTGTTTTAATGTCCCAAGTGCACACGGGGAACCTGGAAAAAAAGCTTTTTGTTTTAAGGCACTAAATGATTAGAATGGTCTGTTAGCCCACCTGAAAATCATGTCACAATGTGGAGTTACAATTATTGAGTACATCTTCAGAGCATATTTACAGCATGTTTTTGCAACTGGATGCCATAATTCTAAAACAAGGAAAATGTTCTGCTTATGAATTTGCTGTTTGATTGGTTTGTCTTCTGTCCTCTATTTTCTGGACTCCTGCAAACAAGATTTTTATCCTGTAAACCAAATTTCTTAATAAATAAAAATGTATTTTCCTGCCCCTGAGTACTTGCGATGATGGGGACATGGATTTTTGAAGACCGGATAAAATTCTCACAGATTTTCAAACTGATTTTTGTTTCTCGTGCGATCTGCTAAAATAAGTAGCCTGCATTTCCTAACTGCGCATATGTGACTGTATAGCGAGGCTGCATGAGTGAGGCAGATCTGACATACACCCTGAAAGCGAGGTTACAAAATGATAAACTGCGGACCTTTTCCCTATACAACGTGCAAGCGCGCAGGCTGTGTTTTTGACAGATGTGTTGCCTATGCAGCACATCCGCGCCCAGCTTCGCGAAAGGAGGTAGGCCTAGCCACTTCCGCGTAGGTAATCAGCGAGTCCGTGACAGGAGGAATGATGGGCACGGTGGCCGTAATTGCAGGTGCCAAGGCATGCAGGATGCGGGGGCGGCCTCGATGACAGGCTCTGCGCGCTCCTGAAGCTCGGCGAGGTGACGGACGAAGATGAGGAATTTGGGCCTCTCCTGTGCCAGCCTCACGCAGTCCCACGCAGCTCCTGCCTAGAAAACAAGTGAAGATGGCAAACATCTCATTTTCACTGATTAGACGAATGTTATAATATCCAATTGGCGCGTGGTTTGATGTATCCAATAAAAGGAAACGTAATGCTCGCTCGTGGACATACTCATGTGGATTCGAAATATAAATGCCAATAACTTACGCGGTTATGTAAGTCACAAGAACACAAGTAAGTCATTTTTAGTCCAAAAGTTTTCAACACTATGAGTCACAGACACTAAAGCCTTGCTCCCCACTGACGTCCGACACTATTGTCATACTAGGATGACACCAAGTATTATTTCATCATTTTCAGTTCCTTACTTTTATTTTTACCGTACTGGAATCAGTCATGCATCATAGATACTTACATTAACAGCCACGTGTTTGCACAATAATATCTTTTTACAGTGTACCAGGAACTATTAAGCGGAATAGTCTAATGTAATAATGCTAAAGTTTTAATAGTCCTAACTTGGTGTCCAGGGGCCTTTTTATTTAAAGTTTTTTTCCCCTCTAGGTTTTCCCTTTAGGTTCATAAGTTTCCACGGACAACTTATGAACCTAAACATTGGTTTTTGTACAAACAAAACGCGTATTTACAAAAGACAGATGAAAAGCGATTACACCATTCGTACTGTTGAAAGCTTAACGGACCCTCGGGCACAGCGCTGTCCCTCACTTTTGGCAACGAAGACGGTTCCGCGCAGCCCGTACGTCCAACGACCTTGCTATGGAACCTCTGGCAGGTGGCTTTGGCAAATATCTCGTGCGTCCTACCTGGCTGTATTCTTGGGAGAGTGTTATCAACCCACCTGTTCCGTGAATGAGGGCACAGTCAGATCGGTCATCACACCATGGCTTCGTATTTATTTATGCACTTGAAAGTACCGTTTTGAATAAATATAGCGACTCTGATGCGGCCACAGTAATTGGAGACAGATGTTAGTGGGGTGAAATGCATGCGTACTTCGATTCGGTAGCAACGTGATGAGGAAGAGAACTCGACGGGGTGCGCATACACCCTCTCTCGATGTGTTTTTTTTCCTATTCCGTTTTCCAGCAGAGCCTACCAAACTAAGCAACGTGAAAGGACATGGAGTCCGACGACTTTCACAGCGGTAAGCGACAATAAAAATGAATTAATGGGGAAGAGGCAAACTGCAGTGAAATTCCCATCAGCTCTCCTCCCACCATCCTAAAAAGTCAGCATGACATGCTTTTTTAAGCGCGCGTTCAGCGGGCCATTTCCTTTACAGTTTTTTTTTGTCAACCTTGGGATGTCTTATCATAGTGGACCTGGTATTGCCCATATGTGTTTCAATCCATTTAAACCACTAAGAGCCACTCCACGACTCCCCATTGTAGAGACACAGAGAGCGAGTTTTCCGAGCTGATAAAGCAAAATAAATATTTCCGAATTAAGCTTGCAACCAGGCGGGTTTTTGTGTTTGTCTCAGTTTGACAATGCGTATGGTGAAAAGCACTTTGTTTTTCCCTCGGTATAGATATCCTGCCGACTTTATTCATTTACTTTTCGATAAAAGTGACATTGAAGTAAGTTAAGTTCTTGTAGAAACCGCTTCAGACAGTGTCTAGGAAAGTTCTGCTACATTAGGGTGCGGCGGAGTTAAGATTTTCAATAGTGGCTTGGGGCTGTAGTTATATCTGTGTCTTCGATCATGCACACTCATGGTAGTTGTCACCAAGGCGATGCTTATGCTGGAGTTTGACGCAGGCGGATCGTTGTCAAGGCGAGCTTCCACGCACGTAGACACAGCAATGGCGTTACACAAAAGATGCCCAACTTGCAAAATACCGAGTTAAACCAGTAACAGCATCAGAGTCCTTGCCCTAGAGGTCCGAAGTCAAAAGTGCCCTTTTCTGCCACAGAAACGATGTCCTTTTTGTTGTGAGTCATACCTCCATAGGGTTGGCGCACGGCACTGATTTCAATTATAATAAAACTAATTGTGAGAAGTCTCATACAAAATGTACAGGCCTGAGATAAACAGTCAATAGGCCTACGGTTGATGGATCCATTTTCGTCAGGACGCAAAATAAGGGAAGTTATGTTTAGATAAGTAGGCTACTGAACGACAGTGCTCACAAGAATTCCCCAAATTTGACTCCAGTTGTCACATGAACGCATTTAAAAAAACTGTTTATATTGTCAAATATTAGTTTTTTAGTTGCTCACCTAAAGTAATTGAAAAGGCTAGTTATTGCAAAAGACGTCGCTTTAACCCCTCAATCTGTGACACTTTTAATTTAAAAAAGCTGTTGAACGGATCTACAGTATCTTTGTTATCATGCTTTGTCACCTGCTTTTAATGAGTCTCTCTTCTGTAATATTTAGCTTTACAGGTCTTTGTAGGCTCCCACAGACATGTGCTACACCACTTTTCATTCATTCATTTTTCAAATTGTAGACTATCCATCCATAGTCTACATCCCCAGATTTATTTAAATCGTAATCAATGTGTATTTTTGCATGACCAAATGCAAAACAAAGTGTCTTGATTGGGCTAACTGTTGACATCTGGAATGAGACAACCTTTCATAGTCTGCAATAATCACTAAAATGAGATACATAAGACAGTGTAGCCATGTCTTTTTGATTATGTTTATGTGGCCAGGACTGAAACATTAAGTAAGTACATTAATATGAAATATATGCATATAATTTCTTGTCCTCACATTTGGAGCACATAACATGTTTGAACAAAACCAACAGTAGCCTATACATAGACCTTTTAAATTTAAAATGTTATTTAAAAATTTTTATTTCAAAAATGTAGTTAATGTTTTTGATGTTTTTAATGTTGCAGGGATGTTATTTTGTGTGGATAAGACGCTTGCAACCATAGTGTAACCCTCACCATCCGTCAAAGTGAAACATTTTCCAACATTAGGCCTGTGTTTAAACTATATCAAATATAAAAACATCATATATAACCTCCTTATAACCCCTTCCCCCATTCCAAAGCTTGAGGATGGTTTGCTGGTCAGATTTCTGACAAATATGCAACCTTAATATGAACAGAAATGCATTCGGTTCAGACTTATGTTTTTCAGCAATTCACCAGCTTGACCTTTTTTGAATGAACACTGTAACATTTTTTAAATTAAAAATCAGGATGTATTGTCTATAATAAGCAATAACATTATGCACTTTTAAATTAACATAAAATCAACAACCCTAACTGAAATAAACATTTTAAGCATAGGCCTTTATTCTTAGATTGTTGGCCTCCAAACAGTAATGACCTTGGCCTCAGACTGAGAGAGCTGTGTATTATACCTTACATAGTCTCATCTCTACCACTGGGTAAATGTAACTGTAAATACTGTTGTTGGTGGCCTGCATGTCAGTGTTCTCTGTTATGGTGAAAAGGGAAGTACTAGTGATATCAGCTGTCTCCTTTAATCCTCATCTTCCAGCGGTCTCCTGCTAAGAGACGTAGCTGTTTCCCCTTCGAGTCCAGGAATATTCCAGTGGTGTCGCAAGGACACAGATGCCACAGCACAGTACGAGTAAAGAGGATACAACGAGACACAATGAAGAAAGTGAACATTAGCGCAGGCTACGCGTGTACCTCCACAAGAGTCGCCCGTTTCTACGCTTAACGAGCTCCCTAACTTCCACGAGAAAGGGTTGTCCCTGCCCCTGCATCTGCCAGAGTCCAAGAATCCAGCATCCTCGTTATTAATGTGTCCCATTCCGCAATGCTGGCACTGGCTTCCTAAGAGGGAAAGAGGGAGACGTTTTTTTAATTATTATTTTTTTTTTTTTTTTTTTTAGCAAAAAGGGGCAGAACAATTAATTGGAACTGTGAATGGTGCCCTACTTTCCCACAGCTGGAGTAAAAAAAGGGAGGAAAATTCCCAAAGACGCTGGTCCTCTTGTACCGTGAGACGTCAACACCGGCTAGGTCGGTCACATGGCCCTCCCAATTATAGAACGCTTGTGACAACCTGGGGGCGAAGATGGAAACTCTCTGCACCAATATAATAAATCAAAGACAGATAGTTTGCTCTCAAGGTGAAATGCCGGCAGTATTTAGGAAAGTTAGAAAGTCAGGAATTATAGAGAAGGAATTAGGGCATGGAATACCGGTAAAGGACAAGTACGGACTGCACAGATGCATAAATCGTTCTATGGATCAAAAATTACATATCAATATGTAAGATCACACAGTTTTTAGAAAAGAAACCAGTTTTGAGATGGATGTTTCCATTGCTTAAATTTATGTCCAATCTGTACACATGTGCACCTGGCCAATAAAGAACAAGTCAATATTGTGCTATTGCATGTATAATTGCAGATAAGTCAGGCCTTTGTCACAGACTAAACACATTGTTAACTTAGTGTGTGTTGTCTGTCTCCCTCCCTAGGGTGTGTGTGCATGCGTATATGCGTGCGTTAGGGACAGGCGTGATTTATGGCGATTTATGGGCAGAGAGTCTGAGGAGAGGGGGAGTGGGGGGTGTGGGCTCTTCTCTGTTCTAACAGTGGATGAGCACCTGGGACATACTCTTCTTAATCCCTGTGCACTGTGGAGGGCCAACCCTGCCAAGATTTTGAAAATAAAGAAAAAATGAGGATTCCCTTTCTGCTGAAATAAGTCATCAAGACTGCTTTGTACTTTGTGTAATTTTATTGCTAATTAAATGCCATTTTTATATTATTTACTAACAGCCTTTGAGATGCCATTTCATAATCATGATTTCACTTCTCTGCATATCTCAATTGTTTTTATTCAAAATACCCATCATTTTTAAAAGTTCATAAATGATTTTTATCATACCATTATTGGAAACTCTTTGTAGAGAAGCATAATATAGAAAATGTATTGCATCAGGATATAAACGGTTTCTAAGACTGTCGACAGCTATTCAATGCAAATGATCAATTTTGCAATTCAGGCTTTGAAATGGAAAGAGAAAAAAACGTCAGGGAAAAGTGTGATAAAATGATAATTAGTGTTAATCTGATACTATTGCCTAGCAACGGATGGAGGGCTGTAATAATGAAGTAATGAAGTCTATATTTAGCTTCTCTGTCTCCGCTCTTGGGTGCCGTGGAAGGGGGGCGTCTTTGGGAAGGTCGAACGGGATGCGCTTTTGGAGGGGATTGGATGGGCTCATGATCTCGCTCGGGCCACTGTCATCTTGTGTGAAAATACACACATCGCGGTGTGTGTGTGTGTGTGTGTGTGTGTGTGTGTGTCGTGGGAAAGGAGATCGAATTTGACCCACAAGTTTCTCCACGGAAAAACTTTGAAAGTGTCAGAACACACGCTGTCGTTTTATTAATAATCATGCAAATCGATGGTGTGTCAGTTTACGGTGTTTACATCAGTCACGGATGCTTGTTCGCAGTTAAACTGCAACACACACGTACAGTCATTTCGACTGAATGCAGGCATACATGCATACGTGCACATTATGTGCAGTTATTTTTCATACAAGGTATTTCAAGTGGGATACATATTTTAAACGCCGGTGCGATATAAGGATGATTTGCATACTTACTTTTGATACGACAGAAATAAAGATCACAGACATGCATGTGAAGCCCTCTTGCAGAGTGATTCAATCACGTGTGCACTAAAGACCATTATAATGCTCGATTGAACAAAACAGATTCGCGTTCATTTTACATATCCACTTGAAAACTATACTTGGGGAGAACAAATGCAGGATCAACAATTATGCTAATATCAAGTGTTGGGGGGTGAAAATATCTTTCTGCGTTGCAAATTTCAATCAAGGGTAACCAGAATACGAACATACAGGTGAATTTCAACACGCCACAGTTTTTTTTTTTTTCCACGTATCCCCTTCATTCGCTTTGCCTATACCTAAAAACGATAAATCACACATTTCTTACTTAGACCACAGATCTCGCGGCAAATCACGTTAGGTAATAAGTTCCGAATTGAGCTGATCTGAATCGGAGCAATTGGTATAGCGTTACACAGTTCGTCAAAGAAAGCGCCTCAATGAAACGGAGTCCAATTAATTTTTCTAATAGCTCATTCCATTGATCATCAGAATATCAAAGGTAATCGATGTTCTTTTTTGTCGGAAGGTTTGGAAGGCAGCAACAGCTAAAAATAACCCCTTTTAAATGTAACCAAGGCGACTTGCTAATTAAAAAACTTTAACTGAAATGAGTACACTACTGTGATTGTTTGCTAGATTTGATTTTTTAAAAGACAGACTGTGTTTCTAATCTCCTTGGATATATCCCCATTGTTAATGTAGATTAAGAAAACTGGACAAAAGTGAAGGAGCAACATATAACACAGACCTGACGTTAAGAATACATCAGCTGCAACGAGAATTTATGTTTTTTTTTTTTTTTGTAAAAGACGAGTAAAGTAACACTAATACAGGGAAAATACTTTCCTCTAAATAACACAGTGGAAATAGAGCGACCGTTTAATACAATCAGCGGATATCAAGTGTGCTATACATTTCCTTTCTTTGCAGGGGCGGCGAAGTAAAATCTCTCAGTACCCTTTTGAAATTCACATGATTTGATTCTCTGTTGAGTGTCTTCCAAGAAACTATTTCTGGTGTTGCCGATGACAACCTGTATCGCTGAGTACATTTCATATTAAGGATGAAGAACGCTTTTCCGCCACGACCACTGATCACATTTGTTCACCCTCAACAGAGTAACCATACCCTACATTAATTTATTAATCTATTTATAGCATGCTGTAAACAATTAACATTAGTATGGTTTGTTTGCAAAATGAACCAAAACGAATGGGTCTAATATAAGATATCAACTGTGCGTGCTGACAGAAATGCAATCCTGAACTGCGCGTACAATCGGTTTAAGCATAGTATGCAAATTAGGAATAAAAACTTATCCCAAAAATGTTTCTTCCTCCTCGCACTTTTCAGGTCATGCGAAGGAACATTTCCTTATGGCAGAATGACGCCACTGCAGGGCAGTTGCGTAACTTCTGATAGGTGCCTGAATGTAAGAGCCACAATTGAATGAAGTGAAGTTATTAGGGAAAATGAAGTATCATTTAAAATGAAGTAACATGTAAGTTTAATAATAATACACGTGCTACACAGATACACATGATCACAGCTAAAACAGTTAAAACTGTAATACGTGTAAAGTAATTGCAAGTGACGTGAATTTGCCTTATCTTTCGTAGGAATCAGACGCAAGCGCGTTCAATGTTCTGGCCGTGACAACAGACGTAGTAGTAACGCCGCACATGTTCATAAGCGAGGCCCCATATACTGCACTCCGAAAGAAACTTTATTTAACCACAAATACCCTAGAATCTAAATTCAATATTACACGATGGGGTGACAAATACAGTAAGCTACATGTTTCTTTTAAATAGGCTACTGAGAGAAGCCGAATGGGCTATTTGACACTATACCAGTACAGGTGTGAAAGCAAAATTCAGTGAAAAAAATACGTGACAGCGATGAGACTGCATTTCATTACCTATGTAAATTAAAGATGCAATATTCCAAACACCACATGACTGGTTATGAAATTTCAATATAGCGCTTCATAATTTGTAGTGTATTTGCACTGAATTATTGCATTTGCATTAAAGCAAATGCGTATGTATAGTTAATTAGAAAATAAACCATGTAGCAATTCAGCATAATTAAGACTGTGAAAAAATGAACTATGTTGATCACAGGAACACTTCATGAAAATGAGTGCAATAATCATCTTGTCAACAGAAATGTGCTGTTAAAGGTGGGGCTATTACAGTTATGGTAATGACTTTAAATTTTAAAAAGTTGTCCTTTGAAGTTCTTCGAATTTCTTTTGAAGTTCCTTTGTGAAGGACTAGTATGTGTGAAAAGAATTTATAATCATTTTGCTGTGCCTAGGTTTAGCTAGATGGACACGCACACACGCGCGCACACACACACACACACACACACACACGCACAATATGTATACACATATATAAATATAGCTATATAGATGAATGTGCCAGGCTTTGAATTCACTCATCTATAGTTGTTGCAACTGAACTAAGCAGGTTCGGTCCTGGTTTTGCACTCATTTATGCATCCCTCCATTATGGTGTCCTCAAGGTGAATGACTCGAGAACCTCACTATGTGCCCTGCTTTTGGACTTCAGGTGTTGGAGCCGCCACCATTGCCTGATGAAGGAGTCCAGTAGGACACAGAGGTTGGAGGTTAGGGGTCCACAGATGGAACATCTCAAAGCCTTCACAGACTGTCATAACACCCACTGACATATTGTAACCCCTGGGAGCTATGGAGAAGTCTAAGACAGATTTTTACATTTGTCAACACTTGTTGGTGACCATCCCCAACATTTTCTAGTGCCTTAACATGCAGAATATTTGCATGTAATTATGTTTTGAGTATTCACAAATCTAATTATCCTAAAGCTGAAAGCTGGAATAATTATTGGAACAAGGAATTTTATTTGAACAAAAATCACTCACAGTTAAGAACCTAGTACAAGGTGCAGAATTGTAAAAAATACAATGCATAGCACTATGTAGCCTACATCAGAAATTAACACTAAGTGTTACCATGGCAGCAACAGGAAAGTCAACTTAGCCTGATGCAGAAATTTTCAGGGAGGAAGATTTCTGCAGTAACGCACCAATTTGTGTGCTGCTTTCTTTAGAAACACTAATAAGTGTGATGCCATGCTAATCTGGACACATCAAAGACAGCAAGTGCCTCTCGAATGTTTCTGTCCAGTTTCTTCCTCCCTTTAGAATTTAGGCTGCACTGTAGTAACAGACTGCTTTAAAGCGCACCATGTAATAATTTCTTTTTGCTTTCTTCACTGATGGCAACAATGCAAAGCACCTTGCCGCTAACGTTCGACGAATCGTATTTAGACATCTTGTCAGACTGCAAGTCAAGGATCAATACCCCTACACCTTCATTGACAGCAATGCTTGCACTTCTGATTGTATGAAAATTCCTGTCTACTGAAATGTTATTGTAATAATTTTGTGCTGTGACCGTAACATTTTTCTTTTGAGTTTGAAACAATGACGTCGCTGTGATGCTCTCAAATGCGTCATGGGAGTAATGACAAGGAAAGCGAAAGAGGGTGGTTCTTTTTTCACTGTTCCCAGGTTGCTGCGGGGATGTGTTTTCCAAAGGGTCCACACACCACAGTCCTCTGAAGAAGCCAAACACTGCTGTAGGGCCCTGAATAGCCCAGAACCATAAAAAATTTATGACCACCATTGCACACTATGATTGTACATGTATGTTCCTTCACAGAAAACAGCACAGAAAAAAACAGAAGGCCGTCGGGTTTCATATTCATATCTTTCACGGGCCAGTATGTGAGCACTGATTGTGTATTTATTCTGTAGCAATAGGAGCTTTTGGCCATTGGTAATATTTGGAGGTGGCGAAAGATCTGTTTGCACTGTAACAGGATATGCAGTGTATCTGTTTCTATAAGCACATCAATCCGGCTTAATTTAAGGAGATAACCATTCCCATCCCAGATACATTCCTAACCACACATTCTGGCAACCTTAAAATTGCCTACAGCCGCCAGCTTGATACATATTGACTACACTTTTACAACAGTGTGGTGCCATTATAAATCTTAGTTACTCCCACTGCATATCCCTGAAAAAAGCCTTTTCCCAGATTGTAGTGTACTGAATAAAAATAACGGAATTAGATGAAATACACATATTTCCAACAACCTAATAAACCGTTGAATATAATAAATGTGTAATAAATGGAAATTCAGGGCCTTTCAAGCTTATTACGGATTTCAGTTCTACTATGAAACCCAGAAGCAATTTATGTCAAGAGCCCGTCAATACTATTTGTAGACATGTAATGAATGCAATACAGCATGCTAATAAAGACATGACTGTGCATTTTGTACATAGTAAAACATCTGTAAGCAAGCAGTGAAACCAACATTGTATCTTTACACACCACTCAAGTAAGGCTACAGCTGAAGCAAACACCATTGATTTTTTAATTGAACAACACATTTTTTCAAAATTTCAAGAAAGATCTATGAATTATTCAAATTAAAAACCTTGGAATTATTTTAAGATATTGATTAGCTATATTAGATATTATTTTTTTACCATATAGTAAAATAGTTATTATGTTTCAGTGTTTTGTAAAGGTAAAGAGCAGTTTGCTTATGTGATTTTCAAGGGGGGTGTTGCTGTTACACCCTTGGACAAGGTACTTGAGTCAAATTGTTAAATCAGCTATATGAATGAGGAACATGTTAAAATTATAAGCTATTTATGCCTCTCTTGGTAAGAGAATCTGCTAAGTGAAAGCAATATAATGACTAGTAGCTGTCTGTTTATTGTTTGGTAACAGTATGAAGTGACACCTAGCTTGGTTGTATGAAGAAATAAAACCTTTTTTACTGTCTATGCCAAACATTGTAAATCTGCATTATAACGTTGCACATTGATTTGGTGTTAGTACATTCCACTAAGCATTCTCTCAGTTTCATTTCCAGATACACACATTGAAATCTCAAATTAAATTAACATGTGTCATGATAGGTGTAAGTATTGTGCATTTCTTCAGAGAATGTCTCACGCAAAATAATGTCCCTCGCCTTAACAAGGAATTACTTTAGTGCTTTTGTTTCTTAAAAGTGTATAATATTTAAATTAAATTATCAAATTCAGTCAGTATCAGATAAGCAAATACCAGATATGTGCATATCATTATAAGAGGGGGCACATCAGTTAAATGTTTTTAAATTCATCTTAACATTTTCCCCATATTTTTTCCTGTGTATTACATGTCTTTAGTAGCATATACATTCAGTCACAACACATCCCTCTATTCAGAGGTGCAAAGATGTTGCACAGACTATGGGAGGCAAGGCAAGCAATACTTTATATTAAAAACAGAATTTCTGCTCACTGGCAGTCAGTTCACTTGCCCTCCATGGCTCATGCTGAGACTCAGAACATGTTGAAAAAGCATGGAGTATTATCCCTAATGCACAACCAACATAATGACTAACATCTTACCACACAAAAAGCTATTCTTTAGCCCCCCCCACCCCCATTTCACTAAACACTGGATAATTCTCCAAATCATGGTAAGGTTAACTAAACGAAAAAGTGAAAGAGCGCATATAAGAGAAGTGTCACTTCAGTACCATTGAAACCGAAACACAAGAGCAATTGTCACCTTTACCTGTTTTCCAGCCTCTTGAATGCCTGTTAACGAAAAACATCTGCTCTTGGTCTTTATTTAAAAGAACCATGAAAAGTTCTAGCTCCGCCCTTTCAAACTCTGCTCTCGCTCTTCTGTGGCGGAATTCAATAAAGCAGACTTCACAGAGCTGTGTTTGCCACAGAAAAAAATCACCTTGTGTTCCCTCAAAGTGGCCCCAGGACACATCCACAGGGGGAAGAAGGTCTATTGGTAGCAGCAGTAACAGGCTTTTGAGTGTACATCACAATCAATACTGGCACACAGAAGAAGAGCAAAGTTTTAGATTGCTGTAAAGCATCTGCCCTCCAAGTGGGTGGTATAGAAGTTAAAAACTATATCTAGTACAAGAACTAAAAAAAAAAAACACTCCCAAAGTGAACTGTGAATAATCTACACAAGTAAGAAGTACAGTTTCCAGGGGGAAGAAGGTCTCATTTATGAAACAGAACATTTTTAAAATATTCATTTGAAAAATACTTGAAAACAGAAAATAAGAAAGTACAACATCAAAGTCTTTTGTAGGTCCTTTAGTACTTACACAATAAAGGACCTAAAAACATAAAACAACAATTCACTGGTGATTTTAACCATCAGGGTCTTGTGTATTAATGGAACATGACTGAGAAGCACTTGGTGGTATTCCAGCATGTCCACGTTCATGACAGTAGTGAAATGGGTGAGATGAACAGATGTTTAATGACTGATTAAATTTAATTAAGGACAACCAGAAACCTGTCAAACAACAATGAATCAGCCTTGATTGTGACAGATCTTCATGGGCGAAATATGGTCCTGTTGGTGATGAGCTAATAACATCATCTTCAGGAATGCAGAGACTTCTGTGTTGTCATCTTAGGGGACCAACGCATCTGCAATTAATCGGACATAAACATCAGCAGGCTGACTGGAAAATAAGGGGCTTGTTGATGTGGGATTATTATCAATGACAGTTACCCAGTGGCAAATTCTTTCTGCAGGTCCCCTCTCCTATTCTCTCATTAATACAGGCATAAGTACCCTGCATTATTCGTGATGTGTTCAGGCACTTAACTGATTAGGTCCATTTTCATTTGCTATCAGTCGATTGAGGACAGTCGTTTTAGTTACTTTGCTAGACATACGCTTGTGCTTTGCATGTGTGAGGTTGAAAGCCATGTTGATGTTATACCATAAACCATGTTGTAGATTGATTAGTCAGAAAAAAGATGTCCAGCTCAAGCTGAGATGCACCACCACAGGGACAATCACCTTTTATACTAAAGGTCTTACTGGAGTCTTTGACATCATAATATCAAGATGTGGCAAGAGAGTGTGAGAGATGTTATCACTTTTCAGGGCATTTTCTGACTTTCTCTATTTCTGACTTTCGCCATTGCTCATAATGATCCATTTCAAAATCGTTTCCTGTCCCAAATTTGGTCTTTAAAGAGCACTTGGACATTATTCAGACACACGACTGATTACATTTTACCATTAAGGCCTTTATGTGCCAGATCCATGTGCATAAATTGCAACACACTCCCTAACTCTTAATCAAAAATAGTTTTTTTTTTCATACCCGCTGCATAGCCTCCAATGGTTAAAGCCTCTCAGATTAATATCAACATCAGAGCATCAGTCATTCACAAAATCCCACAGCAAACAACTGCTATAGATGGGCTGCATCATTATTATTTGTTTTTCCTATTTTTTTTCCCTCAGCTTTGAAATTATATGTCTGGCAGGGATCGGCGAATCAAAGGCGACAGTTTTATTAGCTTGCTTTGCCTGGGTTATAACCTCGGCCTCTTTCATTTTACTCTAACAGAAACGATGGTTTATTTACACCGCCCTATGTGCCTCCAAAGCAACTGCAACAACAGAGTTTACAATGGTTTGATGGCTTGCAAAAAAAAGAGAACAGCTCCAAATCCTTTCCTGGGCTCAAGTTTTCCCCCTTATTTGAAGGATGTGATTAATGTCCTCTTTCCAGTGCTGGGTGTTTTTTAATTGCCTTGAATTCGCTCTCCCTTCACACTGTAGACACACAATGGGAGAGCCTCAGTCAGGTGCTAGCCATTTCTCCGTCCATTAATCATTCCCCTTTATAAAACCCCGGGCCTCCAGCAGCCTTCCCAGAGGAGGCTCAGCCACTGTTGCTTAACGGTCGCATGCAAAAACTTTTAAATGTTATCTTTGAAACGCATGAGGCCAAGTGTCGAGAAACGCGCCACACTCGCCCGGCCGGAGTGCCCGTGCGGTGATCTGCTTCCATTGAACTGCATGTGCTAATCTGCCACTCTCTGAAAGGAATAATCATAAAGGGGTAATTCATTCCCCTGTTTCTTTTATATCTGTTGGCATATTTTACTGGGAACTTCATAACAGGCATCAGGTGCACCTGACGGATCAATTGCTCAGCTGCCTTTTTTTATTGTCTATTGATTTATGAATTACCCAGATTTCTTTATGAGCCAAAGAGTTCCACCTGAGTATACATTTGCTGTCTAGAGAGCTGTGCCTACAGCAGAGCCTGCTCTGTGATTAGCTCCATCACGTAGTGGTGGCTGCATAATGATGTTTAATGAGACATGACAAAAAAATCCAATGCATTCCATTCCCGGAGTCAATTTCAGTTGAATTATGTGTCATTTACAAGGCAGCGAGTATATGATAATATGACAGATGCAATAAATAAAGATGCATGTCATACAGGTTATTTCCAACCAATGAATATCTATCTATCTATCTGTCTGTCTGTCTGTCTGTCTGTCTAGTTCATTTTGATGTCTTTCAGTGAAACAATTAATAGTAGCCAACTGTGTAAATGAGATGGCTGTCAATATCAACATAACTCCAATTCACTGCATTTTGCTCATTATTGTTATTAACTGCAGGTATGTGTGTCACCAATGGAAGCAGATGTTAGAGCACCTTAACATTGCCCAGGTTAATTACATCAATTTTCAGTGTGCTAATTTACATTCCTGTAGCATTTTGCCCCTGTGCTGCATGATAAATTAAGAGTCGTATGCATCTCCATAATTGCTGTTTAGTTTCTGCACAGGTTGTCTCAGAAATTGTACCTTTGCATTTATACAGAATGCAGCTGCAGCACCCTCCCCCCAACTCCCCATTTATTTCAAATTGTGTTTGTTATTACCTTCTTATCTTCAAGTTTTTATGCTTTTTAATCAGGAGGAGTGGAATAACATGGACATAAATGGTCTCTGTTTATGAGAGTTACACAAACAGATGTGATAAGAACCATGCTTTTTGCTTATGTGTGGAAACAAGGGAGCCACACTCTGGCACACTAAGTACGAAAGGCAACTGTGCTTGGAGGACTTCTCCTCCCATAATGGCCTCTCCAGATGGACCCGGGGGAAAGACTGTTGTGTCTCAGAGAAAAATCAATGCCTCGAAAAGACAGCAGGCATTTGTGTTCCTGGGAGGGTTTGTCGCATGGGGAGCACTGCTGCAAATGTCATATCCAATTCCCATCCCAGCTTCGTCAGCTCAGTGTGGCCTGTACAATGAATCACATCCAATCACCCAGAGATTGTAATCTGATGGCGATGGAAAACCAGCCTGCTAGTTTCAAGCGTGCAGCCCTGCTGTAATGATGTAACATACACTGGCTACACCAGTCTTGGTGAATGGATCAAACCAGTGTGTGTCTGTGCATATGAGGGAGGCATGTTAAAGGAAACCCCCCCATAAAAATGACTTGCTCCGTTTTTATTAGTTGTGTCTTTGACTCATGTCGTGTGGCAGTATGATGCTATCTATTACCATCGTACGAGCACCTCATGACAGGGACACATTTGTCCTTCAAATGTAAGCCTCATCAGACATCTGTCAATCATCTGTGGTGGTTTCCATGGCTGTGGTAGTACCCAGAATATAAACCACTGAAGAACTGACACACTTCTGCAAATTCATTGTTTATTATTTGATTCAACATCGTGCCATACTACTATATAATGTATTACTGTGAAGATTGCACCATAGCATTAGATCGAGCCATAATAATATAAACTTTTTGAATATATAAGAAATATGCACCCTACTAATAGTGGAGAACTGCTCAAAAAGAGTTATTTCCATTCAATGAATTAGCAATCTGATTTTAAATCTTAAATTGAATTCACTTATCTTAGGCATTAAGCAAACATACACACACACACACACACGGACAGTACTGGTCAATACTGAAATATGTATACTCCTGCCCAGAGGCAACAGATGGTGCTAAAAAAGAAAAAAAAGCCATCAAGGATGACATGAATATGAATTATCAAGGGTGACTGTCCTGTAAAATATAGTTTCCAGGGACCAATAACATAAAAATTCAAAAATGAATAATACAGCCAAAGTCATCAGAGAGGCGTTAAGCTTCAGAGAACACCCGCTGGGGAGCAGATTGCTCCATTAAGCGGACTAAAGCCACGCCAAATAAGAAAAATAAGAGCAGGCTTATCCTGTTCCCCTTATTTCACCTGGATATGTGTGAAGGCTGACGCCCTCCTGGGAGAGCTACCGATCAATTTACAAATAAATAACAGCCATGGAGAAAGAAGGTTTTGGCCCACACTGGAGGCGTAGTAAAAAAATCAGCACTTCGCACATCCACTGGTGAGCCATATTTAAGGTGGGTGTTTCAGAAATCAGTCATGTCTAATTTGTGACCGTAATCTCAGTGGCAGCTACTGTTTTCATCTCCATTGTGGTTTGATGATCACAAAAAATAACTAAGGAATAATCAAAAGTCTTGAGAGAGAAACCAAAAGCTGTCATGTTCCTTCAATGAGTGTTTTCTCTGGACACAGGAAGGTGTTTGTGGTCAAAGCTCTTTGGCTTATACCAGCTGATAACAAAGGTTGATCGTGTTACAAAATAATACAGTATACAAAAAGTTGCTGTTACAAAAACAGATTGTTACAGAACCTGACTCCAAAGCACCTTTAAATGAGGCTGATTTATGTTTCAAAATGCAGTTCTGACAGCTGACTTTTCAACCTAATTCTTGATGGTATTTAGGCATTTAACATTTAGGCATTTAGCATCTGTAAATATAGCATGATAGTACACCCTCTGCCTTTTTGTGATGCCAAAATTAACATTAGGCTAATAATGCTAATAATTAGACATCCTGTGCTTTTAAAAACTGAAGGCAACTTTTTTTATTTCTCAGTTGCAATTCTCCCCATCCTGTTCCATTTTCAGTCAAATGTATTTTTATTATTACGGTATTTACATAATTTTATTGTTCTAACCTCCTACACAGAGGGAGAGAGAGAATACTGAGGGAGACATTTTCCGTTTTTTGAAGATGACTGCCTACACATTTCAACAGCACCAAACATAGCTCTTCAGCTGTGTCGACAGGAGTGCCCTCGTGATTTTTGCAGCCTTCCCACACAGTAGTTATGTAAAAATAACAGGGCGTCCAATCGGCCTTCTCTTTACACTAGCATGTGCGTCAGCAGTGGGCCCCTCAAAGGTATCGATCTATTTTACTGTGTACTGCCGTGACCCGGGTCATGCAGCACTTCCTGTAGGTGCCGCTGACTCATTGCTCAAGCCAAATGAGGCATTCCTGTGCTAATTCTCTGCCGGTGAATAATAGAGCCATCTCTGCACAATTGAGAGAGTGGAGAGTTGGGGAGACATAAATTACTGGCACCCTCACCAGAAAATGCATTGTTGAACCACCTGTTGGTGTATTATGCAATGTGGAAGTAAAACGAGGTTTTTTTAATCCACTAATTTACACTGTTCGGTTTTGCCTCTGTTCCAGGTGAAGCCGGATGGACAAACCCAATTGACCAAGGCAGCAGCTGTATGCATGCAGTTGGACTCCCTAGAATCGATAGTGCAGTCACTGTTCTCTTGATCAGTACTGACAGCGTGGATCTCCAGTCACCTGGGAGTACCCCGATGTGACTCAGGCTGCTTCGTTTGCTTGGCATACCAGTGTCTCCCCCCTAATTGACCAGTTGACCCTGTCCACGTAGAACAGCACTCCCAATGTCTGATTATCGATCCTTCATCACAGCCTTCTTTGGCACCTTGCTGTTGTCTCCCCTGAGGTTTTATCTGAAAAGAGGGAGTTCATTAACAAGTCCAGCCTTTTCGTATAGCAGCTCCAACTCCAAGCCTATAAAGAGACTTCAGACCTGTGAGAGAGAAAATGAGTGTAGTTCTAATAAAAACGGAAGTGAGCCAGGCACTATGATATGATCCCACACACCTGACATCAAAAAGTGCTATCTTCCCAGTCTGAGTAATGACCACCTACCTACCTTCTGTCTCTGAAAGGTGCTAATTCTATGCCTTCTCACGAAAGGCCTCAGTCCTTGGTGGACATTTCCGGTATAGTTAGTAACTGCCCATCCCATTAGTTTTCATGACAGTTCTACTTAAGGCCAGTGAAGGAACCTATATAATGTCCTGAGCTTCACTCACAATGCTGGGATGATAGAGGTGACACAAAAACAATAAAATGGACTTCTGGGGTGAAAAAAGGTTAAAATTCTGGCCAGGTACATGGCAAACCACGAGCAGGCACCTCTCTCTGATGGAACTTGCCACCTTAGTTTCATCTGGCAGCATCGTGCGGCAGCTTCCCACTTCTCGCTGTCACTTAACAACGACACTTAATAGAGTCAGACACAAGCTGACTAGCCCCTCACTGAAGCGCAAAATTATCACCACGTTAGCGCTGACGGAAATGGCAAGCCATGCGGATGCCTGCATTTTCTCAGACGAGGGGCCTCGGGCAAAATATAGGTACTTTTGGCTTTTTCTGCCAATTTATTCGGAGGGGAGGATTCTCAGACTTATTCTAAGTGTTATCCTTATTGAGAAGGAAGGCGCATTTGCATTTAACTCTTTAAATGACCAGAGGACCTAGAAGCACTGAAAGCTGTTAATCAGACAACTATAGTCCAGTTTGGAAGGCACTTCACTTGATCTGTTCTAGCTGAAAGGCAGCTGTACATGACATAGGTCAGATAGTAGGCATACCTGCGTAAAGATATCAGATACTGGTGGTGTGACTGAGTTATCCAAGAAAAACATCAACATTTTAATAAAATCCCAATGTATACATAAACCATAATGACAACCTTTACTTTAGGGAGAAGCATTTGAAAAATATAATTACAGATAGATATGTCCACTAAACTACCATTTGTTTGTTACATATTACATTACATTATTACATTACATTTAGCACATGCTCCAGAGCAACTTACACAGGTTACAGTTTTTACATGTTTTACATATCCATTTATACAGTTCGATATTCACTGAGGAAATTCTGGGTAAGGTACCTTGCTGAAGGGTTCAGCAGCAGGAAACTGAACTAGCAACCTTTCGGTTAGGAGCCTTGCTCCTCACCACTATGCTACACTGTCACCAAAATAAACAAATAAAAGTTCAAAATAAAAATGCATTTGAGATACATTGAGATATAAGAGTAGAGATGATATTCTAAAAAATTGATTGTTTCCAACAGAAAAACAAATAAACTGTTATTTGTGTAAATGCAGCAGGTTTCACATACACAATGATTAATCATGGGTGTAATCATGGCTCAGTTGTAATCACTGTCTACACAATGCTAATCAACACTGAGTAGTCAAAGATTTGTGCTTTTCTTTGAAACCATCCATTAATGTTTCACTGTAGAGGAAAGGTAGGCTATTTCAATGTGCATGCCAGATGGTTTATGTTTGTCCTTATGCAAATATTCATATAATGCATTGCGTTGACAAACAAAAAACACAAATACAATGAGTGTATGTGTCTGCATGTGCTGGTGTGTGTGTGTGTGTGTGTGTGTGTGTGTGTGTGTGTGTGTGTGTGTGTCTGTGCATGTGTGTATGTGTATGTGAAGGTCTGATTGCCAAAACATGATTGCATCAGCTGTGCTAGTCTTCATGCATTCAATACATATCTGTATTTTTCAGACTTGTGAGAAACTGTTGTTGCTGAGTGCAAGCCCTCTTGACATTCATTGCTGTGACAGAGATGAATTGATCTTGAAGTTTACAATTGGACTAAACATCATCCACTCTTTGTACTGATCAGTATATCCCTTTTGACCTGTTTCCATACAGATCCACAGTATTGATAATGAAAATATGCAAATAATAATTTCAGAAAACCACACACCATCTGAATCTATTTAAGTAATTACATTATGCATATCCATTCACTTCCCTTGTTTGAATATTAGCTGCATGTGTGTAATATATGCCCCAGAAGATTTTTGTCATGGTACAATAGTTATCATTATATTTACAAAGAAGGCCCACAACAGTTGTACAAATTGTGATGTATACACAATGTTTTTGAGTCTGTTATTGCTGTTTTCAGGCAGTCAAGCAGTTTGCTCCACAGTGATGGACTGTTTGTTCAGGGGCAACAGTTGACAGGCTGGTACAACCTAAAATGACTTTATTTTGAATAGTTTATCATCACTACATAGGTAGGTTGCTAACCATATTGTTTCATTGTGGCAGATTTGGATGTGGTCAGATGTGGTCCCATAGACCAGATAATCTGACTGGACTAACTGGACAGGCAGGATTGTATTTACCTGTAAACACAATTGCATATGTACAAATATACACTATTAACTTTTTATGAATCTACTCAATCTGCCAACCCAATAAGAGAGTGTGTGTGTGTGTGTGTGTGTGTGTGTGTGTGTGTGTGTGTGTGTGTGTGTGTGTGTGTGTGTGTAAAATACATGCGGGCATATTACATACATATATGGCTATGTATGCACAGCATACTCCGGGTGGCTTCACTGAACTCTTCAGAATAAAACAAACATTCATAAAACTCATAGCTGAAGACCCACCTTTTCCATGTGGGCGTCTGTCGTTTAAATCTAGCACGTGTTGGGAATGGTGCTGTGCTTTATAGTGGGCAGTGATTTGACGAGAGAGCCGTCATTCATGATGTTTCCTATTGCCTTCCCCCCAGTCCCTGTCGATCCCGGATTTACCGCCTCCCCTCGGCAAGCGTTGTGTTGGTGATACAAACTGAATAAAACAACATATTTATATATAGCCAAGTTTTTTTTATTAAAAATTACAGAATACTGTCACCCTTACGCGCCCGGTAAGGAGATCTTTATGTTTTATTACTGTTGTTCGTGAGATACAGCGAGATACTGCCAGATATTATTTACAAATCAATCGCGTACACTACTGTACTGTAAGTCAAGCAGGTCCAATGCATTTTTAGCTGCCAAGGCCTAGCTTGCAAACATTAAATATAGCTGGCCAGCTAGCTAGTTAGCTGGCTTGCTAACGATGAGCACACTGGATACATGTGCAGCTGTTGTTGTGTTTGGATATTAAAGTTGTCACGATATACCTATGTACTGATTGCTGGCTTATTAGTAAACAGTTGTAACCTTGCTCGCCAGATAGGTAATATTGTTCATTTGGAGGAGGTAAGGTTTTGTAGGAGAGCACATACCTCTATTAGCTAGGTAGCTAACATGTGAAGGCCAGTCAAATCTCGTTTTGCATCGTATCTGCTTGGTGTGCTAGCTAGCTAACGTTAGCCAACTAGCTAGCTAGGTGGTTAATTTACAGTGTCAATTCTGTCCCCTTCGTTGTGGCAATAATGACTTAAGGGTTAAGATGCTACCTTGCTAATTTTGTGTTATCATGACCAAATCGATGAAGAGCACAGCCTGCTAGATAGACAGCTCAGATGGGACAGATAGATGAGAAAGGTTGGGCCCGACAGACTTGGTTGGCTAGCTGTTAGCCAGCTAGGTGGCTAGCTAGCTAGAAGATGGTAAATTGGAGAGTTGTCTCGCTAATCATTCAAATTATAACCTCTTAACGTTACGACTGCACAAGTGTCACCCTGTCTGGACTTTGTTTTGCGTTACGTTCGCAAACACGCTAATTGGCGATCTGGATTACAATATTTTACTTTGAGGGATCAAACTGGGTAGGTTAGTTGAATAAGCATTGTAACCTTAAGTTTAACTTTTAACTTTATGCCCTGACGTTACAGCAGGTCTAACCGAGCATGTATCCGAGCGATTCGCTGGCTAACGAACGTTAGCTAGCAACCCTGGAGTTTACTGTGACGAACTCTATGCTAACTTTTTGAGCCAAAAGCAGCTTTTATGGAATGAGCTATAGCTATATATCTGGTATTTTGAGGGTCTGATAACATTGTAGATCTTGGGGATGACGGAAAGTAGTTTTTTTTTAACTGACACACACTCGATAATGATCTGCTAGATGAAGGGGTTTTTGGCTCAGATTTCAACCAATTAGTAGTATACCCCCAACAAGCTGGGCATTATAAAGCGTATTACTGTAAACTTCATTCTGATATTTTATAGAACAATGGCATGTCATTTTGATATTACCTGCAATGCAGAGTAATTGACGGTTTTTAGTGAAGTAAATAACTTTCCATGTGGTACGTAAACTAAAATGTGCTTTAATGTTTTCTGAAGTTTGTTTCCAGATATGATTTGCACAGTGATTTCCTTGGTAACAAACGTATGCAGTAACTTATCCAATGAAACCCATCATGACTTAACCAATGATGCACATGACTTTTTGTTAGGTTCGTGGTGGCTGTTTATTGCTAAAATATGGTTTTGGGGTTCTTCCTAATATATATTTAATGCTCATTATATAGGATGAATGCTCCTTGGACAACTTCTATTACTCTTGGAATTTTTTTTATGTAATGTGGTCACTGATTAGAGAAGTTTTTAGACTTCTTGAATGGTGTTATGGCATTACTCTTTAGCATGGACCCAAGCAGCCATGAGAGTATGTCTGAAAATTGCTTTGGCAAAGCCCTTTTTAAGTAAGGACTTATATTATCCCAGTTTCCATGTCAAAAGAGGTGATTATTCAGGATGCATCTGAATATTCACATATTTGAAAACTCACTACTGTATAACTTTGCTTGTTGTTCAGATGGTTGTTAATGACCAAAAATAAGGTAAATGTTAATTTTTTAAAATTATGAAGTCTCATTTTTTTCCCTCACCAATGAAGAAAAACTAGGGTGTTTGCATAGACGATAGCCTGTTTCATTAATAAACATATTGTCTAATGTATAAAGAGAAATTGCCCTGATTTAACATGTGAATGGGATCTCTTTGAAAGGAGTTAGTATTTTCTTTGAAAGAACTGGAGATACACACAGGGCTTGAGGGGAAAAGGAGGTGTTACGTTATTTGGATATTCCAAGACTGAATTCTTAGACTGTTTTTCAGAGGCATTTATAAAAAAAAAATGTACAGTGCAGATCCTCAAAGAAAGTGATTGGCAAAATGTTTGTACATCTGCAGATTATCAGGGTATCAGCAAATGCTTTCTTTCTATTTACCCTCTTTATATATTGCTCCTTGGTGGGTGTGGGTATTTCCATTATGTTATCTTGAGGTGCACTGATCTTCATGGATGTTAGATGTCTATCCATTCTACATCAAATCAACCAAAAGTGTAACTGCCTATCAAATCCAGCAAAACAAAAAACAAGTCTAACACTTACTCACTTGCAGGTAACCATGTAGCTAGCCAGCTATGTGGAAAAAATGGTCAAACAGGAGTTGTCCCTCATTTTTATTATTTTTCTTTCATTTGCGCCTAGCTAGCTAGTTCATGTGCAGAAAATGCCCTGATGTGAATACAAGAAAAAGAAAGTTCTCCCTCCTTCTCCCACACAGCAAATGGGGTCTCTGTCTCCTTAAGCATGTTTGTTTACTTTTTAAAGTAAGTTCTAAATTCAGGAAAATGAATTGTTTACTTGCCATTGTGCCAGGCTACTTTCTCCATTGCTATTTCCATAAATACAGTAACTTCTGCCAAATGTAGTGTAACCACTGCCCAGATTGAGTCCTAGGCAGACAGCTGTATGTGGAGATTCTCACTTTCAGCACCAGCTCATCTAGAACAGCCCACCTTCAGTTGCACCAGGACACATGTCAGTGGAAGCTAGCCTACAATGCTATCATCTTTCTGGGCCACAGTGTGTTGCAGCCTCTATAAAGCAGTGTCTGAATGTTCTGCAAAGAAGACCTGCTAACCTTAAAAGAAGTGAGTTCTAGAAACCATAATATTGACCTTTAGTATAGTTTCATTTGCTTTCAGCATGATCTTGTATGAGTGGTGACTTGTCCATTGTTGACATTTTGCAAAGACAAGCATTTTGTCACTGCTTGTTAGCTTGCCTCATCCTTGTTTACAGTGTGATGCATGCTATTGACCATGTTAAATTTTGGGAACCCTTCCTAAATGTCAACAGCAGATCAAAGCTAGTGAGGAGAAGCTGAAGTGACCGAAGAAACAGCTCCAACAGTATTTGAGTTAGTCCACATTTTTAGGCTCTTGAAGGTCTCTTGGAAATTTGGTTCTCAGTGCAAAACTGTAGCAGATAGTCCAAATATAGCAGGCCGTATCAAACTTGTGATACAGCATCGAGTTCTCGGGCAGTGTCAGATGGGTTTGAACAAGTGCTCTGCCAAAGTTGGCCTATTCAACTTTGCTGCCCTTCCCTCACCATCCTCATGTATAAGGCCAAATAAGATCTGTTTCATTTGAAATTTTCTATTTTTTCAATTTTCTATATTTTCTTGATTTCTATTTTCTTGGTTTTAAATCACATTTTCAATTTTCATTGTAAAAATGTCCAGAATTTCATATTTTTGATGATTGATATAAAGAACACATGGCATTTGCACTTTTTCACATTGTAATGCATTGTATGTGCTTATTCCTGCAATCTTGAAGATGTAATTTTAATGTTTTTGTGCAATTTCTGGAGTTTCCCCTTGGGGATAAATAAAGTACTCTATCTATCAAAATTTATGGAACCATAGACTCCCGGTTTTATAAAAACAATTAAGACAGTCATTTGCCGTGAACTTTGTGAGTTTTTTTTTTTGCTGCTGTCTTTGGACATCCTTGTAGACATAGTTGAAACTGCTAGCTATATGTGTACTAGCTGCACATATTGAGTTAACATCTTTGCATCATGGCTTCATGCAATGCTGTTGCTAAGTTACTGAGTGCTTGCTCAAGGACCGGCTCTTCACTTCTTTAATCGGGTGCAGAGATGGCTTTGTCAGGGCAGTCGGGATTTACAGGATGTTTGCGGCATTTCCCAGATGTCAATAGCGGTGATTCCTCGATTGAACAAATTCCGTGATAAACCCCTGATTTCGTTAAATCTTCCCTTTTCTCTGCATTGTAGAACTCATTTGGTCCTGCATGTATTCAGATGTTGTATGTTTTTCCACAGTCATGGTTGTTTCTTATATTTTTAATGAGGAATGAAACAGAGGTAAACATGCTGTGCTGTTTAATTAGCAATGTTGATACACAGGGGGCTAATAGTTTTATGCAAACTTATGTCAAACTTGATAGATGCCATGTGCTGTAAAGTGAACAAGGGCTTACCGTATTCAGTCCTGGTTCTGCTCCAAAACTCTACCTTCCCTGATGAGCCGTTAAATGATCTTTCATTGGCCATTTACAATGATCTGTAAATGTGCATTTGTGCCATGAACATTGCTTGTCTGATATTTATTCACTGACTATCTGCTCAGACGGATGCGTTTGCTGACAGCTACCAGCCTTCATGTAATGTACACTTTGGCATTGCTTTTGAAAAGGGGATGTATCAGATACAGTATGATTGTTTGATTGATGATAGGCAGGTGGACACATGCTGTGGAAAATGCAGGTGTCCGGTTACAGAAGCCGACCACCTGTTCAAAAACAAAGCAAATCATAAGCCAGACCTGCGTTCTGTAGAAATCAGGCAAAATCATTGAAGCACTGACATGCAGGTATGATTTTCTGGGGGAAAAAACTATATGGCTTTCTAACCAGTTTTAAACTAAGTGATGTTGTGTTTGTGGTATGTTTGGATGTGTTTGGAGGGCCACAAAACATTCAGTTTAGTCGTTTTCGGATTTGCAAAATTCAGTATTACAATATTTTGTCTCTTGTTTAACTCTGGAATTATTGTTTGAATTTAGCTCCATATTCCTGTTGTGCCACAGATGTTGCTGCCCTGTATTACTTTTACCTGTCTCCCAGTGTAGGGGTCTGTACATTAATTCATCATGGCATGCGTGTACTCAGGGGGATCAGGCTGATTTGCAAAGTCTCTTTGAAGAGAAAGTGAGCGCGGTTAATGGGTGCTTTGTGAAGGCAGTCAGAAAGGACAGAGCTCGCTAGTGCCTTATTGCTGTCGTGTCCGTAACTCAGAAAGAAAGACGATAGGGGAGAAAGGCTACAACCCTCTCCAGATCTGCTCTGTAAAGTTCTGTGTTGTTGGTTTTTCAGGCCACCTAATCGTATTACTGCTAATCTTACCACAGTATTGTTTGGCAATTGTCTCTTTTCCCTGGCCTGTATCTGTCAGGAGGAATATTAATAGTGTACTGGATAGTGGGAGGAGGGGTGGGGGGGGAGCAGAAATGGAACACGGCGAATGCCGGTCTTCATCACTCTGTAAGGTTCTCACCTGAGAATATGGGCCAGCCTTGTGTTTGCTAGCACAGCGTTTCCCTCTGTCCCAGAGCTCTCACTCCACACAGGCAGTCCACTGCAGCCGATCGGAGGAGAGCTCAATCAGCCCCCCTAATTTAGCCCTCTGTGGCCTTAGCTGACCTCCTGTGCTGTAGGTAATGTATGCCTTGTGTTGGGGAGCTTTGTGCCACAGTGGTCACGCTGATGAATGCCTGCGTTAGGTTCTTTGTTTAAAAACAGTGATGGCTGATTTGGTGGAATGGGACACTGTTGCTTGATGGTGGTGTAGGACGCTCAGTCGCATTGCTGCACTCTGGCAGTGAGGTTTTCTTTTAGAGCCTTCCTTGGATAGAATAATTTACATGGTAAATTACACTTTGGCTGCCAGTAAAGACCTATTCCTTATGTAAGGGAACCTGAAGGATGCAGGGTCCAGATGTTGAAGAGATGAATTTTTTTTTCTCTGAAATGATCAATTTTACCAGACTTTGACTGGTGCAACATACTGTGAACTGTGAAAGATTCTCACCTGGCATGAATCTCAGGTTTGCAGCAGACAGGTGGAATATTTGCTGTAGCTGGGTGAGAAGTGACACTTTGATCCCACCCATGTTGTGGGGCTCAGAATATTTATCAGTGGAGAATTCATCCATTTCAAAGGAATGTTTTAATTTCTATGTTCCCTGGAGTTGAGCTGTTTCTGCAGGTATAAGTTTGGATTGTCTGAGTATTGACTCTCAGTCTTTGATTCATTGAAACTCTCAGCAGTCCATGAAAGCATGTTTTCTCTGTGAATCCAGAAGTTCCTTTCCAGCACTGGGCACAGAAGCCTCAGGGGAACAGATGTACTCCTGGAATCTTCAGAGTGAGGTAGCTCATACCCTACTGTTTAGAAGAAAAATCATTGTGTACATGACACAGGTGTAATAACTGAAAGCAGATTGCTCTGCAGGAAATCTGTGATTGGGGTGTTACATTAGTGTGCCAGTGCATGTTTTCACTCTTGCCATCAATGGGATGAATACATTAGGTCTGTGGAGTTATGTTGCTGAAAGGCATTCACTCTTTCAGCCTGCAGTCCCAGCCATAATATAAAAGGCTTCTGTGATGTTTCTTTGAACGGTTGCTCTTTCCAGCAGTGAATTGTCTTCTCCCTCCCTCACTTCCTCTGTCTGTTTTTCCTGTCACACTCACTTTCCTCCTCTCTTTTTCTAGCTTTTAATGGTCAGCGTTCCCATTTTGCAGTCACCCTTGTCATATGGCATACTTCAGTGCTTTTCCCTTTGTCCTCCCATGTGAAATATTAGTTTTTCTTTTATGTTAGATGGTAGCTGGGTTTATTCCTTCCCCGTAATGACTGGTGACGATACAGCATATGAGAGATGCGTAGTTTCAGCTGTGCTGTTGTCAGATCTGTCTGTAATGATGTAAATGAATCAATTAGAAGTGCAGCTTGCAAAGGAATAGATTTTTCTCTGCTCTTGCCTCTCGGCTTCACTTTTTAATTTCATGCGAGTTCAGTAGTTTTTGCAGACGATTGGGGATTGATGAATTGATATCTGTAATGGAGACAGTGACAGGCTACATGCTCACTAAATTTAGTGTAGAAATGGAAGTCTCACTCCCAAATAGTTAACAATTAATGGTTCTCTTCAGTCTCTTCAGCTGGAAGATCAGCTCATTTATTTGCTTTATCCCTCGGAGATCCATCCATTAATATTACGTAGTCCTGGGTCATAATCTCAGAACTGAAATGTAACAAGGGATTACATGAGGAGATTGGCTCACACTTCTCCAGTCTTAGTGTTGTTGGGCTGCCTGTCGTGTCTGTGGTGTAATGGTCCTCCTGGGCTCCACTGGTAAGTCTGGGAGTCCACGAGGTTTCACTAAACTAAGGTAGAGGACAAAGTAGAGGATGAATGCTGACCTAATTACATGCCACTCTGACAGATTCTTTCTCCCGTCTGAATTTACAGTGCTCCATTTGAATACATTTTCACTGTATGGAGAGTGGCCAGGCTTGATGTGCAGAGCCTGTTCTCCCATCTTCCTGGTTCTCTGGTACTTTAAATGTGGCCCACACAGTCTACAGCTGATGGGTTTCTTTGTCATTGCTATGGAGCCTTCCCCACATGTTTGCAGTTTCTTACATTTTATATATTTTTTCCTTCAAAGAAACTTGTAAGATCCTCTCTGTGGAGATTTGCATATTGAAACCCAGAAAAGAGAACACGCTGAACCTCCTAGGATGTGAGATTGTTTGTCAAATATTATTGCCCTTTCACCATTATAAGTACAGTCCTTGTTCGCTTCATACCTGCTTGGAAAGGTCATTCACCTAGGGAATTTTGCATGGCGAATTGTATTACTTGAGGCCCACGAAAGGAAACTGACACACATTACACAGGCCGTGCTTAATATGATGTGAGGCTCTGTGTACTGGGTACATCTAGGGATTTAATAACGGAGAGCAGTGACCTGTCTCCTTGTATATTAAAATTTAGTGTTTCTTTATAAAGTCTCGGACGCTGTCTGAGCCACATGTTCATTTTAAGGCCCTGTTGCGCAAGTCAAGCAAAAGCTGTTGCTAAGGAACAAGTTTCCTATAACAAGCCCAAGGGATAGACAAGCTCCTGTCAAAGTTCTGTCATTAAGAGTGTTGCTCAAGTCGATTCGGGTCATTTGGTGGCAGCGGTGGGAAATGCCTGTTCCGCAAAATGCAACGGAATCAGGAAATTTGTCCATGAAGTCATTAGTCTGGATTGGCTCGAGCGCGCCAGGGGTCACTGACCGAGTGAAAGGTCACCAGAAGCAACCGCCTCCTATTCCTGATTGTCATTGCACGAGGATTTGTGGTTCATCAATGCAAGCCTTTATCGTTTTTTTTTTGCAGCCAATTAGTTATGTTTGCATTGGTATAACTGGCTGTTAGTTTCATTCCAGAACAGTTCCTGGTGAGTTCTTTTTCCAGGCGTACCTTCTTGATTGAAGGCAAACTCAAAACCTCGGTGACGCCGTGTCCCCATAGCTACCGTTGTTAATTCTCAGCACTCTGACAGGTGACTAAAACGGTAACCGCGAGCAAGGCGCGGAATGAACACATCCACGTGCGAAAGGGGGTGCGGTGAAACGCGGCTCCTGCGTGCGTCAGTGGCGGCGCGAGTGCGTTCCGGGCGAGGACTCAGCGCGTCAGCTTCCGTGTGACACGCTCAGACCCGGTGCGTTGTCTGTGCGCCAGCATCCCGCTGCTGGCGTAATGAGGATGTGGTGCAGCGTCGTCGAGGACACGGGAGCTCTTTCAAGTCCCCCACAGCAGATAGCGATGCATTTTCCCCGCCATCCCTAGGGACCTCATTAGGATTAGGACTAGGTGTGGTGTTTTTTAATTTTTTTTTTCTCCTCACAGAAATTGCACGTCCTTGTTTGGTGGCGGTGGTGGTGGTGGGGGGGGTGTAAATAAATGCATTTGTCACTTTTGAGAAAGCAAATTACATCGCAAGGTTTAACTAGGAAATGATGCCATTACTCTTCCTTTCTTATGCAAATGAACGGGCAGAGTGCGATGAAAGCACTTTTTTTTTCTCAGAAATATTGTGCCAGGTGTTGTTTCTGAGGCGAAAGAAGAGACGGCAATGTGCTGAAATGAAGGACTGGCTAGATTTTTTTTTTTTTTTGACAATCAGTTTTTGAAAAGTGAGCTGTAACACACTTCATCACCTTAGTGTTGGGAAGACATTAGTGTTGGCATGCTCGGCAGTTTTGCTTTGACAAGGCTGTTGACTTAAAAAGAATAATATGCAAGGGGACAAGTGTTGCCGCCATTGTTATACATTTTATGGGTGAAAGCACGTGTGACTGATACGGAAAATGGCTATGTTCCAAACCTCTGGGGTGAGTCTGTGAGTTAAGGCAGTTATCGTATGAGCACTGAGACTGCTGCTGTGCACTTCAGCTCGTAGTCCCACCTGATCAGGGTATGATCACATGACGCGGGAGAGAGTGAAGGAAGGGCTTAGGACTGGTTACGCCAGAGGTTTTGTGGGGGCTCAAGAGAGCATCCACAGCTAACTTAGGTGTACGTTAAACACCACCACATTAGTCACTGAGCTGAGTAGTTAAACAGCTCTACGATGCAGTGAGTTGTGGTAGCATATATTAGCCTGCAGCTGGTATTTAGATTTGTGTAATGGGAGGCTTATTACCATTATATGTAATTCTGTCATAGCGGATCAGAATTGGCTCAGAATGGCAGCTATTTCAGACACCCCCCAGCTCTTCATTAAACACAGTCTTTCAGAGACGTAGTGTCTTGTCATTAATTATTTTGATGTATGGCTCCACAACACGGTCGGTCTCACAACCAGAGCGCCTGTAATTAGCTGTGCAGTGATGCCACTACTGATTTATGGTTCATTTATGGTTATAATTTGCGAATGCTGAATCGTCTGTGACAAACTGCTCTTTCTAATTGAATAACAAAGGAAATCATTTTCTTTGGAGAGTGTGGAGGGGTGATTAGGGGCTTTGTTTGTCTCACAATCTCCCTCGCTTAGATCATTAAGATACGGAGAAGTGTTTCTGTCCCTCTGAAAGCAAGCAGAGTTTTAAAATTGTACCTTTTCCAAAGTGGATTTGCTTTGTAAAGCTGTTTTCCTCAAACTTGTTTTGCATTCAGCTGATCTCTGTAAGTGAATGTTCCCCAATTCAACTCCCACATTCAATGTAGGTTATAGACCAGAAACAAGTCCTTGGAAATGGACCAGTTTTTTGAAGATGGACTTGCCGTATACACTCATTAGGTCATTCACATCTACCGCAAAAACCTTCTTTGTTTATAAGTCTGAAAGCAAATGCAAACAGACGCGCTCAAAAAAATGCGATGTGAAGGGATCTGTGCCGACCACCTCTTTAAGTAGTCTGAAATGCATCCTCCCACTGCACTCAACAAAAATGCGATGAATCTGACAGCATGCACAGCTCATAAATAGCTTTCGCTCAGGTCGTGCATCACTTCTGATTTCAGGTGTCTCTAACACTAGCTTACAATAATGGACACTGTAACAGCTCAGTGAAGAGATCTGCATTTGAAACCCTGCAGTGGTGTGAAATCCAATGAAATCATCAAGGTTGTATCTGCAGTGGACAGACGTGTAAGAGGGGTGTAACGGTATGCGTTTATATTAAGGAATCCTACCTGATGATGCCTTTTGGTATGGTCATCCTGAATAGAAAGTATTGAAAGCCCCCATTTAGTCTTCAGTTGGCACATGGAAATGCAGAGTTGCTGAATGCTTTTGTAATACGCGTTTTCGCAGAGAAAGAGTTTTGCTGTGTGTTTCACCGCGGCGCATACGGCCAGCTCCCTCCGAGATGGGTTAAAGATAGTGTTTGACAACATTTCGGGGCAGCAGGCGGGTGACAGCGCGTGGTCTGCAGAATAGCGGATTCACAGCCACACTCTCTCATGCATTAGTTCCAGGCACGTAGCGGGAATGACACACGCGCATAGCTGGTTGCTATGCCAGGCAGCAGCCCCCATTTCTCTACATATCTAACGGCGCATTTTGTTGCAGTGAAAAATGCTAACTGCTACGCAGGTGCCATAGAAATGTAACTGGCTTCCTATCAGACCAAGTCAAGTTGGCCTTTAAGTAATGACATCATCGCAGTCAGCGTTCTGCCTGCTGTGCAAAACCACTTCCGCAAGGAAACTGAAGCGGAAGTCTGGATGACTAATGTCAGGTTGAATCTGATTTGACATCACTTGGCTGTTTATTGAGCAAAATAAACCAAAAAAAACTGAAGCAAAAAACCAAACAGCTCCCTTTTTAACCAGACGTGTTTGCCTTCCCAGTGTTTTCTAAAGGAGGGCAGCCTCGGCTAGCACTCAATATTCAAATAATTGCAGCAGAAAGAGGGCGTCTACTCGCTAATTTCAACCATTGAAGGAATTATCATCAAATATTAATATGGGTAGAAATGCTCAGGGGTAGCTTTAATCTAAAAGGCAATACTGCCAGAGCTAATGCAATGTTGCGGGATCGACCCGGAAAAGAAATGTTGTATGATTTTATTTTTTTCCCAGGGATGCTTGCAAAACTTTGTCTTCATCTCCTCATAACATGCACTTGGATGTAGTTAAATTGTTCAAGGACAACTCCTGTGGCAGGATTTGTGCCAGTGAAACACATCATTTGGATTAAAGTAATGATGAAAAAAAGCAAAGCATATTGCACTGAAAAGCACCACATTGTTATATCTCAAGACAGACACATCTCATTTTGCTATATCATTTGTCATCACTTTTTGTTTTGTTTGTTTGGGTTGTTTTTTTGGTAATGTGGTGAAATATGTCCAGCAGAGATTGTCAAATAAATAGAGTGCTCTGAGTGGTTTCACAGCAGGTGTTAGAATCCTTCTTGTTTTTGTAAGTAGTAATGATGTCTTGTTTAAAACCCCTGGGGGGAATTGTACTACCCCATCAGCCTTGTACCCCTTTGACTTTACTGTTGAGACTCCAACACCCCCAGCTCTGTGTGCATGGGCCACGTTGACTAAGCTCCCCCAACCCCCACCGCCCCGGTCATTATGGGCTTGTGGGGGGTACAAGGGGAGGCACCTCCCCAAACCGCCCCTCCCCCTCCCATCCCGAGCCGTTATACGCACCGGGGCTGCTGAATCGCTAATGAAGAGCTCGGTTCAGCCGCTGATGCGCCGCCGCGACCGGGCTCGGGGCGCTGTGACTGGCTGAGCCGGCGGGTGACATCACGCGGCACAGCTGTTGATTTGGCGCTGTCTCCGAGGCCGGGGTGAGTGCCTTTGACGATGGGCGCCGGCAGGTAGGGCTCAGACGAGCGCACGCGCCGCAGAGAGAGAGAAGGAGAGAGCGAGAGAGAAAGAGAGAGAGAGGCTGCTTGAGGGAGACTTCCACAGCCAGTGTAACCTCGGGTACTATGGAAACTAAACCTCTAACCAGTGGAGATAATGAAGGCGACTATGAGGCAGGTATTGTATGTTTCCCCTGGTGTGGATGTGTGTGGATGGTATATCGTGCATTTGTGGTGTGTGGGAAATTCAGGAGGAATCAGAGAGGGGTTCAATCAGGATACAAGGTCCAGACTTTCAGACTTAGTTCTTAGTCGTCAGCGTACTATGAAAGAATGTGTTATCGCTGTCTTTTGGGCTTTTCTCAGTAACAGTGTGCCTGCAAGAGTGTTTAGAGTATCTGAGCTTGGGGAATCTGATTTTTGAAGTGCGATGTTAACTGGGATAAATATTTCCTCATTGAGGCTTACTGCCACGGCATTCTGAAGGAGCGCTTTGCAGCACACCTCTCTGAAAGGGGTTTTGCATGCCAGGATTTTATTTTGGCACGCTTCCCTTCCCTTCCCACATAAACATTGTTATTTTGTTCTGTGTTTCTGAGGAACTGGTGCGCTGGGCGGGAAGGAAATCGCTGCGCTCTCTTCCCCGCGGAGATGGTAAAGAAATTTGCATGCCGTGAGTTGCTCTGGCGTTCGTAGACCTGCGTTCTTAGACCTGAGCTGTTTACTCCTGTTCTCTAAACGTTTCCCCGTCTGCTATGGAACACCTGTTCAGACATCCAGGCGGAGATGGCAAAACGCTGTCTTACAGACCCGGGACACGTCCGTCTGGCGGGCTCGGTGACGTTTCGGTCCGGTCTCAGTCTTAAATGAGGCACGGATCTGCAGGTGAAAGTGATACTTGGGACCGAACCCCTGTGTTACGGAGGGACACTGTTCCCAGTAAAGGCTAATTAGTTCTAGTAAGCCATTAAGGATCTGGCAGAGTTATGCGTTTTTTCCCCTTTCATCGTCTCCAGTCAGCAGTTTCATATGTGTGTTTTCCAGGCGTTTCAGCAAATGGAAAATCAGCCGCTTCTTGCTGATGTACTGTTGTGTATTCAAACCTGGATCATGCCAGGCTCTCTAGACTTAATTTGCTAATAGTTGGGGCATAATTGCTCTGAATTCTCTTCTCATAGCTCACCTCAGGGGACCATTAGCGAATCATGATGCTAAGTGCCCCTCATAGAATAATTCGGGATGCGTTGCTGCCAACGTTTAGTTGCATTTCCTTAATGCTTTAATGTGCTTCCTGAAAATTAGGGCAGTCAGATCCATAAAAAGTGGGACAAGGTTAAACCAGTAGTGGTTGCTTTTTATCCAGCGGCTCCATGTATGTAGCTATGTGTGTTGCCAAAGGAAGTGAACAGATCTAACTGTGTATATCCAGCCAAGGGTAACATTTACATTAATACTTTCTATTTGAATCATGTGATAAGTGTTGAATTCCTTTCATTAATGTAGATAAGAGCTTTGTGCTGTGTGTGTGTGTGTGCGTGCGTGCGTGCGTGCGTGCGTGCGTGCGTGCGTGCGTGCGTGCGCGTGCGTGCGTGCGTGCATGCAAGCGCGCACATGTTTGTATTGTCCATTCCTGCATATGTATGTTACATGCTTGTGTAAAGATCAATCCCAACACGGGTCAGGCAGATACAGGTTATAGATTGCATGTAATATCGTTGCACTTTAGACCAACACAGATCATTTCATAGATAAAAACCAGCAAATTGCTCAACATTATCTAACTGAATGTCCTAAAGACATTAAATCGCCGGAATTGCAGTATTGATGTTGCATTAGAGGTAATAATCTGGGGACATTATCTGAGCGCAGTACTGGCACCAGCAGGGCTGTGCAGAACAGAAGATATGCTGCCTTTCCTGTAGAGCCTGACCCATACCTCTCTCTGTCTCCAGTGTCATCATTTAATTTTCATTACATACAAGTAGTTTACACAAGTACAAATTGCTGTGTTTTAAGTCTCACAATTGACACTTTACTCTGTTACAAATGAACGTGTGGGACCAGAAGTGCGCTATTATTGACCCTTACTGAGACGCTTAAGCTCACCTCAGCTCAACAGGAGTAACAAAAAAAGAGAGAAATAAGTGTCCCCTCGTTTTGCTGCTGAGAAAACAGGCAGACAGGGGTGTTTGACTGCAGACCCGGTGTACTCCTAATAAGAGCGGTTAAACGAGTTAACCCCCCTGCCGCCACGTCTCGCTCACGGTCCGCCGCTGCACGGAGAGCCTCGGCGCTCTCCGTGATTTGTATTCCGCTCGGACGCCAGCCAGCTGTCAATCACCCGCGAACACAATTAGCCATGAAATAACAATAGCTGGCTTGGCGCGATTTGGGGGTGTTTGTATTAATGCAGAAGTTCTTTCTACTTTGTTAATTTTTTTTCTTCCCAATGTGTTTGATCTGTAGATCATAAAGATAATTAATGCAGGACATTGCTTTTCTATGTAGGGAAAAAAATGTGATCTAACAGAAATGTAATTAGGGCTTGGTGTTTTGGCTGCTGATTGAGCATACTTTATGCTAGGTATAAGATGGATTATTACTGCAGAGATGGTAGATTATGAAGATGTACTGACTTTCAAAACCCTTTTTCCCATGCCATGAAAGATGACTGTTTCTATGACCCTCACTGCATAATACCGCTGTACATTTCCATTGATCCTGGCCGTAGATGCTCTGCTCCTGTTCCCCTGTGGTAACAATAGAAATTTGGGTTTATTAAATTGATGGACACTGCAGAACAAATGAAGGTAGTATTGAATGCCTCCCTACAAGCTCTCTTGGTATAATTTTCGGCTGAGTATCCATTTGGGTTTTATTTGGACTGATTTTGTTTTCTCGGCAGTCCTGCCAGCAGTGCATTTGCCGCTGTAAATTGCCCTGGAATAGGAAGGTGTCTGCCAAATTGGCAAATAATTACAGTGTCAAATCGAGGCAGGTGCTCCTCTGTACCCCGTTAAATCATGTAATGAATGAAGTGGGGGGGGGGGGTTGGAGTAATAAGTCTCCGCTTTTCATTTACAGACACCAGGCAGGGCAAACAACTTATTTATCTTCACTGACAGCATATCTCTGAGATGTTTAGATTAGATGAGCAGAGATGACTGCAGACGTCATATTTAAATCTTGAAGAATTCTTAGACTGTGAAGTAGCAAGGTGGTGTGGAAGATAGACAGACAATTCCCCAGGAATGTAGCTAAAATCTCGACATTGTCAGCGCGCTTCATATAGACGGTGCAGCCCTAATTTGTTGAAGTGGCTGCCATTCCATGCGTAAGAATCTGCACAGTGGGTGGTAGTCGACAGTAAGAAAATGGATGTATTTGAGCCCCTGTGATGTGATTTTAGACGTGCAGGCTTCCATTGTCTGCCTGCTGCACACTGGCTGAATCTCGACATTAGGATTGCTGTATGCTTAGCCATGCCTGTGATTGTCTAGTCTGTAGCAAAAAAGGTTTTCAAATGACATAAACGAGATAACAAAAACACCAGAGTTATATATACTAACTGTATATATGTATAAATAATTAATATTTTCTGAGCAGGGACATTTCTCTTTCTTACATTTTTACATAGTATCCTATTTAAACAGCTGCATATTTTTTAGTCGGGTTATCTGGCATGCTGAAGTGTGCTATGGAATCGAGGCTGAACTGTTCTCGTTACCAGACCATTTTGACCGATCTGGTAGTGTGATGTCTTGCTCAGCTAATTAATAAGATTTGAATCCACTCAAAGCTGCCTGGAAGTAGTTATGACTTGGCAGTTTCAGTATGAATATGTGAGAAGGACTCATAACTTCGGTTGTGTGCAGGTAAGGCTTTTGAATTTGGTTGAATAGTCTGTGGGTGAGTAATTGACACCCTTAAATGAACCCCTCTATAGGTGGTCAGTTCCGGATGATGACCACGGCCTGGGCATCCAGCATGTAGGAGTGCGCCATTCTGGAGGTTTTTTTATTCTTCAGAGGGGAATGGTCGCTGTGGTTGCTGGTCCTCCCTCCAGTGTGAGCCAGGTTTGCTGAACTGGTGCCTGCCGCAGTAATCTGAGGGAAGAGGTCAGCAGGCGTGGGTGGACTCCCTTGCTCTCAACATGCAACAGTGTGCATCCCAGAGGAATCATTGCTCATTCCCTTTGAGAGGGTTATTGCCCTTGAGTGGTCTTTGGGGATAGGGGTTCAGTAGCAGTTTGAGGAAGCTCTGCTGCACCTGAGGAGAATGCCCTGAGGAGCCTCTGCGGCCCTGCGCAGGTCCGTGTTTTAATCTGTCATACTCAGGGGACCAGCAGGGGGGGCAGGTTCACGGGTGACGGACACTTAGTGACAGGAGGTCACATGGGGAAAGCCAAAGTCAGTGTGGGTATGTGGGGCAGCAGTGTAGCATAGTGGTAAGGAGCAGGACTTGCAACCAGAAGGTTGCTGGTTCGATTCCCCGCTGGGGCACTGCGGTTGTACCCTTGGGCGAGGTACTTCACCCAGAATTGCCTCAGTAAATATCCAGCTGTTTAAATGGGTAGCATGTAAAAAATTGTAACCTCTTCAAGTCGCTCTGGATAAGAGTGTCTGCTAAATGCCAATAATGTAATGTAATGAGTGTCTGTCTGCGTATTCGTGCTTTTTCAGCATATGTCCATTTGTGTGCTCCCTTGCATTTGTCCCTGCATTGAAGCTACATGGTGTTGCCAGCACTCAGAGAAAGCCGCCATGAATCCCAATCAACCCTCTGCAGTATTAATAATGCAGCCCTTTTTCCATTAGCTCCAGCGACGTGATGAACGGGCTTCGCCATCAGAGCAGGTTTCGCGCCGGTGTTTGGTCAGCTGTGCTTCGGAAAGGAGCTGGAAGTCCTTTAATGCATCCGTTGGAACTTAAGCTTGCAGAAAAGGCTGTTCTCTTTGTTTTGAAACTCGGCTCTGTTTTCGACCAGCTGTGTTTGTCTACGCTGTCAGCTGGGGTGCCATTTTATTGATTCCAAGACTACATCCCTGGGGTTGCAGCCTGTCTCAGCAGTAAGAGAGGGATTGCTTTCCCCTCATACTTAAGTTGCAGGGCAGTACGTCTGCTTTGGCCGGCATTCAAGAGGAGAGCTCAGCTCAGTTCTGACTGCAAGGTGATGTTAAACGGATTATAAAGTGAGCTGGAGTCTGCTTGGCTTTGGCCCAGCGTCTCTTGCGCGAATCGTGCATGGAGCAAGAGCCAAGGTTTGCGCAGTGAGGGTCAGGTCTACCGAAGCCGGTCTGCGTCCGGGAAATGGGGAGTACGACCCGGTCCGAGAAAGGGAGAGAGATGTCGATATGCCGTCATCACAGCAGCGTGGCAGAATGAATCATGAGCTGAGAAGTCGAGAGTGCACAGTTCCCATGTGGAAATGCACTTCTGTTGAGCGCAGTAATGAATTTGCAAGCAGGGAGTATCATTAGTCACCTGCATATGAGATGTCACCAGGCAGCTGTACACTGTGCGCCGAGTAGGCACTTCAAAGCAGCGTCTTCAATGCTTCACTGTTGTAAGACTTTTAGTACTGGCCTATTTCTCTATTGAATGCAGACGTGGGGATTAAAAAAAAAAAGCGAAACACTCAGCATGTGTTACAATTTGAATTTACAACCGGAGACAGCGCCAAGATGATAAAATCTCTGGGTCTAAAGATACAATGACAAGCTTACGGGCATTGGTCCCCCATGTAAACATTTAAGCACATGTCTTTTTAGTACGTGTCGTGCGTACATTTATTTAAAAAAGAACATTAAACTGATATATCTGCAGTTACATTCTCACAGTGCATTCTGAGAGAACACAGAGATGGCTGTGGCTCACTGTGAGTTTGTTTGTGAGAGGCCAAGCTGCAGTGCCTTGCCATGGCTCTTTTAACTGTGTGAGTGTTTACCAAGCAACCGAGGTGATTATCAAAGCTGCTGTGTCATTCCCGTACACATACAGGTGTCTATGGGGTTCCAACAGTCCCCTGTAGAGGTGAACAGATTTAGTAAGGTGGGGGAGACTGGAATCATGTGGACATGTCAGAACTGCCCGTCCCCCACATACTGCCAATGATACAAATTTAACTGATCACGTGACACTAAAGTCCCACCACTGACCCCCCTTTATCTCTGCCCCTCTCGACAGGTCTCTGAGGGGCATGACTGGCTCGTCGGAGGACAGCGTTCTTCGGACCTGGACCCAGTGCTGGTGACAGGGACATGGGACTCTTCCTCCGGGCGTCCTGCAGGCTCAACACAAGCGACAACCTGGTCGACAGCATCGAAAGGGACCCGGGGCTCGCCCCTCTCTCCGGCGGGACGCCGCCGCCGACGCAGGTCCAGGCACCGCACCACAAAGCGCCTTGGGTAAAAAAAACCGAGGAATCGGACGGCTGGGCGTGAAATCACTGTGACAGCACAGATGCGCAGTCACCCTGTGTGCTTTAGCCGCGTTCAGGAGTCTTGTTTGTTTGTGTGACACATTAAACGGGCAGAGTGTTCAAAGAGGAAGTCAACGATGGTGCGGGAGCCAGTGTAGGAGTGATCAGATGGCACTTCAAGATGGCATACATTGCAGTTCCTCAGCAGATATCCAGAGCAACATGCCTAGCTGACAGTTTTTAGTTAGGCATTTATGCAGATAGATATTCACTTAGGCTGTGAAGGTTTAGTGCCTTGCCCAAAGGTACAACAGCAGTGGCTCACCAGGGAAATTAACTGGCAATCTTTGCATGACAAGACCCTCTCTACCACTATGCTTAACTGCTGTGCACTGCTCTATGGAGCCATTGCAGCTGTGGGCGGTGACAGAAGAGTGCTTAGTTTGCTGTCTGAGGGCCATGACCTCCACTGCATAGCTGAAGCAAACACCTCTAGTAGATCAGGACAGGCTAGGCGCCCCCCTGTAACAAAAGCACCTAAAACCCTGACCTGGAGACTCCACCATGTTTTCACCACAATTTGAGTAGAGTAAGAGTATCTCAAGCTCCATTTTTGTGTGCATGCTGTTTTTCCATCACCAGTTCCCCATAATTATTGGTCTGGTCATCTATTTGGTTGTATGCATGCATTTTCAACATCACACTGCAATGGCTCTTGGGAATAAGTATAATCTCAGCAAGCGATGTGTCACAAATTAAACATAAACTGACTTCATGATTAGGCTAATTATCTAATTAAGAGTATAGCAATAACCAGCACATGCACATCCCCGTGGGAATGGAGTTCAAGGCCCCCAGTTTAAGCAGTCGCTGCTGAAGGAACGCTCCTCTTAACCTCTCGGGGAGCGCGAAGAGGCTAGCGAAAGAGACGTCCACTGCGGAGCGCTCCAGGATCTGCCCTGGCTTACGGCTCAGTCTCACAGCGTTAATGTGCTAATGGGCGTATCAGATGTGGCAAATGCACTTACCCAGAGCGGCTTACGCCGCCCGAGAGCACAAGTCACAAGACCAGCGAGAACAAGGGCATAGCTACAGAATAGCAATTAACACGTCTGTGATAAAGCGTCAACAGTGCCAAGATCTGTGCTAAGCATACAGCTGCTGTGTATTTGTTGTGTAACTGTTTTTAGCATGTGCACAGAGCTTATCATTGGTCATAAAGGGGATGTTTCCCTATAAGACACTGTGGACATAGTGCCTAACAGTGATCGATGAGGGCAACATTACCTTGGTTCATACACCCCTTATTTTTTGGACCTTTGTTTTGTTCCACCTTCAGGGGGGTGGGTATGGGTTTTTGGACACATTGTATCATTGGCACAGCTGAGGCAAGTTGGTGGTGTTGATGGGATGAAGTGAGCAGTTTTAACAGTGCAACAGTAATTTCTTATTCTGTAAGATAACGTTATAATGCATTATAATGGCCCTGAAAGCTTACACCTTACATTTTGTGTGTTATCTGTTGTGTAATATTTATGTATTTGTGTGCGCCATCTCCCTGCATTTGTTATGTACTGCTAGGTGGAGGTGACCGTCTCTCTCATGCTGCGTTGCTCCAAACCCACGTGGTACAAACGCGCTGCCGTCTCTCTTCTAGGTTCCAGGCTTTTGGTAGACTCTCCGAGTAGCCTTCTCTAATGAGGATGTCTGATACTGTCACTGTAAAGGAAACGGCTGACACAATGAGAGGCTCAGAGGCAGGAGAGGGTGACGCCACGGCGGGGGACGTCCTGACCAAGCCCGAAAGCCGGGAACCGGTCGAGCCGGACAGAGATGAAAGCGGCTGCGACGGCAAAAACGAGGCGCAGGTAAAAAAAAACAAAAAAAAAAAAAAACAGTGACAGGACTGTTACTGGTTAACGCATTTCATGCAGGGAGAGAATCCACAAAAACATTTCTCTCTCCGTCAGTCAATCTGTAGGCTCACTCCTTCCATACCTGGGCAGCAGAGTAGCCTTTTGAATATATCTGTATGCAAAGGCTGCTGATACAGATGTTCCTGCAGGTGTGCACAGATGTGTTTGTGAGTGTTTTTTTGGGGGGGAATTGGAGGTAATGCTCGACTGCAGGAAAAATTAAGAATACAATTTAGATGCAGTTCAGAGGTGCCAGTCTACAAGAACTCCTGGCACACACATCCATCAGTTGATAACTCTGAGCTGTGAGACCTTTAGCAGCTGTTTAAGTTCTTAACTCTCTTCTCAGTATTTTGTGTGTGTGTGTGTGTGTGTGTGTGTGAGAGAGAGAGAGAGAGAGAGAGAGAGAGAGAGAGAGAGAGAGAGAGAGAGAGAGAGAGAGAGAGTGAGTGAGTAAGCGCAAGCCCCATATCTCCAAAGGTCAGCATGCATCTCTGACAGATATTGCTAGAACAGTGACTCCTTGGTGTGGAGTAACATTTCTTATGTTCCCTCAGAGAGGATTGCTGAGGCACTGAGTCTTTGTAGCGCTCCTGTTTTCTCCATGATATCTGTGGAGATTAAGTGGAAAATTGCTTTTTCTGCTCCTCCTAAGAAAAGGTGACTGTGAAGCTAATAAAAGGCGGGTAAAAGCGGGTGCCGAGCCAAAGCGGGCTGGTGGAGCAGCCAAGCAGAGGAAGACCGATAATCTTGATCTCAAATCCCAGTTTATCCACAAACTTCCTCTGTGTCACCCTGCTGCTGTGTGCGTGCGTGGGATTGGCGCGGGAGAGGTTGGGGGCAAGTGACTTTGTCGCCATCTGCCACTTCACAGAGTGCGGCAGTCAGCCGGACACAAGGCGGAGCTTTTCGCCTCTGTGGCGAATGCGTTTCCTCCACTTCAAACACGTTCATACCCTGCGATATGGCACAGTGAACCGGTGTGTGCCCTTGTACCTTTTCAAATCCACAGGACTCGCAGTCAGCACCCTTTTTCCCCCCAGACGGCTTTGCCATCTCGTCTTGCCTTATCTAGTTTTACCTCTCGAGCCCCCCTGGGAAAGCTGACCTCTGATTTTGTCTGGAGGACAGTTGCAGAAGGCTGCTGCTTTTAGCTTCACAGCCCGCTAAAGCGTTTGACGATGTTCAGTCCACAACGGGGGGGAGCCGACAAAGAGCTGAATTACAGTTTGTGTCTCAGTCAGTGGCACTGTCTCTGCCTGGCCCCCTGCTAAGGACAGTGTCTCTACATCCCCTGTGGAGCTGAGCCCTCCGCCTGAGTACTGCTTCATCTTGTTTTCATTGCTGGGAACTTTCTCTGTCTGCTCAATCACAATCAAATGCATGTTTTCAAAAAGAATGCATCAACACCCATGCAGGTCAAAACAGTAAAAACGAACAATAAAACAAAATTATGGGCAGTCAAGGTAAGTAAACACATGGAAGCCTGAAAACATCAGGAGGTGGGAGCCTAAAGCTTGGAGCCAAAATCATGTAAAGGTTCATCGTTTGTGGAAAGCAAAGAACCAGGGTATTGAGGCCGTTTCTGAATGTGGCAGCAGTTTCAGCTGCTCTTAGTGGTTGCAGCATTTAGTTCCACAGATGTGGCGCAATTTCTGCCTCTGGCAACAGCACTATCATACCACCATGCAAGAATAGGAAACAGTGGAGATGTGACAGGAAAGAAACCAAAGTTTCCGGAATTGGATTCAGTGTGTCGCTGTTGAAGCGTTATTGCTTTCAGTTCCTATTTTGTGTTACATCTTGCATCGCAGTTTCACTGCATATGTGAAGTATGATATGCCGGATGCATTCTTCTGCTTGCCAGCTTTTCACAGTCAATTTAATTACTAACTATTGAATATATGAGCCTTTGATACCGGATATGTTTTTCCTTCAGAAGCATTGTCCCATCACAGGCCTCCTCATCTTTGTTTTTAATCTTTCAAATATCTGATCTTTATGAGTATTTTTTGTAGCTGAAGATGTTTAATCACACGGCTGTCCTTGAACCTGTCGGGTTCTTCCTTTTTCCCAGTACATCACTGTGTTTTTGTGTGAGTCATGTTGCTCATTTAGCTTTTGTGGAGCTTGTCTGAAAGCTGGCAGTCTTTGTAATGTAGTAAAGCCCTCTGACGTGGCCTGTTTTGTCCTGTCACTTACCATACAGCAGCAAACACCTGGACAGACAGGGAAGAGATCAAAGGTATAGTAGAGTGGCATGATACAACATTGTGTGCTTTGTGTCTCTTTTTACTTTTTTATGAGGTCTTTAAAGTTGAATATCACTGTTTTAGTCACATTCATAATTGCCTGTGCCAGTTGTTAATTGTACGTGCCTGCTTCAGTTTACATTTTCAGTTTTTTGTCTTTAAGCTTTGAAAGGAACATTTGTTTGCACGAGTCCTTTTTTTTGTCCTTTGTTGTGACTTTGTCATATGCCGTCATCATTTTCAGATGTTCAAGAGTGTCACAAGTGAGATTAATTGGTAACGATTGTTGCCTGCCAGTGCTCCAGACACTCTCAGTGAGACAAAGCAAACACTCTTGCAAGGGCGCCCATGCCCATCTTGAGCTCTGAAAATTCTCCCTTAGGGCTGTTGTGTTTGCACGGGGTTGTGGGGCTTGGTTTTGTGTTGGGAACTCTGTCCATGTGCTTATTTTTGTGATGAAGCTCTACCTGCGCGTCATTGAACATGATTCTGAATATTAACGATGGATGCTCTCCCCCAGTCTAACACAAAGTTAAAGTTAGTTCGGAGCCTGGCTGTTTGTGAAGAGCCCTCTCCTTCCCCTATTTCCGAACTGCCGCGAGAACAGCAGGTAAACCTCAAGATTACCCACAAGTCACTGCTTCAGCTCATGTTGCTTATTTCAGACTGCCATTTAATGTAAAAAAAACAACATCAACAGCAAAGCTAGTGAAAACATTTCTTTCATTTAATCTGTTCTGCATTTTAATTAGAAATATTTTTGAATTACGTGAGTTCACTGTGTTATACATACCTGTTCCCACCTGTAGTTTACTGCACGGAAATTTCCTCTGTCTAAACGGTCAGGATTTTGTTTTTTTCAGGTTAGACAGATTGGTCCATCACTGTACAGGCTCTGATAACATGCCTATGCATAACCATGCTTGTTTTTCTCCTTTTGCATTGTGAAAGGGTGGCTTTCCGTTTCTTTGCCGTTTAAAAAAAAAAATCGATTCAGACCCCTATGCCATGTTGGCTTACGTTAGAAATTTCAATCAAGGAGCACCAATGGAAATGTGCTGTAACGGTTAAGCTGAATCAAACAAACAGCAGTAAATAGCTCTCACCCCACAGAATAAGCACACTCCACAGCCTTGGTTGGGTGTAAAATGAAAGGCTTATTCAATCAGATTTATGTCCTTGAACGCAGTGAATGAGGTTTCCTCTCCAGGGAAGAGGCTTTCTTTTCACTACCTCTCTCTGTAGCTCCATAAAGCCAGCGGTACCGCTCCCCTCGACAGGGCTTGAAATCTCACCATTTTTAATATAAACAGTGCAGCTGCCATCCACAACCGAGGCTTATTATCTGAAGGATCTTTTTTGGCTTTGTTTACTGGAGATGTGTTGTTTTAAAAAAGACATCTCTGTTCCCTCCCAATTTCACACTCCTTCACGAAGCTTCTGCCCAGATCTTATATTTGGAGTGAAAGGGGGAGACTGATGAAAGGAGCTCACTGCTAAAGCAGGCAGGAGTAAGCTCCGTATAAACCACGGGCCCGCCATCAGGGGTTCATCATGTCACCGCACAGCTCTCGAAACGTTGCAAAAGCAAGCCATCCAGAAACAATCAGTGATCAATAAGAGGTTCTTCTTGTAATGCCGCTGCACATTTTCCCCCTGTCTGGGTGAGCCGCTGATGTTTGAAGGCTCAAAGATGGATTCCAGGTTATGATTGTGATGGATATTATGAGCTGAAGTATAATTTTTTTCCATTCCCTTAGTGACTGACAGCTGTGCAGTTGATGTATTTCGGTAGCACACAGCTGTCATTTTCAGCTCTTATCTTGCATATTCTTTTTTTTTCCCCCCTCAGTTTTCAAATCTCTCTTGCTGTTTGGAGTTGTGGAGGGGGCTGGTAATCCTAGCTCAATCTTAATTGCAGACGGGTTTGTTTTCATAGGCTTATTGTTTTAATAGGTAGCATAAGGTTTTGGTAAAACTGTGTCTGCAATGTTGAGTGATAAATCAGACACAGATTAAAATGAAGGCTTGCTTAAAAGCTTGTTTGAATAGTTAAGCATATAAACCCCCAGTATCTTTTAATTAACTGTTACCAAGTGAATGAAAACAAAAAAACACATATGAAGAATGGATATAAATTCACCTTGTGTCCCACTGGTTTAGAGAAAGGTTAAATAATTGTTTTAATCATAGTCTGCTGCAGCATTGATGTCCCTCTCTTTCTGCCCAGGATAAAATTCAGATTCAGCTCTCCCAGTCATTTGATAAAGAAGAACCGTCCATTAAGGATGAGAATGACAAGGAGAAAATCTTGGACAAGCTGGAGAAGTCTGAGAAAATGCCAAGGAAGATGCTGTCAAGAGGTATGTGTGAGAGAGCTGTCACAGGAAATGATTCAGTTATGGGAATAGAAATTATCAGTCTTGTGATTTATAGTGATCAGGGTTCTTAACCAGGAGGTTGTGGGGTGAAAGCTGGGATAGGTCATTGTCTACTGTGATCTTGAACTCAGATATATGATCTCCAGAATTTGGCTTACAGAGATGCCTTAGATTCAGCCTTCTGCTGCCTTGGATTCATCCTTCTGTTGCTGTAGCCTTCTGCTGCTGCTGTAACGGTTGTCCTTTTAACACTGTTTTTCAGATTCCAGTCAGGAGTACACAGACTCTACTGGGATTGATCTCCATGAGTTCTTAGTAAATACGCTAAAAAACAACCCCAGGTGCGTACATTTCTTGGTCAAACATGTAATAGTTTCAAAATTTTATTATTACCGAATGGTCTTGTTTTCCCGAATATTATTTAGCAAACTATCATCATTGATGATTTAGTAACTGTTTTGAAATGTTCTTTACCTTCTCTCCAGACATTTTGAAAATAGGTACTTGCATAAATACTTACTTAAATCATTGTAATTTAGGATTCATAGAATCACTGTATTTCTGAAAAGATCTCCAAGTAACTTCTCATACTCAATCTTTCAGGGACAGAATGATGCTGCTGAAGCTGGAACAGGATATTCTTGATTTTATCAGTAATAACGAGTAAGTTCTTTCTTTCCTTGGCCATAACTGATTTAATTTAAGTGTGGCTGATTGAACTGAACTAGTAAGCACAGAGTTTCAGAGGCAATTATTTCTGTAAATATGGAGCAGTATAATCAAATAACGTGAAATGCAACTGTAAAATGGTAATGTCGTAATAGTTATTCCTCTTTTTTTTGTTTTTGTTGATGTCATGGCTTCATCTGGTCTGTTCTTTTCTCCCCCAGAAGCCAGAGAAGAAAATTCCCTCCCATGACATCCTACCACAGAATGCTGTTGCATAGAGTCGCTGCGTACTTCGGGTTAGATCACAACGTTGACCAAACTGGGAAATCTGTCATCATCAACAAAACCAGCAATACAAGAATGTAAGTGTTGTCTTTCTGTGTTGGAAATTGAATTTTTTTCCCATGCCACTTTAATTCAAAAAGCTGAGACTGTAGAAATTATCTTCCGCCGAGGCAGAACGCATTTTCTGTGCTAGCTCTGACATTAATTTGGAGTAACTCGATTATCCACAGTTGCAGTTTTGCAAGATTGGAAAGTGTGTTTATGTGAGAGAGGGGAGTAAACAGTCTCACAGCGAGCTTTAGAATGAGCTGATAAAGGCCTCCCTCTCCACCCCCTCCTCCACCCCATCCACAGACCAGATCAGAAGTTTTCAGAGCACATCAAAGATGACAAAACGGACGATTTCCAGAAACGCTACATTCTCAAGAGGGACAACTCCAGCATGGACAAAGATGACAACATGGTAGGCTTTCAGCTGGCGATACAGAATATGGCTGCTTGTCCGTGGTGCCAAAGGTGGTAACAAAGGACAGATTGACTAGTCAGACTCAACTCTGTTCTCTCGTTCCTCGGGAGCTTAAGATTTCTGGACATTCCTGTAAGAGCCCTAGTGTTGACTCTAATTAATATTCAGACAAAGGCAAGCTGGGAACATATTTTGGTTCTGAATCATTGGCTGTTTCTACCAGGATTCTGTGCATATCCACAGTGATTAGAATCAGAACCAAACAAGTAACAGCCTTTCTGCTGATGAATATGCATGAGCAGATGCTTTCACTCGAACTCTTCGGGTTCAGCCATGCAGGGGACAGAACTTCCATGTGAAGTTTTTTTTGAAAGCTGGACATCGACATCTCGTCACCACGGTTACAGTGTATCTGATTTTGATGGGGAGATGTTGGTGTTTCAGATGCGGATGCGTCTAAAAGAAGACAGGAGAAGCAAGTCCATAGAGGAGAGAGAGGAGGAATACCAGCGAGCCAGAGAGAGGATATTCGCCCAAGACGTGAGACTCCTCACAAACTGCGTTATAAATTATGCATAGAGCTAAATTATATGCAAACTGCAGTAATATGAGCAAAAGGCTTGTACACCTGGACTGATCTCAAACTTGTTACAACGTTGTTATCCAAGCAATATTATGTACTGTGGAAAAATAGCAGAGTCAGCTGTTTAGTTATGAAATGCTCAGTTGTATTTTTATTGTATTGTACCTTTTCTGGTTATTAATATCAACTTCATTATTAATCACCCTCTTTTTTTTTTTTTTTTTTTTTACAGTGCCCAGAAAATTTCCCATTAGATAAAAGGTGAGTTCCAGACACTGAGTGAGTACACTGTACTAATTCAGTTCAGAGGGAGGTTTTATGTTACAGTCTGATCTTGTAACCTCCACAGGATCCAGGAAGATGAAGCTTCTAACAGCACTCAACAAAGACGACAAATGTTTAGGTACGTGCCCGTTTATTTGTGGCCAGCTAAACTTCCAGCTGGTTTATTGGTTTATATAAATGTTTGTTTATCTTGGTTGCGATGGAGGTGTTCTCATGTGGTACCTGGTAGATCCAAAAGGCTTTTAGAGCCTTTGTGATAATGTTCTGCTACGGACCCACAGGTTGAAGGACGGCCGGTCGGCGAGCAGCCGGCAGAGCAGTTCTGAGAATGAGCCCAAGTACTCAGAACCACGGCCTTGGAGCAGCACAGACTCGGACAGCTCCAACCGGAACCTGAAGCCGGCCATGACTAAGGCCAGTAGCTTTAGCGGCATCTCGGTTCTGATCCGGGGAGACAGTTCAGGCAGCAGCAAGAGCACGGGCCGGCTCTCCAAGACAGGCAAGTGGGGTTCACTCACTCCACCGCCCAATCCCACAGGAACACACACACACGGTCCAGCCCCTCATTCTGTTGAACATCACTGTTTAAATGCTCCACCCACCATCCTCTCACAGCCAATCAGAGCAGCTGTGTGATGTAATGTATTGAATTTGATGCTCAGGTGTGTTACAAAAAAAAAAAAAAAAAGTCCAATCCCTGTGCTCCTGTGCTCTTTTTAACTGTCATAAGTCTTTGTCTGCTGATAGGTAATTGAAATCTACACCCATGTCTCGGAGCATCCTAAAAACTACAGTGCACTCCAAGTTCATTGTTTCTTCAATTTGAAGTCGGTGCTTCACGCTGTGATTGTGTGTGATGTGTTCCCCAAAAGATGAAGGCAGACAAGAGAAAAGACCAGTTCTGTCTGCCTACATTGTTCAGGGAAAGCTTTATTTATTCCCATTTGTGATTATGGCGTTTTGTCTGTGCACATCACGCCTGAGGGCTGTGCACACCCCTTCCCTTTCATTTGGTGATGACGATACAGGATGGCTTTGTGCTGCAGAATGATTGCTGATTAGAAGCCTTACCTCCATTGTGTCTGCTTCTGACACGCTGCTCACATGTATGCATGACGTGCATCCTTTGACCTTAATAGAGCGCACTTTGCCATGCATGCTACTCATGCAGTACTGTCACTTCATATTACTTCACTCCGCTCACCTCATTTTGAATTTTATTTTAACGCCCCCCTTCCCCCCAGACAATTACCAGCAAGCATTGTCCTGGTCAGCGCATGTCTGAATTCATTGGTTATTTCAGCTTTGGTTTCAGATAAGAAAGCAGTAAGCTGTATGCATTAAATACTAGAATATTTTTTGGAAGAGCAGGTTCCAATCACGAGAATTTAGAATCTTAATGATCTTCATTCACTCAGGTATTGGGAGGCTTTTCAGGAGTGAAGAGAAAAGAAGCTCTATAATATCTATAATAGATCTCTATTATATCTATAATAAATAATAACAGAAGCAGAGATATGATGATGTTACGTATAATATCTCTGCCAAACAGTCCAGTATTCCTACAAGGAAGCCAGAAGCAGAATAATGTAGGAGAATGTTGCTTATTGTGCCTTGTTGACCTCTTAATTGAGCTTGCTGATAAGGTAAACCAGTCTGGATCAGAAACCAGTCAACAGTAGCATTAGGTGTCCACACCAACACAAATCCAACGAATTCAAACTGAGTTGAGCTCCTATAAACAGGGACCCAACCTGCTTTGGCTGACTCTGTGTCCCCGTGACCCCGTAACCTACCCCCGACCTGTGATCCTGGCATGCGTCACGATTATGCCTCACCAGCAGTGAGCCTGGTTGTCCTTGTCTCTGTAGGTAAAGACCCTTCTCGTTACTCCCTCCCCAGGTTCTGAGTCTTCTAGTAGTGTAGGGTCGTCTACCGGTTCGCTCTCTCGTTCCCAGCAGCCCCTCCCAGCTCCGGCACTAACGCAACCCGGCCTCACTGCTGCTGCCCCCCCAGCGGCCTACCCTGCCGTCAGCACTAGTTGCTCCGTGGCCTACGAGGGGGTCCTGGGCGGGCCCACGGCGTCCACAGCTAACACTAGCTACTATTTGCTTCCGCTGGAAGCGGCGGGGATACCCCCTGGCAGTATTCTGGTCAATCCGCACACAGGTTGGTATCCCCCCCCGACCTGGCTCGCTGAGTTCAGTTAGTCCTGTACGTTGTTGTTTCGACTGGACATGCATGTGTCTCTCTTGTGTTTTACGGTGTTCGTGTTGAGTGCACCTCCTCTTTAAAACTAACACGACTCACCTCAGCTGCTGTTCTAAACTGCTTGTCGCTGAGTTTCTCAGAGGGACACTACAGTCGGTAAAGTGATGGGAGGAGGAGTGATTGCTGTTTGACAGGGGCTCGAAACAAAGGTATAAATCTAGGCGTGAATTAAATACTCACCATCATGTATTATGCATCGGGTATTTGTTTTTGTATCGAGTATGGATGCAGTCGAATATTTTTCTTAATAATTGGAAGACCTCGTTTTGCTTTGATTGGCCCTTAAAAAGAAAATGATGAAATGTGTTTCAAGATACCGGAATTTTGAGCCGACTTGCTATGGTCTAATGATGCTGCTTACATGCAAATGAGATCTCTCTGTCTGACAGAATGGAGTACTTGAAAAAGAAATTGCACTGCTAAGATCAATAAATCCAGTGTTATTCAAAACAAACTCCCCAAAGTGTGCAGGGAAATAGATAATGAAGCTATACTGTATGTGTTATTGAATATAGAAACATGCACAGTCTAGACTCTGATGTATAATATATTCCACTTCACTTTGTGCATTCTGCCACATTTTAAGATATGCATGAGGCAGATAAGAGGGGTATATGGCTGGCACTAATATATTCCCGGTATCAGCCAGGGTGTGTAATTGCTTATTGACCTTTTTTAAAGAAGTTGGCAAATTGGAATTTTGCCTTCGTGGTGGAGTACAAGGAATTCATTTTGGAAAGTCCTGCTCAAAGTGCAGTGTGTTTTTTTCTTATTTATTTTTAATTTTTTTGGGAGGTGGGTGGGGAGGGTGGCTGGTTGGAAGTCATGTGATTGTGCAATGTGAGGTGAAGGTGGCTCCTCAGCTTTGAACAACAACTTCAAGCAAGTGTTACTTTTTTTGGTACTGAGTTGTGAGTTTGGCCATTGCTAAAACGACAGAGAAACTTTATCTCCAGCTCCAGCTACAGAGGTCAGAGGCTTTTCTACTGCATGTTACAGGGATTATCTGTATATGGGTGCAGATCTGAGGCCATAAGAGTAGGCCTGAATGTGACTGGATTTGTCCGTGTGGTGTATGTTGGGTGCACAGTCACATGTCAAGGCTGCCGTCCCTTTGTGTGACTGACAGGGTGTTCTGTCCCGACAGGCCAGCCGTTTGTAAACCCCGATGGCAGTGCTGTGGTCTACAGCCCCACCGTGGCTCAACAGCAGGGCAGGACCCAGCAGCCCTTGCCCCCTCCTCCGCCCGCCCCCCACCCGCACCAGCCGGCCAATCACATCCTCTCTCAGGTCGGTCATTGACTGCTTCCTCCTCTCAGCACAGCACTAATGCCACACAGACAACCCCCACATATCCACAAATCACCAGGCAGTCCACAGACCGTTTTGTTCGAATTGTATCTTCCCAGAAAAGGACACGCTGTTAGACACTGCGGATTCTCATCAAAAGCTGCCAATCAGTGCTGTAGAGGGCAAAAGGGACGGTGCTGAAATGCTGAAATGTCAGATTGGGATTGTTTTTTGCTTCACCGGTATCACAGTGCAGCTTCTGCCGCAACATCAGAGGGCATCTAGGTCTGTTCTGTAAGAAGATAAAAATAACGGGAAGTTGTCTGGAAGCACCTAGCGTTTATTAATCAGCCAGAGCTGTTTACTCGGGTGTGCTAGGTGTGAAAACTTAAAATTAATTTCAAGCTGCCATGTCGATATTTATGCTGAATGATAGTTACAAGGTGAAGTAAAGATCCTTTTTCAAAGCTCGGTCTTTTGTGCCCTACAAAAGGAGCTTGTGACACTCAGCTGGGTCAAGGCAGTATGAGCACATGTTACTGCCTTGTAAAAGGCATCTCATCATTTCATTCAAGACAGGATGTCAGCATTTCCTCCCTTTACCTCCCCCACTGAACCTTATTTGTAGATGTTCATTTTGTGTTCATGTATTAATGGAGCCTTTGTCTCACTTGATATGACTGCCATGTATTAGGACTCTCCCCATGCTATTACAGAAAGTCCTCTCCTACTCGACCGTTTTTGCCCTGTAAAACAGTGAGCATCCCACCCTTCCAGAGCCCTCCACATTTAACCCTTCTTCTCTTCCGACTAAAGCCATTGACCTCTGACCTCTCTGTCCACCTGTCGCCTCTTCAGCCAGTTCGGCCCTTCCAGCCGCCCGCGCAGCCTGTCCAGTACTCAACGGTCTCTTACCCGCCTCAGCTCCTGCCCGTCTCCCCTAACCAACAGTACACTGTGGTACCTCTCCTCTCCTCTCCTCTCCTCCGCTCTCTCTCTCTCTCACTCGCTCGCTCTCCACCCTCTGCCATCTGCCCGGGCGCGTGTGACTGCCGTGCGCTGTCTCATCCTCTGATTTCACCCGCACGCTCGTCCCTCGCGCCTCGCCTTCTGTCCTCAGCGCGCCGCCTCCTTTGCATTTTGCTCAGCCGTCTGTTTGTCTTACATCGCTCTCCGCTTGGCTTGGTTATGACTGTTTTTTATTTTTTTTTTCCCCCCTTGTCAATCCCCTTTTGTATTTCTGGGGTCAGCGAGTTGATGGTGATGGGTTTTTGGAAGTAAATTTAACGACAAAAGAAACTGCAGTTAATGAATGCTGTTAAAGTGGATGTAAGTTTTTTTTATTTTTTGGCTGATGCTGCAGGAAGCAGCCCTTGAAAGGGTCTCCCACTGTCATGGTTCCTGACTTAAATGGGCAATATTTGAAGCAGCAGCAGTATACCACTCTCTATACCACGCCTCAGTTTACCACTAGAGGTCAAAAGGCCCAGCAAAGTAGTTGCAGCCCTTGAATAGTGCCTTTTCAGTCCCTGTTAGTAATAGATATTGAACCATCAAAACAGATGGCACATTCATTCTCTCAGAGATTTCAGTTTGTCCCTTAGATGCACCAAATTGAATTGCATTGCACGTTTTATTCATTATTTTAATTTGCATCGAGGGAACACGCTCAAAATTCAGTATCTTGGATTTATATTCAATCCAAAGTTATTCTACTCCACAAGCCTGTAAAAGTAGAGAGAAATGAGTGAGCTCTGACCCTCAGAGTTAAAGGTAGTGTGGCCCCAATTTAAAGTATGCATTACTTCAGTGAACTTCTTCCTAATTTGTTAATTGATTTGTAAAAGAATTAGTTTACTTTTTATGTGTTGTGTCTTTGCCCTCTGATGTAAATCATGTGTTCCGCTAACCTGTTTTCTGACCTCCTTCTGCCAACAAACATCCCTTAATGACTAATTAAAGACTGCTTTTGAATAATTAATTTTGCACCAGATGTTGACGTTAATATTCTCTAAATAGAAATTTTACGTTGTCAGCCTGCTTAACCAGTAAACTAAAGTAAGTCAAGCTAGAGTAGATCTCAGGCTTGGTGCTCTGACCCAGCACAGTTGTCCTGTACCCTGCCTGCCTGGTTCTGACTGACCTGTCTTCCGTGCGGCCCGCAGCAAGACAACCTGGGTGCTCAGTTCAGCCACATGAGCCTGGCCCGGCAGGCCTCCGGCGAGGGCCCCGACCCCCACACTGCCATGTACCCCTCCGCCATGGTGCTGCAGCCGCCCCAGCAGGCTGGCTACATGGTGGCCCCCCCGGGCCAGCCCGTTCCCGCCCCTGCCTTCCCCGCCTCCGCGCCCCCGGTGAGCCAGCCGGTCATGCAGCAGCAGGGCTACATGCAGCAGCCCATGCAGCAGGTACAGCCCTCCCCCACTTTCCTGCGTGAGACTTCCTCTCTTTTTACAGCAGGCAGATGCAGTCACTTGCCAGTGGTCCCCTATTCCTATTTGAGTCAGCCCTTATGTATTATTTCAGTAACCCGTTATGTGTTTTATCAATACTCTTAGCATTGTAGAGGATACATGTTCAGAGTCTCAGACGTCTATGTACGTCTATTCTGTTTGATCATAGCAGGAGGTAAATGGAACACATTTCAAGGTCTGGGGGCATTGTTGTTTCTCCATCTTGTAGATACCCACATGTTACTGCGCGCCCAGCCAGTACGCACACTCCAGTCAGTACCGGCCAGTCACCCCAGTGCACTACAACAGCCCTCAGAGCCAGCCGCTGCCCCAGCCTGCCCAACAGTCAGGTAAACCACGCCCCGGGGCATGCTGGGAGCTTACCGCCACTGTGGGGGCTCTTCCTCCCCAGTGGCGCGTCTTTGTACCTCAGATTCTAGGGGGATCTTTGTTCAGATGTCTGCCTTCACCGGAAAGAAGTGCACTTTTCTAGGCCTCGAGTGGGGAATTTGCTTTGGTTGTTTTTGTTGTGGAGAAAGAGCTGCGATTCTTCCCTCGGTGCTGCTGTTTATTTTTGATTCTCTTTCCGTCGTGCTGCAGGGGAGAGGGATTGTTCGCTTTCTCTCAGCGATGCATTGTCTCCTATTATCCACCATTATGTAGGAAGATAATGGGGTCGTCTGAATAGAGCACTGTAGGGAAATTAGGGAGGGGTTCCTAGGATGGAAAGAGAGCAGCGCAGAGCTAATCATGTTGTATAATAGGCTTATTTTGTTTTAAGGGATCAGTACAGTAATGCCAGTTCAGCTGAAATGGTTATCGTCTTTATTCAAATGAAGTATTAGAGCCATTATCTCCATAATGTCTTCACGTGGCTGTCTTTTCTTGTGCAGTCTAAAATGTCACATTCAAGGGGAATTCATGCACAAACTCAAGGCTTTATGCACAAACTCTCTAAGGGTTCCCTCTAAAGTGGGAGGGGTCTGTCAATCCTGAGTACCCCAGCATTTCCGTATAGGAGGGGAAGGAGGAATGGCCCACAGGAGATAACGTAACCGGTGGGTCATCTGTGGACGGTGGGAGTGGGGATAAGGGTCCAGGGGTCGGGACCCTGTGGGGTGACGAGCAGGCCTGAGTGGCAGGACCTGGGGCCGGGACACTGTCTGAGAGGACTATGATTCTCACAGTGAACCGGTCTCTTTTTCAGCCCCTCTCTCCTCTTCAGCTGCACTGCTGAAGGGCCGGTCGTCAAAGAAAACGACATCGTCTGCGGATGCAGTTCTCACACCCTTAAGAGTGTCAAACTTAAAACATCACCTATGGGTCCTGATTGAGATGCAGTGTCTCATGTTCATTGTACCAGACACAGTAATTTTGATGCTGATGTATTTTTAATACGAAGGGTTTTTTTTTTTTTTTGGTTCTTTGTTGAAGTCAACAATGCGCCATCTTTTTGGATTCCAACCATGTAATCCCTCCAGAACAAATCGACCTGACAGGCTACGTGCTTCAGGTCCCTAACATGAAGCTTTTCAGGATCTAGAATACAGGTTCCGCATTGGCAGGGTGTGTGATGTGGGCTTTTTGTTTGTGTTGCCTTTTCTTCCTTTCCTTTGCTGACGTGCTCTTGAGTCAGCGTTGAGCTCATTGCAGGTATGCTTACAAATGAATAAATATTTCAAAACTGTCTCCTGTGACCTGTTGTTTTTAATCGCTGTAAACACAGTTTTTGAGTTGGCAGATTGATCAAAATGTAAAACTTAAACAGAGTGATGTCGAAATGTTAAAAAGGTCTGGGTTAAATTTGGTTTGCAGAAAGATCTGTAAACCACATTTCTCTCTGAAGAAACCGTTCCTCTGAAAGGTTTGGGAATATATCTTGAGCCGCAGTGGCGTTTTGATCTCAATCAGATGAGGAAAAAACATCTAAACAGTACACAGGATCATATGAGACACATGTATGGTATTGACAATAGAAACATATTTCCCAAACCTTTTGTTTTATCTTATTTGCACATTGGAGGTGGTTGTTCAAATGCCACAGCTTCGCTGAGAAATTATATATGAAAAACAAAGCAATGCGGTCAAATCACAGTATGTCATATCAGTACAGAACAATAATGGAATATTCTCTAAACTGAAAGTAGAGCTTCTGAACATAAAAAAGGCAACGAACACCACAGGCTCTCGATGCTAACAAGGACAGGGAGAAGGAGAGCGGAGCATCGATATTTCATCTCTCGCCAAAAGTGACAGTGTGGCTCCTTCTGTGGGGAGCAGGGCGAGTGGTAACGAGTGCCTTTGAAAATGCTTGGTGTCAGGTACGCTGCTGTAAGAGACGATTCTCTCCCCCCGCTCGCTCAGCCGGAGCCGAGTGTGTTTAATGTCGTATTCGTTTCATGCTCGGTCTGTAAGCGGAGGTGAGGGAACGGCACTGAAAATAGCCAGGCTCCTCTTGTCCCAGCGGGGAACCACTGGAGCCATCCGTTCCTTTTTGTCCCACTTTCCCCCCTTCTCATCTGGGACAAATTGATAGTGGTCAGCCCCAGCAAAAAGGCCAGGAGAAATTGAAAATCCTTCCCTCCCAACCCCCTGGCACAGTCCCCGGCGCGCACCTCTCTCGGAGAGAATTTTCTCGCCAGCGTTACGGCCGAAAAGGTCTCCCTTGTAACCTTGACACTGATGTGCTTTTCCCAAAGAAGTGCTGCTTTTAAATAGCTCTCTGAAAGGAGCGTTTTGCTGCAACATGTACCTGGGGCTACTGTAAGTCTTTCCGTCCTTGTAATGCCGATTTTGTCAGTAGTTAACCCCTAAGAAAGGAGGTTTGCTGGGGCTGAGAGATGTATTGATTAAGTGTGCATGTTTTTCTTTTATTATGATGCAGAAACATTGATTTTTTTTCCCCTCAGTCCCCTCCAGTCCGGAGCATTGTGTGCATAAAGGGACAGTTTCAATGACATTGTGTGCTCTTTGCTGTGGTTCTGGAAGAGGGATGGGGGACAGCTGATTTTGGATTGCGGAATGTTGTCGAATATGTTCCTTGTTTTCTCTCATTCTTCAAGGGCCATTTTTGTTCATTTGGAATGCTCTCTTCATTTTGATCTTGTGGCCTAATTTGTGCACTATATTCATCTATTTTTGGTAAAGCTCTGACTGTAGTGTGTTTTGAGCCACAAATTACATTTTTGCAAGTTTCATCAGGTAAGTTAAATCATAATTCAAAGACCCAAATATCTGCACAAACAACATTTATGAACCACATATTTTGTCAAAGGTGTTGTAGCTGTTTTCATTTTCATTTGTCCCCCACTAGCTGAATATCAAGAAAAGAGATGTATGAATAATGACATGACACAGTTTCCTGCTGTATTTATCACCATTAATTAATTGTATTTTCCACATAGTATGTCACATCTGGCAGTAAGAATTCACATTTTAAGAGATAAAATGGTAAAATGGATAAAAATGACTTGAAGCATATTTATTCACTTTGCAAGATCATATCAATACCTTACAGAGGTCACACTTGGTTTGCGTCTATCACTATCCTGTTAGCTGTGTCACAGTCACGTTGTACCTTTTATCCCCCACAATGACTCATTGAGACACTCTCTGTGTTATTTCAGGTTATCAGACTGTGATGCCAAACCAGTCTCAGAGCTATCAGAGTGTGGTAGGAGTGCAGCCACCTCAGAATCAGAACCTGATCAGCAGCCAGCATAGCAATATGGGAAGTCAGATGCAAAGCATGATGGTCCAGTACCCTTCCGTGCCATCTTATCAGGTGCATATCCCTTCCTTGTGATCCCTGTAATGTCTCCATGTTCTGTGTGTACAGTTCCTTCTCGCTAGATACAGACTAATTAAATGAAGTGAATGTTGATGTACATTATTAAGTCATAACGTCTACGACAAGTGAGCAGACAGAGAACTCTGCATCTGTATCTTGCACTGCACTCATTGCTTTCAGTGTTTTAATCATGCTGTTTTATTGGGAGTGTTAAAAAGTTGTTGAGCGGTATTTTAAGGATTGCTGAGGACAGATAAAGGGCAATTATTACAATTAAATGAGTAATAGTATTTATGGGGATGTGGTTCTCACCATAATCCTCCTCTTCCCTTTTCACCAAATGTAGCTATATGTGTTTTTTTTGGTGGAAGGGGAGAAGGTGTTCTAATTGTAAACCCTTTTTTGTCCTTTTGTGGTGGTTTGTCACAGCAGGTAACCGTAGGAATGGCTCAACAGACGTATCAGCAGCCAGTGATCATCCCCAACCAGTCCAGCCAAGGGCCTGTGCCCACCTCTGCTGTGCAGGTCTACTACAGCGTTATTCCACCCAATCAACAGAACACCATGAGGTGCGCTAATTACAGGCCCATGTCACTGCTGACGGCAGGTTTTAAAACTGATGATCCAGGGCTTCTCAGGCCTTCACAGATAGGAGCTACTGTTGCTAAATGTCTGTAATTAACAGTGATTAATGGCTGTGGTTATGGGGGGGACGGGGACGACGAAGAAACATTCATATAATGAATTTCTTCCCTCTTGGCTAACAACGTGCGCTAATTAAACAAAAGGGTTAGTCAGCTTGTGAAGCCACAGCAGGCCGGACAAACGAGAACAAGCAGGGCTATCACATTGTCGTTATTCTTCTGGCTCAAAGGAGAGCTCTGTTTTAGTAGGTCGCTCTCAAGATGATTTATAAGGCGAGAGATCCAGCGAGTCTTAATATAACACTGCCGGTCCCATGTGGCTATTCTTCTCCTCATGCCATCCTTCATATGAGCCGCAGTATGGATGTGTGTTACTCCTGGGAGTACTGACTGCTTCCAGCAGCTGCTTCATCGGGCATGGCTGGCACACCAAGTCCTCCCGACTGCATATGTTGGTCCTGAAGTGGTTGAGAGAATGCAAATATTGTACCGTACAAAAGCTGTGTTGTTCCTTCATTAGCATAACATAAAAGTATAGTTTTGCTCTATTGATGTAACATATGAGAGTTTTGTTTTACTTGCGTGTTAATGTAACATTTTGAAAGATGCCTATGCTCTTTAAGGCTATGTTTTTACTTTATGAAAACAAAGATAAGATGTGCAAGCATCCCCCAGTGTGTTCGGGTAAAGTAATTTTTCTGCTTAAATGATTTTTGCAGTATAGAGCCACAGTGTGTATAATGTATTTTCTGCTCTGCTACATGGTTAGATGCTTGTTTTTGATATCAGTGGCTTTGTCCTTTCCCTGCAGAGTGCAGTGAGCGGGTAGGACAGGGGAAGTACTGCTGTTCCCCTGCACCATCCACATTATGGGATTGCTTATAGGATGAAGCAGCAGTGACCAGCCTATGTGCATGTTTTCTGACTGCGTGCTTGCTGACTTTCTGTTTGTGTGCGTATTTGTCTGCGTATGTGTGTGGCCACAGCTCCTCAGTAGGATTTCTGCCAGCCCCAGGGACAGAGCAGATGCAGTTCCCTCGGACCCCCTCGTCCCCCTGCGGCTCCCAGCAGCTCCCAGGGCAGCAGTGTGCAGGTACGAGCCCTTGCACTTCCTAACGACCCAGTTCCTCACCTGCAAGCCCCATGCAGCTGGAAACGGCAAAGCCTCCACTTGCACAATGCATGAATCACACACAGCTTACATGAATAAAGAAAGTCTGTGCCTCATTTGTTATGCTACCCTAATAAGAGATACATTTGACTGATTTATTTCATTTTGGAAGACTTTGTAGGGATGGTGTAAGGAGACCATTAGTTCATGATCTATTTTTTTTTTCTTCCATTTTTTGTACTTTTATGTCTACCTCCTGTAATAAATTCTTTCAATTTCCCCTTTCTCCATAATTCAAGCCCATCCTTTAATATGGCAGCTCAGAAACCTGTTTTGAACTCTAAAATCAGATTAATCCAGTGAAGGACTGTGATGTTAAAAAGTTGTTTTTGTGTAGTTTGCTGACAAATCAAAATTGAGTTAATTGATTCAAAGGTGGGTGCCTGTTTCTGCGAGGTGACCAAGTTATGTGACACTCACAGAGGGTAGTCTTGTAAATGCCTTTAGAGCAACCCTATTTAATCAGCTGTGAGGTTTAAGGAGCTAATTTAAGGAGGTTTTACAATCTAATTATTGAACAGATATGGGGTGGTAATTAAAAAAGTAATTCCTTGGCAGCTTCTTTCACTATTATAGCCATCAAAAAAGGCCTACCCCAAAAACTAATTTGCTGTTTTGTGTTTCTTCCTTTAATGTGAATTTTTGGGGAAGACCTTGTGATAGTTTTTGACTGTCTTCCATCTTTTTTCCTACCTCACCAAAAAGCTGAAAAGGCTATTCAAAGCCTCAAATTAGATTTCCGTTCATACATCATTGGCCGAAATGCTTAATTTGATACAGAGATTACCGAGTGAATAAAAATTTTAAGATGCAGCAAATCCAAAGTATTCTGTGATCCTCTTTGAATGTTTTTTTTTCAGTATTCCAGTTATTCCATTTAACATATTAAACATGGCAATGGATAGATTCATTTACATTGGCATTTATTAGCGTTATATTATGAGTGTAATGATCCATTTTATATTGTTGTAGTCCATTTCCTTACTTCAAGGTCAAATGATTGCAAATAGTATTAAGGAATCTGATGTGGCAGGGAGGTATAATGTGTTAAATTGTATGTGACAGAAAACGGGTACAAAGTAAAACAGAAAATATTTCAGTTTCTCGTTGCACGTGTTTCGTTATCCTTGAAACACTCTTATCGGTAGAGCCGGATTAAACTATTATTTTGTTTTTGTTATCTGGTGAAATAATTATGAAGAACGGAAGACGTTTTGGAGTGTAGCAATAATGAGGTGAAGAGGAGGTCTCGAAGTGTGTTAACCTTCGTTGTTGGGCAAACACATTTAATTGGATGCCTTTGCGGATGGAATTGTTAATATGATTAAGTATTTAGGTTTGGCTGTCCTTGGATCTCATACTTTGTGTCCAAGCCGCTATGAATAATTCATAAGTCAACATACCCTCCATGTGCAAATTCTAAATTTAATGAATTGTATCACATTACATTTAAGGATGGTGTCGGTTTAATCGATGCATAATTAAATGGCCAGGAATTATGAACAGAAAAATGAATACCATTTTTTTTTTGTTTGTGTGATTGAGGGAGCTGATTATATTTTAGAGAACAACAGAGAATAAATACTTAGCAGCAGCAATTCATGCTGAAGTCGTGCATAATGGTTCCCATTGTGACCTCTGTTGGTGGGCGGAGTGATCGGATGTCATGTGACTTGGTTTTGAATCCTGTTTCGGCAGGTGTGCCTCCCCCTCCTGGCGGTGGGATGCTCATGATGCAGCTGACATTACCCCCCAACCAGCAGACACGGCCGCATTCGCCCCCCCAGTGGAAACACCACAAGTACTACAGCCTGGACCACCACAGGGGTCAGAAGTCCACAGAGAACCCCGCACTCGACACCTCACAGGTAAAGGGCCACTGCAAGATCCTGTGTGCTGTTGTGGGTTAGAGTCCTTAATTCTAAAAATAATAAAACTGCATTGTAAATGGGCTTTACAGAAATTGTGAGAATTAACTGTCCATAACGAGGCTGAGACAGCCCAAGGGCCCAGACATTAAGCTAGATTTTGTTTTTCAGCTGCATAGAATACTGATGCAACTTTATGTGCTTTGAGGAACACTTGCTCCATATGCTGTGAGGATTCATTGTCCTTAGGACATCGCTGATGTCTAGTTGCAGTGAAAGGTTTACAGTCTATTGAGACCGACTTACTCTGCTGGCCTGGTGTGTCTCTCCTCTTACCCCTCCCAGAGTAGTCCACAGCTGGGCAGCCCGGTCACCTCCCCCGCCCAGTCACCCACCCCGGCCCACCTGACCAACATGAAGAATGTCCGTCCTGGCCACCCCCCTGTCTCCATTCTGCCCCAGTTGTCCAGACCTTTTGTAGCCGGACAAGGTGAGCAGCCAGGGGCCTGGTCTTTCACTCCTTTCATGCTGACTGTGTTCCGTTGTTCAAGTCACATTTCACTGATCCAAGTTGTAGTAATGGGGAAGTACAGACTAAACTAATCAATGGGGATTTTCAGGCAAAACATTGTTATTCTTTGTTTTCAGCCGTAGGGAAAGTTTTTCAGCATTTGAAATGCTCTGAATGAAGGCCAGGCTTCATTCAAGACTGCAGATCTCCTCAATCTCCTTTTGATATGTTTAGTTTAAGACTTCCTCACCAACAAAGACCCTTTTATGCATTTCTGTTTTGTAGAGACCACATACGGGATACAATCTTTCAAGTGAAGTATGAGGCGATTCATCATGTGTAGTGTCATGTATACCCATTTTATCCATATTACAAATCTTATCCATGAGTTGGGCAATGTAAAATTGCAAAGATTTGTACTCGACTGAGCCTGCCCTGGGTCCCCTCACCGTTTTAATCTCTCCCTCATGCCCCCCACAGGCGATGCACGGTACCCTCTTTTGGGGCAGCCTCTCCAGTATACCCCTCCCATCCGTCCGCCCCTGCTACATGCCCCCCACATGGTCCCCAACCACCAGGTAAGTTGCAGGGGCACACTGCCTCACTTACCTCAGGCTGCAGGGGGCGCTGTTCAACACCTATTTCCATCACATTGGGGTAGGAATTTTTTAGCCTCAGTTTAAAACATGTCTAGGAAAGGTTGTAAACAGTCACTCCTGTGCACTTGGATTGAGCAGTGAGGTAGCAGGTGGCAATCTGAGCAATTGGTACTTCGTCAGGTAAAAGCTTTTCCAAGGAGATGGGGGTGTAGTGATGCACAACACATTAAGCTGTGGCACTAGGTAGCTTTCACAATCACACCATGGCTGCAGCACCAGTGGGCAGTTTTTGCTTTTGTTGGTACCAAGAAATGGCTACAAGGGAGGTATAAATAAACTTAAGAAGAATCTGAAGAATCACTGTTGTATGTGTCCTTTATTCCACAATGTGGGTGTGAGTTTTTCTGAGTTTAACATTCAGACATCTCAGGCAAAGCCGCAGGAATGAGAGGAAGAGTAATACACACACTTGAGACTGCACTGTTTGAGCCTGAACGTCTGCTTGCTTCCCCTCCAGGGTCCCATGGGAATTCGGCAAGGGAGCAAAGGGAAGAAGCCGGCGAGGAAGGCATTGTCTACAGATCTCAGTGTAGGTGAAGCAGGTAATAGTAAGGGACCTCACCACAGGATCACGCAGCTATTATTTTGCCTGTGCCATTGTCCTGTTTTCACCTCTCTGCTGCTTCATTTAACTTTTAAAAAAATTCTGTTTTGAGAGATGACTGAAAACTGAAAGTGTAGAATCTTGGGACCAAAGTTCTTATCCAATCAGATGAAGTATAAGAGCAGGAGATATAAGTATTCGGGGATGACACTTGACAGAGTTATCATAAATGTAAAACAGTAAATGCAAACTCAAGTGTGTATGAGTGGGTTTAATAGTCCTTCACTCACACAGCTGTCAGAGTTATGTCAGTTTCAGAGCGCATCACGAAGCCGCCTGATTGTGCTGAAGTGTGACATTTCTGTCCCCGCGCAGTAAACGGAAGAGTCCTGGAAGTGACTGATTTGCCCGAGGGGATCAGCCGTTTGGAAGCGGACGCGCTGCTCGGGGAGCTGTGCAAACTGGGCGCCGCCATCAAGTGGCTGCCGGATCACCAGCCGCAGCTGCCGCGGGCACACTGCGGGCCGGGGGACAGGGACGGTGACAGCGACGCCAACGCTGACCGCTCGAAGTCCTCCTGCGACCTGGCCTCCGCCTACACCATCCTCGCCACGTTTCCCTCCAAATACGCCGCGCAGAGCGCCCTCCACAAACACAGCAGTTCCCCGGCAAGGTTCAAACTGAGAACTAGCAAGAGACACTTTGAGTTTCACAACCTGGAGAGGGCGAGCTCCCAGTAAGGGGGCGTGACTGCCACAGAGCGGGACTCCGGCCCTCCGCTACTACCACCAAAACCACCTCCAACACCAGTCACTTCCTGTCACGTTCACTCCCCGTTTCCTGTTAGTCACTGAATTGGCTTGACATAATTGGTTTTCATTTGAGTTGTAGAGAGTTTTTTGGCAACGTGTTGTCTTTGTAATGTTCATGCAATTTGAAAACCGAACCAACTAAGATTCCAACACAAATATTCAAAAGAAGGAGAAGAATGAAGCAAACATGAAAAGGCAGCATGTGCTTTTTTTAAGTTCTGTTTCATATTTGTGAAATCTTGTGTCAGACCCAAAGTTGGGCTGTACAGCTGTGCTCTCCCCCCCCAAGTCACTCTCTGGCCTGCCTTGTTTTTCCTCAAAAGTGAATCCACCAGATGAGACCCACAGGGCCCATCTCCTGATGGCCACTTGATGTTCCACCAATGGGGTCGTCCTCATGCTGTAGAACGGGTCTCTTATTGTGCCTTCTGTCAGGAATCTGTTGTCTCATTCTTGAAAAAGCCCAGAGGACACCCCCAGTGTCGCCTGTAACAATGAGAAGACGACCCCCCACCCAGCCTTGTAAATACTTGATACATTACCTAAAGAATAGTTTTCTTCACACTGAATGTTATGCTGGTGATAGGTGCAAATAAGAGCAAAAGTCTGGTTCAGTGTTCCTGGTTTTAACTTAATTTAAAAGTTAAGAAAAACATTAGTTCCCAGATGAAACATTAGCCATCCTCAGCCTCAACCTTTCTCCCCCTCTCCCATTCTTTCCCATTTCCTTAAAGGCCAGTCGTTTCAAATCTTTCATTAAAAAGTCTTTTAAAATATCTTGTTTGAAGGGGCACTGGAAAAGTCAGTTTGCACATTTATACAACTGAATACGATTTTCGTTTTCCTTTTCCCCCCCCCAAACGTGTGGATTCGGAAAGGCTGTACAGTGTTTGCTGGTGCAAGTCATTTTTATTTCAGTTTAAAACCAATAAATGTTTACACCAAATGATGTGTGTTGTCGGAATCTGAAGGGTTCGCATTTTTTCCCCAGGGATTTAGATGCTGGTAAGTCACCTGCGATTGCCCTTCTGTCTGTCACCAATGGACAACTGTTCTGTGATATACTGAGAATTAAAATATTTTTAAAACATTAAGGAATGACTCTGATTTCCAGAACAGTTTTTTTCTATTACAGAGATGTAGTTTGGTGTCTGGTTATTTCACTGTATGGTAGGTATGAATTATCATTACTGTTAAAGGCTGTCTGCTACATTAACCCCTGGTTGAAGTTCACCTTTATGAATGGAGGTACTAAAGATTACTGTTTTAAAAGACTAAAAAAGATTTAAAAGCACTTGACTATAATAAAAACACATTATCGTAGTTCAGTCTTTATATTTAGTTTCATGGAATGTATGGATAGGTAGACTCGTAGCCATTGTGTTAAGATCTCTGTTTTAACCACAGGGTAATTAAAACATTATTAAATCTGAAAGTGAACATGACAGTGAAATGGAGTTCAAAGAAGTATGGAAAGTGTTTCTTCCATTTTCACCCGAGGGGGACTGTTGGGTTTCAAAGCACAGGAAATCTTTTCTCCTCAAAGGTCTGTCATTTTCATGAATGAACTGTCGAGCTGTTGCTGTTGGTTGCTGCTCGCTTTGCTGCTTTAAGCAAAGCGTTATTCCTCTGCTTCTCATTATATTGGTTTCAAATGTGCAATGCAAAGTGATTAACCTCTCAGATCCATGCCCTGTTTATCCTGATTTGTACCTGAGCCTGCCTTCGAGTTATCTTTAGCAACAAAAACATTGGCAAACAGTCTCGTTTCCATGGGAAATTGAGAAGGGGGTAGCGGTGAGGTGGGTGGCGTGACATTTCGGCTTTACAGCAGGGAGGCACATGATTGTTCAGTCACCCTTTTACAATTCACAATTAAGCATAGGGATGGATACCATTATGTAGAATTTCCTTCCATCCACTGTTTGTGTGCATCTTCTGACACTATGAAGGACCACCGTGCAGCTTTGATATGTTTTAAAGGAAGTAGTTAAGCAGGGGAGAAGTGAAAAATACTGATGCAAAAAATACCTGGAGGTGCCCTGACATAACCCTGACCTTTTTTCAAATGCAACGTTAGTTTCCCTGGCAACAGGGAAGGTCATGTTCCCCAGCACAGCAACTCCGGCTGCAGTCATAAATGCTCATAGAGTTATGAACAAAGCAGGGCTTTATCAAGGGTAGCTGAGAATCCAGGAGTCGGCCAGCTCTTTGGCATTTCTGTCGGACTGCGAAGGTGCCATTCAGAGTGCCCAGATTGGCTCCCTGCCGCATTCCTCTCGGTCCCGATATGAAGACGTATGGAGGAAAGGGATTTCACTCTCCTGGAGAGAAGTTAACCCAGGATTTAAACACTAGATTGTCACCACACCACAAAAACCCCACTGTGTAGCATAAATGTGTTCCTCAGCGATGGTCCTGAGAACATATCATCTATGCTTGTTTTGTTCAAACTAACCTTGTTTAATAATACAGACTCAGCTGTCCAATGAAAACTGGTCTGAATTTGACATCACTTAATTCTTTGCCATTATTTCATTGTTACAGGCAGATTCATGTTTTTGGAAGTGGTATTGTTATAACAGTACAGGTCACTGTGTAATTTGTATTCATTCTAGCCCTGCAAACAAATTAGTAATGTAGACTGATACTCACCTTTATTAAAAGCAATTAGCTGCTCAATGGGGCCAAGAAAAATTAATTGCACTACCAATTATACAGTATGTAATTGACACAGCTGCCCCAAAATTTGTTCAAAGAGCAGATAACAAAAGTACTTTGAATGAGCAACTGTATTCCTAAAGCAATTAGATAATTAATTAAACGAGAACATGTCACATAAACTCCTTCCTATACCATAAGTCTATAAGTACTAAGTACTATACCATAAGGGTCTTGACAGATACGCTACCAGTTTAGTGGACACAGCTTCCTCACACCTCAATATGCTGCAAAGCCTCTTATTCTAGTACATAATAGAATAACTGTTTCAGTGTCAAGTTGTAGCATTTCCTATTGAACTCAAATGACAAAAATGATGCTTTCCCTCTCCAGGAAACATAGAATGTTGTATGTTATTATTCTTCCTACTAATATAACATATAGGCAAGATATTTAACAGAAAAGCACATTACATTGGCTCTTGAGAAATAAATCATAATTAGGTGTGTAGTGCCATCTTCTGGTCAAATACAGTCACTACCTGCTTTCCTCACTGGCCGGCTGGTGCACCAATTCACACTATAGGGAATTTTAGGGTTGCAGCCTGTGAACTGGAAAATCCCCAGATTACTGATAAAATGAAAAACCTGAACACGATTTACATAAATATGAAGTGCTTTTAAAGGGACAGCAGCCAGTCATCCATGCTGTCTCTATTTGTGGTATCGAACCAGTTGTCATCATAACAGTTTGAATTATTTGAATCAGGGCCTTTTCGGACAGTGAATTGTGCACAGTTGGTTATATTTATTCATTTATTTTATTTAATATAACCAGTCAGTCCCACTGAGATTTGAGAATCTCTTTTCAAGAGAGACCTGACCAAGACAGCATCACACAGGCACACAAGTTGCAACATATAACACATAAAGGGACATTACAGGACGGGACCACTTTTAAAGTATATACAACATGGGTAATATTAATAGGATTAAACTATAATGTATCACTGAAAATATTGTTTCCCCATCCTGACATTTTCTCCATCTCTTTCAGATGCTCCTCTGATGTTGTAGAAATCCTCCATTTGTCATCCCTTTATGGTAAGAGGATTTTAAGTTTATTTTCAAATGAATTTTATGTGCTGTAGCGCATTTTTACAATTCAGATTATCACAAAGTGCTTTGCAAGTATTCCCGAGTTTTTTTTTTTCAGATTGCACCTGAGAAAAACAAAATCAAGCATCTAGTTTTTTTGTTTTGTTCAAAAATACAAAGCCTCATCAGCGTAATTATCATTTTCTCTCAAAGCTGCATGGTAGCTTGTTTAAATTATATTCCATTTAAAAGTATTTGATGTTATTTTGGGCTTTGAAAAGAGGAAAGCATCCTTAATACTTGTAAATCTGTGCATAATTCATGAATATACAAAGTATCATTTATCTATTCACGAAAATGAGATGTAAAAGTCTCTAACACATTTTACCATTGTAAAATTGTCATTTTTAGTTTTTCCATTTTTGAACTGCAAATAAATAAATAAAATTACTAAATTAATTTCCACAAGAAGAAATGCATGTGAGACGTTTACTGTAAGTTTGGGCAGGCAGACTTTTTGTTTTTCCCCATAAATAAAGTTGTCTACCATTTAGATACAAATTTTGCTGAACTTCATCGTTTTAAATAGCATGATGATTCATAAATATAGCAAATAATGCTAGATGAATTCACGGAATAATTTAAAACCTGAAAAGATGAACACAATTTCAAACTACTGCACAGATACGGAAAGTACTTTTATTTTGACGAACTGGAAACCGGAAGTTTATAAGTCATGCGAGCAAAATTTGTCGGCTTCACTTACGTGTACTAATCTTGTGAGGTTGACGCTTCCAGTCAACATCGATGTGAAAAGAGAAATTCAGCTCAGTAGTGGGGACTTATTTAGGAAAAATGCTTTGGTTTGAGGGCACAATTCCTGCTGCCATCGTCTCAGCCAAACAGCAGAAAGCCATCTTCGTCGTCGTTATTACAGGTAACGTTCACCTAGCTAGCTAGCAACAGTTAAAAGAGACTGTGGCAAGTGTTGAGTAGCTAGCCAGTTTGCTAGCTGTGACAGCTGACGTTAGCCAACTAGCTGGACAGCTAATACTAGCATGAGCAGCATGTTAGCTGACGAGTATTAATCAAAAAAGGCCCATCTTAAAATGAGCTCAGTCATCATTGTGTATGTAGCTGCCTAGATACATTCTAGCTGTGGAGCATTTGAATACCAAGATAGCTAGCTAGTTAACTAGACTATCTGTTTCTATAATGCGTAATTTTGTAATGTGCATGAAAGGGTAGCCTATTTATGAAAATATTCCCCAAAAATGTGTGGACTTGGTAATTGTTTGCAATGATTATAATTTAACTAGCTAGCTATATAGCTACCATGTTATGATAAGTTAATAGTTGGTTAGTTAAAAGTCCTCGTGATTTTCTCGAAAGTCCCTCTCTGATGACATTCTCCGTTGTCAGGGGTAAACGACGATAGATGTGCAAACTGTATCCAGATCATCCATACCAAGAAGCAGACATGCGATAGGGGAAACTTTGGAATTAAGCAACCTGTCCGCCAGTTTTAACAGCGCTGTGAACAACACCGTGCTTCCGGACACTGTCTTTCAGGAGACGACGAGCAGTCCGAACAACTGATGTCAGGTTGGGAAGATGACAGAGTGGCCGAGACCGCGAGCCGCTGTTGTGTAGCCATAAAAATAGATGCCAAGAGGTAAGAGGTGTACAGTGATTTATTCAAAGTGGCGCATTTTTAGTGATTTGTGGAAAGAGGCTATTAAACATGACTTTAACTAAATAGTAAGTGTCCGTAGCTATGATTTATGTTTCGTTTTTTTCTGGCTACGATGGTTATGAATAGGTAGTAGAAGTGTATTTCATTGCTCACTGCAAGGATACTTTTGAAATTGATGGTTGGTTGTCTTTCTTGCAGTGAAACGTGTGTGCAGTTTTCTCAGATCTGTATCCTTTTTTCGGTGCTGGAGCTGAGAGGTAGGGTGCAATGCTTTGTCACTACGACTGGTTGAAAGAGTGATTAACCCTCTGTGGTTAAGGGACAGAAGAGAAAACCTTGACTTCTCTACTTTAGTTCAGAATGCTGATGGAGTCCCCCTCCCAATATCATTCACAAGAGTCTTAGTGCTCATCCTGTTTAATTTCCCTTAATGCATTGTGAAAAGATCCTGTGGTCTGCGTCCCATCCAGTTTCTTCATAGGTGAGAATGGGATCCCCCTCGAGGTGATCGCTGGCAGCATCTCTGCAGAGGAGCTGGTGAAGCGCATCGCCAAAGCCAAACAGGTGCGATCCAGAATGGGTGCATCTCTTTTTCAGCTCTCAGACTCCACTGACCAGCCTGAGAGGGCTCGTATCCAAGCAGTGAGAACAGGAATGCTCACAAGCCTGTGTGTACTGGAGCAACATGCAGATTGTGTGGTCATCCATATAAAGTAACTGAGTCTGAACCTTACAGTTATTAATAACCCTTAATATCCAAATGGACTTTGATTGAAATTGATTTTAAATTCCCTGAAGAGGTATATTTTTTTGACTGAGAGTGGCCCTTTAGGTTGTCCTTATGGAGCAGGGCAATGCGATAGGCTTCCTGTGACCCTCAGTGACCTAGACGGGCTGTGTCTGTTTTTGGCAGATGCATGCCCAGCAGATGGGGGTACCAGATGGGGGTTTGGGCGTGGCAGGGACAGGGGCGCAGACAGACGCATCCTCCACACCCTCCAGCACCCCAGAGCCGGCCGTGCAGCAGGTCTGTCTCCCTCCGAACGGCCAGCCAGGCCTCACACTGCCACCTAGCACTGCTGATCAGAGCACTGCATCATCGGCCGCTCCCAAAGGTAGGTGTATTAGTAGAGCACAGCCACTTGTACCCATTGATAAACATGCCTAATTCTGTTCTGCTCATTTTAACCAAGCTAACTGTCTTAATTATGTTTGTCTACTGATCAGATTGTTGTAAAAACATTTCTACCTCCTTTGTGGTGGGTCTATAGCGGCCTGGCTATTTTTCCACATCACAGCATTTTCCCAGAGGGTTCATAGCTCTGTAAATGCTCTAGAAGGCTTTATCCAAAACGTCTTCCTTCTGCTATTTTCCCAGAATCCCTGTCCACATCTGTGGAGGAAGGCGGAGCCTCAGGTCACGTGACTCCAGGTGAGGACAGGAGTGTGTCGTCGGATGACGTGTCCCTAAGCTCCCAGTCGGACGAGAGTCTCGCTGCCAAGGTGGAGAGGTGGGTTTGGAAGGAAAAGTTTCTGGAATGTTCTATTACTGACAGGCAGCATTTATGAAAGTCTCAATTTTCCTCAAACTCCTTCCAGGTTGACAAAGAAACTTGAAGAGCGACAGGAGCAGAAGAGAAGAGAAGAGGAAGAGGTGATTCCCCCCAGACAGGCAAACCCCTGGCAGCATGTGGTTCATTTAGATCCGGTTAATAAGAATATGTTATGGCAATATGGCATGTTCACACTAATATTCGTCATTTCAGAATGGCATCTTTGAGCACTGTTAACTAGACAACCAGAAACCTGCACAAAATGTAATTTTTATTAATGTTACAAACATCAAGTGTGAGAAAAACCATAAAATTTGTATTTCATTAGGTGCAAATAGCTTTCCTGTTTTTTTCCTGTTTTTGTGTAAATGTTTTGTGTTCTCAAGGTGTAATTGAATAAGGTGAACCTAACAGTATGAGAAACCGATAAGGGATGTTACTCCAGTTCAGACACAGTGTAATTTTCAGATGCACAGCCGTGTCTAAGTAGGTGTTTGCCGTCCCTGCGCAGAATGGGGTAAGGAAAGAGGTGGAGCGCAGGAAGCTGGGGAAGGACATGCTGCACTACAAGAGGAAGCAGGAGGAGGAGAGAACCAAGCGCATGCTGGAGGAGAGGAACCGGGAGAAGGCTGAAGAGAAGGCGGCGAGGGAACGTGTCAGACAGCAGATTGCCATGGTGAGGATCAGTCCAGGCTGGGAGACAGGGATGCCGGTCGGGGCAAGATCTGTCCAACTCAGTCTGCTAACACAGTCACTGTTGTTGTTCTTATTTGTTTTCTCAGCTGACATCTTTATGCAGAACCCAGTAATGACACAGTCATTATTACTGTAATTTATTTGCTTTGCAGGTGTCTTTATGTGATCCTCATAGATGGAGACATTTCTATGCTACTCCTGTATGATGAATAACTGATCATTTGTATAATGCAATAGTCCAGCTCAAATGCAGTAGGGACCTGCCTGGGTATCTGGGTATGCACTGGAGTGGCAGTGTAGCCCAGTGGTTAAGAAACAGGGCTCATAACCCAAAGGTTGCTGGTTCAATTCCCCACTGTTGCACTGCTGCTGTACCCTCGGGCAAGGTACTTAACTCACAGTTGCCTCAGTGAATAAAAAACTGTAACCAATTTAAGTCGCTCTGGATAAGCGAATCTGCGAAATACCAACAATGTGAAATGTAATGTATCCCCAGCGGTCTTGTCACAAGACTAGTTCTGTAAACACTATACTGTACTTCTGTTTATAGAGGCCTGAGTTGCGTAATGGGGCCTCCATTTCGTGTGTCAGCGGGGAGTGACTCGGGTGGTGAGTGACGTTAACAACGCGGGTCTGTTTCCCACAGGACCGGGCAGACAGGGCGTCCCGATATGGCAGGAACCAGGAGGAGGTGGAAGCGGCCAAGCCGGCGGCGCTGGAGTCCCAGCGGGCGGAGCAGGCGGCCAGGAAGGAGACGTCGCCGAGAGAGAGGAGGTACGCAGCTCTGTCACCACAGACCTCAGTGATCCAACCCGTTACAGCAGCCTCAGCATCCTAACACCACTGCATGCTGTTTTTACCTCTTCCACCACTGCGTGGAGTGGATGTAGTGTGCAGCCCTCTGTTTTTGGCTGTTTTCTGCTTGTTTCTTTCTCTGGACAACAACTTAAATGCTTATGGACCAACTTGGATGAAACATGCCTAAGGAACAAGGAAGAAATTGTTAGATTTTAGATCTGCTGTTAGTGACAGGGCTTTGCCTCTGTGTCTATTAACCATACAAGATTACGTTGTTGTAATTAGCTGGCCCTTTAATTATGATTACTGCAGCGTTAAAAAAACCTTTCATAGACAGTACTGAGAGCTGTTTGTATTTAAAAATTGCCTCATTTCAGAAAGTGAAAGAGGAGATCTGAGAAACAGATGGCTGCGCACCTGCACTAAATTTAGTGGTTAGCATTATTAACCACAGATTGACTTACAGACTCCGCTGCTATATTGGTGGTGTTTTTGACCCCGGTGTATCAGCACATTGAAGTGCGATCGGTTTGTGTTAATTGGGCCTGTGCTTAGCCCTGTGTGTTGTTACTGCAGTGCGATAGCGAGAATACAGTTCCGTCTCCCCGATGGCTCCTCCTTCACCAACCAGTTCCCTTCAGAAGCCAAACTCCAGGAGGCCTGGCAGTTTGCAGCTCAGGTTTGTCTCTGTTCCCTCTCACTCATGCCTGGCTGTTACTCATTTCTACCTTTTGAGTCTCACTGGCCATTCACGTTACAGGAGAGTACTATTACCTGAACATCTTTCAGCAAGGCACAGACCGCTATGATTATTGCTCTGTCTCCTTCTGCCATACCATTGTAAATGAGGACCCTGTTGGTACTTCGCTCTGAACAATAAATAATTGAAGGGATGGCTGTAAAAACTTGATAACAGCACAAAGTTTGTTGAAGACAAATTGAATTCTGTGAAGCGTGGGTTATTGCACTTTCACTCATGTCTTCCACAGGTCAAAGCTAGAATGATAGAATAGGCTGATCCACATGTCAAAATGTCTTCAAATTTCTGATTTAAATTTCTTAAACTTATCTACATTTATTTTTATCTAGGTGGTTTATCACTCACTAATCAGTGACAGCAGAAGTTAATGGTTGCTAGTTTTGGGTTTTTGTCTCTCAAAGTGTTCCTTTATGTTAAAAAAGGGTACCGATTTCTCCTCACAGGAAGTGGGAAACAGGTATGGCCACTTTGCTCTGGCGACCATGTTCCCCAGGAGGGAGTTCACAGGGGAGGACCTAGAGAGGACCCTGCTGGAGCTGGAGCTGGTTCCCAGTGCTTCCATCGTACTGCTTCCTGTGAGTTTCCACCTCCTGCACCTACACGTAGTCCTCAGTGCACACCCTCAGTGCTTATTCTGGCTCTGACACATTAAAAAGGTGAACCTATTGACAGTTCTCTCAGTTGTGTCCAGTGGCGGTGTGGTGACGCTCAGAATGCAGATTTAAGAATACATGGCTTTCACACCCAACTAAATGTTTTCTCTGGGTTTCATTTTTTCATGGGTGTACCCTAAAGGTTTTTCAAGTGTTGTGCTGTAGCTGTCAATGAGCAGCCTAATAACACAGTAGAGACCCTCACTAACTCATTAACACACTATTTGACACTATCTTGGTGGCTTCCTCAAAATCTTTACAGATCCTTTGCTTTAATACTAGAAGACAAAAGATAAGAGGAACCTGTAAAATAGTCCCAGTTCCTGTGTAATGTCTTTTCTTGCTCTTGTTTTGATTCTGATGCATGCCGTGTGACTACTCCGTGATTGGCCCTGCAGCAGACAGGACGGCCCTCCAACGCTGTGGTGCAGTCTTCGGGAGGAGGGGGCATCTGGGCATTGCTGGGGTCTCTCTTTTGCCCACTGCTGGCTGTGTGGAGGTTCATCAGCAGCTTCCTTTTTGGCAGTGCTCCACCTTCTGGCACCTCTCCCACAGTTCCACCCCAGCGCTCTGGTCCTACCTCTTCCTCATCCAGCGAACCAAAGAGGTAGGTCCTCTTTGTTGCTGAGCCAGCTGGCCAGTAGGGCTGTAGGTCTCTGATTGGGTAACTGCCTGAGCAGTTATATGCCTTAGGTATTGAAGTAAGTTTTGGGATTTTAAATCTGTGATAACCAAATGACTTGTGCTGTATTTCTGGTTAAAGAAGTTTGAAAATGGGTGACAACTCAAACTGAAACTTCCTCGGGACTGTGTCTTAATTAAACTTTCAGAGAATCTATTCGTAAACGAGTTCCAGAAAAGCGACCTGAGGACTTTAAGAGAGATGGCAACATCTGCAGGCTACGGACACAGGAAGACAGCGAGGATGATAACAATACTTGGAATGGCAACTCCACCCAGCAGATGTAACTCACTGACTGAGACTCAAGTGCAATAACATTTGTTTTTCTTTCTCTTACTTGGTTTGAGTACTATCAAGCCTCCTAACATTTTACTGGTTTTCTTGCCCCTACCCTCCCCCCCTGCATGGGTAAATATAATCAACTTGCTTCTAATCATTTGATATTCATTAACCTTCTGTGTTGAAAACTGGCAGATATTGAAACACCGGTTTATTGCATATCAGGAGACATGATCAAAGTGCTTAACCATGTGACATGTAGCATGAGCAGTTATGAGAATTGTGGGCATGTTACTGTTCCCTTTGCATATAATTCACAAGCATCTATAATCCAGACCCAATTCCTGCATAATGCTAACTTGGCGGAATTCTTACACCGTTGGTTGGTGGTGTGAATGCAATGCTGGTGACCAGTGACAGTATTGCAGTGGTGGTACTTTGCCACCATTGTTGTGAAAATGGCTTAAATTTGGTAAAAAGATGTTACAAGGGAATTATTGTCAGAGTATGCATTATATGCAAAGACAAAAATCTGAACGTTCTGTTCATTTTCTGGCCCAGTTAATTTAACGTTAACCTCATGGAGAAGACCTGTCAGTTGAAAATGTGAAGGATGGCCGATGTGTTTTATATAGAGGTTTTTCCCAGTGATGTCTGTATGGTCTGCTTTGGCAGCAGAATGTACTCCTAGTTAAAAATGGGAACACTTTGCAGCTCATTTAATAATAGGAATAAAAATGTTTTGCAGCAAACAACTTTTGTTTTTTTTTTATTGAATTCAGTCATTCCAATGTTGAATTCCTTAACACAAGCTATTGCTTCCAGTTGTACCTGACTACAGTTCTGTTTTCAGAGGGAAGGGATTATGTTTTTCACACAAGCCTGATTCGTGCAGATTGGAGGGTGCATTGTTTGGTTTCACTGTAAAGCCAGATAAGGAATCCAGCCATAACATGGTACTGCAACATGCCCCAGCATATGACAAGAAAGCTTTCAGTCATCTTAAATCATTGAATTGTGTGTGAAAGCTTTATGGTTTGTTCAGAGGTTAATTCTGTGTGCAACATGCCAGCTTAAAGGCAAGCTAACCACACCACATGTTTTGCACAGACATGTGCAAAATACTGAAAATAACCCATTAATAATCACATTTTGTGTAGTGATTTATTTGAGTTCATTACAACATTGACATCAACTTTGATATTTATATTTGTCTACGTATGAATTTCTTTCCAAAAAAATTTTTCAAAAATATTTAAAAATACTTCGAAGATTGTAAAATATAAGATAGTTTTGATTTGTTTAAAACTGCATAATTCCATTTGTGTTATTCCATAGTTTTTTTAAATGTTGGAAAATAGTAAGAATAAATAGTAAGAATAAAAGTTGTGTCTAAACTTTTGACTGGTAGTGTATATTAGAACAATGTAAAAAACATTTTTAAGGCACCTTTAAGGCACATTTGATTCATTTTAAGGCACATTTGATTCATTTCTAGTATTGCAGCATCACAGTGATGTCTTCTTTCTGGTGGCTCTGTTCGTCAGACCGTCTTGAACGTGATGAGGTAATCGGGATAGGCGCCGGCATCGCAGAATATGACGAAGATGAAGGGGTTCTGCAGGTTGTCCACGGCGCAGTCGTGCAGGCCTGCCTGGTGGTCACTGGGGTTGATGGGAGCGGGCTCCTTCATCCTGTGCTGTCCCAGGCAGGGCTTCCCCGTGAGGACGCGGGCCCTGTAGATGTACTTATGACCGTTCTCGTCAGGGTTGGAGTAGGCGTCGTGGCACGAGTAGTAGGCCTCTTTGGCGAAGTATGTTCCGCTGCCATACTTTGTTGCTGGAAACACCCAAAGGCACATTTAGTGTTTGTGCATAACACATCCAAATGTGTTCATGTTCATCATTCAGGTTTTAAATGGTAAGTGTAAATTAGAAGTTTGTAGAAGCTTTTGGGTAGGAGACAGCAGTAAAGTCACTTCAGTGAGCAGCGCTGTTCTCTGAAAAACTCAGTTTATTGAAATTACTATTGAACATGTATCCCTAACTATGACTAGCCAGTAATTCTGATATCTTGCAAAGTGAATACTAATTTGAAAATAAACCTTTGGGGAAACTTGTGGAAAAGTTAACAGCCCTTAGACAGTAGACTTAAGTAACTTATTACTTATTAGTGTGGTTGTTTTAATGTACAACATTAACATAGGAATGGTATTTGAGAACTACTTAGCCATATTTGAGAACTAAGTATTTCATGTCAGTGTACAGAGACTGAGTGAAGCACTGGACTCATCGGGAGGGAACTCAATCATCTGTACCATTCCTGCCGCAGAAGCTGCGGTTGAAGCCGTTCTTGTTGATCTTCTGGCAGATGTCCTTGGTTGTCCCATGGTAGAGGAACTGCTCATTCTTGTTCTTGGGATACTTCTTGTCCACCGCCTGTTTTCTTACTGCATACCTCTGCCACTGCTCCTGGTGCTGTATTCTCTGAATCTGGAGACATATTATGATAAAAGAACAGCAACTGAGGTGTTGGTGGAGCTCTCATTCCGGGAACTCATAACTTTCATGTGCAGAGATTTCACTTCTAGTTTGCCTAAGCAAATGGATTCTATGGCAATCATTTGTTTTACCTGAATTACTTCAATGTTCTTATTGTTTTCCTGTACAAAGACCTGGCAGGACTGCACAAATTCCTTTGAAATTTTCAGGAATTCCTGTGATGTCGGTAAGAGTACAACAATGTCCATCTCTTTGTCACCCATTTTGGTCCATGCTGGTGGTGGCTGAATGATAGCTGAAAAAGAATAATAGTAATGTAGCTGACATGAAAAAGGAATTACAGGATTTCACATACCAAGTTTTGCTTACAATTAAGATCCTAATATGTTTCAAGATAACATGAACTATATTTTATGGGTGTCAGTCACTCACAGCATATCTAGAGCAGGAAACAAAGTTCCACTTTAGTTGTTACTATTACAAAAGTGCACAACTCCACCAAGCCACATTCATTACATAACAGCACTAAAATCTGTGCGCAAAAAACAGAGGCAAACAGTACAGGTACATACAGGTACACAAGGATGATTATTTCCACTCCTCTCCAGTGGTGGAGGTAGAATATGCATTTGACTTTTAATAGGTCAAATATTTATAGATCCAGCCCCTCAGTGTTGACATTTCAATCCCAGAAAGGGTCCATCAAGGTGGTGACACAGCAGAACACAATAGCTACATTTTCCTGATGTTCACTGATGGACATGCCTCAGTGCCTTTTATGTGATGTTCCTACCTGTGTCGGAGTCAGTCAGCAGGGTCCTCTTGATTTTGGTGGTTCTCCCTCTGCTGTCTGTCCGGAGCATGTTCTTCAGGTCCATGATGTAGGTCTCCCCTCGGCGCTGGTAAATGTAGCACTTATCTTTCCTGTGGAAGGCCAGCTCCAGGTTGTGGTTGACATTCTGATCAAGGTCTGTCCACTTGTCCAGTCTCTCCACCTTCCAGCGAACGGTCTCCCATATCCTCTTCTCCTCGCGTTCTCGGTTCTGCCTCTCCTGGACCTTCTGGAGGGAGTCTTTGATCTGAAGGACGGCTGAGAGGACGTCGTCCTTTTTCCCAGACACCGTCACCTTGTCGGCCAGGATCTGAATGAGGACCTGGTGCCTCTGACTGGCAGCGGCGATGTCCTGCTTTTCGGGATCCTTCAGGAGGTGGAGGTACTTGCTGACCACGTCCTCGCTGGTGCACTCCTCGGAGATCAGCTCATCCAGACACCGCTTCACCTGGGCCAGGCTGGCCGCGGAGGCTCCGTAAACCTCGGCCACCATGACGGGGAAGGTCACGCTTGCTGCTGCGCTGGCATTGCTCGGGCTTGGAGTATTGGAAACGGTTTGGGACTGGCTCGGGTTTGAGGACGTGGGAGTGGGGTTCGTCTGCGTTTTTGCTGCTGCTGTGGGAATGACATTAATGTATCACTTCATTTGTACAAAAAATATCCAGATTTGCCCTTCCTAACTGTACCCTTTATTAACTGACATTGTTCTGTTAATCCACTGCATTTGTACTGGTATGTCTTATCATTGCTATATCCTGCTTGATTGTATTTGTGGAAAAAAGTCACAGTGACAGCACAGATGTAGAAGATGCCACAGAGTATAAAGGAGTGCACCTGTCATTTTTTTAAACCCTGCAAAAATGACCTATTAGTGTAGAGGGCATGTTTCCTGGTGTTCCAGTTTTAAAATAAGATGCCCTTGAGGAGTGCAGCTGATCACCTGTGTTTTCTTGCAAACAATCTATCCAGGGATCCCAACCATACAATGTCCATGCTAGTTTTTTTGCGAAAATAACCATACTCATACCCCATACTCCTATTACTGTTCTACAATGGTTCACATGCCATATGTTACATACCAGCCAGACCAGGCTTGGGTGTGACTTTCTTGAACTTCTTCATGACTTGTTCAAAGTCAGACATCATCTTTGGTTGGAATATTACGATGTGAATCGTGGTGACAGATGGATTCCGATTGTCTAGCACAAAGGACCCAATGGCAAAGAGCATGGCGTTGGCCACCTGCGAGGCAGCCAAATTTCCTGCTCCTACAGAGGAAGGATATGTGGAATGAGGGATCTTGCTAATTACATCACTGCATAAATTATGCACTCAGGATATTCATGCACTTACCTGTCCCCAGTGCTGGGAATGAGACAGACTGTGCTTTGATGTTATTGCAAGCCACTAAAACATTGTACATGGAATTGCTGATCTCTTTCTCCTTGGTCTGCCCAACCATATGGACAATGTTCTTTGCATGGAGGTTTCCTGCTTTGGTTGTTACCACCCCATTATTTGGCTGTGTCCCTGGTCAACATAATAAAAGCAACAGTTTCTTCAGTAAAAGACAACACAACTATAAAACTATTAACATCAAGAAGCAAAATTCCAACTCCCAACGTCCTCTGCATAACAGAGCAATAATCAGTTTCATACCTAGAGCTGTGCATTCATCCACAACTGTCTGACCCGCTGCTTTAAGTATTGCCCCAGATACACCTGCCAATGAAAATACACAGGTCAGCTAATCAAATGCCTATTCCGTGATTATGATAAATCAGTCCATGTGCATGGTAGCAGAGGGGTTTTGATGGCTCCAATCTACAAGCAGACAATATACTTATGTATGTCAGAACTATGGAGTAGACACTATGGTTGTAGTATAATATATGTTAGAGGGGAAACAGTTTGCTGACCTGAGTTTAAATCAAGGGTGGTATTGGTGCTGTTCACAATGGCATCGGTCCTCTCTTCAGTGATGTTGCCACATACAGCTCTGACTTTTATTGGTCCTATGAGTATCTCAATATTGCCTTCAGGGAAAAAGAGAGGTTTAATTGCTCACAAGAGCTAAGTACAAATGGAGCAGGATTAAGTCAACCGTATCTGAAGATCCATGAATTCTAGGACCTCAAAGAGCCTTACCAGTGAAATCACCCTCACCCACATCTTCGTCCTCATCTTCAGACATAGTGCTCCAGACACCTTCACTTTCATCATTTTCATCATCTGCTTCATCACCAGAATCATCCTGGAATACATGATACATATATATACAGTACAGCTTTTCCAGAATAATTTTAGAATAATAATAAAGACATCAGAACTATGAAAAAACACAAATGGAATGATTCTTCAAAGTAGCCAAAAAATGTAAAGAAAATCATACATATTTATATTTGTCTAAGAAATAAATTTCAAGCATTTCAGCATATGTCCTTAGATCAAAATGTATTTGAATGCATGTTCCCCATTATCTTAATTAGGTGTGTCCAAACCTATCCAAATACATACTATATGTGGTTAAAAATTCATGCATACAATTTATTTGCTCTGCATAATGGTATTTGCTCATTGACCAGACACTTCCAGTGTTATTCTTATCTCAGAGTTTCTTCAACATGGCTCCTTTACAGTACCCTTTTGGTCCACTGCTTGATCCCTTGCAGAAACTGCTGCAGGACTTTGTCTTGGTCGATGACGATGTAGATCAGTTTGAGCACAGTGGAATTTCGCTGTGATAGATGATTGTTGAACCCTTGCAGCATTGCAGTGATAACATCCATGGCATTCAGGCCACCACCACCTGCAGTGAGACAGGGGGAAAATGTTTCACAATTAGTCTATTTAAAAAGATTATATGAATCCAGCTCTAATTTTGAAATATGTCTAAAATGTCAATATTTATTTTGAGGAGGCATACTGATCCCACAAGATTTACTGAGGTTTGCTTCTGCACAGTCTCATGGAATATATTCAACTTTCTTCAACAATTTTGTTTTGTCATGAGAATAAGGACATTTATTGTGGTGGCGAATATTTCTTGAGGACTCAGGCATTTGTAATTGTGGGTAATATGTCAGTTGAGCAGTTAACTGGTTCAATGCTTTTTTGAGGGTGCAGTAATATATTTCATTATGTGGGTCAGGTATCTATTTTGTCAGCATTTGTCAGGTGAATCTGCAATTAGACATCTATGGTCACATCTATGTCACAGCTTATGTGAATCTGGAGACAGACATCTATTGTGGCAGCATTTATGTGAATCCTTAGTGATTTCTATGGCAAAAGAATTCACTATGGAAGGGTATACTCCTCACCTGTGCCAACAGCAGGGAAGGAGACGGTGGTGATCTGGTTCTTCTCGCACTGCTCCAGCACCTTCTCCACCTGGGACGTCACGGCAGCCGTGGAGTGGGGCCCCACCATGTGAATGATGAAGTCACACTGGAGCGCCCCACCTTTTGTGACCACGACCCCGTCATCCCCCTGGGGGCCTTTGAACACACAGGGATGGGCAAGTTAGATGCCACCCATTCATGGATGCCAAGCCGTCGCCCTGCATTCTTCAGCTATATGAGCAAAACTCGGCCAGGATGGTTATCAGGTCAAACCAGGTTTTCTTACCTTTTTGCTTCCCCATCTTTGCCTTGCAAACGATTAAACATTGGAAGAATAAAAACTGTCATTTTAAATTTTGAAGGCAAACCATTCTGAAATTGATATGCACGAAACTCACCAAACATCTTACACTCCTCCTCCACTGACAGGCCTGCTGCTCTGAATATAGCTCCTGAAACCCCTAAAGTCAACATCAGAAAGATCCGTCATTCAATTATCCCATGGCTGTAAGGGGATCCATGAAACAGCAATCAGGAAAGCAGTTCAGATGTGAGTATAAACCTAACAGTACATACATATTCGTTTAACACTGACCAGAACAAACAGGGTCCTACCTCCTTTCAGGTTGAGCTCTTTGTTTGTTGTGTTGACGATCCCCCTGACAGTTTCCATGGTAATGTTGCCTTTCTTAACCTCTATTCTGACGTTATGGATCTTAACTAGAGAGATTTATTACTGGTGATGATAGTGAAGGCACACCAAACAAACATACAGAATATAAAACATTCATCCCACATAATTTTTTTACTTTTAATGATGAGACACAGTGTTGCTGTTAAAACAGCAGGATTACAGAAATATCAGATACATAATGTCTGCAATTTACCCTACACATCATTATACATTTAAACATACACAACAAACCTTGATTATCAGGGAGCTGTGTAGACCCTGACTGAACATTGGCCAAGGGAGGTCCAGTGCTGGCCTGAATAAAAACCCAATCAAAAATGAGACTGATGTTAATGCAACCCAAGGCATTTTCAAGGCATTTAATGGAAACATAGAATAGAATTCATTTTTAAATCTGCAATGACCATAAGAAATATTTGCATGCCTTGGTTTTTATGGCCTACATCAGCAGACTTGCAGATCAGTGGTCCCCATTTTTAAGGGCACACGCAATGGAAGTACGTGAGTACATAAAGATATTAACCTGCTTGCTTTGACGTGGTTGTTGGTTACGCTCAGCAAAATAATCACAGAAGGAGTCAAAAACCTTCTGCTCAAAGGCCACTATGAATATGGTTTTGATGCAGGAGGAAGTGGTCTGTGATAAATGATTTTCCAGCCCCTTCAGCACTGCCTCGATGGACTGCTCAGGTTTCATGTTACCTCTTCCTGTAACGGGATGCAGTACAGAGTAATGATGTTAATTAGTGATGGGAGAATGGGACGTTACAAACCAAAGTGGATCAGACTACCATGTGCTATCAATGACTGACAGATTTGAATAGCACAATAGTGTTTTGTCTTTTTATTGATTTGTATGAGTGTTTTACAATGATTTACAGCATAAGATTATGATTAGGGTTAGGGTTACAGCATCTGGTAGCTCCTCAAAGTGAGGGGTCCATGAAGCCTCACTCTCCTATCCCCAGTGTTACTCCTTTAAAATGACATAACAACAATATCTAAATTACAGCATTACTAAAGTACTAACATAGAGAAAGTCAGAGCATCTACATGCATATTCTATAACATGAGTTTGCACTCTGCTTATTAAGTGGCCCACATTGATGGGATCCAGGCAGGAGCCAAAGTAATGTGACTGGCCAAGAACTATAACACAATTTCCTTTTTACGCTAAATTCATAGAATCTACCATGGTTGTGTCCCCCTGTGTCACTGTATGGAACCAGTCCGTGGGTGAGGTGTGGACTCACCAGTTCCAATGGCTGGGATGGACATGGTTGCTATCATCTTGCTCTCGCAAAGCTTCAGAACCTTCTCTGTGGAGGCGGTGGTGTCAGCGGTCTTGTTTGGCCCCACCATCTGAATGATGTGTTTGCACTGCAAGTTGCCCCCTCCAGTGACAACCACCCCATCTGCTTTCTGGGTACCTGAACAAACAGATGTCAGTCTCTGTCATTACGAGTACAACTTGTGAAAGCTCAGGGAGACCTGGGATTGTTCCATGAGGAATTATCAAAGCTTGATCATACCATTTTCTTTTATTGTAAATGTTCACACAGAGAGTATGAGAATGTTAAACCAGAAAAAAGTGTCTGGTTGGATGCAGCAAACATGTCATGATGTCATCTCAGATGACAAGTCCTAACCCTAAACCATTTAAATATATCAAGGATGAAGGTAATATAATATTAACAAAGTTCACAAAGAAAATGACTCATTCATGAAGAGGCATGTAAAAAAAGAATTTCTTTTTTAAAAGTCCAAGTTACCCAGTTTGGTGCATTCATCTACAACAGATTTTCCTGCTGCCTTCAAAATGGCTCCAGAGACACCTTCAGAGATGAAAGCAGAGACAGAAAATACAATTCAGACTCCCCTAAATGATTGGTATAATGGGGATGAATGCATAACTATGACCTATTTTCTGCAGGAACTTTCTGGTCAGGTTTGTTGACCTTTGAACAACCACACCTTCTGATAGGCCTGGCAGTGGAACAAAATCATATAGTCCATTCTTTCCTGCCATCTTTACAGAAATTCATTTGCAGGTGTTTTTTTTTACAAAATGTACACAAACATACAGCCACAGTCTCCACAATGGCTGTTAAAGCAAGAGAATAACTATATAAATCCAGTATCCTCATCATTTTAGAAACTGATAATAGGAAAATGGTAATCCAAGGTGTGCTGAATGCACCATTTTCATCATTATAAATTTGAAATGTTCTAATGTCACTGAGATATGGAACATTACCAGTGTCTAGATTCAGACTCGCGTTGGTGGAATTTACAATGGCATCCACAGTCTCCTTTGTGATGTCTCCCTTTTTCAGAAGTACCGTTACCCCACCGACCATCACTATTGACAATGGATCAAACAGAGACAAAACTAAAGTCCAAGTGAATGTAAGGGAATATCGTTTCCGCTATTCATTATGTACAAAGATCAAAGGCAACTGACTGTGAAACGAAATATTACCTTTCAGGTCTGCTCCTGGTTTAGGTAACAGCGGTGGAGGACTGACTTTCTGGGTTTTCTTTGCAGAATCCACAGATGATCTTGTGTTTGTCACAGCTGCACCTAGGTATCCCTGTTCAACAGAAAGAAAACAACATTTATCTGATAATACAACTAAACACCACCACCACTACTACCAGTACTATTTCTACTACTACTACTGCTACTACTAGGAATAATAATAATAATGAATAATTAATTAATTAATTAATTATTTAAAATTCACTGAATGTAGCAATTTAACTGCTTAGGAATGCATTGTATGGCATGTGTTGCAGCTCTTGCACAACACTAATACATTTAAAAGCCCATCCACGCAATGCCACTTACCATTTCCTTCAGCACTGCATGGAATTCGTCCACAGTCTTGACATCTGAGTCGACCACAAACACCTCCTTCATGTTTGTGGGTGTCTGTTGATGGCTGCTGCTGAACTCAGTGACAGCCTTCAGGATAGCCTTGCAGCTGTCTCTGGTGGGGAAACCAAAAGTGCCACACCCCAAGGCTGGCATCGCCACGGAGACACAGTGGATGTCCTCTGCGTTCTGGAGGCTCTTTAGGGTGGCTGACTCCAAGTAGATTGACTCCAAGGCTTGGCCATTGACACTGTAGCTGCTTGTGCCCCATGTGGGTATTGCAGCAAAGAAGAGGGCCTTGGAAGAGAGGTTTCCTGGGTTGGCCATGATCACATCCCCAGCTACCAAAGTTTGGCTTTCCTTCAAGAGCTTATCACAGACATATTTTATCTGAGGTCCCCCAACTTGTAGAACTTGCTGGGCAATGGGATTATCGAAGGATAGGTTGCTACTCAGTGGACAAACTAAAGCAGCAGCTGTATGATGGGACAAGTTCCCTATGGCAACAGTTAAAGTGAGGCAGTCTGCTATTTTATAGCTATAGCTCTGACCAGGGCTGGTCTGGTTTGTGGGCTCAATGGTCAGATACAGCTTGCAGTCAAACTCCTTTGCTCTGGCCTTGAGAGCAGCTTGATGCTTCTGCAGCACCCTTGATTCCCCCGCTTTGGAGTAAGTGTGCTTCTCTGTCACAATCAGAGCAATTCGCTTTTTCACAGCTGCCACTGCCTCCTTGATCTTGTCGCTGGCAGCAGTGACCTTCAGGCACGGGGACACCTGTGTTTTTGACGACAGTATGGTGACATCCAGAGCTTTGATTTCAGGTGCCTCTGACAGGCGCATGTAAGCGTCAATGTATTCAACCTCTTTCAATGTCTTGAGTGGGACATTTTCAGTCACTGGCATTTTGTTATTGAGGTATCCCTTCAGTTTCCTCGAGACATCTGCCACAACATTACAGAACCCACACACTGTGATCCGCACATCACACACTAGAATGCTAACATTCTGGGCATTACTGCTGGATTCCACTTCCTCCTTCAGTCTATTAAAGAAGACACTCCACTGCTCATCCTTGGTGACTTTCACTTGGTCAGGGGTGAGGTTGATTACTTCTTCTTTCACAACCTCCTTTATTTTATTTCTGGCTTTCTGACTGTCTTGCTTCTCTGCAAGGATTTGGAAGGAGTTGCCACAGCTGAGAATCACAGCTGAAATGTGATTGCGTATAAAATGATCACGCTCAAACTTTTTCAGGTCAAGAGACTTCAAAAATTCTGTGAGATGAGCTGAAAGATTCAGAGGTTGAGTGCCTATACCTTTCTGAGCCTCTTGGATGATTCCTTCCGCTTTGCTCACATTGTCCCTGAGGCCCTTGAGGTGAAAGGTCAGGTTTGCCTCATATTTCGAAGCTTTAATATCTATAAGCTTGGCAGACACTAAGTTCCACAAAAAATCTAGCTCTTCCTTGCTTTCCAGAGGGATCTTCCTCTCTATGGTGTTCATTTCAACTTCCAGCTCTCCTTTAGCCTTTTTCATCAAGCCCTGGATTTCATCTGCAATCCTCTTCGTATCACTCTGCTGTCCCACTATCACAATTCTGTGCTTGGAGCTCTCATAAAACACCCTGGCCTTACTGGAATTGAGACTGAGGCACATACTCTTGATTCTCTCCCAGACCTCTTCTGTTGACATCAGCACAATCACACTGTATTTCTGTAGCAGGGTCTGTATTGCTTGCCTGGCGCTCCTCTTCCAAGTGTGAGCCAAGCGGTGCAACAGCAGAGATTCTCTGTCCACTGTCATCTGCAGCGTCACCTGATGGGGCTCTTCAAGGGAGATGCTGGCGTAGACCTCCTGTAGTGTCCTCTCAAAGTCTCTTTTGCATGCCTCATTTAGTTTGATGTAGTCGAGGAGAAAAGCATCCACAGGAATAGTGATTTCACTAGGAAATGTTGGGAGAGTGGGTGTTTCCCCAGTGAAGCTTTGCTGCAGACTGGAGTAGAACAGCAGCGTGCACAGAATGACTCCGCAAAGACTGTGTTTCTGTTTGGTCACTCTGAGTGCAACTGTCAAGGGGAACAGAGACACATTTCACATCTGTAAAAATGTTTATTAAACACTGTAAGTAATGTTGGCATTGAGTATGAAATGAATTCATGGAAATGGAATATGAATGTTTGAAACAGATATGTGACGGGAAAACCAGAACGAATGAAAACCCCCAATGACACCTACCATGGCAGTCTTGAAAGGTTACGATCATACTCTTTGCCTTATTGACCCAAATTATCGATTTGATTTCTCCTCCATTGCTCCTTTTGTTAGAAAAATAAAGCCTGAGTGTCTCCTCTGAGATGTCACTCATATTTCCTTGGACCAACACAGAGTCTGTGTACTCCAAACGGCAAGCAGTGATCTCCATGTTCTGAAGTTTCTTGGAGGAGCACTTCTTCAGAAAGGCATTTACGTCTACACAAAGGATGGACAAATTGAACACATGATTATAAAATAGAGCTATCCACCATATCAGTATTCTGTATGGGATTTTAAATAGTATTTTGGCTGTTCACATCAGGGAACAGAAATGTCCACTGAAACATCACATTTGTCATCGGCTTTTGCTTGATAGAATTTTCATGAACACCAATAACTTTAATTATCTTACTTTACTTAAAATCACATGCTACCACGTTCCATTGTCATTCGGCTGTGTAAACTCATATGCTTAATAGCTAATGCTGTATCATCCATTGTGACATGCGGTATCCTTGGTGTGCCAGACCCACCTATGTCCTGTTTGAAGGTGACCGCAATTCTCTCCCCGTCATTCAGGACCTCCCAGGAGTGCTCAGCCCCTTTGCTGCAGCTCTTGATGTAGACAGAGAGGAGGCTGCATTTGCAGTCCTCACTGAAGCCACTGAGGATGAACCTGTGGGGGTCAAACCTGCTCTCTGCCTCTCTGTCGTACAGCTCCACAGAGATAGGGGAGTCCTCCAGAGTGTGATCCTTCTTGGCCAGGACTTTCTCCACATCTAAGAGGTAGTGCATGCAAGTAGGGGTCTGTCAGCATTTTAAGGGCCACACAGATTGTCCGCCAATAATCAAAATAATCTAACCACATCTGTAATCATCACTGTTGGGAAAAATATACAGCTTGGGAAGAGGTGGCAATGCAGTATTTTATGCATTCCATGCATTCCAGTTCTCTGTTACACATGTAAGAGGCAGACAATTTTGTTACAAGGCCACCCACTTTACATCTTGTGTAAAAACTACAGACTACTGAGAAACATGGCCAAGAAGAGCTTCTGACTGACACAGAAGTCTAGAGTCCTACACAAGTCTTCCTGGTGCTCTCCCAAGGGAACAGGGTCCATGTAGGACTAATACTTACTTGTGTAAAAATATTACCTATGTACCTTGACCCATGTCAAAAGAATATTTAAGATGGTAGTACACTTACTATGCCTAAAATTTATGATTAATGTAATGTGAAGAAGAGCGAGAGACATAAACAGAACACTGAGCTGAAGTGTTGCCAGTTTTTGCATTTATGCCAATCATTTATGGGGACTTCCTTCTTCCTTCATTCTCCCTTATTTCCCAGCAGTCAGCTTTTGTCGTAATATTCCAGAACATTGTAATTTAGCCCCATCAAAGATTAGCAATCAGATCTGTGCATATCAAAGAAAAGTCACTGGGTCACTAGTAAAGGCAAAATGAAACTCAGTTTATATGTTTTTTGCTTTGTTTTTCAGGTGTGGAAGACCTTAGAATTAAATTCCCCACCTTGGTTTAATGTCAAGGGAACAGTGAACACAAACACCAGCCCTGCATTCCTCATCTCCTGCTTGAAAAAGTACCTTACCTGACTGGTTGACCAAGTTGAGAACCCATCTGTTATTTCCAAGTATGCTGATATCAACGTCATCAGAGAATTGCTCAAAGTATAGCCGAAGAATTTCCTCTGTGATTGGACAAATACTGCACACAATCAGCGAGTGCGTCTTTTCATCATCCTTATCTCTCTGCGAGCCTGAAAAAATAGACGGTAAATGTATTTACCAATTGCTCCACAATCATACCTGCAACTCTTTCAATTCCCTGTTACTTAGAAGGCACCTCGAGATATTTTACACAAATTTAAAATTAAGGTCAAGTATTTGGTTAGACATACTAACATTCATAAATCTTTCTTTTAAGATCTACCAATTTTGTTTGATATATTCAACAGCATTTTCACTGGGGTTTCTTGTCTAAGCCTTTATCTAATAAACTAAGGATCATGGCACGTTTTTGCTCCAGTTATATGCACCTGTCAAATAATCATGCTAAGGTGAGAACTACTTTTCAGGTCACTTATCTTATTACCTGTCAGCAGATGGGTATCAAAATAGATACCAACTTTTGTAGGTAACATAGTTAACATACTCATAAATAATGCATTAATACAGTAAGTCTCCATGAGTAAGGCTGTTAATAGTAATAATAATTTAAAAATCCCTAAACATAATAAATTATGATAATGTGTATTGAGTACATTATATGTATTCATAGTGTTGACACCATTTTTCAAGTATGAAAAAAATATATGAAACCTTTGGACATACCTTTTTGACAAAAGACCACTGGTTGCTATATCAGACACACACACAAAAAAAGAGGCAAAATATGTTAATGCAATTCTTTCTGAGATTTAATCAGCAGACAATAATGAATCAATATTGGGTCATTTAATGGTAAATAAACATTACTTCTGGCATAGCCAATTCAGATCTTTAACACAATATGATGCTTATTTTAGGGCCATCATTCAGGCTAGATATTGATATTGTATTGATATATATTGTATTGTATTGATATTGCATGTGTGTCTTCTTAAGGGTCCTTCCATGCTCAAATGTATGTCTTATCTTTTATTTTTATGTGGACAGGTAAATATTCAAAAATGCCCAAAGTTATGTGTCAGAGCAATACAATTACTATTAATATTAGTAATATTACTATTACTAGTATTCAAATACTATTTACCAAACAAGCTACTTTGGTCTCAGCAGTTGCACTGATACAAAATAAGACACATTAGGTCTGAGTTGTTGCAATAAGTAGGTCTAAGTAATAAGTAAACCAACAGACTTGGGACCATAACTAATGCTGAAATCATTTCAGGGATAACAACCCTTTCTTTCATGCTGCAGAATGATTACATTTAACCGATGGTATTCATTAGGTAAGTACCTCCTCCTCAACGTTCTGTCTAGATTTTCCAGTGAGTGTCTCTTCCTCCAGACGATGGCGAGGGAGAGGTGTTTGTTTGAGTCCCTTCACATTGGGGCTACCATCTTCCTCTGGTAGTTTCACTTTAAGGTCTTTAACACCCAAAGTCTTAAAATCGACCTTGTGGATTCTCTTTTCTAACACTTTCTTCAGAGCTGAAAAAGTGGACACAGATTCCCTTTAAATCACTACTGTTATTCTTAACGAAATATGTTTTGTAATCACAATCATACTTTCATTGTTTGTTTTTAGGTGGTTGTACAAGTGAAAGAAACCCAAACTTTTTAACAAAAATAAGCATAACAATTTGACGGCACATTGCTTTTTGAAGTATCCGACATAAGACAATTTGAAGATCACATTGAAAATCACAAGTGTTTGCACAAGAGTAGCCAGCGCATTTGACGTCATGTTGCGTTTTAATTTCAGTACTGCATGTCTTATTTCCCTTCATATTTGTTTAAAAATTACCTTCATCTTCCAAGTAAACGAGAAGCGCCTTTCTCTTGTCACCGGGGTAATCTCGAATTTCCAGTATCTCCCCTCCAGACTTTCTTTTATTTTTGAAATGTAAATCCAATTTTGGTTTCACTGAAGCAAGATCGTCAGGAAGACCATCCAAAATCAACGTTTTCTCTGCCATGATGACTATCAACTGTATGGCATGTTATGTAGGCCTACCATCTGGGACACAATAATAATTCAATAAGTGCTGCTCAAAAAGCTGAAGACTGATATGTCAGCGCAGTCTTCCCTAAAGCGAAAGTAAAACGAATGTATTTTTCGTTGACACAGTGCTGAGTATTTAAATAGTTTGTTCAGTGTAATGACACTAAATTCGCGGAACTACGTTTAGTCATTCACACCCCTGCTGCAGGTGAGTGTCTCCTTCAGAATCCTGTAATCGTTCTGATTGCTTCCAAGCCACAAGCACTGTCACCAGTTCGATTCGTTATAGCTCGGTAATTTAAAATCGTAATTACCATGGATGGTTTGGATGACTACGTGTTTTTGGAAAAGCCCCTTTTCAAACCCGTAAGGTCTGCTGGCTGCGTGAGATAGAAATAACTTTCGCTTTTGATACTGTATTTCTCGGCAGAGACAGGAAACAAGAAACAAACGAGCAACAGAAGGAAGACGAGTAGGAGAAAACTTTGAACTTGGAAAAGTAATAAAAGTAGGTGTACTCCAAAATACTTAACTCCGTAAGTAATAAGATTGTCTGTTCTTTACACTCGCGTAGATATCAATACACACAACGTATGTAAATCGCATACATCTCCAAGGGGATTAAACGGTCGGGACTGTCCGGTTGGAGCCTAACTCTTATTTTTCATTTTATGTACTTTTTTTTTTTTTTTTTTTACAATATTTGTGTTACATAGAAACAGCAGCAATCGGCAGACAAAATTAACATGATAGTCCTTTGTAGAGGCTGAACATTTTGCATTTTGCTGAACTTAGTAGCCTACCAACGTAGTGTCACTCTCAAGAATACATATAATTTTATAATGAATAACTATAAACCGATTAAAAAGAATTCAGCTCTTTAGAATATTGAAGCTGAACTTCCACAAATGCTGTCAGGTTCTGCACCCTGAACCCGCTCTTCCCAATGGTAAAAAAAAAAGTGGGTTATACTGACTTGAGCCATATACCTGTTTATTTGTTATTCAATTTAAGGAATGGTTTTCTCTTAATTTCCGTAGAGTTTGATTCATGATGGCTTCAACTGGAGATGCCTTATCCCATGAAGTGGTAAGCAAAGCAATATATTGTGCATATTTTATTGTTTACTTGGTGGCAAGTATGATTAGGCTAGTTGAATATGGTTATGGGTAGAGGGGCAGTTGGTAGGTTAATAAGTTAAACCGGTTGTCATACGGCTTTCCCTTGTATACAGTTACAATGTATAAAAGTCTGTGATAAGCAAAAATGAAATCAGTAAATCAATAATCAATAAACTCTAATCCCTGATGGCTCACATTTTTGCCTGGACTTATTGAACAGCTACACAACGGCAGTTTGTCTCCAGAGGAACAAAAGCAGTTTATGGAGGCCTTGGAAGAACTAGAACAATGGAAGGTAATAGGCCACTGAGAACCATTTCCACAATAATAATTGTACAGGGGGCACAATTGTATTTGCTGTCCTGATTGATTTTAATTATGTTGAATAAAGCTGTTAACTGAGTACTGATCTCTACATAACATCTCCTGACGGCTCTGCCATAAATACTTTGTAAGAGGAAAGTGTTGCTGGTGGTGCATTTTAGCAGCAAAAGGGTACAAGTAAGTATTCATTTTAGATTATGTCTGTCCCTAAAAATCATGAGACAGTTGTCCTCATGAAGGGTAACTAGGCTTTGAGCTAAATTTTGTGGGCTATTAAAAGGTTGATTAATAAACTAAACAAAATTCCTCTTGACCAATGAGATCAGTTGAATACCAGTCTGTACTACTAATTTTTAAAAGGGTTCTAACAAAAAATTGATAACACCTACTCGTTTTCATATTTCTCACACAAAGGAGCAACAGTAGATACCTCTCAGATGGTGTCAAAACTCAGATGAATACTCTTTTATCACGCCATAAATCACAACCAAGAAAGATCTCAACTGGAATTAAATCCTGCATATAGTGTGTCCCCAGGACCAGTGTTAGGAAACAATGATCCGGATTGGAGCTGTACTGTTTTCAGCTTGACACCAAATGTCTCTGGAAAAAAGCAAGATGGTATTTGGAAATTAACCCCGAAGAAAGTGACATGTTAAGTTTAGCAAACACACTTCAAAGGAAGATTTTTACATGCCTTGTATGTCCATTCAAAGATGTTCCCTTGATTTTAATATCTCTGATCAGACAGGGGGCGCTTTATAGAATGGAACCCTGCCTTTCCCAGTATTCTCTAGGATTTCTCTCCTCTTGAATGAACTTTCTTATTTTATTCTTAATTTAGAGGAAGACTGACAAAGCAGACCAAGAGAAATCCAGGCTGCTCCTGGAAAAACTAGACTCAGAAGAGACTAAGAGAAAAGCCCAGAAAGAGACACTAGATCTTATGGAACTTCATAAAAAGAGAATGGAAGCTTCACAGCAAATGAAGAAAGGACTAGAGGTGTAGTTCTTTTTTTCCCTCCTTAGTAAGGCATTGTTCCATAATTTAGATGAACACAACTGGAGAATGTAAGAAAAAATCTCTATGCATAGTAGCATACTTTAATATTTTTTAAAAAGAAAACTCATATCTCATGTAACAGATGTATTGTTGTTGTAATGTTGTGAATGTCCTCTTACTGTATGCCTTTTTAGGACAAAATTTTGGATCTTGAGAAACACAACAGGGCCCTAGAGGACCGGTTAAAGGAATGTGAAAAGATACTTGAAAACAAAAAGGCAGAGTATGCCTCTCTCCAGAAGAAGTCCAAGGTAAGCAGTCATTTCTAGGGGAACTGCCATTGGTCATGAAAGAGAGTCAGTAGATGTAGGAATGGTGGCTCATAGAACACTACCAATGTATCAATTTTCCCCCCCAGATTAATGTGGACGTCCCTGAGAAGAAAGTGGTGTTCACTGGAGTAGAGAAAGAGGAGAGTAGAGAGAATTGCCAGAACACTGAGTGCATGTTCACCATTACCCAAAGGCCCTCGTTTCCCCTTAAGGGTGGCCAGGCCCTCATCACCTTTGAGGAAGAGGAAGGTACAGGACCCAGGATGTCCATTTGCACCTCTGTTTGCCTGACTCTCTCTGAGTACTTTCTGTCCCCAACAGCTGATCTGAGATCAAACTACTTGACCCTTTACTTAACTTGGTGCTAATCTTAAAGCTATCATGTGAATAAAAATGCTGAAATGGTTCAAAAGGTCATCCTTTAGAAAGACAATTAGTTTGTGTCTCGGTAAATATTAGTACAAATTCAAAGTGGTTTTTCCAAAAGTCAATTTGACCTTGTTTGGGTGTCCTTTGTCCAGTGGCAGGAAAAATCCTAAAGCAGGCCAAGTGCCCAGTGAAAGTTGAAAACAAGAGGATGGATGTGAAGCCCTCTCGTGTATCACTGGAGCCCTCAGTGAAATTTGAGGTTTGGATACAACATTTCTGATCTATTATCTACACATCTACCATGGAGGAACTGAGTAGCTCCCCCAAAGTGCCTTTGCTTTACCACTAGGGAGGCATTAATGAGGGAACCTACCAAAGTAATCATGGTAACTGTAACTGACCGCACTTTCATGTTAAATCTGTTCAGGTGCACCTCAATGTCTCTAAGAGGAAGATCGGGTTCTCCAACGCCCCACCAGTTCTGCCCGAGGAGCGCATGAGGGACCGCCTGGAAGCAAGCTTCTCCAAGCCCAGCCAAGGAGGAGGGGAGGTGGAGGAAGTGGTCTACAACAAGGATACAGGGACGGGGCAAATCGTCTTCCTCAACACTGGAGGTCTGTATGGCAACTACAGATATGTTTTTACAGTATCATACATGTTCCTGTTGTTTGAATACAGCTTAAGTAATAAGAAATGTTTAAACAATAGGACTGAGTATGACTGTAAATATACTGTAAAATTAGCTTCTATTCTATTGCTACATACGCTGTTGCTGGTTAATATTTGTGGTTGATTATTTAATATGAAATTTTAAGAAAGTTTTGTTATAGATTTAAAATTCTGTCATTTTCTTTTTTGTTAGTTTTTTTTTTTGGTGCAGTGCAATTAATTTTTGACTAGAGTGTTGTAAAGTATTTAAAAAATTCAACTAAAACCTGCCTTTCTCTTTCAGTTGCAGAGAATTTGGTCCTCAAGAAGAAATATAATGTAGATGCCAGTCGTGAGGTTGTCATCAGTATCTGTCCATATTTTGAATACCAGCTGAAAAAGTTTCAGGTGAGATTGAAAGGTCTGGGTCTCATTCTTGAACAAGTCCATTGCAAGTGCAGTCTTTTCCTTACTCATTGTCATTGTAAATATATCCCCAGGCGCTTGCCAAAATGTGATATGTCATTTCACAGTATGGCTTTCTTATTTTGTTATTTATTAATTCAAGAATGATGTTTTGCTGGCTGTAAATAAAATAACCTTCAGAAAATGTATTAGAATAGGAAGCTTGGAACATGTTATTGTGTGCTGTTGGGGGGGCTTGACCTGCTGTATCTGGTTTCAGACTTTCTGCGGGGTGTCTAAGCGGACTGTGTTGCTGAGTGGAATCGAAGATGTCCAAGAGGAGGAAGACCAGCAGGACCTCCTGGAGATCCACTTCCAGAAACCCAGCAACCATGGAGGAGAGGTGGAGAACATCAAGTATCTATCCAGGGGGAGGAATGCTGAGGCCTTCTTTACTGAAGATGCCAGAGAGCCTGAGACCTACAGTGAATAACTTTGGCTCTGGCTGCATTATGGTGGAACATAACACTTATAGCAACCATTGAGTTTAATATCAGCACTACCATTGATCTGAAAGGTGCTCTCACAGACTTGATTCATGATGCACTTCATCACAGAAAGGCAACATGCTCATACAAGCATCAAAAGGTTTAACTCTTATTCTGTTACAAGTTCTATACCACATGCACAACAACTGTGTAGGTATAACAGGAAGATTTTCTTTTTAGTAGGTAATATGCTTTTATTTTTATGGAAACCGAAAAGCATATATATGTAGACAGTAGTGTTACTTTACCATGGTCAAGCCAATGTTTAAATGGGTTTCTGATGTTCTTTCTAAATGCCTTCCGATGGACATTTTTTTAATTTAGGAGTTTATTCAGGAAACATTGCTGCCATCTGTATGAAAGAAGTTGATGCTTCAGAAAACAGGTTTTAAATCTGTAATGTCAGTCATCAGTATTTACATCTGTACGGAAACTCCTGTATTATATTGATGAGGAAATTATCTGGACTTGAACAGGGAAATAATAAAGCACGTATACTTAGCATGTTCCATGTGTAGATCATTGCTTGTGTCTGACTGATTTTTAGAAATATCTGTTTATACACGTCTGTGTCACAAATCATGTAACAATATAAAAACATAAACTAGACTGAATCATATAACGACTGCATATTGGCAAGGTTTCTCAGTGAGAGCATTTTCTTTTGCTCCTCGTATCTACATGATGAACAGCTGTTATTTACACGCTTTCAGGAGAAGGGCAGAACGGGTGATTTCTTGATGTACTGCATTTTTGATGTTTCAGTTCTCTTGACGTACACATACAGTCCTGTTGGTCGACAGGATTGGTTGGTCACCTCCACTCCGACACAATAGGTGGCGGTAATTTTCTTTAGTTGCTGTTGGGGCTTCTCCATCACAATAAAAAAGAGAGAGAAAAGACTACAATGCCCACTTGCTTCTCCTGTATACGTCTTGTCACCTTGGTCGCAGTTCTCCTGGAATCTAACGCTTCTTGCCTGTAACACTGCAGCTGAATTCTGTTATAAAAAGTACGTGGACCAGCTAAATAGCTGGAACTGGAGAGGTGCTAAGTATAAAAAGTAAATATTTGTTTCTTTCAGTTTCACACTCTCACTATCTCTAACATGCTAGATGATACTTGTCTTTAGCTATAGCGATATCCAAGCAATTACCCGTAAAAGTTAGCTAGTACTGGCAGAGAATTATTGCTTATTTGAACCTTATAGCCAGCACTAACGCGGATTCCTCTAACATTTCAGGCAATTGAGTTCGCTACGCAGACTCACTGGTTGCTTGCCGAATTGGTTTCATTATAAATGGACTACATTCGTTGCTGATTATTTTAAATATTTCTGTGTGATGCGTCAGGTGATGGACCAGTCGGAAGAGTCCCGGACTGTTGTGGTCTCAGGTGTGCCGGAGATATTGTCATCTAGTAGGATGGCGGACAAACTGGTTATTCACTTTCAGAGGTCCAGAAGTAATGGAGGAGACGTGGTTAGAATCCAATACCCCACAAACTGTAAGGGTGTTGCTTTCGTCACGTTCGAAGACATCGAAGGTAATCGTTAAACAAAAACTTCAAAACCGTTTCAACAGAATCAAGCATTATCTATAGAGAAATAAATATTTTCTTTAAGGGACTCTGCCACCTTTTCAGAGGTTGCAGAACTGCCTTCCTCTTTACGGGTAACAGTATTTCTTCTTTACAGATGCTGAGAGGGTCCTTAAGAAGGAACAGATAATGCAAGACAGGGAGTTCCCCGAAAAGTATGCCCTTACTGTGTTCAAATTTAGTGATGATGTAAGTATATTTTAAGTTTGTGTTCATTGACAGACACATTACCATGTTTTTTGTTAAATGGCTGTGATTTAACAGTCATTTGCATACTGTATGGTTAAAAAAACCCAACCATACTGGATATTTTTAATGGGTACATCATTTATCAGTGATGGCCAGCAAACTCACAATGAATTTTAAGTTGCAATTTAGCAGCTAATAAATAACACGCGTAAAATACCGATCATTTTTATATAACAGCCCTAGGGGGCATTAAAAGCGCAACTAATCCATTTCGTCAGACTAGAATCCTACTCAAGACAGCACATACAGCCTTGATAAAATATGTCCTTTTGCTGATGTCTCAGGTGTTTTTCTTTGTGCGGGCTGAAGTGGACCTGTCGCTCTTCAGCGATCACGACAAACTGATCCAGGATCTGCGGGCCGTGCACCGGTCAGTCAGAATCTCCCTGTTGCCGTCTAAGGGAAGGGTCACGGTAGAGGGGCCCTTCAGGGCAGTGAGAGAGCTGAGAGAAGACCTGCTCAGACAAGCCCAGAGAGGTAGGGATTGGCATGTGGGGTCAAGAACAGATGATCAGTCAGCAGATGTGTCAAAGGGTTCTTTGAAGGACATCAATGGTGATGATCAAGAGAGTTCCATATGGTTGGATACCAATACTCTCAAGTACATTCAGAAGTTTTACGGCATCGACTATGACCGCTGTCTGAGTAAGTACTTTGTGGATGCGGGTCTTGAGGAGGTGGGCGATCTTACCCTGATAACGCTGAAGGGGAAAGGGCGGTCTTCCTCATTGCGGAGTGCCAAATCAGAGCTGGAACATCTGGTGCTGACCAGGCAGTCCGCCCTTCGCTTTCAGGGAATCGACTACAGGAGCTCAGACGAACACCAAAAGAAAAAGCTTTTGCACCTGTGCAGAGACTTAAATGCCGTATACGATGATATCCTTTTGATTCCGCTGGACTCTTGCATTGAGGTCATTGGACCCTCTATGTCCAGTCACCTGTTCTGTAAGAGGGTGGAGGACAGGCGAGTTCTGCTTGAGGGGCATTCACCACCAAACAGAGGAGCAGCATACTTAACCTCGTAGAGTACAGAGGAGGCGAGTGGTGCCCATTTTACCTCTTACAGAGACTTATATGAAGCCTGTTCATATTGCAGCTTCTCACAATGTCACAGGTAAGTCAAGACTGCTTAGAGGTATGGAGAGGGAATTGTAACTCTGGTCTGACTGCTGGTTTGATTCCCTGGCAGCTATACAGTCATACCTTGAGAACAGGCATTTTTACTGAATTACTTCAGTAAATATGTAGCATTATAAATGGGTCATAATGTAAACTTCTTGATTAAAGTATTGGCTAAGCCAGCTTTTCCCAACCGTCTCCTGGAGGACCCCTTGTCCTGCATGTTTTAGATCTCTCCCTGCTCCAACACAGCTGATTTAAATGATCAGTTTGTTATTAAGCAGCTTCAGGCATTCATAACGAGTTGATCATTTAAATCAGCTGTGTTGGAGCAGGGAGAGATCTAAAACATGCAGGACAAGGGGTCCTCCAGGAGACGGTTGGGAAACGCTGGGCTAAGCAACTATGTAAGTACCAGTGGCAAGCCATTAAGGTTTTAATTGGTGTTTGCTTGTGCTAACGTTCATGTAGAGTAAATGTGTGATGATAAATGCGGAACTCATGGATTTATGTTAGAACTGCAGGCTGTGCCAAAATCACTTGTTCACTGTTATGTAAAGAGTGAAGTAGCAGGTAAATAATCTATAATATAAGTATTATATTTATATTTGTTATCCACTAAATCAATGATTTTCTGTTATTTTCTGATTATTATTTTCTCTGTATTGTGGGGCTGATTTCATTCGAAAGTGTGAAGTGAGCCTTTGAAAGTGCACATTTTTCAAATGTTTTGTGTCTGTGGTATGTCAGATTTTTATAATTTGTTCAGTCTTACACAATGTCATTAAAATATTTAATGAAGACACTATTTTTAAAAATTTTTTTGTTTAATTTGAGTGGGTAAGCAACTGAAAGAATTGGTGTTTTGAATAAATGAAAAATTGAATGCGCTTTTGGCAGAAAATGCACTAGAGGGTGCCATTGCACCTAATAAGGGTAAAGTTACTGCCTTTCAAAGCTTTACATTCATATTGTTCAGTCACCAGCAACTTTTGTCACTACTGCCATCAGCTGACATCAGTGAATGGATTGGAGGTGAAATCACAAATTTTCTCTGACAGAATTGGAGTGCGCTGAATACCTGGATTCACAATTTATGTGTCCCTGACATCTATTATTAATGGCTGAGGACATGGTATGACCATATTTGATGTACAACTCCATTTATAAACCAGGGCGTATGATAACTTGCGTGACAATAGCATCATTATTTTAAATGGAAATGTGATACCCAGACCCTCCAATCCTGAGTTATGTTAAGTGAATAAATAAATCCAGGAATTGTGCATGCTCAAAGACAGTTTTTTCTATCAGGCTTGACCTGTTTTATTTTCTAATCCTTGTGTATTAGTTTTTTTTCCAAATTTATGTTATACTGCAGTCATTTGTTTTTAGCTGAGTTAAAAATGTTTTGCAGATGCCAGTATTTGGGGCAGGGCATTATCTTACAATATACTTTGTGTATTACCTGTTAAGTGCTGCTTTCCCAGATTGAGACTTCATGGAAACAGGCCTATTGAGAGCATGAAAATTTTTAAACAAATTTGTCAAAATTATGTATGATATTGGAATGTGTTTTGCAGAAATGGATTTCAGAGAGCCATTTCATAATGAGGTAAAACAGAAAACTGGAATATGACTATATATAAGATAAATATAAGATTCACTGATTGCTTGTCAGTAATTACTCATGGTATCTATTGACTTGCCCCAAGTTCACCTTCACTATAAATCAACATTACTCAATGGTGAAGGTCGAGCCAGGTCATGCTGCAGCCTACAGACCTTCCTCCTTGTTTGCCTTTGGTGTGATAGAGCCGAACTTCATCAGGACAGAGTGCTTCTGCCGCACAGAGACGTGTGAGAATACAATAAATACCCATCAGCGCTGGAACCAAAGATAACATGTTAGTAGAGTATTTCAGTTTAGATAAGTTACCCTGGCATACACCCGAGGCAACAGAAGTGCTTGCATTTTACATGGACCAAAAAGTAGGATGAGTGTAACAGTTTTAGTACCTAATCCATAAATGAGGTGGAGCTGTGGAATAGCTATACACTGTGGAAACCTGATAGGGTGGTGTAAACAGTTAAAATACAAAGGGAGAGCAATATTTGATTTGCAACAGATGTTTATTAGAGTAAAGGACATACTTAACTCGGTTTGTTTATGAAGTACATTACCACTCAAAAACATAAAATGGGGCAGACTTGTTTGTGCTCAGAGGAAAGTTCAAGTTATGTTTTTGAGTGGTGGTGCACTTTGTGAATAAACTCACTGAGTATGTACTGTAATAAATGTATGTTGTAAATCAAAAGTTGCTCTCCCTTTGTGTTTTGATACTCTAAACTTTTGGACCATTCTCTGAAGAAAAATCGACCAGTTTGCCTTGCAGTTGTCATTTGAAGAGCATATCTAATTCAATCCTGAAATTATTTATTTTTTATAGGAACAAAAGTTATTGTTGGCCAATGTACCCAATGGTTCAGTTGGATACACCCAAGCACACCAGGTCAATGGCCCTTCTGATGGTTTATAGATGCTTGGTGTATACAACCAAGTTCTTTTGCAGGGTTGCAGAACAATGCTTTGTGCTGTAAAAATGGTAATCTTGATATGCATTACAGAATGTGTAACTGTCAAATGTGGACTATAACTGTTTGATATGTGAGATAAAATGTAGTATAGACCATATGTATAAAAAAGAAAAAATATTTAGCATAGAAGGACATACATATTCAGCCAAGTGTCTTAATGAGGCAAATACGGTAATTATTGCTCTTAAGATTTGAGAATAGCAAGTAAATAGTTTTCCATGAATTAAGAAAGATTAACTATTAGAATTGATACCTCATTAAAAGCAGGATTATCAGTTGGGGAGTGGGGATGGCAGCATTTCTTATGTCAAAGTCCATTAATCCTTAGGGCTTGTGTAATTCAACGGTTTTTCCCTCCCTTGTCTTGGATGTAATCATACACTTTGAGTACTTTCCCAGTGTAAAAATGAGTGCATGTGGAAAACCAGAATAAATGGTTCATACATGTTTATTTTTATGATCTGCCCGTTATAATCGTTTCGCTTGTCTTGCCCTCAGTAATACTAATAGATGCCAGATGGGTAGCTATTAGAACGCAGTGAGGGGGTAGCTTTCTGCAGAGGTGCCTCCCCTTCACTGAGCATGGTATCTCCTGGGGGGGGTTTGGAGTGGGGGGAGGGGGGGTGAGGGGTGAAGTCTGACAAGTCTCCTATGCTGCTCAGCTTTCTTTAGAGGATGCTGTTTCTTTGGATTTTATGATGTGTTAGAAAGGTTTCGCCCCTAATCTGAAACGCGTCGCTGCAGTACTGAGGGGAGGAGTATGGTCTATGTCTGTGGCGTGTTTCAGTCAGCAGCGGTCCTCTGTGACGCCTCTGCGTGTGCGTACATGTACGGGCATAAGCGTGTGTATGCGTGAGCGTGCATGTGCACATGTTTGAATTCTTATCAGTAAAGCCACACTGTTTTCCATTGTACTTAACAGGGACGACTGTCAATGCACTGGCTCATTAGTGTCAGTGTTTAGTCACAGAGCGCAGAGATGGTGATACACAGAGGCTGTCTGTATGCATGCCAGAGATGTGATGGCGCTCCTGCCATGTCTTTACTTGATTACATCTTTATTATGAGTCTGTGGGCATGCAGTGTTCCTGAACAGCCCTTAGCGTGAAGAATAAACATTATTCCTGTTGGTAACCTCCAGAGAGACCCTGTACGCGGTGTGTGTTTTGGTCTCGCCGCTCAGTGCATAGCTGATAACTGTTTAGATGAGCAACTGCAAAGAAGGGGCACACTGTACATCTAGCAGCAAAATGATTAATGAAGGGGGATCCAGCAGCTCTGTTGTCAGAAGGGATCCTCTTGTGAGCATCCAGGGATTCCCCCCTGCAACAGTCCAGTCCAACCCCCAGCATTTAACAATGGACTCATTTCAAGTAGATTTGATTGCATGTTTTGCTATTGTATGACCACTTTGGGGGCCAACTAGCTGGATGTGAATATTTGTCATGAGCATGCTCCACTCAGCTGATGATGGTGTTGATGAAATTTAAGGCTACATATTCATACAGCTGGGTTACGGATTACTGATTAGGCACCTGTCACTAACACTGCAAGATGCTGATTTAAATTTACAATTTGTCATTTAGCAGGTGCTCCTATCCAGAGTGACTGGCAAAGACCAAGTCCAAAATGCACCTAATAAGTGGCATGAAAACTGTACATACCTCTGACCATATTCAGACATGTGTCAGCCCCTAGCAATGCTGAGATAACCTGTGTGTTCATACATCATTGCATAAGTCCATTGCAAGGTACCCTGTAGTTAGTCTACAGTATACTTTGCAGTAAAACTACAGACTATATTTACATTTGCGCTTATTCCTTTTCTCTCACTTATCCAGAATGAATTCCAGGATGTGCAGTCAAATGAGCTTAGGCAATTAGCTGTACAGATTCTGAATAATTAGTGAGATCCTTGAAATGTAGTGCCATTGTGGGAAACATTGTCAAAGTGGGAGTAAGTGCTGTCATAGGGTGTAAAAGTTTAAACAATTGCTGCCAGTTGAAGTGCCACTAGGCTTTCATCTTTTAGGCCTAAATTGTGATCTGTTTTACAGCTATTAGCTTTTATTACAGTGTTAGAAGGGGGAGAAGTCAGATTTCAGAGAGCCCTGGTGAAGTCTGAATGGTGGGTTAGCAATGAATGAGTGCATACACTGCACAGAGGTGGAAGGAGACTTCATGCTTCGATGGGGTGCTGAGGTGGCTGTCTGCAGTGGGAGATGGACAGTGACGTTGCTGTTCTGACTACCACTGTAATTTCATTCCACTAATTTGCGGCCAGAATAAGCAGATAACAACGCAATCTGGGTTAGCCACTACAAAGGAGGTGGGGCGTCCGGGGGAGGATACAGCCAGGCATCCTGAAGTTGCAGAACAGAATGACCTTGCCGGTGTGTAGGGTCTGATGATGGATTGAAGATAAAGGGGAGCTGTTTCTTCACAATATTCTGAAACCGGCATTTTGAAACTGATGTGAGCCATCAGCAGTACGCAGTGGAGGGAGGGATGAGACATAGGAGAGTTTGAAGAGATTGTGGACCAGCCTAGCAGCAGCATCTTGCAGATAATAGAGATGTGGCAAGAGGAATCAGTAAGCCTGAGAATAAAGCTCAGACACACCCCAGACATAAACAGTGGTGACCCCCCCCAAGTTGCCTTATGCACAGCAACCAAGCAAATGCTAACAAAATGTCGACTTCAGTGCACCACAACTGCAGCTTGTTCACTTTCCTTATGAAATGAATGTCTTCCAACGCCTTTTCATTTTTACTTAAACTCCAGCTTTAACACCAGCCCACTGAGCAAATTTGAAGACTTCAACTTCGAGATGAGTATCAGACTGAAAATAGGCTTTTCTCCTTTCCTGCATGTAGGCCTACTGCTAAAAATTAGGTGAGCGCGGCAATCGTCTTTGAGACGATCTGTTGAATATGTTTGTAGTCTGGCTGTCGCTTACAGGGACAGTCAACTGGCACACATGTCAATCATGGGTGAAAATAGGGGGACTCATTGCAGGATGCTTTCAAAGCCATCATGGGCTTTGATGTCAGAAACGTCAAAGCAGGGAGTTCTAGAGACGGAGGGCTCCCGTTTCAGTACACAAGGCCGCTTCTCCTCACACCCTCAAATTACCCTGTCTGTGATGGACATCTGCCATTGACACAATGACAGATTTCGTATCTGCAATCATTCATTCTGGCCTGACCCCATCTGGAAGGTCTGGTCCAGGCCGAGAGTCTGAGGGTGCTTGTGATTAAAGACAGGGTCTTGTCAAAAACATCATTTTTGATTTTTGTCTCTGCCATGCTACAGATTTGTCTTGTGCTTTTTTTTTCCCCCGGAAAAGCCCTTTGACTCCTGTACGGCTGTTTCAAGTTCATCTGGCTGGGGCTATACCTGTTAGGTTATAGGCTGATTCACCAGTGGGGCAAATCCGTGCACCTTTGATAAAGATCCAGGATGTTCCTCAACCACTAGGAAGAGAAAGGGGCACTGTCCTCTGCCTGCAGCATGCTCATGAACTTGTCTCCAATGAGACGAAAGACATTTCTTCATGTTCTCAAAATGGCAGTCACCCTCCTGAAGCTCCACAATGTAAAGTAAATGGAATAGAAAAAGGCTGAGAAACCTTACCGATCTCTCTGTGGCCTGACAATATACATATTCTGCTCTCGAGTTGCTCAGATGAGGCACATACCCATGATGCAGTGGTTTACTTACTTTATTTGCTGCTGGTTAAAGTTAATGGTAAAGCTTTTGGTTATAATGCTTTTGGTGTGTTGCTTTTGACTTTCCACACAGTGTGCTCTTCTCTTATTGGGCGAGACATCCCATGTGAATAAAAAGAAAAATGCCATGCCTATGTCACACTCACACCTGGGTGGCTCTGCAGTCTCCCCATGCAGTGAATACGGATCATCAGTAAAGCACAGCAGGGGCTCACTACAGAGCTTTACATCTGGTTCTATGATGACTCCTCAGTCTGCAGTCATCGGTTTCCCCTAACATAGGTTTTTTTTATAATATTATTATAGTGTTATTGTAGAATTTAAATATGTTGCTATTATAGTATTTTATAGTTTTTTTGAAAATAAGTTTCATTTTGTGGACTATGTCTTTATAGACCATTTTAGATGCTGGTGACCTTTGTCGGGGTTGATTGCCTCGGTGAAGAACAAGTGTCTTTAGTTGTCTTGTTTCATGTGGGAAAATTCGCACATATTGGACAGAGACAGACACACATTAAATGCCTCCATGTGGTGTGGTACTGTGGCCTTAGTCCCACTGAAGTGTCTGGCTGTATATCACTCCTCAGGGTGAATTTGCTTAATAAAAGCAGTGGTAGCCCTATTTGCTGATCTGTTTGCTGAAACATAATACACAGCCCTGAGAGACCAGAACACTGAAACAAATTTCCCCAACGTGAATTATTTAGCGGTCTTTCAATCACCCCAAATAAGATTTATGCTTCCCCCACGTGAATAATTAATGGATATGCGATCTGATTGTGAGACCGACCTTCCTCTGCCATTAATGCAAAGCCAGTTATTTACCAATTTAGCGCATATTGCCTGGGTGTCCGGGGATTAATCCAGAGTGCTTAACAGGATTTTTCATGATCCCGCTTCGCTGTTGTCGTGGCAACCGGTACCCGGAGGATACGTGAAAGCTACTGGTTCCTGGTTCAAACGTTATTATTCTTATCTGTCAGGAAAAGTTATGGGTGTGTGGAAGGGTGCATGAAAGGAGAGACAATATTGTGTATTGGCTGCTCTCCGAGACAGCCGGGCCAGTCTCAGGGCTTTTCCATTCAGATAGTAATGAAACAGGCCGATGGCAACTGCGAGTTCATTACAGTCCTGGTATTGTGACAGCGCCCCCTTCTGTTGGACTGCACAGGGCCCTCATGGGAGGGGCAGCAGATGCCTTCAGGCTGACCTTGCTCTGGAGAGAAAAGCACACCCATTCAACTCAAATCCACAAGGACAGCAGCACAGTCCACACATTGTGATCTATGATGGACTGTCCCACCTTGCCTGCACCTGACGTTCACTGTAAAGCCTTCATTCAGACTAACCTCACAGCACTTTATCCCCGCCTCAAAATGAGTTCATAAAAGTCAGTGATGGATTCAAACAATTGTTCATTTCTTGCAAAATATCACCAGCAGTGGATGAAATTACAAAAAAATTATGTGTAACTATGTAAACAGAACACTTACTTTTTACTCAAATTAAATACAAAGCACCTGTTAGTGCAATGCTATTAGATGACTTATTGTTAGGTTCTGTTGATGTGTTTTTACAGTCTTCCTTTGAATAGTTTTCCTTTAAGGTTTAAAAATGTACTCTGCAGTATCATAACGTTACGATTCCGATCCAGCTCAGACAAGGAGGATTCCTCGTACTCCAGAAGTGAATGAAGAAATACTGAGACCAAATATTCCAGCAATATGATGGAATAGGTAATAAGGTTAGAAGTGTGCACTGAAGGCGTGTGAATACTAATCTTAGCAATTGTTCGCATTCGAGTAAATACACTGTCAGCAAATGTCTCCTTATCTACCATTCCCTCCTCCAGCCATTTAGAGACCTGGTTGCTATAGGAACAAGGTATACAAGCCATGCAGTTTTCTAGAGGGAAATGAAAGTGTGTTGCGCAGAAGTGTCTCAAGTACATTAATGCTTGCTTTGTGTGAGAAACAGAACAAAGGAAACACATACACACACAGCGGTACGGGAGGAGCCCCCCGCTGCTCCTTCATGTCTCGCTGAAAGCTTTTTCACTGCCTGCGAGTCCTTGGTCTCTCTCCTCCATCTTCTGTCTGTGTTGGGCGGCCCAGGCTGTCTTCACAATCAGATTAATTAGTGCGGTCAGACAAGCAGGGTAGGTCCCCCTTCCCCACCGGATGCCTCTGTCTCACGAGCCTGAGACACATCTGAAACACTGGCCCTGCTCCCAGCTCCATGACTCCACACAGCCGTGTGTGCAGAGAGAGCACAAGAGCGTGCACCAGCAGCTTACAGTTAGTGCCCTTGTGTGGGGTCTGAAAAGCTGTTTCCCATGGTAGAGGGAAGGTCCATCAATCCCTGCCATGTTTCATTAAAACTTGTGTTTGTCTGGCAACACATGAGAGACGCTAAGATGCAGCAGAAGGGTTCGTCTGACAGAGGTTAGGCGAAAAATTAATTTTAAACAATACATTTGTTTCTGAGGGGTTGACTCAGAGACAGTTCTTTGGATAGGGGGCAGACGGCTGCATTGTCATTGTTAATTTTTCTATTTGCCAGTTATAGCACACGGGAGACTGGCATGGATTGCATAGGTTTGAGTTTTGCACACATTTCACATCGGAGGTGTCCTCGAATTACCCTGCTGGTGGCTCAGGTGAATCTCTTTTTTCACTCCTAAGCACTCTCTGATCCAGATTGCAACAGAATAGTCTGGAATATATTTCATCACACAGACTGTTTACTCTAAGGGCAAAGTGCATCTGATGCAAAGCAGAAACCATAATAATGAAAGAAGCTGAAACCTTTTGAGTTATATTACAACAATAATGTGTCCTGAAATATCACGAAATATCTTCACTCGAAACAGTACATTTTTTTGGTTGCTTTGTTATCTTCAACTTGCAGTTGTACCTTGACCTTAAAACAGAAAGCTGAGATCATGTTTACATATGGAAACATCCCTATGGCATCTGTAACAGTGCCTTGTCGAGAGATGTCAACAATACTCAGGGAAATGGTGATTCTCTCCTTGTTGAATGCTCTGCTTTTTTTGCCTGTCTGTAGTTAGTTTAGTGCATACAGAGCAGAGTCACAGAGTCCAGCTGTAGCTGGAAGAAGCGCTGCATTTTGCTCAGAACTTGGCCAGATGGGGTCCTTTAATTTTCTCTCAGATGGTTGGAACTTTGACAGGTGCTGTCTCGCGCCCGAGCGGAACTCCCCATCTGCAACGGGGTACAGGTGAGCTATGAGCGCAGCAGTGTGGAAACATGGAACGCTTATTCAATCACACCTGAGAAGATCCTTTCACCTGCACTCACAGATTTCTAATGGCATTCTGAAATTCCAACAGAATATTTTTAGCTCTCTTAAAAGTTTGGCACTTTGGGTGGTTCTATATGAAAATGAAAACATGGGACAGTGTTTAGATTGATGTGTTATGTGTTATGTGTTTAATTCAGTCTTGTAAAGGCCATTAACTTTGCCTGGAGCTCTTTATCAAATGCTGTGTTTCCCTAGAAACAAATCCTCTAGATGGAATTAGATATACAGTTTAGATAACACTTGGAAGGTGAACCACCTATGATGTTTCAGAAAAAGGCCCTTAGTGCCCTTAATTATAGGGATTAAACAACTTCTTTATGTAATACTTTAGCAGAATATGCAACAAAATGTTGCTGGTGTTGGGTTCTAAAAGCAAAGAAGCCCAAATCATCTCCCTTCTGCCTACAGTACATTTGGAACAAACTCAGGCCCTCTCAAGACACGTACCAGTAATTTTTATGTCATTTTAGTATACATATGTGGGAAGCACCCGTAAAGATTTATTGCGTTATAGAGCTTAGCTCAACTAAAAGGAGTGTCCTTGGAGTCAAGGCTGTGGTTGATTTTGTGGCTGTTGCTATGGTTGCCCATCTCCCAACCCAACAATGTCTTATGCCTGGCTGGCTAATAATTCACATTCTCTCAACATGCGCCTCTGTCTGACATTTCTCATTTTATTCACGGTATAAGACTGAACACTCTTCCTTTGGTTTGGTTGATCAATGTTTTTTGAGAAACACTTATCAACATATTTTCTTGTTTTTTGTGATGTTATACTCTTTGTACATAACAGAAAAAACGAACCAACAAAAGAAATTACCTTAAATTATTTTTGTATAAATAGTGCCATGTAAGTAGCACTATTACTATTAATGTCATCACGATTATATAGTTTAGGATAAATAAATTCTTTTGTAAAAAAAAAAATCAAAATATCATATTAAAAACTGGTAATATGAAAGAGCTCATTTGAAACTATAGTTGTCTGTAATGATTTTGTCCAGCTTTGTATTATATTTTTACATCAAGCATTTTCTGCGTTAAACGTATGTTTTCTGGAGAAGAAATAATGGGATGTGACATTTCAAAGCAAATGTTTTGAAATCTGAATCAGTGATGACTTAGCCTTTTATTGTTTTATATAAATGAACAATAATGACACACTTATGTTGATGCCAATAAGTGAGGCATAATGTGAACTGTATGGGGTAATCCTGTGTGCTGGCCTAAATCAGGCACCTATAAAAATTGACTTTAATAGAGGGCTGATATGAAGGCAGTACTTTCATACACCCTGTCGTTGTTACCAGTCAAGCTCTTCTTAAATCACCAGAATATACTGGCCTCAGCTGAGTCCTCCGCCAAAGTGCAGTCATTTATTAATGAGCTCATATCTCAGGCAGCAATTTTATGTAACTGTGCCATTTCATTAAGCTGTAACTCCATTCGTTTTGAGTGCTGTAGATTTGGAATAACAGTGACTTCACCACTTATACCAATGAATGGGAACCCTCTTTAATGAAACAATCTGAAACCTTTCAAACACACTCAAGATGTAAGTGAGGCTCTCCCTTTTTTCCTCTTTGCCTTAGCTATTTCTGCTTCTCTTTTAAAACTTAAGACAACACTTTACTAAATGTAGCATCACTACAAATATCGTTTTGCTTCATGAAAGGTGTCTGTAGTTAGTCAGAGTTTGAAGAGGGTGTTATGTTTTAAAATTAAAGCTTGTTTTTTCCTCAGACCTTTTCATTTTATTTACTGGGACAAGGCTAGGCCCTCCTGAATTGTGGTAATATGCCATTGTTAATCAGATCATTGTTCACTTCAGTCAGTGTTGGTTAAAAATGTTTATTTCTTTCCATTCAGTTGCTTTTTGGTGTTTTTCTTTGCCATTTAATCTCTGTTTTAAAAAGCAAAATTAAAACACAATACGTGCAGTGTACAATGAGAAGATTTCATAATAGCTGTGAAAAAATGGCTTTAATTGACTTTAATAATCCATGCCAATGAAAGATTTACAAAAGCCTGACTACTGGGGTGAATAAATCTGACCTTCGTGTGTTCTGGAATACATTATATTAAGTCATTTTTGAAATTATATTAAGATTGAAGTTGGAACTTTTTATGTAGAAAAAAGGTCCAGTACATTTTTTTTCTTTCTTAATGTTTTTTCCCAATTTATTCAATGAATATTTTAGGGCAGTGTACTCTTGCAGTACAAGCCCTTATTCCATTTGCATACAAGTGTAGCCTTCAGAAATCATTACCACTTTGCCTCTACCTTTGTAGCTTGCCACCCCTTCTCATTCAGTCAGCATTGTGGGGACAACACATCATTAAGGGAACTACAGAAAAGTCTTGCATCTTGAACCAATGAATCCATTTACGCATTCACATCTCAATAGTCAGATCAACACACACCAAGATTAATAGACAAAAAAAAGCTCACTTTGATTTCCAGTCCATTTGGAATAAAAGTAGTCCTTGATCTGTTAGCACAAGTAACAAGGTGGTTTTTGTTTTTAAAGCTTATGCACCGGCATAATGAATTATGGCTGCCCTGCAATGAATTATGGGTACTATTATTGAATAGAATCATTCCCATTTGGTCCCCTGCCAAGGTTAAGAGTGCTCATTACTCATTTTTGCCTTTAGACTAAACAGATTGTCTGCCAATGTGCTCGCTTTTCTACTAGGGGGTCAGTCTCCATAGAACCGGCAGGAGAACATTTCAGCCATGGGGACCTGTATTTATGGGGGTGTACCATAATGTGAATCTAAGCTCTATGTTGCATATTTACATACCAAAGAAAATGAACCAAATACTTCAGAAGTGTTCTCAACTTGGAATTACAAACTAACAAACCTCGCATTAGTTTTTTTTCTTTCATAGATTTTGTTTGTATGCATATTAATTAGTCGTGGGAATAAAGGCTCCTTTTTTTAAAAAAGCAAGTGTTTCTCAGGAAAATTGATCATAACTGAGGCTGTGGCTTTGTGCCACTGCTTCCCAGCTCTCTGAGTGCCGGGCTCCGTGTGAGGCAGGGGAACCAGCCATCATGGCAGCTCATTTCCACTGCCATTATCGTGTACAGAGCAGTACTGCCAGGCTCGCTGCCGAGAACAAAAAGCCTCTGAGAGACAGAGATGTTTGTGCATTAGGAACTGGCGTTGTGGGGCATCCAGGCTCTCCATTGCTTGGGGGATGGGGGGGCTCTTATGTCACCCTTATAGCTTTGTATCAATCTACAGTATGCGGTAAAGGGCAGGACAAGAATGTGTGTCAATCTGACACAATCTCATGACTCATTTCCCCCGGTTCACTGCTGCGTAAACACTGAAACCAATACCATCTGCTTCTGACTAGGAGAACACCTATCTGAAAACCCAACGAGCCTCTTGGACTCAAAAGTGGGACTTAAAAGGATTTTTGTCTTGAAAGAAAATATTATTTATTAAAAGTTATTACAGTTGCATAGACATTATTATCCCCAACTATTCACATAATGTACAGTTTTTACAGGTTATCTATTTATACAGCTGGATATTTTACTGAGGCAATTTACATTAAGTACCTTGCCCAAGGGTAGAACAGCAACAGCCCACCAGTGAATTGAACTGGCAACCTTTGGGTTACAAGTCCTGTTCCTTACCTCTGTATCACACTGTTTAGTTAACTTTCAACTCTGACTATATCTTGAAACAATGTTAGAATATTTGTAGTAAAAATCAGAAAATATTTGAGAATGAACCCCAGGGAAAGTGTGTAAGTGGATATGCAGAAATAAGAATACCCCAAAATCAATGGCTAATCAAACATGCACTGTTCGACTTCCTTTGAAGTGACGAGAGCACAGCTCTCGTTCAGTGTACTACAGGCCTGGCCGCAAACTTGTTTGCTTTGTCATCAGCAGTCTGTGATGTCACTGTGAATCAAATGAATCTGTGCTTTGCTAACAGTGGCTGCCATTATCCTCACAGTCCATTCTTCAAGCAGGAGGTAACTCCTGGCCCAAAGGCTTTGATCTCATTGAGATCACTGTGCATGGTAATCCAACACTGGAAGCTGGTTGAGGCAGATGCTTAACTCAGTACCAGCTAGTGGTCTGGCACTGAATTGCCCCCCCGGTTCTTTTCAAAATATGTTTCACCACAGCAGTGCTAAGAAGGCCCTTATTTCTTATGCTAATTTCAGACCCAAATCCTGTGATGACAGTGTGTCTGTTTTTCAAAATCCCACAATGGATTGGGTGGTCACTTTACTGATGCCCTGGGAAGGTCAAAGCTGTTTCCAGCAACCATGCCTTTGATTGTGTAAGACAAATGTATGCAGAGCTCTCGTTTTGCATATAATAATGTAATAGAATAGATGAGGGAAGAAATTAATACTGAAATGCTTTTACAAGGTCTGACTTTATGAAAATGTGTCTGACTGCCAGGCTTACTTTTATGTCCATAAACTGGAGTACAGAAACTTTGTACTCAGAGGATTGCACATGTACATTATAAGAGGAGGAAAACTAGCCCAGTGCCATAGACCTTGGAGGCCATTTCTCAGCACAAACCTTAAAAGTGTGGCTCAGGTAGTCAGTAGAGCGTGATGTTAGATCACGTTAGATTGAACATGTTGTTGAGTTATAAGACCTTGCACTGGGTTTTTGGGAATGCTTTTCATGCATTTTCCTGTGTTTGACACAGATCACACAGTTGCTCTCCATACACACAAATTGCACGCATTAAACATTTGTTAACACTGACATCTGATCTTGGGTGGAGGCAGGCCTTTATTTCTCAGCACTGTACCAGGGAAAGATAAACAGGCCTACATTAATGTGCCTCAGATGCAGAATTCAGTCATTAAAAAGGGCCAGTATCAAGCATACACATGTATTTTCAGATGTGTACATAAATCTTGCCGTTTTTCAAAGGGTTTGATTTTAAGACCTGCTGATAAATCCAAGATAATGGTTTGCACATGCCAGCAGTCTCCTGAACTACTTCCTGTGTGACCTCCCTGTATTTCCTCCTTCTATGATAATGGCTAACAAATGGTGCTGGTAACCGTGCTCGTACTGAACAGACACGCGCAGAAAATGAGGACCACAGTTCTATTTGGAGCCGGGAACCCGTGACCATTAAAGCATGCCAGTCAATACACTTTGATGTTTTCCATGGAAATGATTTGTTTTTATCAAAATGTAGCGCTTGAATTTAGTGATCCAAGAAAACTGGATAACTTTGGCTCCCCCATCGAAATTCAAGACTGAATTACAGCTGCATGTAAGGTTTTTCAGCACAAAAGCACATCTGACGTTGCAGGTATGACTGATAAGGTCTTTTACAAAATATTTTCTTCCCATGAAAAAGAAGCTTTAACAACAAGTTGTATGATACAATGTTGGAAATACTGAATATGTCAACATTTCCAATGGTGCACCAGAATGTTCCAGAGTATTAATTTATTTTGTAAACATCCACAGTATGTGCTTTAGTTTCTGTAGGAATGGCAGGCCTGTGACAAATGAAGATATTATTCGCCAACGTGAAAACACAGGACCCAGAGAAATATCAACAAAGGCTTAAAGCTGAGCCAGCTGGCCTGTTAACCTATGACGGATGGCTCGTCCTGGTTCCTCTGTTGACCTCGACTCAGGAATGTGTTTCCGGTCTGAGGGCTGATCTGTCTGCACTAACCAGGTGAGGTGCTGAAATAATGTTTAGAACCGAAATAAAAGTTAAACAAGTTGACACTGTGGAAAAAATGTGATTGAATGTAAAACTGAAGTTCATGGTCCAGTTCTGAAGTATACCTGAAACATGAAATATACTTTAAACAAGAGAACTCATAGAGAAAAAAGGTTTGATGATGAATATTAATGGATATGCAGTATGAGTGTTCAGACTATCCTCTCCCTTCAGCAAGGTGTGTTTTAAAAGATGATGTTTAAATCTCCAGTTGCTGAAATGGCAGTGCCCAACACTGATATCACCCCCAAAGTGAATTTCACCTGTGACATTAGCAGCAGTGGACCCGCTGTGTGCCCATGCTGGTACTGTGTAGCCCAAGCATCTGAAGCAGTCAGGGCAATTGTGTTTTAATGAGAAAGGTGCCTGTCCACAGCAGGGGTGGTGTGGAAAATACCATTGGCTGACATTCCCTAAAAAACCATGGCATGGTAAGAATTTCAGTTATATCAGAATTCACACACTGAGTTGTTGTGCCATTAAAGCATTGGCATTCCCTTTTAAAAGCCCACACCCTTCTCAAAGCGCTGTCCTCTGATTGACAGTACCCTTATGAAAAAGTATAATAAAAGTTCCAAAATAAAATCCCAGACTTGCATTTTAAATATATGTCAGAAAATATTGCATACATTGGGGAATACAGCATTGAATGTAAGTAAAATTACATTTGTTGTTAAAAAGTGTACATTTTTATAAAACTGCACAAAAGCAAGTGTCAATATTGCATGCGTCTTTGCAATATATGCCATATATTGACATATATCAACAACAAATTGACATTTATGTTACTTTTTGTTTCCTTTTAAAAAGCATAGTGCTAGCTGGGTTTCTGCATCACCAGACTCCATTTACAGTACTGTTTCTATGAAGGTGGACAACCATCAGTAGGATTTTTAATTGGTCTGAGTACCCCAGCATCAGAGGCTAATTGCTGTTGGGAAATGTCAAATCGCAAGGCCAGTGCATCGTATCCACAGCTATTTTGGTAATATCTAATGGCTCAATTAACATTTTACTACCTGGGCACACAGGGCAGACAGTGGAACTTTAGTTTCAGAGTCAATTAATCATCCAATGTATCCAATGCAAGTCCTTATTAAGAAACAGGCAAAGGAGAGTTAGTCATATTGAAGAACAGTTCAGGTCTCTCAGCATGGAACAACCAAATGTACTTCTTATGTACCTGCATCACATGCATTAATCATCTCTTGCTGACACACAAATGTGTGCTTTTAGCACATACAGATTCAGTGGAGTTCATACATGAAATTTCAATGTGGTGAGAGGCGTGAAAGTAAACACCGGGAGGTTTTCCAGTAACTTTGACATTTGCTGACAAAGATGCTAACACAAGCAAAAATGCCATATTTCTGTATTGCCTGTAATTAGAGTGACACATACAAGGAAATTGACATGTTATTATCATGGAGAAAAAAACAGCTAGCCAGTTGTGGCCTTAAGGAAGAGGAGAGAGGAGAAAAATTGATCCTGGCACATTGTAAATATGACTCATTTAGTAACGACTAGATTTTCAAGATAATTGGTCAGGTGAAGTAACACAAACATGAAAGCAATTATAATAAAGTGATCAGTGGTCATATTTCGGCACAATCTCAAATTAATGCTGTGCACTGCTACTGTAGAGTAGTGGAAACACATGACTGCAGCCACGTTAAAACATGCACTCCAGGCATAATTATGGTTGTAATTCCAATTAATTCCTAATTTGTTGTTCTTTCTTAAATCACAGTCTAATTTATACTTGTGGTTTAGCTTTTTGGTGGCTTATTTTTGGTGTGTTGCCCCACTTGGAAAAACAACAAAAAAAAACCCCATCAAAATATCTAATTGACAAAAGTGAGTAGCAAATTGTTTCTTCCTGCCAAGTGCATACAGGTTCACCAATAATTAGTGGTGAGCATGGATGTGCTAATTTCCATGTGTACTGTTAAGGTGTAGTGGTAATTTTCAGTTGTGTGTTGATTGTGTCTCACCACTGACAAACAGCTCCATATTCACTTGGAGCAGTCTCAAGTCTCACATATTACCAAGTTAACACCTAAAATAGATTACAGTTACTCTGTCTAACTACAGTACATAAAGAATAGTATGTTCAGGATGAAGTTATATTTTAAGAGCTGTACAAAAACATTATGACTTAAGACACTATTTTATAAGTTTTTGAATGTCCCATCATCCCATGCAAATTGCCCTCGCTTGCTAAAACCTTAATAACCTCTGCTCTTTAACTTTTCATTTGTGCATTTTCTCACTAGCTGGCTAATGAGTGCTCACTTTAGCTGAATGCACTACTGTGTTTGTGAAGCTGTACAAGTATTTTTCTAATTTTGCTATAAATTAATTTAATTAGGTACTTGGGTGCCAGAAGATTGCATCCTGCAGAATTCTGCAATGATAATTTTCTTCACAACAGTGAAGGCAACTTCTGGTTCTTTTGGGGTCATTTGGAGAGCAGTTTGCCCAAAAGCTAAATCCATAGATCTGACTGTATACAGCATGTATATAACCCAGTTGGTATCATCTGGCCCTGAATATCACAGACTACATTATGGTTAGTTCCCAATTTATGGTAATATTCCTACCGGAGGTTGCAAACCACCAGGATTAGGTTGGTAATATTCAGCATTAATGAATATTTCATAGTTGGGGAAAGTGAAGTTAAAGGGCATCCGTCATTTTGAGAGGCAGGGCTGTGTTTATTAAATTGACAAGGCCTGCTCTGCGTGGGCGTCTCCTTTCATCTGGCCGAAATGGCCTCCTAGACATGAATATTTAAAAAATGTAATTTGGATGTAAATGAGGCACAGACAACTCTTCCAAACTCATGGCATTAATTTCTCCTCCTTGCCGGGAACTCCTAAACATTCTCCGCTGTGTTTGAGACAGTGAAATGTTGGTAGTGGTCGGCTTTGGGGGGCAGCTCCAATTACATTGTGTGTGTTCTGTCTCACTTGTGTTTGCTCCAGTTTAAGTATAAGCATTGAGTTATAGTTGTAGACCAAGCTTAGTCAAAACAAAACTAGTGGCCCTCGCCAAGAAGAGGATCTCAAAGGGGCCATTGCTCCAGTGTGATTTACTGTAAAACGTTAATGTTACAAATCTGTGGCTGATGTCATGACTTTGGCCTGTCAGATTCATTTTCCAGGGTCTTAATTCACACATGGTGATGATGACACAGCTTTACTGAAATGCAGTCTCGACATGGAGTGTAAAATATTTTTTGTTGAATCACCACTCTCACTTTCTGCAGTACTTAGTGTGAGAGTCCACTGTGACTCAGTGTGAAGCATTTGTACTTTAGAAACCCATTAATGGAATTTGTTCCTATCATGTTCTGTTGTGAGGATACCAAAAATTGCTTTGTGTTTTGATATGCTTAATAGAAGGGTGCATTATTGGGAGAAGTTTCAGTCATCAGCACAATTTTCTGTAGCTGGAATCCACCACTGTAAACAGTAAATAGGATGCTCTTTTATGCAGGTCTGGCTGCAGACTTTGGCTGTCTGGTCACCCACCCTGTCATGTGATGAGTGTATACAGACTTCACCCTGATGCCTGGGGTCTGTTCAAGGCTGGGTCAGAGGGTCTTGGCTCAGTGTTGTCTGGACTCTGCCTGGACCAGAACCACAAGACAAGGACACTCTCCTGTCAGACCACACAGATTGAAGTAAACAGTGAAGACTTGCTGTGACACTTAAATGTTAACTCATGTCAAATAGTGAGGTTGGTGATATGTCAAAGGACATGCGCTCATGAAGTGGCTAGTAAGAAATATCTTCCTTTCTTCTAGACCTCCCATTCAAGTAGTTTTCCATACAACCAGACCAAATCATCCCACTGGTTCAAAAAAAGAACAAGGAAGCATTGAAAGTTTCAAAGATGTCATGTGAATTAAGTTGTGTGCCATCAAGAATGCTGTGATATTCCACAGTTCAGTTTCAAGGCTGGCACAAGCTCCCATGATGATGATGATGTCACCTCCGCATTTGAGATGATGTCACCCCAATGTAATGATCTTGTACTGGCCAAGTGTGAAATTCTGGAACATCCTCAGCAGGCCTGCATTTCGGCATTCAAATAGGCACACATCCACAGTACATGTTCCTGATCGCACACAGTAATTCAAACACAGTTCAGCTGCTCAGACACTTGTTATAAGTGTTTTCTTTAATCTCAATTTAGAATATTGACGATCCACTTAAAAAAAAGTGTGCGTAGTATGTTCAATCAATCCTGACATTTATACTGGCATTAAATATAGATGATCATCTGGCATTATTTATTCATTCAGGCTACAATAGAACTCTGGCTCTGTTTGTAGACCAGAAAGAGCTATCTTGCATTAGCAGTACTGGATGTAAGGTTGAGGGTTTGCTCATCTACATGTGGAATAGGAAGAGTGAGTGAGTTTACTCTGCAGTCCCAGGGCAGCTGGGAAAATGGAGGGGGGGGATTTTCACCTTTTTCCAGAAAATAGCTGTCCCTGTCACTGTCCCCAAAAACCAGAGCCCCTTTATGAATGCACAGGTTATGACTGTAATGTAAAAATAGCTCCCTGTAAAAGCAGTCAGACGGAAATGTAATTCCCCCGCTGTAACACACAACACACCTAGGGGCTCTTTGGAGTTCTTTGTGCGGTTTTATACAAGGGCTGCCTGCACAGTGGGCCCAGTAGCAGCAATGCAGAAGAGCACCTGATGCACTATCACTGATATGATCGCTAAACCTTTCTTACATCATGGAAAAAAGGCATCAGAAATGGTCCTGTAAGAAAGTCAAACCCAGAGAAAAGGGTTTTGATAATATTTTCTTATCCTCAGTGTTAAGAAAAACCCAGGACAATAACTTATTTTTTAATGTGAAATACCTCAGATTTCCTTCTTTCCAATTCCAGACAACAGCTCCAAACACATTCTTCATGAGCAACCGTCAGACCTATTGCATGTTTTCTCCCTGTCGTCATGGCTTCGTTATGTATTGGTGTGCGTGTGTGGGAAAAACAGGATCAGCGTTCCCGCTGAGGAGATGTTGGTGATTGATGAATAATAAACATGTACATGCCAAAGACATGGATCTTACAGAGGGAAACAATGGAACAAGACTACTAAAAGGCAGCTAGAATGGGTCACACTAAACATTATAATTCAGCTCCCTGAGAGCCATTGACAAAGTGCTTGGTGTGTCAACTAAAAACTTTCCCAGGGGTTTGTTGGCAGACTCCCCTTTGGAAAATTAATGTGACGCTGTACTGATGTATACATGTTAAATGATGACTGTGTTAACTCCAAAAGTTTAGTCACACAAAAGTCCTGAATGCCTTGGTAATATGCAGTCAGGACTGACAATATTGTTGCTTGAATATGCAATCCCATCTATTCTTTGGAGCTAGAAACTTACAAATGTCTGAAATCCAGCAATATAGTCTTGATGCAGCTTGTGTGGGTTTAGAGTCCTGTCATTTAATTTTAATTCATACCAATCCATTGGTCTGTATGTGCAAAAAGGAGGAGCACGACATTCTCTGAAAATTGCACTATAATGATTGATTGGCCCCATTCAATGTTCAAAATAATTGCCTGCATTTGCATAAAAGCAGCTTTAAGAAGCGCATTCCTTTTGAAGGACTCTCATTGTAGTTTGCCAGACATCATTATCATCTAGTTCAAATGGGATCTTTTTTACCAACAAATAATTAGGAGAGAGTAATCTTCATCACTGGATCCGGTTCCTTTTTCCTTTCTTCTCCACATCACAGACACACATTTTGCGTACATAAAAGAGGGGACTACTCAATTATAAACTTTTTGCATTAATACATAACTATGCTAACTCTTGTAGATATGTGTTAGATAAGCAGTTAGTATGTGTCTCATTCATGTTTCACATGTGAATTTTTTATTATACTGAACTCTTAAATGAAAACCAGTTATTTTCAGTTTTCCAGGAGGAAGCACCTGGAGACTAGTCAGCCAAGGCCTGAAACCTTCCTTTGACTTCTCTTAAGTCAAGCTTAAGTCAAACTGAATGCGTAATGCATGCTTCCACAGGGAAATGGCTTCAGACGGTGTGTGCCACTCCTGTAGTTAGAATGGTCTGTCAGAAGCCAGATGTTTGATTGCTTGTTTTTAGAGCTCAGTTGAAAGTTTGTGAAAGAATCCAGTTAGTCTGGCCAGAATTTTCTTGGTGGGAGCTGGAGACAGGACTGTAAGTCATGTGACCTGCACATTTTAACAGGATTTGTGCTCTATAAATCTGATCTGTCACAAATGTGAGCTGGAGATATCCAAGCTCTGCTGCCTTTCTTGTAACCTCAGAAAATGTATTCTGAAAGAAATGCTGTTTAAATTTCAGCGTTTATGGCTTGCACAAAGAACGGAGTTTATTTCACCTTTATTGGGTTATTTTAACTGAAAGTCTAAAGCTGAATATTTTTAATGAGCACTCTGCAGCAGCTTAGTGCAGTAGTCAAAGAACTGGGCTTCCAACCAAAATGTTTAAGGTTCTCTGTGGAGCATTTCTGTTGTGCATATGAACAAATTGCACAACAGGTCCAGTAAATACACAACTACATACATGGATGCATGAAAATGTAAGCTATGTAAGCTGTCCTGAATAAGCAAATTAACAAGAATATATGTGGAAGATTTGCGGTTCACTCTGAAGTCTCTGTGTATGGTTTATATGCATCCCATGAGTGTTATCAGAGCAAATATGCGGTTTCATAAAGAGTACTATGTCATTCATGTTACACAGCACATAGAAGTGGATGCTGATTTTTCTTATTTAGGCTGAATACCACAAAATTCACACACTCATTGCATACTCATCCTCAAGCATTCAGAAATCTTCCTGGCAGAACAGCATTTCTGTTTCCATCCCAGGTGTAAAGAGAGGTGTACAGGTTGCTCACTAACCTCTTGATGGAGGGGTCAAGCAACACGACCAGCTGACCGGACTCCTCTGTTGCCATGGACACCAAAGGTCTATAATTAGTTCTCTCATTTAAGTCTGCGTGTGAGGCTAAATCATGTTTAAGTCACCTCACTGAATAACGAGGAGAACGAGAGTAGAAAAATGAAGGATGTATTTTCCTTTCATGACAATGAAAAGGGAGTCTAGACATCTGTTGCAAAGGGGAATAATTTAATTTGTGCTTCTGAGCAATGTGTGATTCCCATTTACCAGTCTCTCATCTATTCATCTTTGCTGTGCCTTCCAGTTTCACAGAGTTAAACCATTTCCTTTTCTAACAGCCTGCCCTTTTATCTTGTGTAGCCCATTTAAGAGTTGTGATAAATATCTCTGTATGTCTCTTCAGAGAGTGACATCAACCTCATAGAGTTCAGGGCTTGTTGTTTTTACCCATGTAAGTTCCAACCCATGAAATAACCCATAAAGTGGGCATTAATCCAGATTTACAGTGATTTTATGAAAAGCCACAATGCACCACTCCCTGATGATATGTCGTTTTCTTTGAATGGTTTAGAGCTTGCTTTAACAAGCCAGTGGATTTAGCGGTTTTCCTGCCCTTGCCACTATTAGATGCTACTGCTAGCAGGGGCTATATAGCTAAAGAAATCTGTCACACTCTCACTCTGACAACATGCATAGCTTGTGTGGTCTGCTTCTTTTATACATGACTCTCCCATTATTTTGAGCACTTTAACAGTTCTGTATTCCATCTCAGATTATGTGCATTTTGGTGCATAGCAGTGCATTGTACTCCCTTTCTGACTGTCACAAAACCAGATAATCATATTTTACGTTCCTATTTTAATTTTTTTTGTTTGTTTGTTTTCAGCTCTGGTTATTGTAAAGGAATGCCCTGAGGGGCAAGGTTTGCTGGGATGTCACCTGAAAAGGATAATAGCATCATAATGACAATTTGGAATGCTCTTGAATCAATGAGAATGTTGTGCTCTCTGCACTTTAGTGTGGTTTTTCAGTTCATTGGATAAAATTCCACAAACAACAGACAGAGGTCAGTGTTTTGATGGAAATAGCAGCAGTTGTAGCATGTAACGCTCTGAGCTGCGCTCTCCCTCACTCCCTTGGAGGAGCCTTGTTCAGAACTGCAGGGACGGTTAGTTGCCTGACAGCTTCCTTCTTAACTTAATGAGGAACTGCATGTGATCACCTGTTGAGGGGAACATGATCACACCCCATGGGTTCTGAATGGTTACGCAAAGTTTCAGAGTTTGATGCCAAGTCATTACAAGTACAGGTTTACAGTCAAGAACAAGCTCATTGATTCCCTGTTTTCCCACATTCCCAAAGTCCAGCCCCAAGGCTACCAATCCTGGGGCTGTATTTTGGTAAAGAAATGATTCACAGCTTATTGTGTGCAGTAACTGAGAAGCACGGAGCAATCCATGCTGTTTTTGTAAAGTGTCAAAATGCTGCAGCCATTGTTCTCATTTCAGTACAATGAATAAAAGGAATTTAACCTCTCACTTAACCTCTGGCCTGTGTGGCACGGTCCCTTATTGTCTTTTGCTGCTGATAAAATGCAAGCATGTGTGCGCATGCGCACGCACACACACACACACACACACACACACACACACACACACACACACACACACACACACACACACACGCCCACATGCACAAACATTCGCCCCATGGCTAAACCACAGCGAGCTCCCAGATGGTAGGTTGAGGGTGACTGAATAGCAAAAGAAAGAGAAAGAAATCAAGTAAAACTCCAGGCTGGATGTTCTCGTTGGTCATGACAGGGTTGACAGATGTGAAAATGTGCAGGTCTGTCTCACCCTTGAAAAAAACAAAAATCTGTTTGCAAAAGCCTGCAACTAGAAGAAGAGATTATTTTTCCAACAGTGTTAGACCTTAAAAATCCTTTAAAAACCCCTGCCTAGATGTAGAGATACTCCTTAGTAAAACTGAACTCTCTATATTTCTGTGCAACAACATTTCTGTAACATAGGAAGAATTATTTTATGTGTCTGTATTGTAGTTACTGCATCTATGCAAAGTTTCTCAGGTTTCATATAATGAATGTGATATGATGAAAGTTATTTTAGCTTTTTATGATAGGTGACTTAAGAATGACAGTTGATGCTCAGGAATATGATATTTAATATACAGCCAACTCCTGATTTTCTGGAGGTCAAAAAAGGCTTCTAGCAGAAGTGCAAATAATTATTTCAAATGTTGCATACGGAACAAGGATACATGTCACAAGATACACAATACATGATAGAATGCCTAACGACAGGTAAATATTGTTGCCATGAATCATATGTCATTATTTAGTTACAAGTAGCTTTTTAACTAGCTTTGTTGAGCATATGTGAAATAACTGACTGCATTATTTGGTTATATATTATCTTGCCATGTTAATGGTAGTATCATTTGCTATCTTTGTTGAAAATATCTGAGAGCCTTTTAGACTAAACAACTCTTCTGCCAACAGTCTACGAGCGTGCACATACATTTTCTACCACTTCCACAGCTAATCTGCAAACTGGATCATCCACAGCTGGATAGCTGGGAGCTGACTGTACTGTACAAGGAAGAAGTGAAACGTGTCTGAATTGGGTGGATCATCATGTATGACATTCATGCCATTGAGAGACATGCAATTCATTTTTCAGCATTTCTGGCTTTATTCAAACAGCACCAAAGAGAACTGCACTGCAGCCCAGGCAGTGCTCAGTATGGCTATTGCTGACGGCAGCGGTAGTTGCAGATACTGTGGACTGTATTGAATACTCTTAGTACTTCCCCCCCAACAATCATGCCAAGTGAACACAGCCCTCAGGATCACTCCATTTGGTTCATACTGACCCTTCTGTCATTTCCTGATTTTTGTTAAAGTTGATTTCATCTATTTTTTTTTTTATTTGCCAAAAAATGAAAAGGAAAATTATAAAAGGGAGAATGAGAAGTGTGATAAAAAGAGCTGCATGTGCCCTTTATTCATTTGACAGATTCTTTTATCCAAAGTGACTCAAAAGTGAGGCAGAGCACAACACAAACAAACTAGAAACTTTGGGTGAGTTCCTGGTTTCGCAATTGGACGTATGGACTGAGTGTGTGTTTGTCTCTGAACTTTACAGAGTGACGTGTCTTTCCACTCTTTCTGGAATTAGATTGAGAAATGCGGATGCGGGGATATCAAAACAGCCTTGAACTGCTTTTCTGTCCCTGTGCATTCCAGTTCCTCTCCCTCAAGCCACCGACGGGACATTACGTTTATTTCATAAGGACGGACTCCCTCAGCCACGATATTTTCACTGCGGTTTGTTGTGAGAGAAAGTTTCCCTCTACCACTTTAAACTGATATACTGCATTAGTTATGGCCCCTAATAAGCAGTTAAGTCGGAGCCGGGGTGCTGTTTCAAGCCCCGGGGGCAGTTTGAAGTCAGCAAAAGTGCTTTTGGTGTGGGGGGCCAGCAGAGAGCATTAATCATGCTGCTAGTCCTGTGAAACTGCTTTTGCTGTGGTTACCCATCACCCCCCCACCGTGAAAGCAATCCCCTGCAAGTGTTGACGTGCTGATGACTCCAGAGGTGAGTGAGACACGTCCCAGCGCCATCGGCAACTCCTCCGTTTCCTTTTCTGCTGCAAAGCTTTCTCTTTTCCCACACAGACCGAAACAGTTGTGAGATGCACCACAGGCAGTTGAGGGCGGCATCATCCAAAATGTAGGTTTTCTACGTCATTAAGGTTTTCAGTGTTGAATTCTAACATGTAAACCAAGTACATTTGCATTTGTATGGGATGGATCACAAGACATGGATTCTTCAGCTGTTAAGATGGTTCCATATCATAAATGGATTTGACTGTTCTAGAGCATGAACCTTTGTCAGCCTCCTGTTTGTAAGCAGTATTTACATTCCTGTATTATGAGGTAGTGGTCAGTGCCACCAATATTTAAATATTTTCAATATTTAAAGGAGTTTTGCAATGTATGGTCAATTTTTCAATTACTTTTTTTGCTTGTTCAAATAGGGAAAATTACATATTACACTTGAATTTACTTAAGTAACTCAACTTACAATTCACTTCAAGGTTGCAACAGCAGTAGTCTACCAAAGGATATACTCTGCAGTCCTCTGGTTCCAAGTGCTGTTCTTGAACCATGACTCTACATTACTTCTTGGTGTAGCCCTTAACCTTTGGGCACATAGCAAAGCACAGAATGCTTTTTGCTATGTCCATAATGCACTCAGGGTTTCCAGCTGAATGTTCTCAAAGGCTTAGCCATGTTTATGACAGTTTATATGTTACGAGTCAATATACACTCATTCATCGTGCGGTATGTACACACACTGTCAAAAACAAACAACACAGACGGCTTCACTACAAGCTTTTATTGTCACAGTTTATGAACAAATACCTCACTGTGTGGCATCAACAAAAAAACTGAGTCTCCAGAGTCAGGATTAATGGAAGCTTTCAGAAATAAATAAAAGATAAAAAAATCCTTGCTGGCTCCTTATCACTGCTCATAGCTCTCCCATCTTGTGGAAACATGAAGCCCTCCAGTGTGCTGTAGTGTAGAGGCGAGATATCAGTCAGGCATTTACTTAAGATTACATGTCATTTCAAATTCCATTTGAGCCTGTCTCTGCTAATGGGGCTTTAAAAGCAGTGAAAAACGGGGGCCAGGGGGTCAACGGAGGAGGGTTTCCTCGATGCCGTTTCCCTGGAAACATAATAATCCGGGAGCAAGCGGAGAGGTGCGGGGGTATGGGGTGGGGTTGGTGAGGTTCGTTCTGCTGTGATCCTCACCTGAAACACATGAAGCTGGAAATCACGAAGAAATCAATGCAGCAATGAGGGGCAAGTGATTCCTGCTTAGAGTTACTCAATGTCACAAATCATTTGACATAAGAGTGACGGTTTAGATCAGAAGCCCACGGCTTGTTTGTATGTCTTCTGAAAATGTCAGCAATTTTGTCATCTTAGCTGCCCTCTTAATAGGTCTGGGATCAAAGGCATTCCTGCTCCACTGCTGGTGTTATATAGCAAATCAACTGGCTATGATTCAGCACCTCCTGAGCTGTGTTCTTTTTATGGCAGTCACATGAAGAGAGAATAGTGGGGAATGGGACACCCCCCCCAGGACTCACCCCCTTGGTTCATGCCACATCCCCCTTCCCCCACACTTACCTGGGGATGCAGGCGCAAATGTTAGTGTAACTGGTTTGATCTGAAAGCAGATCGAACATGCAAACTTGACATCCGGAAGGCACAACTTCTGAACAAGTGACAGTTAGCTCGCAGCAGAAGAACACTCAATCTTGTTAGCCCATCACATGACCATGACCTTTAGAGAAATAAAGCCTATCAGAGTAGCACATTTCTTTTATTCTTTTATTCTTTTTTTTTTAAATGGATTGATTTGAAGTAGTATTATTTTCTAAAATGTCAGGTTCGTGTGACCTGGTATAGAGTTCATCTTTTGTCTGTGGGAGAAATTATATACTCCAATATGAATAATGAAGCTGAAGGTCCCTCTATCCCATTTTTGACGGAACAAATTTTAGCTTGTTAGCTTGTTCCTCAAAAAACAAGACAAAGCTTCTATTTCTACACTGGCTGTGCTGTAGTTTCTCTTGCTGGCGAGTGCAGTGTGCAGCCCACATCCCTCCACTGAGGCCTTCCTCAGCCCCACAGTGGCTCTCATCAGGACCAGTCATTCTGTAGAGTACTGTAAGTCTCCATTACGTGTAGTGGCCCACTTCATGCCTTGATCAATAGTATACCCGCAGATATATCCACAGTAAACCCATATCTTAATGCTTTGCTTAAGAGTATTCCCACAATAAACCCCTACAATGGCCCCGCTCACTGCTTCGATGGTCAGAATTCAGTGACTCACATACACTCTGAGTCACTCACAATCCCTGCCCAAGGATCACAACCAAGTGACTTCTTGTCAACCCCTAATGTTGTGCGTTGACTCCGATCTGACGACAGTCCTTCAAACCCACTGTGGTTCTGTGACATCACATTGTGAATGGTAAATGATTAAAATACCGTGTCACGCTCTTCCAAAACCCACCAATTCTGGATACATTCATGGGGATCAAAGTCGGTGAGAGACTTTGAGCGGCGCGTTTGAGTTTTACCCTGGATCGCAGGCGACGTCTACCAGAGGCAGATGTCCCCCCACCCCCACCGCGAGCACGGCGCCGGCAGCCCCTCCATCTGGAGCGCATTTCCCGGCCTCTGAGCTCCACGGGTCGGTGGAAGAGCTCCAGACCGCTGAGGAGCAGAACGGGCCCGCTGACAGGCAGAACGGCCCCAGCCCCTTGCCAGCTCCCATGGGGTCCTCTGATCTGAGTGTGGGGCAGCTCTCAGATTCACCCTCTGTAGCTCTGGAGAAAAAAAAAAACACATCCAAACCTTCTATTTATGACATCCACAAGAGTGACAACATGTGACCTTGGAAGCCCTTGACAAGAAGTGGCAGCACAGTGTTCCGGTTCAGGGACTGGGCTTGTAAACAGAAACAGGCTGACTCAGATTGTATGTTGGACGAAGGTACATTATCTGAACTGCTACAGTATAAGTACCCAGTTGTAGAGCGTTTACCTGTTAACTATGTTCTTATTTTTTGACTGCATTTAATACCCTTAAAATAGCTTAAAATAGGCACTACAGCCATTGCTTGCACAGTGGGCTTCACATATATTCTCACAGTTTTTGAACATTTGCTGTTGATCTTTGCAATTTTGGTCAAACTATGATCCCTGTAGCACTCATGATTAAAGGAATGTTGTTACAGGAATGGAGGAATCTTGATACAGACCGGACTTTCCTGAACTCAGTCACTGAAGGAGTGGAATTTCTGCTGAACCACAGCAAAGCCAAATAACGTGAGTGAGCATGGTCATGCGTTACTGTCAGAGCTGACTGAGTTTATTTTAGTTTCATTACGGGAGCGTCTGGGATCCGTACGGTCGAGTGATCAAACAGATTTGCTTCACTTCCTGTGTTTTGCGTGAAGGGTTTGATTTCATACCTCTGGTCCAAGAGTTTCAACAGCTGAGATTTGTGTCATGAGTTACGTCCTTCACTGGAAACCTGGCCCCTGCACTGTAGAATAATCTGAAAGGAATCAGTGATGTCAATGGTTTCCAAACCACCATAAATTGAGGTGATAGTTTTTTGACTGTTCAACCAATGAGATTAATCCTCCGTTTTTATCCACTTTGAAACAGAATAGAGTATTATTTAGGACTACTTTCAGGAAGACAGGACAGTTACAGGAAGAATCATCATTTAGAGGGAACTCTTGGATCTGAATATATCAGTAATGTACCATTCAGTTTTCATTTCACACTTTTATGGGAAAGAAGTTCTGAATAATATGTAAAAGTAACCCCAGGAAAGCCTCTGGATAATTGTGCCAAAGCATACATTAACATACCAAGCCAAGAATGATTTATTAATGTTTGGCACCTTCCAACAAAACCTTTCCCTGGGTTTTATTTTCTCATAAAATCACCCTTGGTGCCATTTTAAGTCTGTACTGTGGGGCAGTTAAATATGCTTAATGAAAGATGTAGACACAGTTGTAAGCAGGGGTTGAGGGTAAAAATTTACTATCCCCCACTAATGATAAATGGTACTATACCCTCTTAACACTACCACTAGACCAGGTAAAGGGGGGGGGGAGGTCAATGGGGTTGGTGTCAGGTTCTTTCACCAATATGGCATAAAATTGGCCACCAAACCAAGCAAATATACAGTATCAAAATTTCACATTTCAAAGATTCATTTGTAAGGTACAGAAGGCAAGGAAGGGGCTGTAAGTAGGGCAATTAAGGATCAGCCTTTACACCTATCACAGGTGGCATCGAGATAACATGAACCAAAATCTAATGCTAAACCTTAGAGTACACTACAGACTGAACATTCAAGTCACGATAATTCCACTAAAATAGTACAACAAGTTCAAATGAATTCAAATACAGCATGCCATGTGAACACACAATTTACAAACGATAACCCTTAGCACAGCAACTGTGACATTTCTTGAGAAACTATGGCCACCTGTGACTGATATGGTGCATTATGCACAAGATCTTCTGTACCCTGGAATGCACGCATTTATATTTATATTATTATTTATATTATTTATATTTTTAAACAACATTCCTGGGGTGCTCCCGCCTCCCACCCCAGTCAGTGCAAACAAAAAAAGGGTTTGTTCTGTTACATAGGCGGAGCCCAAGGATACACGCCCAATGGGAATCCTCACTAACAAGGTAGAAGACTTACATGTGCACTGTTGTGCTAACATTATAGTAAGTTCCCCTAAAAATAACCTAAGTAGGACAGCACCACAAAGTAGCATTTTATACGTCACCATTTATAAGGTAGCACTCAGCAATCAAAAGCACTGTATGCCACATTTATTTGATACTGGTTATTTCAAGCATATATCCTATTTGCTGGAAAATTATATGTTACAAAAAAATGTCTGTGACACCAGAGGACATTTCCAACTGTAATTCCAGTTCATTATCTAAAAAAAAAACATTTATCAGAAATCTTCCAGTAGATACAATAACCCTTGTGATGTGTTGTGATGTATTAGAGCAATAACATCTGCTTTTCCAAACTCTGTGTAATGACTCTGTAGTCGACCTCTCCTCCTCTGTGGAGAAGTTGTCAACATGTCTTTGGCCATGCACAGGCATCCCATCAATCCTATTGCACATTAATGGATGCTGAAAGTACCCTTCCAAGCTGTGGCGAGTTTTTAACTGTCATTACTGTACATGGCTCTTTGGCATGCACTGAACTCTTTGCTCAGAATGCAACAGGAAGATCTGTGCTATTCTGCCATGTTATTAAACTGTCATTTCCCAGTCTCCCATCTTAATTTGCTCAAAAAAAAAGGGTTTGAAAAGACATAGAGGTTCATTTTATGGTTGCAAAAATGCTAAGTTACTCAAACTGATGATGAAGTTATTTGATGTTGAAGTAGGTAAACACATGTCACATGACATTAATGAAGCCAGGTTAGAAATGACAGAAACAAGGGTTATCATTGCAGGAGTGTTGTCATTGTAATCAGCTTAATCAGTTGTAATCAGCTTCCATGGACCCATGAAAAAGAAATAGGCCTTAATATTCAGGTGTGAATCAGTTGTCTGAAACTTAAACTAGTGTATGGAACTACACATCATTTTCATTTTCAATGTAGAAACAGCACCCACAAGTAGAACTACTGGTCGATCAGGCTCATAACTGTAGACATTGTGTCTTCCCACGCATGCAGAGTGACTCAAGAGACTGCATTGTTTCCTGTAGCCAGGACAAGCCCAGATGCTCCTGGTGACATGCTAATGTGCCAGGCTTGCACCCACGTACAATGATATTTGCTGGGTAATTGAATTTTGGACAATGCTTGAACTGAATATAAACTGCCTTTGTGGAGCTATCAATACAATGCACATGAAGACCAATTTTACACTCTGGAGAAATTCTACCTCCTAATTGTCAGCACACAATTTTGAATGTGCAGCCCCCATGGAGACAGAAGAGTGGGTAATAATATTTGATTTGAGAATATACAAAGTTGTACTTGTGGCTGAATTAATTTCCCAGTCTGCTCTTAGGTCTTGTAAATGACTATTTAATCTCCTACAACATATTTCAACGTTAACATGAACAAAGCCTTGCTTCCTGGAGCCTGCATCATGGAAACAGAGAGCGGGTGGGTGAAGGGGTATGGTTACATATATGATTTGTGGCATGCAATGACAGTTAATTGGCTCTGCTCCCTAATTACCATTTAATTAACATCTCAGGCAGCGAAGGAAAATTAATACAAGTGGTCCGCGCAATGCACGCAGTCTTTTGTTCCCTTGTTGTTGTTGACAGATGCGATTATTATCCGATCATGCGGATTGATGTGAAAACATGACCATAGCTCTGCACACTCAGACCATTGGCAGACATGTGGACCCCTTCAGTCCTGCCATCAGAACCCCTCCCCCTTTACTCTTCTGCAGGATTTCATCTTATACACTGCTAAGGCTGTTACTTGTGATACAATGGGTTGATATTCAGGTCAGGGAAAGACGAGATAATCAATTCGGTATTTATTTTATAGTCGTGTAAATAAAGTGTTAGTCAGGGAAGGGAACAATACGCTGTGTGTATCTGTGTGGATGGTAAAATGCGCTTTCCTTTTCGGTTATGCCAAGGCTGGATAACGGTGCACAGGAGCATACTGCTAAGCTGCTGTCATTGGCCTCAGGTTCGACCTGGTCTGCATTAACCTGGGGGGGTGGGGTGAGAGGCGGGCCCTGTGCCGTGCCAGGATCCCACCCCCCCGTCAGTGTGGGCAGCTGGGCACAAGATGTGAACGCAGTGGGAAAACATACCTCCACTTGTGCAGACTCACCTCGAACCTGAGGCCGTCATTTCAGACAATAGATACTTTGGCCATCTGCGTGCAGTTAGAGACCCACACATGGAATGCAGTGGTTAAGGAAACTGACTTGTGATAGCATGCTCAAATCCCAGGTCGTGTATTATCCTTGTGTATGAATGGATAATGTGAAAAAATATTTGCTTTTCATATTGACCTGGCAAAGTCGTCAACTATGCAAATAGTGTGAGCAAAGTTGAGATTAGCAAGCTGGTGTTATGTAGATCTATGTGAATAATGTAGATACTTGTTCAACAACGTGTGCACTTGCCAAGTAATGAAAGCTTTTCCAGCAGCATCAGAACATCAGGTTAACTCACACCTCTACAACTAAACTGGGCTTCACTGGATCCCCACACATAGTGACCGAAGAAATGGTCCAGACTAATTCTACAAAGTAGCTGTGACCAGACAGCATATTTTACCAGGAGAACATCTCTCTGGGATACATCATATAACAAGCTAGACATTACTCACTGCAGATATCTAATTAGGCTCCCGGCCCAGGTTATCGTAATGGACTTACTCTCTCATTATAGTGGAAATTCATTAATGTTGATCCTCCTCGTTGTACCATTCCTCCTATCTCGTCTTTTTCTGTGTTGTAAATGGCTTTACTTGACTTCAGATACGAATGCAGTCTGCCTAGGAGCACTACATTCTAAAATCATTATTTAAAGAGAGGAAAGGACAGTAATTGAATGGTATGCTGTCTCATTCAGCCTCCGTTAAAAAAAATGAGACCAGGTTATTGCGAGTAATTGTTTAATTCACTTTTTCTGCTGGGTGGCAATCCAGTCTTTTGTGTCCTGTTGTTAGAGGCAAAGGACTAGGTTTTGAGCAAATGATAGATGTTCTCTATCTGCAACACCGGGAGGTGGTTCATTAACTTGAGCACGGTCTTCTTCCTCAGACAAAACTGCAGCTTAAAAGAACCAACAGTGTTCTGTAATGGATGCCATCTGTCCCTGGAACTGTAATGATGCAGTTATCTGCTAAAAGAGGCACGGAGGCCTGTTATTACTGCAAGAGGCAATGATACTGCTACCTGGGGGTCTCTTTTGTTCAAAGTGAGCTCTTCTGTTGTGGCGGGTGGCAAGCCAAGAGACTTAAGATCCCTGCGGTTTTGTTTTTGTCTAAGTGAACAATAGCATAAGCTCATAATGGTACTTTGACAGTTTGTTGTTGTCTTACCCCAATCTAGTAGGTCACCTTCCCACAACTATTTTTGCAAAGAAACACCCTGCTTGAGCAGCATAATGGCTTAGTCATATAGGACAGAAGGGATTAAGGGAAATGTATACTGCTTGACTGTGGGACACAGCCATCGAGAGAGAGAGCTCATTTCATATAGGTGTAATCAAGAACTTTTTAAAGTCACCATTAGCATTACCAGATTAGAAACTACTGACAGTAATGAGGAATGGATGTGAAAATTTGAAGTGAATGTATGAAGGATGAGTAAGAATAGGTAATTTGCTACCCCCAGCACTCATGTGAAACTGCAGAGATTGCTGTGGTAAGATGAATCTAATGTACAATTGATGACTCCAAAAATGTGTGTACAAAAAGAAGAAAAAATACAAAATTATAATGTCTGAGTATGCTTTATAATACTGGCTTAAAATGTGGTCAACAAAATCCAGCCTGGAATAAACAATTCTGAAGTGGTCTTTTGCTTATTGGATTGTGACTATCCATGACTACAGCAATGCATTGTGGAATACCTGGGGGTGCAGAGTCAAATGTTCCTATGTTAAACTTGCAAAGCTTCTCTGTCCTATTTTAACACCAGTTCTTTAGACTGTATGGTAACAGTGATCCAATCAAAACAATCCCTGAATTTCCTACTGTTTCCTTTTTATAAAGAACACACTTGTGAATATAGCCAATACTTATGCTTTGTGAATCTGATAGTTTAGTCTGAGATTAATCAGTGTGTGCAAAATAATCATTCAATTGGCTGATCTCTTGATCCCCTTTGGTAGCCTATTCCCTTTGGATGAGAACATCTGAGCTGGTCTGAGATAACATCTTCCGCCCCCCCCCCCATCCTCATTTTAACTGGCTTTGAAAGACACCTGGGGTAAAAAGATCTTTAAAAAAACTAAAATAAAATATAAAAATGGTTGGATACACTAGCAATAAATATGGGTGTTTCAGATATATCTTCTTGACAAGTTCTTGAGATGTTCATCGTAATGCTTCCTAGTGTTAATTTAAAAAAAAAAAAAAACTTACACAAAATGCTATAATGTTAAGAAAAAGAACAAGTGCCCTTTATGTGGATGTCTAGATGTATTATATGTCAAATGTGATGACTGGAATTGGAAGTGATGTTTCCTTGTAGTTTTCACCTTAATGGAAATAATTTATTTTCCATGTTCGGCACAGTTGTTTATCCGTTTAATAATACAGCATATTAAATTGAATGGACATGGATAAAGTCAGTCTTTGACTTGCTTTTCAGAATTGCTTATTCCTCTTTACATTTTGCAATATATCATTTCAGAGCATATAAAACACGGTGCTTGACAGCCTGCGCTGATTTCGACCGCTCTTTCACCAGTGCGCCACTTTTGCTTCACTTGCCTCAATGTCCGAGTCGCCGCTGCCAAACCGAACCGTGACCTTCCAAATAAAGCGGGGCGAATCTCAGGCAGCGTTTCAGCCGGCGGTAAATGTCACTGCCTCCCTCGCCGAACGCACGCAGACAGAGATCACCGTGGGGCAGAAAGCAATTAGAGGGAGGGCCAGGTCAGGGCTGGTGGATTCATTATCCGCTGACCCAGTCTGGTCCTCCACTACGTCCACAGGGCATCTGTCTGTGGAGCCCCAGTGTGTTAAGATCGCCCCTCACCTGCTGAAGGCCAATGAAAGGTGACAGGGCGGCGTAGTGGACAGGAAGCCGGACTTGTAACCAGGTTGCAGGAATTATGGATTGGACAGTGCTGCTGTACGCTTCAGCAAAGGTGCATAATCTCAGCTGCCTCTGTAAATATTGAGCTGTATGAATGAAATCAAAAGCTACATAAGCCGCCCTGGATAAAGCAAATAAATAATTTAATGTAATTCCACAGGGAGTGCTCAATAACCTCAAAATCCACACATTTTGTCTCTGTAGAGCTGGTATTAATTAGTCTGTTTTCTGTTTTCGATTTTGCACACAGTATTCTTGCAAGGTTGCTGTAATGTTGAAACAATGTGATAATGTTAACTCCATATCACAGAGACATTGTGGGACTGCTACAAGTTAGCCGGGCTATTGTTAATTTATTCATGTATGTATTGGATACTGCATACTACTGGTTTGTGGTTAGAGCTTGTTTTTCACTGGGAGGTCTTGTTTATAATAAAGAAGCAATCCAACCTTGGAATTTCCTTAATGATCAAAACAGAGACATTAAAGTCATTACACAAGGAATGTGAACCTTACATTTTGGGGAAAGTCATTGGCGTATATTTCTGTAGCGTGTAACTGGTGCTGGCAACTCTACAATGGGCAATAAAGCTGCTCATGTTAGAGCAGTCTAATTACAAGCCAAATGAAGTAGGAAAACACTAGATTGGAATCGCTTGGAAGGAAAACTTATTTACATATTTATATAAGGAGCAGACCCAGTTTAATACTGTACTTCATTACTACTGTTAAAAAACAAACACAGCATGTCATTATTTTCCAAATAATGAAAATATTGAAAAATAGGCCATTCTTTTCATAGTCAGCTTCACAGAGGCCTCTTAATACTACTTCATCACATTGTAATGGAGGGAAATTCTGTTTCTCTGTCTGCTCAAAGATATTAACCAGATTATTGCGTTCTTTTTATTATTAACCAACACTGTTGTGCTCTGCTGCAGAAGATACATGATTAACATCTCTATTGACACACATACACACAAACACAAATGCCAGCATTCCTTCTTGAAAGTATAGATTCCAGGACTGTTAACTGCATATACTGTTATAACTTATGTGTGCCTAACCTACAATACAAGTCAAAAGTTTCGACATACCTGATTAACATAAAGTGAAATGCATGCGAAGACATACTTTTAAAAAATATCTCTTGGCTACTTCAAAGAATCTAAAATATAAGATTTGGTTAACATTTTTTGGGCTTTGCGTAATTCCACTTGTGTTATTTCATAGTTTTTATGTATTTATTATTATTCCAAAATGTGGGAAATAGTAAAAATAATAAAGAACCCTTCTATGAGTAGGTGTGTCCAAACTTTTGACTGGGATTGTACATGTGCTTAACCTATGCGCGCACATAATAGGAGTAAAGCCATTAGGATCAAAATGGGATCAGCTCATTACTATGCAATAAAATGGAGCATGCAGTTATTCAATATACAATTATACGACATGCATTAGAGGTAATGTACTTGCATGATAGGTAAAGGCTCAGTTTCAATGTAGAGGCCCACAGCGTCCGTTATTGGAGATGACACAGGTGGATGATGGTCTCTTTGACGTTTGATACAAAGCCATTCAGTTAAATTGGGACCGGGCCCATTTAAAAAGGTTTTGGTACCTATGCCAGATCAAATGACAGTTCCAGGAGTTAGTCCTGCTGTCCAGTGAAGTGTGACTGCTTAGCTCAGACTTCTGCCACTGCTGGCAGTTCCCATCACCTGCTGGTTCTGCTCGGGCCCGGCTGTGCCTGGAGTCTCATCCAAAGTGCATTACGCCTTGTCTGTAGACAGACTCCTGTCACATACACAAAGACTCAGGAGACTCTGGCAGGAGCGGAACAGCTGTCGTCTCACTGCTCACGCAAAGTCTGCCTGGTGTTTCGACTGTTCTTTTCTGTTAGTCCCGGAGGGCTGCTATCCAGAATGTTTCTCAGCTTTTTTTTTGAAACATCAAATTGATGAAGGAAGCTAAACTGTTTGAGTGAGAACAATGATTAAACAAATCAGGCAATTAAGTATCTTACTGGAATAACAGGCAACTGTCACAGGCAGCAGCCCTCTAGATCCAAGGTAGAGTTAAGTATGTGTAGAGCAGAGTAGTTAGAGTAAATAATGTAGTTAGTGCAGATTAACACAACCAGGGATGAGTAGATCTACACTAGAGCAAAATGTATCATTTTTAGTGAGACCTCTATTTGCTTATACGTTGTCAGGTGTTTGCTGTGTAAACAGTCCTCCGGTAAAAACTGCCCACCACCCAAACACAAAGTGGGGCTGCAAAGGATGATGGGAACTCTGTGGAAGACACATCTCATTAGAGCTGGTTATTCTACCACAGAGCGACTCCAGGAATGCCCGCGATCTCTGGAGTGGAAACAACGGAGCTGTGGGCATGCCCGAAAGAAGTCTGCTTAGCGTCTCCCAGCCTCCCTTCCCACACAATGCCTCATTACTGGCTCTCCTCTTCAAACCAGAACCTCTGCATCTGAGCCTGTAGGTCCAGCACGCTCAAGCTACTGAGACACAGAGAGAAACACTGTCAATGACCAGGTGGCAGCCACTAAACCTGCATTACAATTGCAGACATACTGTAGAAACATAAGCATATCTATTCAGCCTGGTATTAGTTGTTCACTGCTGCTGTTTAGGCAACCTGGCATGTAGTATAAACTGCAAGAGACTATTTACACTTATTTGGAAAGTTGGATATAGCATGTTGTGTTCAATTTTGTCTCTTATTATCACTAATAAATGTAATGTGACCAAGCACAGTTTAGAGGACAGCAGTACACATTGGTGATGGTCACCATTTCAGAATATTCCAGTCATAGTGCCAATTGTTTGATGAAATAACATTTGAAAAGAAAACATTTGAGATGCTTTCTTGAAATGAAAAAACCCTTCTTTTATGTTGATGGAAGATTAATGTATAAAATTCAAAAACCTGTTCTGTTTAAAAAAAGCATTTAATTTGTGCTCATACTATTTATTTGATCTTTTTCCTGTATGCATGGTTTATTTTCAAATTATTTCTAGGAATGGTCCACTAATTCTGAGTCATTAATTTACATAACTGTATCAGGAATGGGAAATGGTTAATCAAAGCTTTAGTTCCCCTTAAGGCAGGATTTTGCCTACTAGCAAAAAACTCTGCTTTGCATTAATATGGCCTACATATCGTTATGGCCAACAGATTTCTATATAACAACAGAATACTGAACTTGGTATTTTTGTGGATCATGATTATCCTGCAGAATTATATTTGAAGGAGGAGAATATTAATGCTTTGTTTGTTTGGAATTGCGGCCCCTCAGGATGTTTATTGTAGGAGATTTAAGAAGCCCAAACTTAACCCCCTTCCCTGTTGTATTTATCCTTCACCCCATTCACTATTTCAGTCTCAGAAATATGATGAATACCATTGCTTCAACTTAATATAGCAGAATTCATTATGCATTAGTGTAATACTTGAAACTTTTTGGCTTATGTCAATCACAGAAAGTGCAATGCAGATAAGAGTAATTGTATGAATTTGAAACACCCTACAGCCACAGTAACATCAATTGGCACCATTTTCTGCTGAAGCCAAACACTTCAACTCATGCCAGTGCAAGTGAGATTGGGGGAGAGGACTGCTCTCTTTTTGCAAGGACTCCTGTGTTAAGCCCAGGATTCTGAGAATTTGCATTATTTATTAGCACATAACCGCATGCTTGGTGACCTAATAATATTCATTTATAGAGCTGAATACAAGCTCAGTTCCGAACAATGATGCCACACTCCGTAACACTTGTCCTGTCACTCAGGTTACATAGTCTGATGATACTTTTAATGTGTACACAATCTGGGTTGTACTCTTAATTGCTAATGCTTTTGGTGATGTTTGCTGTTGGCATAATGTCTTTATACCAGTGAGGATATGCCACTGTCATGCTTTACCCATGCAGTGATGACACACTGTACCTACCCCTCCTCTCATGCTGCTTTCTTCCCATTCTCTCTGATTTTCACAACACCTATTCCACCTCAACAGATTGAGTGGGAATACCACACAACAACCGGACAGCAGCCAATTCAGCTCACAGAGACTCTAACGCAGCATGTGTCTCTGTTCATAATTAATGACCCAGAGAAAGAAGCTGTGTAAAAAAAGACTGCATACAGTTTGTGAATGGGAACAGGTCTAAATGAGGTAAGAATGCACAGGGCAGGGTTTTTTCATTAAGATCCATTGTGTAAGATGGCAGATTGAAAGACTGATCTGGATTCTGTCAGGCAGCGATTACAGCTTGGTTTAGGTTCATGATCAGACGGGTCAGTGGAATGGCCAGTACGTAACTGAGCCCGGTTCTACAGCATGCCAGGCTGCCCGGCTCTGGTCCAGAACATTTACTTAGCTGGGTTTCTCTTCAGCAAACCCTCTGCCAAGGACCCTAAGGCTTGTCATCCTGCTATCTCCATAATTGAATTAAAGCTAATCTGAAACATGGGGAAATCTATTCTGGTGTAATATGGATCAAGAGGTAAGGATTTCCTGTTTCATCACAGTAATAATTATTTCATAAGTATGCATAATTTTATGGATGATGTATGATGTGTAGTCCACTAAAGGGCCAACTAGTTCCAGGTATATCCTTGAAATATTACACTGTGGATTGGTGCTGAAGTATGGTCAGGCCTATTTGCATGTGATAAAATCCATGATAATAGAGACAGCCCTGCGGTCATGCTAAACATTATGCCAACAGTAATGATTTCAGGCTGGGCTAAAATTCCAGCTGAATACAAAAGAGTTGAAAACAGGAAGCACATTTAAAATGTTCCCTCTTACTTACTGTTCCCCCTTCAAAGACAACCAAGTGAAAAGGTTTTTTTTTTTTTACAGGTAGTACTTTCATCGTGATAATATGCACATGCAGTACATACAACAAATACTTTGTGTAATTGAATATGGACACATGAAATGTCAGTTTCAGTACAGTGGGTGACAGACTAAAGGTTTGCAATGGGTTCTTGCATTATTTACATGTATTAATGACATTTCAGTCTTGAGGTCACAGGAACTAGAGAGGAATTTACACTCAAAGATTTTGTCTTATCTCCTTCTATATTGAATGAGTCAATAAATATTCAGTTTGTCCAGCTGAGAACACAGATGTATGAGGTATTTTAATTAATCTTTTGCTAGTCTTAGACCATGTTTTAAATTGGATTTAGGATGGCCTAGAGAACAGACAAATGTGGTGTGGTTTGATTTCAGATTGAAATTGATGAAAGCATCTAATTTCCTCACATTAAATGCACAGCACATTATGACATTAAGTGTAGACATCATGGGATTCAAAGACCACTGCCAATTACAGAATGTGTGATTACACAGCTCCCAGACTGGTGTTCATCTGTGATATTAAGATGCTAAAGTGCTTTTGATACTGTCATCATGTGACTCATTGAAGACAACCGTTGGTCTGATGTCAGTAGTGACATAAGCTTCCATTCCTAGCCTAGTGATGGGATGTAAATGGTTTGGTATGGCTATGATATGTAACAGGCTCCTTAACTGTGGGTGGGAGGCTTGCTGAATTATGTTTACTGCATAGTCAATTTGCCCTGGCTTTCTGGAAGCTTTGTGTTCTTTAGGGAAGACTCAGCCGACCTGAACCTGCTGGCGTTGGAGTTTATTCAGTCTCACTGATGTGTCAGTCTTGTACCTCAACACAACCTTGTGTAGGTAGTTTGGCAGGTACATGCTTTTGGAGGATGCACTAGGACATGGAGACAATAACTTGTCAGTGTGCAACAAGTTCTTGCTTTACCTTTTATTTCTGGTAAAATTCATCCATGCGCCACAAAGTAATTGTCTTTCAACATAAATTTCTTTCAGCGGTAATATCTGGTACACCACACTTTCAGCTTTAAATCACAACGATAGGAGTTTAACTGCGTGGCGTGTTCTACCAAATCCATCAATATGGTGCACTGGTGTCCAGCAAATTAAGTGCAGATTAAACAATGCCCCCCCCCACACCAGCCTCATTTACAGCTGAGTAACAGATGGGAAAGATAGGGAAACACACAATGAATCGTGTCATTAAGACCGCAGGTGTTAGACTTCATACAGAGAGTGATTCCCCTCGTGGCTGTCTCATCCATCTGCCTTCACGGATTTTTCCCCTTTGTGAACAGCCAGAACGAGGGAGCTCCGATCCTGCCGGCCATGACACGCACTAATGACTGCCACAGATACAGACACCTGCTGGCTGTGGAAGTGTAACACTCAGTATGCACAGGGATGTGCTGCCCTGTGGAGACATTTTCCAGAGCAGGGCAATGTATGTGGAGCAGACCATGGGAAAACAGGATTCAAGTCCTGACGATCTGGTTTATGAAGGAGTTTCCGGGAATGCATTTTCATAAAAGCAGGGACATCTGTAATGTGAGTATAGGAAAATGTGTCATTTTCTAGCAATATAAAATCTTTTATGCACCTCAACATTTTTTTCATTCCTTGCACATTTCCTCTTCCTCTAAACGGCAACTTATAACTGCGCAAGTATGATATGCATTGGCATGGTTCACATATCGTTTCAAAGAACTTTGTGTAGTGCAGCGGTGGATAAACAGATACATTATAAGGATAAATTAAATTATAAAGATTCTGATTTTTGATGTTTTCTTCTTTTGTAATCAAAGCAAACAAGCTGCTACCTTTGTCTCTTGATCTACATAAGAAGCATGGGAGTCCGTTTTTCTTCTCATATTAATGATATGACAGAGAATTTGTGTCAACATTGACCAATGAGAAATTCTGAATAATTTAAAACTATTCAGTGAGGTATTTATATACAGACAGGCAGTCACAGATCCACATTGATGCCACAATAGGGCTTGATGACCTTCGATACATCTTTGTCCTTTTTCACCGCTGGATTTCATAGTGATTGTGTGATGAAAGAATTTGCATGGTGGCTGGTCAGCACACCCCATTCCATAAGGCAAGAGGGTGGAGGAACCACTGGAGATTCTACACCACCGGGGGCCACTGAAAGTGGAGCAGTTGGCCTACTCTGGCTCTCTCTGAAGTCTGCGTGAAACTCTCCAGATCTACATTTCACTGACGTTAGACTGTTGACAAGGCATCAACACTCTTTATAATTTGACCTTTGAGGTAGAAAGCGGTGCAGAACTGTAAATAATGAACAGTGCTCCTGACCTATAACTACCAAATCATCTACAAAGCACAAAGCTTGTATCAATATGTCATATTATTGTATAGCTTATGTGGAGGCAGCCTGTTAAAAAAATAAAAACAGAGGAAAGAGGTTTTTTATGAATGACATTTACTGATGTAAAAGGCTTCATCTTTGGCTTTCACATGAAACCAAAGAGTGAAGTGGGGAGGATGGGGGGGATAGACCTACATGGAAATATCATGGCATCACTGATGACCAGCTACATTCTTTGAATCAAAGGAAACACCAATCTTGCGTACCTTTCCTAAAGCCGTTTCACAAGATAACGGTCACCGTGGTTACATGCTGAACACAGGAAATTCCAGGCTGCTGTTTTCCACGTCTCGTTCCGCCGGGCTGTGTTTGACGTGCAGTGCGTCATCAGAGCGGTCCACCATCCCCTTGGAGACGTGCCAGACAGGCACGGGGTGACCTCTTCTGCCCCCATCCCCCCCCCCACACACACACACACGGCTGCAGAACCGTTGCTCAAGCTGTTTAACACACTCTACGTGTGACACTAATCAGAATCAAGCCGTAATTTAGATGCACACCTTATCAGTAATGCACTTTAGCTCATTCTTTTTGTTCATTGTTAATGCTGAATTAGAACATGCATTATTGGAGAAATCTAATTTATTTTCACGGCAGACAGAGACACATTTCCCCATTGGTTGTATTGTGAGATATTTGAAAACATCAGCCTTTATACCCCCCAGTATTTATAACCATTTTTGGCTATAAATATTAATAAAGTAAACACTGAAGTCTTTCGAGACTGCACAACCAGTTACCATTGGTTACGCACACCAGCAGCAGCGAGGTGGGAATATTTGCTGTTCCTCAGCAAACCCATCCAGCCAAAGGTAACTAACATCCAAATAACACTGGACTCTCAGCCTCACTGAAGGCCTAGCCTCATTTCTATGTCTGTGGGATGATAGCAACAGTGCTCTGCTGCTCGGAATGAGGGCAGGCCAGCTGTGGGCCCCCCTGAACTCCTTCTACACACATCCGCTCAGATGGATGTCAATTAGAGCACTCTGAAGAGGGTTTTCATGTGCATGTGAATTGCGCCGGGGCAAGGCCGGAGCCCGTTGAAGCCTGCTGATTCGGCTTAATTAGCCACACGCAGGCCAGGCCCCTTGGGGAGACCAGAGCCATGATCAGCCACAGATGTTCACACCTCTTCCTCTAACTCCCCTGCTCTCTCTTCTGTCTCCCTCTATTACTCTGTCCATTTGCCTTTCTACATTTTCCTTCTGTCTCTCCCTCATACACTCCTCTCATGCTGTTTTCTCTCTGCCCCATTTTTCAATCCCTCATCCTATCTCTCTGTCTCTCTCTCCATGTCTCTCTCTTACACTCTCTCTTGCTTTTTCCTTCTGCCTCCTTTTTTCTCTTTCTTTCGCTCCCAAATCTCTTACTTCTTTTTACTTCCTTCCATTTCTTCCACTTTTGCTCTTTCTTGCTCCTTCTGTGTCTCTCCCTCTCATTTCCCTCTCTACGTTTCCCATCTCTCCATCTCTCTCTCTGTGCCTCTGATGGTAGGGTGTGAGTGGGGAGGGCCAGACCAAGTGCCTGCAGTCTCAGAGAATCACGACCAACATGCTCAATCGCTATGACAACCCCACTGGAGTCCAGCCTTAGGCAGAGTTACCATGGAACCTTTCCTGTGCACTGTAACTGACGGGACGAAGATGTTTAATTTGGACAGCACCCCAACGCATGCCAATTAGGATATTATAATACATTAAATATAATTTAGAATGTTATTAGGAGGTGTGAAAATAATAGGCCCACGAATTTAGGCCCACGGATTTAATACTGTTTTACAGCGCTGGTCTTCCAACTAATACAGGTCCTTTAATTGCGTTTAGCATTTGATGGTGGTGATGACTGGGTTTCAATAGTGAGAGAAGTATTTCCCCTACAGACAGTTTATCTCTGCAGCATTAAAGAACAATAGGCAGGAAGAGAGCACTGAATCAGCTCTGTCTTTATAAACTCCACCTGGCAAATTCCCCAGGCTGGTGACCTCTGAACATTTAGGTGGGGCCACCAACGCAATCAGTAAATGTTGAGGTTCCCTTCCATTATCTGGGATAAAATAATGAAATAACAGCATCTGCCTGTCATACCTTGTTGATCTGAAGACAGTGATTCCATGGACATGTGTCAGTATTTATCAGACGTCAATTTGAACTGTAGGAGAGGAAACATACAATTTATGGTATTTATTTTTCTATTCAATATGCCACACAGATCAAGATTTATGCAGCTGCTTCTATTCTGAAAAAAATCAATGTTATCCAACAATGGTAACAGGGCACCATCGATATTTTTTTCTAATGATTTAGAGCTTCTCTGTTCCTAAAGCTTTTGTGTTTAATTTATTTGTAAACTATGACATTACATTGTAGTATTTCTCTGTGCCATTTACCAAAGAATTAGTCAGTAACCAACAAAAAAACTAACCTGAACCTAAATCAGCCCCTGAGAGGTCACCATGTAAGCTGGTTTTCATTCCAACCAATTACCCTGGCTCATTTACTTCAGTTGGTTGATTAGCTGGATACATTTATATTGGTGATTACGCTCCTCTGATGTTACTTTCTCTAATGTTTTTTTTTTTTTTTTTTTTTTTTTTTTTAAGAACTCTCAAGATTTTTATACAGTAAAAATTTAGCTTCCAATGAGGCATAGTCTCCAAGTGAACAAATGAAGAGTCATTGAGCAATCAGTATTTTTGAAATGAATAAGAACTGAATATGGCCTTTTTAAAAAGCACCTTTAACTTGCAAACAATATGTTTGGGAATGTGGATAGATATTATTTAATTATTGGACTATCCGCATAAATCCTTGGTTGTGCTGAAAAACAGCACCCGAGTCAGTGAGTTTTGTGATTTCAACCACAGAGTACAGAACATTGCTTTCAGAGATGTAACAATATAAATTCAGCCGTCACTCCAGAATAACATGGTGCACTTGAAATACCTTGCACTGGGAAGCCATAACAACTCTACTGTTGCTGAGAGAACAAAAGGCAAAACACATCTCGAAATAGTTGTCTAACCTGGAGGGAAATACTGATTCTCCTGGATTATGGAGCCAAAATTATGGTCTTTGTCAAAATCATAAACATATTTTACTAGATACTATACATGTACTGTTAACCATTACACGACAATGACAGTGTTCTTAATTCAAAGTATTTGTTTACCATTGACAGATGGTTGCTTAAAACGCGTATAACCATTACTGCAACTGTATGCAAAAGAGTATTTCATTCAGTGGGTCAATTAAAACAATCAGGCACGAAACAATATGCCATCCTCCCCCCTGCCAGCAACAGAGACCACTGTCTTTTGCCTGATGTCAGTTTTCGGGTACCGATCCTGTTGCTTTGTTTTTAGATACAATACAGGCGATTGTCTAACATTATTGTGCATTCGTTTTCTGCTGTGATGCTTAATTTCCTGTCGCATTAAAGTTGTATCTGCCTTGTTTTTTTTATTATTCGCATTTGTGTATTACTTAAGAAAAAACGTTGGGGGGGATATTTATTGTAGGACACTTGGCGACGCTTTTAATTAATCAGCAACAGCATCGTTCAAACAAGGGAAATTCATGACGTTTGAAAATGTAACACTTTACAACAAAAACCGATGGGGGCGCTCTACTTGTAGTCAGGCTCGCTGTGGTTCTGTGCGTGCCAAGAGCCTTTTGTGTCCCATGTGGGAAAGGGGGTGGAACACGCTGCTTCCTCAAATGTGAAGGAAGGCGATTGGTTCTCAGCCGCGTATATAAACCGGCAAACATGTTTCCTGAGAGCAGATGATAACCTGAGAAGCTGGCAAGCGAGTACGGACGCTGAGAAACTCTGATTTTTCCGTAGGAACAGCTGCCCAGGGAATTTTAATCTGATTTTGTGCGTGCGTCCAAGATCCTTCCGAAGACATCACTTTCCAGGACTATTTTGTAACAAAACTCAATGAAGGAGAGAAGATCTAGCCAGAAGCTGTCACTTAAATCCGGAATGGATCCAAGTCAAAGTGTTAAATGCAAAATAGTGGTCGTAGGAGACAGTCAGTGTGGGAAAACCGCTTTACTACATGTATTTGCGAAGGACTGTTTTCCAGAGGTACGTCTGAGAAAGGACAACGTTGGAGATCTTAACTCAGATGGATTCTTAAGTCAGATTTACAATGGGTGACAGCAGTTAGGGATATGAGATTCGTGTTTGAACTCCCCTTCAAATTCCTGTCGGTGATATGGAAATTGAGTGGTCATACATCTCGTTAACTAGTTAGTCAACGGGTTGCACTGCACATAGTTGGTGACCCGATTTATGTTGGCTTGCCTTGTAGTGGAAGGAACGAATCCAGAAAGAAGTCCCAAACAAACGTGAACTTCTTTGTCTCTCCAGAACGGACAACAAAGCAAATCTTTTGAATTGATTGATCTGAAAAGGGGTTCTTTGTAATACATGTTTCTGCTGCAGTGTAAAATGTGTTGCATTAAACATACTTCCTTTTTGTTTAGAATTACGTCCCCACGGTGTTTGAGAATTACACGGCCAGTTTTGAAATCGACACGCAAAGGATTGAACTCAGTCTGTGGGACACCTCAGGTAAGATCTATGGCTTTCAGTGACAAGCCATTAACCGGCTTTATCAAGCATGTGTAATATCTGCGTTAGTATTGTCCAAATGTACAAGAGCAGTTTAAGTCTTTCTGATACAAATCTCTCATGTCAAAAAGTAAAGCGACTCTAGCATGTGAAAAATAAATGGCTGGCTAACAAAGTATTGTCAAGCTTGTCAACTGTACAGTCTGCCGAGTCTCTGTCGCTAGAATGCTTGAATCTGCGGTTCAGTGCCCTATTTTTAATGCCACCAGAAATCTCTGATTGCTACTTTTCCTTGAGCGCACACACAGTTGCTCTTTCAATTAATACGGAGTAAGCCAGCCGAGGACTTACGTAGATGTCCAGCAATTTTGCAGTTTTAAGATAACGAACTTGACAGACTTAAAGCTATATCCTTGACCCATCTACGGAGAAAATTATTTCTGTAGCACCAGTTCAACCGTAACAAACATCAGAGAATTCGCTCGTAAGGCGTGACCCCTTAATTTGAACGGTCACTTAATGTTAACCAAGCCCCCTCCGGGACACCTTGCTTGTGGGGGTTTTCTGCGGACTGCGCAGTGTGACGCTGCGTCTAAGGAATGCTTGGAACGGGTCGGTTGGAAAGGCGGCTACATTAAATCTTCGTGGGCACCACCCGTACCCCACCCTCTTTCGGCACTTCCCAAGACATGGAGGTGACAGAAATAAAGTCTTTCACATCAGTACAATGTCTGGTTCTCTCAAGATGGTTCTGGAAGGCAGATGTATCCTATGCGATTAAATTAACTAATAATTCTGTGAACACATCTGCGTGTGACTTTACAAGGTTATCATGGCCAGAAAGTTATTCGTTGTCGTACTCATATTACAGCTCCGTGGGTACATCTTCATTCTGCATATGTTAGTCAGTGCACAAACGTTCGTTTGAATCCCTTTATATTTTTTACTTTTACTTTTTTTATTGCGCATTTCTTTGGTGTACAAAGAATTGTCAGTCATTCTAGTACTCGTTTGAGGGCAGTTACGTGAAAAACAAAAGAAATGGGGATTAGTACGCATTTCTTGGCAAAGTTGCTTTGGCTTACCTGTTTCTTGCAAAGATTGTTTTCCACTGTGAACAGAAAATCCCATGGATCTCCTTACTGGAGTCTGGAAGTAATTATCCGCTGTTGCCAAACTCTCGCTGTATGCTGTGATTGCTGAAATTGCTAACCTTGTCTGTGGGACAGGTTGGTGGGTGTTGTAGGAAGGCGGTGTTGAGTGCTGTAGCAGGCTTTGAGACCTCCAGCTGAGTGCAGTCTCTAGAGCCAGTCTAGGCCGTGGCTGTGTGATTTCCCCGGCTGCAGCAGGTACACTCCTCCCATTCAAACAGCATGTCTGTTGGCAAGCAGGGGGAGACCTGCTGGGTACATTCCTGCATTCTGGCACATTTTATTATCAGACACGGAAGCCAGTTGCTCCCTCGTGCCCCCTTCCACATTTCTGCCAGTTTTAAGCCTGCCATCAACATTGTAAATGCATTGTTTGTGCAAAGTTCTTTGGTAACAGTCTGGCAATGTAAAGGAAAGTTAATTCATCTGGGCAATTATTGCACTGATGAAATTTCACAGGCCGTAAACCCTGATACCTGCTGGGTATGACATGCGTTGCATTTATCTAGTGGGGGTCCTTCGAGTGTAATTTGTGCAGTGGACAGGAACAGCAGCTGGCCCCCTGGCTCCACATTAACCATTACAGAGATTACAGTGGACCAGAATGTCAGCAGATCTGTTGGCTAATCAGTCATGATTCCAGCACTGAATACCACAGCAGCCATGAGTGATGGAGGGTTTGTGTGTGGGGGGTGGGGATGGGGGTGATTGTCAATCAGCCAGGTTCTGAAGGCTTTGATTGCTGAATGGCCTTTATAGCCCAGGAATTTCTGCAGGATGGAGTTGTGTGAGTGTTTTTTCCAAGGAGAAATGCAGATTAGGGATGGAAGTGAATGGGAAGTACGTATGCCTGCTTTTCTCCCCTGCAAAATGGAATGAAAACGGGTGACAAAGATGGTTGGAGAAGAGTGGTGCTTAGTTTGTCATGTATGACTGAAAGGATCTGAATGAGACATTTTTTGAATGTGACCAGCTCTTAATGATGTCATATCTACAAACAGACCTTTGTTGCTGCTTCTGTGAGCATGAATGGATTTTGTTGATGAAAGCGGAGCTTCCTCCTCCTGTGTTTGCACACCGTCAAGGAGTTGTTTTCAGTCAGGAACAGTGATCCCAGAGGCATGCCCTCAATTGATTTCTCAAATTAAAGATGTACACATTTTTTCTGTAGCATTCAAAATGAGTTCTTTTTGTGCCATAGTCACAGTTGTGGTGTGTGTAAAAATATTATGAATCCTTCAGACAGTTGAAACACGCATAACTAAAGAGTGATTACTGTATACATGTACTGTCAGCATACCTCAGCTTTGGAAGTTTTAGCTAGGTGATATCACTGATAAGCATGAATAATCATAAACAATTAACTTGCCTCTCAGTGATGTCAAAAGCAAGCCTTGCAAATCATACTTTCTTCTCAAGGGCGTGGGTGCAAACTTTGTTCCAGTTAGTGTTGAACAGGTCAGAAAAGGCAAGTGACGCACTATACAATGTATCATCAGATATATATACGCAAGTCTCTAAAACCCATTGAGGCCAGGAATGGAAGTCATTTTAGGTTTCAAAAAATAAGATTTTATTGTCTGAGAACAAGAGACTTAAAATAGAATTTCCTAGAGACTGGCAGCCTTTGGACTGACTTCTTCCTTTTCTGAGGTGTCTATCTAACACACTGCAGTCAGCCTCTGCCTCTCATCTAAGGAAATGTGGGGCACAAGGGCTGTCTAGGGTGGCCTGCTCCACGGTGGCCTCCTCTTTGTTCTCCGATTATCTGTGAAGGAGTTAATTAGCCCTGGTCTGTCACAAAGAGGCTAAATGATGAAATGGGGGGTAATTAAAGACTTGCCTGGGAGACCATCATTCCCACACCCCTGTTCCTGGTTTCAGATTTCGGTTTCATGACAACTAAGCATTTTCCTATAGACAAAGTTCAGCTTGATTTGATTTCACTTAGTGAGACTCCACTTTATTTACCTGCTATTTCAGGGTTTTTAGGGTGTAAAAACTACACTGGTAGAGTAGGTCTACAATCATGTTTTCAGACTGAATTGAAAAGGATTTAAATTTTGAGTTTGGTTCTTCCATTGTCATTTCATTTTTTTTCTCCTAACCCATGTAGGAATTGGAGATTCATGTTGTCCTTAAACAGACCTTCAGGTGTGCATCCTGTCAGGCATCTTGGGTCATTTTATGAGAAATTGGAATCTAGGCGAATTGGCACACATGTAAAATGGCCTGGTGAAACATCTGAGTTGATGTTACAGCTGTTCACTCTCTCTGGGGTTTGTTTTCAAATCCCTCCTGTCTTTTCCCAGAAAAATTGAGTGTTGATATTAAAAATGACAAGTGAAGTGAATTTAATCATGGTTCCCTTTTCAGTCTTTTGCCTTTTGTGAAGTGGGCTTGAGCCCTGAGCAGACTGAAGAGCTGTCTCAATCACCTGACCCCAGATCAGGCGTGCAGTTCCCATGCCTTCAGTAAATCTGCTCTGTAGCTACATTTCCCACTGCAGTTCTCAGCCATTGTTTCTGGGCTCACATTTCAGGGCTGGGTGAATTGAAACCGCATGCCTTGCATTCCTGCGACGAAAAGGTTGGGGGCTCTTCTCAGTACAAAGAGTCTGTTGTAAGCACTTAGGGAATCGGCTACTTAAAAGCCTCTCTTTTCTTTTTGAATGAATGCATGTTTTTGGAAACCTTTACCTTGTAAGTGCGGAAGGGAGACTGAGTTCAGTTGGTGTTGCATAACTGCAAGAAGTTTGGGAGGGGGAGTGTTGGGACATCCTCCTGTGGGATGGGAAGATGTCGGCTTTTTGTCACACATTGCATCAAGTCAGTTAATGTACCATTAAAAACATTTCGCATTTTTTGCTTTGCTTATTGCTCAGAGTAAATTTTGCCCCCATGTTTGTGAGAGCTTCTTTAACATTGTGTGTATTTTTCCACTCAGGACACATCTCAGTCTCTGCTGTAGCTGAGCATTGTAATTCTAGACAAGTGTATCAATGTCAGAAGTATAAAAGATGCATTGTCAGACAATGTGGAAGCCAACAGGAATATTAAAAGTAGAGGGACCTGGATGTTTGGGACATCTTACGTATATGCTGGTCTATGAACTTTTTTGGTATGCACCTGTACTTGGCAACCAATGACCTTCTAATCAGCCTTTCCAAAAGTCCAGCTGAAATGCACACAGCTGAGGCATCATCAGTGGATTGATAGTCTGAGGGATTCCTAAAGAGGAAAAATAGCTTGCTGTCAGTGTCCCATACCACAGTGCTCAATATGGTAAAACGCCTCTGCTGTGGTGGGCCAGGACAGTTACCGAATTTAGTCTGGCTGTTATGGAAATTATTAGGAATGAAACCAGGGGGAGTGAATCAAATCCTGGTTCTCCGCTCACCTGTAGGCATGTAGCACTGTAGCATAAATCAGGTAGACGGACAAGGTACATAGTTTGCTTTGGATGTGTGCTTGGACCGCCCCTCCCCTCCTGTCTGACTGAGGGGTTGGGATGAGGACATGTGTCAGCATCTGTCTGTGTGTTATACAGGGAGAGAGGGGAGGAGGAGGGTGGGGCACTGACCATGGAGAAATAAAAGGTCCTCTGGGGACAAATGGAATGGAAGCTAATCCACAGACGGCCGGAATGTGGTTTGATATGTGCGTGTGAAGGAGAACTCTGTCATCCTCGCAGCTGTGATTTTTATAGGGAGTGCAACCACACAGAGCAACCACAGGGTCTTACTTCAGCTGCATTTTTGTACTGTTCTTCCTATAGAGAGTGTTTGTTTGTTTACTACATTGAAATCTAGGTCAGAGAAGTGAGGTATTTTTGGAAAGTACAGGGTTAAAACAAATTGAGTCAACTCACAGATGGGAGGCGGCAATGACCGATCTCTGTTTGTTTCTGGTGTTTGAAACATGTTGTAATCACCCAAGCTTCGCAACAAAGTTCTAAAAAAGAAAAACATGAAATGGCATGGAATTATAACTGTAAAAATGCTAGTTTGTCATTATTACAAATGGAATTCCACTCACCAGATCTAAAATATTTAATCTTTGCTTATATCTGTCATTGTGGAATTATTCATGGAAAGTTCTGGAAGGGCTAACACCACAACATATGGCAAGGTGCTTAGAATATCATCCAAACCAGCTTTCGCAAGAGTCTGTAGAAACATCGCCTGGGGTTCTCTACATAGTGTCATATTACATTAAAGCAAAAAGCTTCATTTTGTGCTTGGTCAAACTTCGGCCGATGACAAGTCATTTTGTGTATGGTGTATGTATGGGTTTTCATAAACTCATCACATCTTTCTGACATTTGGTATCCTCCCCTGCTTAGAGGGAAAAACTGTCTATTTCAGTGTTTGGATCTGATTATGAGTCATTTGTATGACTTCCAAGCACTATGTCGAACAAAATGCTTGTGGTCGTTTCTGCATTCCTTTTAATTCAGACAACTTTTACTTCCTCCGCAGTGTAATGAATAACTGATCCTCGTTGTATCTTCCACAGAATGACTTTTTTGCCAATTTATCTCAGCTTTAACATAGGGAATGACTGTTTTGCAAGAAACAGAATCATGTCTTCACGTTGACCATCTGAACTGCTGTGTCTGTTTCAGTCGTACATGTGATAAACAGCGCTCTCCTCCCATGACACTTAACTACATGCTGCAGGGAAGGGGGGGGTGAAGGGCGATGATTCCTCACTTCCAGCATTTAGAGTTGAAAACTCCCAGAGAGCACTTTATATATACTGAAAACAAAATTCCCTGGATTCCTGGCACCGGGATGCTTATGTCCAAACCTCAAAGTTTGCGCTGCCAGTAAAAGAGCCCATTCAGCCTGATGATCTGTTATACCCTCACTGAGAGGGTTTGCAGGCAGGGGTTTTTCTGTAAGAAACCATACCTGTCCCTTTCTTGTGTCATCTGGTAATCATTATGCTCCTAACCTACTGATGTTTTAATCCCATTAACTGTTTTACCTTACAAGTGCTTTTAGTTATTCTTGGTCAGGGTTTGGAAGTTGAGGACTGTTGCCATGGTAAGAGACCTTAGACCTGAAGGGCATTTCTTTCTGGTCTTGCACTGGTACTGAGGGTCCCTGATTGGTGTATCTATCTTAGCAACAGAATACCACTTGAAAACCCTTAACTGAAAAGCTTTCTGAAATGTGTGCCAAAAGTGTGGGATGTAATTGTTCCCAGCAGAAACCAATCCATTTGGTTTTTCCTAACTTGTAGAGCTGTGGGTACAGTGTGACTTTTTTTTTTTTTTTTGAGAAAAGACTGAATTAATGGAATAATTAAACCTCCTCTGTGCTCCATTAAACAAAATGCCTTCCATTCTTCTATAAACATTGGGCATGAATCAAACTGACCAGTTAATGGTTGGAGAGCAGAATGCTTTCAAATGTTTGCAGCTATGGTATTTAGAGGCCTTTAAGAGACAGGACTCAGGCGTTCTGCAATGTGTCAGTGTCCGGAGTGTTTGTGATGCCGCCAGAGGCACCATGAAGTACACATGGCGTCATAACCAGCTGTGCTGTGTGACACATACAACAGCCTCGTCAGTCAGATGACCACTGCGTTACTCATCAGTACATTGTGCTCCTACTTTGAAGGTGTCTTAAGGGGAGAAAGTACAGTAATTGTGTTTGCAGGCATATCTTTCTGAGTTTTTGGGAATGTCTACGTCGGTGTCCCACAATTTTTAGCATTGTTAACTTGCTCTTGGGTAATGTCAGCAACTTTAAATGCCTTTTGGATAGGAGGAACTGTGTTCCTGCGTGCAGCCTTGGAGTTTTGACATTTGATGGAGTGTGCTGTGTGTCCACAGGATCACCCTACTATGACAACGTGAGGCCTCTCTCTTACCCCGACTCAGACGCAGTCCTCATCTGCTTCGACATCAGCCGACCTGAGACCCTGGATAGTGTGTTAAAGAAGGTGCGTGTTGGTGGGGAGGGGCGCCTCTTCAAGTGCTGTACTCGTTTGTCTGTCAGCACCTCTGCCAGCATCCAAATTCCACTGTTGAACCGACCCCCCCGCCACTGCTCTCCCTTGCAGGAAGCAAATCGTCCAATTTGTCTGGGTGACATTTCAGACACTTGACCTCCTTGTGGGAAAAGCCCTCCATTGTGTTACTAAGTTGTGACTTGGACCCAGACAGGGGGGTTGGGGGAAGCAGGAGGAATTGGGTCGTACCAACGAGGAAGGCTGGACAAGGGTTGGCAAACATGAACACAGGGAGGCCTCTTAACCTTGGTTTTCCTCTTGTGAGCTGCAATCTCAAGCTGCTTACAGGTGTGGGAAGTAAGCTAATAATGGAGTTCACCAGACTGCGGCATGGTCAAGTGTGTACACGTGTGAGTGCCAGATGCCCCTTGACTCATGATGTCATTGAGAATTTCTCCACACTGCGCCAGGTGCCTGGTGTGCGGATGAGTCAGGCGGAGGGGGGGGGGCATCCTTGTTTGCTGCCCTGCTTGTGAAAACAATTTCTTGCCTGTGCAGATCTAAAATGATCCCCTTGTGCTCTGCCAAGCTGACCTTGAAATCCACATATTAAATGCCGTTGAGCATAGACTGGCTATTGTTACAGGGAAAAGTGTTGATTTATATCTCCACTGTTGAGGTTCAGCTTGACCTATTTCTAGGAAGTCCCAGGTGGAAGGCTCAAAGTTTAGCATGACCCTGGGAAAGGGGGAAACCAGATGCATGCCATGGTACTTCCCCTCCACTCCCACATGGGTAATGTTCTAGTCCAGATATGACTACACAGTTGTACGTGAATGTTTGATGGTTATTTTATGCCCTTTCTCCAGTGGAAAGGTGAGATCCAGGAGTTCTGTCCTAACACCAAGATGTTGCTGGTGGGGTGCAAGTCGGACCTGCGGACAGATCTCACCACGCTAGTGGAGCTGTCCAATCACAGGCAGACGCCAGTGTCATATGACCAGGTGAGTGCCGCCTCCACTGCTCCAGGATGCTGCTGCTTTTCCCCTTAATCTTCATCTTCAACCTGATTCTGACACTGCAGACTAAGGAGATTGCTTTAAGTACACATTTTTTTCACCCATAAGAAGGAAAAATGCTTTTTTTGTGTGTGTGTGCTGTAGCAGCAATTTTAATGGAGGAAGCAGACTTGAAATATGAAAGAACAGTGTTCTAAAGGGGTCCTCAATGCCTCTGCTAAATAGTTTGTTGGCTCAACTTGTAGAAGTGAAGTTAGGACTGACTTAAGAATACGAAGTGCGTATTAAGACTCAGCCAGGCAGTAGCTAAAGTATTTGAGAATGTTAGGTGTTTATTATGACTGGTACTTAATTGAGCCCCAATCCTATTGTTCTGCTGCAGTTAGCAGCTTGTCTGAGCTTCTGAAGAATGTCTCTTAAACTTGATTTGGGCCCTCGTTTTGTTGATTTAAAAAAAGTTATTCACATGGCTAGCTGTCATCTCATAGGTCAAAGGCAAATAGATGATGACAATAATAACTGCTGCATCAGACAAGAAACTTTTTCATGTCTGCCCTGTAAGTGCTGTACTTGCAAAGTGATGGAGCCCTAAAGGGGCCTTGGAAATTTAAGTGTGGGTTGTGATACAAATGCATATGTTGAAAGACTCAGTCTGTTTCTAACTAACTGAATTGATGGTCTGTATCTAACCTAATTGCACCCATTTGGTCTGTAAGAACACTTGAAAATTCCTGTTTGCTTTTCACATGCTCTGGTGTCACTGAAATGAACAAAATGTGTGAATCTGTCTCTTAAATGTTAAACTCTGTGTTTAGTGCAAGGTGGATCTAGGTAAGATTGAATCTGGACCTGTGGCTGAATTTGATTAATGATGAATATTTGGTTGCACTCAAGTCAAGATCACTGATCACACCTTGTTGCCTTTCTCCTGCAGGGTTCCAACATGGCCAAGCAGATTAGCGCCCCCTACATCGAGTGCTCAGCCCTGCAGTCGGAGAACAGCGTGAGGGACATCTTCCACGTGGCCACCCTGGCCTGCGTCAACAAGAGCAACAAGCACGTCAAGAGGAACAAGTCCAACCGTGCCACCAAGAGGATCTCGCACATGCCCAGTAGGCCCGACCTGTCAGCAGTGGCGTCAGACCTGCGCAAGGACAAAGCCAAGAGTTGCACAGTCATGTGAAGGCCAGGACTCCACCCTCAATTTCTGTTTTGTTTTTGTTTTGTTTTTTTTTTTTTTTTTTTGATGCTGGAAGTAGGCAGAGGAACATGGAACAAGGTGTGAGGGAGCCCCCTCCCTTCCCCTCACCCCAACACACATGCACTCAGACACAGGTATACACATACCAAGCAGTGGGAGAGGATATGGGTGGGTTGAGCTGCACTTTAAAGCATCTGCTCCACACAGAGTTGAGGTTCACTGCCTTAACTAAGCTGGAGTGCGTGGTGCCAAGAAATTAACACAAGTGACTTTTTTTTTTTTTTTTTTTTTTTTTTAAAGGATTTCAATAACCTCCCTCTTCCCTACCCTGAGCTTAGTATAACATACCTGTGCTTGCAGGCCTCAAGGCACATTAAAATGTATGTATCTGAATTAGTCTTACCCCCACCCCTGCTTTCCACATACGTACACACACACCACACACACAAAAGGAAGCTCTGTTCCTGCTTCTGTGGACTCTATTTACAGCTCCCGGAAATGTCATTGCGACTTCAGGAGCTTGGGAGAACGCAGTTCAGGCCACACGCTTCCTCTTTGCAGGAAACGTGCAGGGGAAGGAAGTGATATCAGAGCTTTTTTTAATCCTCCGGTGTTCCTCAGAAAATGGGGAGGGGACACAAAGCAAAAAAAAAAAAAAAAACTGGCTTCACCTCCTTCCCTCCGCCAGTGCTGGGTAGTGGGGGGGTTCGAAGTGGCTGTGCTTGCAGACTGAAAAATGACAACTAGACAATTTCTTGCACTGGCTTCTGGAACTTATGTCTATGTCAGGGGGTGTCAGACAAAAATCTAAAAATGACAGCAAATCACTGTGGTTTAAATAATTACTTTCGTTTCCCCCATCCTTGCATCGCTGCCACATGATGTTTGTCCGACAGGGGGAAAAGACCTTTTTTTTTTTTTTTTTTTTTTTTGTCCTGTAGCGCTGACTCTGTTGCGCACCATCCTCCTGGATCTCAAAGCCTTTTAAGTGTTCTGTTTGTTTTCATGTCATCCTCGTGCTGTATTAACCTCAAAGCATATTCTGCCCTCACGGTTTTTGACCAAAGAGAAGCTTGAGAGTGAAATCCCAGGACCTATCAATTGATCTCAAACTGCAATTTAAAGCCCTGTTTTTTTTTTGTGCTGTGAATATCAAGGGAAGACAAAAGGGTGTGATTGGAGTGTTGGGCATGTTTTCATGGATCCTGATTGGCCGTCGTTAGTATGGTAACTTTGGCCTCATTGGCAGGCCTTGTTAATTGTAGGCTAAATCAGCGTTCCAGTCCTGAGGGGTTGTAATGATGATCAGATAGGATATTGGGGAGTATGTCAGTGGTGACATTTGTACACAAGCTTTGCATGGGATTACAGTATATGCATCCCTCAGCTTTTTTTTCCAGCTGGTTATTAGTGAAGTTTGGACTAAAAGGCCACCGTCGTTCAGTTTGTTTCCCATTGCAAGGATGTCCGCAGCTATGCAATACATTCATTTGTCTGTTCCCATCTGGAAACAAAATCTAAAATGATGCATATTTTTAGAGTTATTTTGTTTTTGAAGGACATAGTACAACCTGGGTTTTATAAGTTAAGGTCTTTTGTGTGTGGGGGAGGGAGTGTAAGGTGTTAAGCCAGCAGGCTGACATTCATTTGAGAGGGCTTCATCATTTGGGCTGGAAACTAAATGCTATTCTACATGTGACAATATGTTACTCTCTTGTTGCACTTTGTTCTGATTGGTCTACGCAAAAGGTATGATATTCCAATGTGTACTGATCTCTATAACTGGAGATACTTCTGAAGTGCTTTCAGAGTGGTGCATTCTGTTCCACAAGGGCAGTATTATCAGCTAGCCAGCATATGCTTTCTGTATATAATTTTTAAATTAAATTATGAAGTCCTTTTCTGTAGAACATCCTCACCTTTTTTGAATGTTGAAGTCCATTTCTAAGTCTTTTCCATTGATGTTTCTGATGTATTTATTGAAGTATATATTTTTTTCTTTGAAATAAATGTAAAGTAAAAGTTTAATGTTCATCTTTACAAGTTTGTGTTTGGGGTAGAACTCTATGGCACAGCAATACACAACACTCATCCAATGCCATTTAATTGGTTACTAAAACATTTAAAGTCAAACCCTGGACTGCCACGGTGTACCTTCTCATCAAAATTATTTCAACAAGTTTCCATTTTCATACATTTAAACCATATTAAAATCTGGCAGCTGTGGGTTTCTCAGATTTCACTGCATAATGCTGGACCTTTTTAATGGTTTAATGAACCTTGATTTGAACATTCACTATATCAGCATCTGATTGGATTATTGATTAATGAGGCACCTGTTGAATACTTATAATGCAATGCACCTGCCAATTAACACTAAATTTGACTGCTTTAGAAGTGTTGAAGAGGAGTTTCTACCTGTTCCATTTTGTCAAGTCATTTCAGAAAAGGCACAACACAAAAGCACATGACAATAAAAGTATGCAAAGGAGTGACAAGCAATGAGGTAGGACACTGTAATAATAAAGGCTGTGCAGAAAGTACAATTTGTTCTAAGCCTGTTGAGGTTCATGTTTGTTTGAACTTGCTGACAAGTATGTCAGATCTCTCAAAGCCATGCCTTTCAGGCCTAGATTCATTTGCACTGAAATTAAGTACGTTTCTGTTCAAGGTTCTTGTGCAACTGCTTTCTGTAGTGCCTCCCTCAAAAGTTTCCTTTTGGCAAGCTTGTATGTGAGCATTTTAAAGAAGAAATTCCTGGTTGAATTTGCTACTCTGTGATACTACTGTGAGATTGCATCTTGACCAGAATCTCTCTAGAGTTCACGTCAGCCATTTCCACATACTTTGAACTGGATTTAGTTGTAAGTCATTCAAAGATGAAACCGCTAAAGTTTCAGAGTTTAAGCTGCTGTTAGGATTATAGGCAATAAAATGTGAGTTGCTATAGTACAGTCACGACCTAATGGTGAGGCAGAAAACCTCACTGAACTGGGCAATAAACATGCTTGTATGCTGCTGCTCTTACAAATGCAGTGATTAAGCAAAGGTTTTAAAATGATTTCAAAGATTAATTTATTGGTCAGTCATGGTGATTTACAGAACTAATTTTGCATTATATTCCCTTAAAAAGGTCCCACAGAACATGGTGGGTCTATTATATGAATCCTGTAATGTGATGAGTCAGAATAATCTTGAGGTCTTGTGGGATATTTTTGATTATTCCTACTTAAACATTAAACATAATTGTCATGGGTTATTCCTAATGGTCACAGCATGCAATTTTATACTGTATGCATGGTAATGTTTTTGATGAGTTGCCTATTACCTGGGTGTTTGCAGTTTCTCATTAGTGTCCTTTAGTTTTGCTGCGCTATGAATCAGGGTTCTGTGTGTGTGATTCGTTGGGGGTTGTCTGAAGATGACCTTCCAGTCTAAAAGCATAGCTACCAAATGTTCTGAGTGCCATTACTAGGTAGTTTCTGTAGTTGTGTTTTTCATTTTTTGTTCTCCACTCTGAGCATTGTAATAAGCTCTTCCACGTAAGCATTGATGGTACCTAGAAACCCTTCACCTTACAAATACCCCATTATTTTTTGCCAACTAAGGTGCTCCTTTATGTTTTATTCCTTTTGAGAAAGTTTTGTGCACCCCAGTATTTTGTGCTACCATTTTACTTTGTAAACCCCAAAAAAATTACCACCTGCAATTTCAATCCAGCCTCCTCCCTCATAGGGTCACACACTCCACACCATCCCAAACATTTTTTGTACCTGAATTTTGTGTGAGTTATGTTTTTTTTTTTTCCGCTTTGATTATACCCCTGCATGTCCAAGCGTTTGTTGTGGTCATACAGAGGTGGGGGATGCAGCGCTGTTTCCCAGAAACTACTAAATGACTGCAGCAATGGAATGATACTGGGATTGATTACTGGACTCTCGACATTCCAGTTCTGCCTCTGGGGGAAAAACTGAGGTTTAACATCTCATTGGAATAAAATTCTTGCCATGCTGTTATTCAGACAAGCCATTTCCCCCTCTTGTCCTGAAAGTATAACATGCTGGGAATTTGTTTATCTTATCCTGATTTTGGAATCATGTTCTTTTACTCAGTAAAAATGTATGATTTGGTTCTAGACTTTACATTAATGGTAATCTGTACCTCTGGTTATAGATCAGTGTTCTTGTCTGATATACCACTTTATGCAGCTGGATCAACAGCCCTGGAGGTTTCAGGGAGGGCTTTCAACCAGTGGCTGATAGTTGGAATGACAAATGATACAAGTTCCTATCCAATCATAGACATTAATTAAGCGATTAAGGCCTAAGTTCAAAAGAAGGTCAGACCCCCATGACCTAACAGCTTTTAATGGCAAAAGTGTCCAATTCAACAGCTGGAGGGCTGTTTGGTTTGGTAAAAAGCCATCATAATTTGGCCTGAAATTATTTCATTTATTTAGCCATTTTATCAACTGTTTGCACTTAAGTGTTTTATAGTAAAATATTTGTAAATCCAGGGCACAAGTTAAATCTCAAAATGTGATCTATTATTTTCAAGAATGTTAAAACTAATAAATGGGCCAGGTAGCGCGTATGATGCTCCAGCTTCTGAGTTCTAATCCATCGTCTGCTGGAGAAATGTCAAGTTGTACGTAGATCAGATAAGCGCGTCCTTTAATTTGTCTCTCCGCACCGTGCAAAATCCTGAACTGGAGTGGCAGGCTGCTTTTTGCACCTGTCACAATGTCCTTATTATCGGAGCTGTGACTTTGCTGTCAGCCCTCACCGTGTCTCCTCTGCAGGAGTGAAAGCTCTGTGACGTGCGACCGAGGCTGGTTTTCAAGAGGAACTCAAACAGCCCATTTCCTTCTTTTCTTATCCATTGCAAAGCTCTTGCGGATAAAAGATGGAGTGTGCTAGTAAAGCATGTTATGGCAGAATTTTGGGGATGTAAATGTTGTGTAGATATACTGATTTTTAATAATGAATGAAATTATATGTAATATTTGGCACTTACTACGTTGGGTCAAATATAATTTGAGCAAACTGAATTATAAGATTGGATATAACTGAATTTAATTAAATCTGCAAAAGTAATTTCATTATATTTGGAACTATATCCTGTTATGAGCTCTGTATAATAGTGTGATGGACACTGTTTCCTGTACAACTTCACTGATCAATACATTAATGTACTCTGTCATTATAGCCCACTGCACAACAGGAATAGATTTGTTGCACTTGTCAGGTCTGGAGAACCATGTTGAATTGGGAAAACTACTGCTGAGGAACTGTACAGAGTAATTGAGTATACAAGCTCTCACTCTGCTTTTAGGATAACTTTCCCCCTAGTAATGAGATTGAAGTTTAAAACTGGAGGGCAAGGCCTGACCTGACAGGCATTAGGTGGAGGTAATTAGCCTATCCCAAGAGGAAGTGCAAATTTGCAGTGGGGCATGCTGAAGACAGAGAGTCAGGTTTTCCTCCTGGCCTGCTATAGCTGGAGCAGAGATTATGTGCTGAGGAGGCAAGTTTGCCTCGGCTGTGATACCATGTCTCTGAATGCAGATCTTGGGTAGATGAAGTAATTTCCTCTATGAAAAATGGCTGGGACATGCCAGCTTCACTTCTCATTTTAATCTGCCTGTATTTCCTCCCATATAGCCTCTATCTTGAAAAGAAATTTCAACGTCTGAGACTAAAAGACATTGCCCTCAATGTTGAGCCAACACCGTGGCAGAATCTTTCTAAGAGCAAAACCAGCCTTATGGTATTGGAACATGACTCAGTATGGGGGAAGCAGCACACTTCTAGCAAGGCATGGGGAGTGGGCTGGATTTCAGCTTTGCGGTACTTGTGTGACTGTAAGGCAATATCTGGGTGCTTGTGCATGTGTGTTTGCCACCAAACTAAAAGTACATCTGAGGAAGGTGTTATGTCTCATCTGCATGTGTATCTTGCATAACTTTGTTTTCATTGTGAAAAGGAAAACAGTTTTTGCAGGAGAGCAATGCTTTGCAGATGCTCTGGGTAATGCACCCACCTCAAGTGTATCATTAAAATGAGTGCACTAAAAGTAAAGGCCACAGTTGATACTACTACTTTCCTATACTGGAGACAAATTTTAGCAGGAGATGTTGCCCCACAAATACATGTAGGGAAGGCAGTGTTTTTTTGTTTTGTTTCCAAGGCAATATGTGAAAGCAGTAAAATATAGCTTGCAATTTCACAATTTATTTCGTTTCCCCTTTTTTTGGTTGGACTAAACATTAAAAGGTGCTTTCAAAATGGAGCTGAAGGTTCAGTTTAGCGACTCATCAGATTTGGTCATCACTGTATTTATCACAAAAGCTGATCCAAGATCATGTTTCCCAAACTTCATCCTAACCTTTAACAGTTTTGCAGATTACCTACAATAGATCTGGATGTTTGACAGGGAGGAATCTCTCTCTCAGTCTGAATCTCTCTCTCAGTCTGAAGTATTGAGAAAGAAGAGTTTGTAGACTGGCCCTTTGATCGGTCAAAGGTACAAATCCCAGACAGAGAGCTGTTGTACCATTTTGCAGTCCAAGACAGCCAAATTGCTGCAGGGCAGACCAGAGTGCACTACCAGCTCCATGAACCCCACAGCTAAATGCTGTTAACACTAAAGACTATGTTTTGCAGAAAATGGAGAATACAATGTATGGAACAGAATGTGATTAATGCATTCATTCTGTAACATAGATTTGAAGATTTGAGTTGGTCTCAGAGATGATAGAAATTCACTGTTGGTCACTAAGCATTTTGCTTTATGCTGATGTCTTGAACTGCAGTGAAATATGAAATTTAGCGATGGATTTTATTCCTTGTAGGAAAAAAGAATATGCCTCCGTATGTGAAACCAGACAATGCAACAGTGCAAGCCTCTGATTAATATTCAGTTCATATGCAACAGTTCCAATTTTTGTTAGTCTTGAAGACACAATAGCTTGAAACCAAATTACAATCAAGACCAGAGTGCTACTTAATTGCATGAGATCGATGCTAACTAAAAACTTCTATCCTGCAGTTTCCCCCATTGTCAGTCAAGCCCATTAGAACCTCAGCAACGTTTATCCCTCCAAAAGGACAGAATTGTTTGGCCAAGCAATTCCTTTATTTAGTTAAGGAGGCTGTTAAGTCTTCATATTTATCAGTTTGTCATCGGAAATCCAAATCAAATCAGTCAATGCTTGGTACATATATAATCGTTTGTGTATGGCCCATATATCAAAAGGATTTGTAGTGAGGAATGCTGGGTCACAACAGAGCACCGTGCAGAGAGTATGAAGCCTAAACATAAACACACCCCCCGAGTCACACCATCTACAGCTCCACTGGTTCACACACAAACTTTCCGTACAACAAACACACAGACTTGCTGAGGAATTTCAACTCAGTGACTTCAAAGGAATTTATTCATGAGCGAGTGATCCCAGATCTGGGTGCTGGGTGGTCCTCGGAGACCCAATGAACATTATTTCTCCTCATCCTTTACACCGGACACATGGGGGTCTCTGAATTCTAGAGAGTGATAACCACTTTGACAACCACTTCATTTTTTGAGAAAATAAAGCAAAAATGCAACAGGGATCTTGGTGGCAAGCATTGAAATGCCTTGCTAATAGCAAACCTCACAAATGGGGAAAAGTGACAATAGATTAAAAAGGTGCAGTAACAGTGAGTGCAGTGACTATATTCGATAAGCAGGCATTCAAACATTTTCAAAATGCTAAGGTGCTTTAGGCTGCTTACATTTTCAACATTTTACAGTGTGACTATTCATGTTGCAAATAAATGCACTACTGGGATTCAGATGGTTAATAATGAGTCCTAGTGTACACAGTGGACATTTTTAATCGCTTTCGCTCTGTCTTCTTATGGGTATATTTTTTTAGTATTCTTTGAAAGCCTCCATCTCGGCTGCAGAAGCTACTCATTCATAGTGGGTGAGTATAGTCTGAGCTTGGCTGATTCTTGGATACATTATTGATAGGTGCTGAATTTTGTCAGAGGTAAAAAGGCAGGGAGTTACATTTGCAGTGCAGTGTCTTTGAACAGCTATGACTAATCAGAATGTTGCCTGGAAATACTGTACAGTATGACAGTGGTTCAGTTTCTCAAGGGCTGCTAGCCCTTAATCAGGAGCTGCTTTTTGTGGTTGGTATTCACACATTACACAAGAAGGGTAAAACAAGCTAGCTGAAAAGCCTAGTTCATCCTTGAGAAAGTTCATAAAAACGCAGATCTGGGAATGACCTCTCAACGTGTTTTTCATAAGAGCTTGCATTGGCAGACATACCTCTGCATGCCAAATTTTTTGCTCACTTAAGATTTCTTCATAAAGGAAGGTCATATGGTTTTGCTCAAAATATTTTTTTCTCAATTACTGGAAGAGGCAGGGAAAAAGAGTTTTGGCCCGCATCACAGTTCTGCCTCCTGTGTCATTTTCCTGCCACTTAGGAAATCAAATATACAAAAAAACTAAGCAAATAAAAAAATCTAACACTTGGAATCCACTTGAGACAAGGCTTTGACCTTTTTTGGTTCTTTTTGACCACTAAGAGTTCTGAAATATCTTGAAAGTATGTGTCATCCATCAAATCTGCAATGCTGTGAAGGGGAAAAATATAAATAAGGGAACATTTTCTGGAGCATGTCTCATTTACAAAGGCTGTGTTTAAATAGCAGAATGAGAGAAATGGCACCCTAAGAACAGCTGCTTGTGAAAGCAGGTACTCTCCATAGATGACAAAGTAGCCCTTTGTTTCTAGATTACATGCAATAGCATGAAATCGTTTTCACCACAGCCTCCCATATGACATGAATGGAGGCTCGCGCTGCTTAACCGTGACCCAAAGGAAACTCCTGTCAAGGCCTGGAAATGAGTTTCTTTCCAATATCAAATGGAGTGTGTGCCAGAGCAGGTAGAACGGTAACACACAGTGTACCTCCCCATAAAGGCAAAGCAAATGTATAATACAGTTCTCCCCGGAGTCACAAGAGTCACATGTGTTTTAGATTCTCCCAACCGTTTATGAATATAGATTCCAAAGTAAGAGGAATATACTGTTCAGAATAATTCAAAAGTATGAATGGGAAAATGTATTGATGATTTCTGCTTTCAAATGCATAATTTCTCACATACTGTAATAGAATACCACAGAACCCAAATATACTGAAAAGTATATTCCTGGACGTATACAAATCTAAACAAAAATCCATGTGTGGGGGTGTGGTTTTTAATATAAAAATAAATTGCCTGGCATTAATTCATACTGCAGAAGCATAATCCATTGTGGCTCTAGCCAAACAGGCAGAATGCAGAAACGAACTAATGCTTTAGACAGGGCTAGGATGACATCAGTATGACTTGGACCGTGTGCTGAGCAGATTAGCCTTGCCTGATCAACAGCAAGACGGTACAGTTTCTGCAGTGAAGGAGTGCAGTCATTATGATTCTTATTATACACTTTTAGCAGCTAAGCCTCTTTCTCTCTCTCTCTCTGCTCCTGCTTGCTAAACCATGCAATGATCTACAGCATTGCTCCATTTCTGGGTGCGAACCCACAGTTTGAAGCGCACTCTAGTAGTTCTAAGCCGCCTTTGTCATTAAGAAGGTGTTTACAGGGAAAAAATTTCATGGTGACAAAATAATGTCTGTCTACAGGTTCTCAGGACATCAGCTCTGGAAAAGAATATAAGTTGCCATTCCTCTGTTTGAGAGGGAAGATTGATTGAGAAATATAACGTACACGCAAGTTCACATGTTCTTGAACAAGCAGAGATTTTAATGAGGGGGGGAAACGTCATTTGTTCCATGGTTGATTTTTCACATGCATCTATCCTTAGTTTTAATACAGAGTCAAAGAAAAATCTCCCTCTTTTTGAGCTTCTGTAGTGGGGTACCTCCCTTATGCAGCGCCGTTAATTGCACCAACCTGCAGTGCATATTCTCCCAGCCCACTGACCCCTGCAGTGTCCCAGTTCTTAATGAATAAGGAATATAATCATGTTGTGCCACGCTGTGCCCGCTGTTTCTCATTTACCTGACTGAAATCACATTATCTTCCCACGTTCGGCACACAAAGAAGCATCTGCCTGAGATGTAATGGGTTTGGCACACATAGCACTGTGATCGTGCATTGCCGCGGAAGCGGGAAAATGGATTAAAATGTTTCGTGTCACACTCGCTGTGGAATGCAATCGACTGCAGCGAGGATGCAAACTTTTTAGTTTTTTCTTAAATTAATGTATGCGACGCACCTCTGGCAGCTGATTGCATGCATGTACACATCTCGGCTTTCTCCCTTAATTGGGTCTAACCTGGGCAGGTTTCTGCCTCCGAGCGGGGCTTGCGGTTACTGCAGAATAGACCCATCTGCGTGGGATGGGTGCCTAATAGTCCTTCTCTCCGTCTCTGTTTATTAGCCTAGGGGGGAAAGCCTGCATACCCCCCGTCCCCAAATCATCAGCAATGACAAGCCCCATATCCACTGTACCCCACCCACTTTGCCTGGACTGCTGCAGCTGAGGTCTGCCTGGACCAGAGCCCCCTTCCCCTCTGATTTCCATAGGAGGCGCAGGATATGGTGCATGACAGCTTCCTCAGCGGTGAATCCATTAGTCCGCCTCCCGTATGTAAAAAGGCAGCGCCGTTTCCTCAATCTGCTCTTTTGCACCTTACGAGGGAACAACATTACAGGAGGTTCAAATTAAATGCACATTGGCCCGGCTTCACAGGACACTTGCTGCACTAATACGTAGGAAAAATATATATCTCGCCTTCAACTGTGCATAGCACTGGCCTAATGAGGGATCACAGGCTTTGGAAAGCCGTCAGGGAGAGGGAATATCCTTTTTAACATTGGGTGGGAAGGGGAACAGTCTTGGGCAGGGAAAGGGGATTGTTTCCGCATTCTTCCCAGAGAGATGCGCGAATGGATTCTGACAAAAGAATCCCCCCCCCCCGTTCGAAGAAGGAAGCAGGCTGAATGGATAAGGAAAAATGCTGTCAAGGAAAGACTAATCTGAAAGAAAAAAACACCCAGCATCTCAAAACATTAGGGTGATGCCCACAGGACAGTTTAAATATGCATTCCAGTTTATATATTCTGTCTCAAATATGAAGTTACTAAACGCATTTGATGTGAAATTTGAATTCTTTTTCTTCACAAACCACAAGCAATAAAAACGCTTATGCAGCTGGTGGCATTTTGGCTACACTTTATATACCTTTACTGGTTGCTGCATACATATTGTTCTTAAAGACCAAAAAGGTGGAGATGACTTGTGGCAATATCAAAACCGAGTTTCCTTGTGTCTGTTGCAGTAATCCAGCTTTCCCAGAAGTCTGTAGCTCTCCTCTGTAACTTTCTGTCACCTCTCCCTGCAGCACCCTTACTTTCACCATGGTAAACACAAAATACCTCCTCTAAGGCAATATTGCCTTTAAAAATCATATTTGAACAGGATTTGGAAGGGTATATTGCCCAGCCATAATGTAGCAGCATTCTCCCAGCCTCCCCCTCCAGTCCTGTTTGGAAAAAAATCTTTCACGACGCTTCATTGCGTGGCTGTATTAAGCCGAAGGCTCATCTTCCATAGAAGCTTCAGAGACCAAGACAGATCGGGCCTCCTTCAGCAGCTAGGCAAAACCCGCAGCCTGCCCCTTCTGAGACAGACGGGCAGGTATTTCTGTAACTCGCCCTAAGAGAGGAGATGAGCTACCAATTAATGCAGACCGCCACAGCCATACCCGAGGGAGAGGCGCAGAAGGAATGTGGAAACCATGTGGGCACGGCTGAGGAGGAACTTGAGGCGCAGAGGAAACGGCGTGGATGCCTGACAGATCCCGGCATCTGTTTCAAGGCCGCATGATGTTTGGGGAAGCGTTTAGCATGCATATGAATACTGCAGCAGCTGCCGCCGAATTTAAGGGCAGATCACTAAAACACATTTCTGTTGAATTCAGCTCCAGTCATGAGCCTTATACAATGCATGTCTTTATCAATTTTTTACAAAGGGATGAATGGATTCAAAATGATGTTGCTTCTCCTTTGGGCTTTAGGGGTTAAGGTTAACCAATCCTCATAAATGGAGTCCCTATAAAAATGGCATGGTAAGTATAAAGCAGTCTTTCAAGTTATTGCTCTTTTGAGTCTGACATCTAAGCTTGAAATTCAAACTGAAAAATGAAACGGTCATAAAACTGAGCGGGGGAAGGGGGATGTAGCTCATGATTGAAAGAATTAAATGGAGAAATGGTCATTGGAGAATGGAGAAACAACGGTCACATAAAAAAAAATCCTGGGGGTTAAAATGCAAATGAGATTGAAGCTGTAAACACTATGCAGCACACTCACTACATACACATGAACTCGGAGCAGATCCTTGACCGAACCTCACCCTGTTCCTCCGGGGCGTATTCTGCATGAAGGGGACGGGTAGCAGGAAACCAGCTCTTCGCGATTATATCACTGCTGGGCTCACTCGCTGCAGCAAACCTACCCCTCCGCAGTGAATAAAACGCAGCGGACTAGCAGAAACGCCCCGGAGCGGTTGAGAAGGCGTGTTCTCGTAACTCCACCTCATAAATCAAAAAGCGGTTGCTGCTGCCGCACTTGTGGCACGGCCGGCGCTGCCCCGCGCCAGTCGATATTAATGCGAGCGACATCGAGATGGATGTGACCGGGGCCGCTGTCAGAGGTGAATGATGGCTTGACGCGGATGAGCGAATGCAGAAATAAAAGGAAAAGCTGCAGCGATCAATCTGTGCATGTGCATGTGAGGCACAGTGTGGACTCATTACTGTATTACGTTACTGTACTCCTTACTGTAGTGTGGTAAGTCTCCAACAACATGGTTTTCCCAAAAGTCAGCAAGACGGTGCATTACATTATTGCTGTATTGTTTAGCACCCCTACAAATGGCAAGTCATAGACATTCACCTGTGATATTAAAACGTTCATACATGTCAGGCAGGGTCTTGTGAAGAAGACCATGGTCACAGTGCATTCCCATTTTACTAAGAGGGCTGGCATTTCAGCACCATGGTGATATTGTTATGCTGTAGAGTGGCAAACCAAAGTCCAGTCTCCAGCTCCAGAAAATATGCTCCATCAAAACCCCATAACTACCTTGTACAGGTAGTTATGGGGATCTGTTGGTGTCACTGCACTGCATTCCGTTCCTGCAGCCTGGAGGAACGCTGTCACCCTGTAAATGTAATTCCTCGCTCTCAAACTTCACCGTAATACGGACAGTCATGCATGTGGCAAATAGAATGGACTGGAATAGATACCAAGAGGGTTCATCATTTGCTGTGCTTAGGTTCTGGTACCAGGAGCAGTGTGGTGTAATCTTTACAGACCTTTACCAGTAATCACAAGGCTGCATGTTTGAACCTCTGGTGAGGCAGTGTACTCAACCTATATTGCTCCAATAAATATATCCAAATGGACATTTTAGTTTGCAATTTAAGTTATGTAAGTCGTCTTTGATAATGGTGTCAATAATTATAAATATCATCACACAGCTGAATTGTGTCCACATCGTAGTGGTGTCACCCCTGACATATACATATTTGTATACATATGTATTGTATATATTTACATTTATTATTTATTATATATATTGCGCTAACCCGCCAGGCAAACTTTTCAAGCCATCTCAGGTATTTACATATGATTATGCATTAATTTGTTTCTGCTTTCTGAAAAGTGCATTTATTGTAGGAAAGGAGAATTGAAAACCCTTTGAGTGAATAAAGTCAATATGCAGTAGGCTCACTCTGAAAGGAAAGGAAAAATGTAAAAGGAAACATAAAGGCCTGTGCAGTCTCATTTGAGTAATGTGCTCTATTTCAGCCCTGCCTGGTCCTCAAATAGGAAATGAGTTCGCAGGTCAAAGTCCTTCAAAGACAAATCTGCCTTTAATTAATTGTGCAGGGCACAGGAACACTAGAGGAATTCCGCTAAAACATGGCCCTGTTTTCAGAAAGTGCAGTTCCCAGCTTTTCAGTTCTGCCTGTGTCAACACAAATGCAGTTGACCTTTTGGAGCAATGGGTATCTTGGCTCAAGATGGCAAATTTGAGAGGGGTAGTAGATCCATTTTCAGAGTTATGAACATACAAAATGTGAATGAAAAATGCTGTTTAATTTGCTGTCTTACTTCCTAATTTACAACTCCTACTGGCATCCTGCTATCTTAAAAAATAGCCCTCCAATATTACAGGAACAGCACAGTCTTGGAGGGGGCCTGAAAGTGGGCTACACAACATCCTTTATTAACCAGATGCGTTACGTAAGATGGGGAATGAGATTACGAGTCAGCCGCAGCTGTGGAGTGGCATTTGGGTGTGCAGCCTGCCCCCAGGCCTGTAGGGAAGGGATAACATCTCCTCATTTGCAGACAGCTGCTGGGCTGAGGAGTATTCATACCGTAAACCTTAAATTGCAGGTGTGCTGCATGGAAAAGAGGGACTGAATATAAATGTCCTAAGGGACGGGCTAATTTACTACAGCATTTGCACTAGTCCTATAGGATGGTAAGGTAGAATGCGGACAGGCATAAGGTTCTCTGCCGTGTCCAGTTGGCTTTTTTGAACCCTTGGTTCTGTGTAGGATCCACTCATGGTGGATTGAGCTGCTGTGATTGTGGATCCCCATTGTTTGGGAATTAAGCAGCGCTCCCAAGTGTTGACCTTTGGTGGATCTGAATGCTTTTTGAAATTTTGCCTGATGATGGGATCCAAAAAAGGGATTCCAAAAAATTATGTGCATTCTGGCAAAGCAGAGACTTGTTGATTTTGTGGTTAAAAATGTGCGCGCTCCAATTGTGACGCAAAATGATTCCATATTTGGCAGGCCCTTGTTCCAGAGATACAGTACATGCAGAGCCTACAACATCTTGGTTTGTTGACATTTCACAGATATGTCGGGCCCCATTGTGATTTAAAATTGTTGAGCTCAGCCGGTTTCCAGACTTTAGCTTGTGAGAACAGTGTTGGGAACAATCACTGCTCTCCTCAACCATAGACCCTACGGGCAGCGTGTAACGCCAATTATACGGATGCCTCTCAGTGAAAGCCAAAGTTGTAAAGAGAGCAAAAAAGGTCTACGATGGGCAGGATAATAGTAACAAGTGATTGAAGCTGCACTTTCAGAGAAAAGCAGTAGGGATGTGTAGAGGCTAGGGAACTGGACTTGTTACCAGATGGTTGTCATGTGGGGCACTGCTGTCGTACTCTTGAGCAAGGGCCTTTCTCTGATTTGCTTCAGTAAATATCCAGCTGTATAAATGTATAGTATCTAAGATGTGAGCCAACAACCTGCATGTTACCCTGAATAATTAAGGCATATAGTAAGCACTATTAAAGCCAGACATAAATTAATCAGAATTATTTTCATCGTCATTATTATCTTTTTAAACACAATTTTGTCAAATGAGGGAAGAGTGGTACCCCAGGAAATGCATTTAAAGGATTCAACACCAATTATATCTGTATAGTGAAATATGAAGTGGTAGTTGTCAGACCTCAGAATATTAGCTGAAAAATAATGAATTGCATGTTCCTGTAGACTTCTCAGTTGAAATAGATATAGGCTAAGAAGGTGTGGAAAAAATGAGTAACACAATAATATACCTGTAAAGTGAGAAAGGGAAGTATTTGGTAAGACAGGAATGTGATTTAGGTGCTTTTTTCTAGCAGGAGGATGAATTTGAAAAAAACACATTCCCAATACATATATGTAGAAAACACTTTTTGTTTCCTAAACCTACATACATTTCAGAGAAAAAACCCCTTCTTTTTTTTTCTGGAAAACTTCATGTGTTTGTTTGAATGCTGCAAAATTGACAAAATTATTTTCACCACGGGGCAGGAGAATGTACTAATTTGTTGTGATAAAAAAGTTGCAAATCTTGAGTGAGTGAGCTTAAATTGTAATGTAATGTAAAACTGGCTATAGTAATATTATGTTATACATTTTTGATAAATGTCAGTAATTTTCAGCACATTAGTTTGATTGTTGATAGTCCGTTTATGGTTATTGGGCACATGTCTGAACAAGTATTTTTCTCACACCTACAACATAATCATCACTGGCTGACTGCCTCTATTTGATATGTGTGAGGTTAAGTTTCACTGCAGCAATATCACGCATCAGTGTTCCAGCAGCAGAGCCCTCTGCAAAAAGAATGTATGTGAACCAAGTGAGAAAGCTGTCCTACATTTAAAGGCTAAAGCTGGTTATATCATTTGCAGGAAAGAACAGACTGTGTGCTGTAGGAAACCAATGAAATGTACAGATTTAGGAATGCCCATTACACAGTTATAAATGAGCAGAGTTAGTCCATGAAATACCTGTGCCTGTAATGAAGGAAAGAGTTTCGCACACAGTCAACATGGTTTGCATTCTGGTTGCACATGATAATTCCATGGTGGATAAACTTTAATGACAGTAGGTATTAAGCATGCTGGTCTGCACCATAGCTTGCTAAGCCATTTACATGTTTCACACTTGGGATACAAATGAGTGCTGTGTGTGTGTGTGTGTGTGTGTGTGTGTGTGTGTGTGTGTGTGTGTGTGTGTGTGTGTGTGTGTGTGTGTGTGTGTGTGGGTGAGTGTGTGTGTGTGTGCGCGTGCACACACGTGTGCGTTTGTGTAAGATGTATGCATTTTTTTACTTAGTGTTGTGGTCCGTATGGAAGTCAACCCACGGTTACACTTCTCTCCTCCTGGCCAAAAATATGAAAGAATTACCCCACCAGTTACCATTTCCTGGAATACTGGCTCCTCTCTCACAGCTCAGGCATGCTCTTTCAAAGAGTCTGATATTCTTTCAGGGAGTTTATTCTATTTCCTGATGTCTGGTATGTATTTACCTTGTTGGATTCCTGTCAGCAGTGATGGCACACTAATTTCCCCTGTGTCTTCAGCTCTCCTCCTGCTCCTGCCTTTGAGTGGAGAGGCCTATTTTTTCTTTTTAGGATCAATACAGTGATCAGGGGATGCTTTTGAGAGTGCTGTACCTGGGATGCTAATCAGAGGGTAATGCTAATTCATAATGGATAACTTCCTGTTCTTAAAGTCCCTCACGTGACGCCAGCAATATGGATCCTTCCAAGCATTTGAGGTGGGCACTCAAATGGTGTAGGTTTGAGAGCGCATGTCATCAGCCTTGCCATGCCCATCATGCTAACAACAGCTGCTACATCATACGGAATCTTGAATGAGGGTTAAGGATCAAGTGGAGGATGTGCGTGAGACTGTCTCCGTTGCTGGCACCACGTCTGAACACCTGCAGATGAATGTCTCTCTGCATGATATAATCTGGGCTTCTGAAGCCGGATGTTTCTATCAGCAATATCATCTTGGGTTCCAATGCTGAATATGCATATGTGATGTGGACAGCAGTGTAGCATAGTGGTAAGGAGTAGGACTCGTAAACCACAAGGTTGCTGGTTCGATTCCCTGCTGTAGCCTTTGGACCAGTTACTTAAACCCAAATTGCCTCAGTAAATATCCAGCTGTATACAGTATATAGATAAAATATAACACTGTAACCTATGTAAGTCACTCTGGATAAGAGTGTCTGCTAAACGACAATAATGTAATGTAACGTAATGATGTAATCTGGGGTTCCAGTGCTAAATGTCTCAGTTTTCTTCCACTGTTGCTACTTGGAGCCCCAGCATGTGGGGTGCTTTCATTACTCTCCAGAGGACAATGAATCAGCCCGTTGCAGAGACATCAGCCTATAATGCGCTGCTGATTGTCCAGGATGGGGGAGTTAATAGCCACCCTGACGTGACACTGAATCACTTTCCCAGTGCCCTGTACCGCTCCCGTTGTCTCAAGCCTCCATCACGACTAACCCCAACACGGGACAAAGATGTGTGTGCTGCACCGCATGGATGTAAGTAATACTGTCTCTCTCTTTTGTGTGCAAAGTGGCATGCCATGCCACTGAGCACTCAGAAGATATGGGGCATTAATAAGGAGACAATGAGTGACCGACCCTTTAAATTAACCCTAATCTCCTTAGGACAGGCCTCCATGCTGCCCCTTCCCATAACTACAGAGCATTGTGTCATTAAATCCAGGTGATCAACCGAGAGTCAGTGATCTTTCCCATTACCTGGGGTCTGGAGGGTATTGCCCCCGCAGAGAATGAACTGTCTCTATACGCATCCCTTGGGGACAATGCCCCCACAGGGAATGAACTGCCTTTATAAGCTTCCCCCGACAATCAGTCATTTCAAAGGGGAGCAAGCTGGCCAGTTTTTCCTTTACTCAGCGCAAGGTAGCATTCATTCTGATAACCATTCATTCTGATAGGCAATGGAAAGTAAAAGACCCCCCCACCCCCAAATAAAGGGACCAATGAGATGGTGTTTTGAGTCCTTTAGGTGTTTTTTTCATGGGGTGGGCCTCTCTACCATCCATAGCAATCCTGAGCCACAATGTCATCCCACACCAGAGCTTTTACATAATTTCTGAAATACAATCCAAAATTTACTCTACAACTTTAAATGTTTACCATCTCATTGAAACTTAAACTGTGTTGTGTCTTTTGGAATACATGATCATTTTACAGGGAGTGCCAGGTTGGATGTTGATTGGGCATTGCAAATGCATGCCTGGCGCTTGTAATTAAGACTTTATTTTTCCTCTGAATCCCATTCGGTTTCCCCCTGAGAACTGCGTCTCTGGCTTGCACATGTTTATTGCTAATCTCTCCATCACTAGCATATCCTCAGTGGTAACGGTGATCCCATTTTTCTCACATATCGACCAAGATAAACCGCAACAAGTCTGTTGGCTGCTCATGAAGCATATTTTTGGGGTGCTGATTGAAATGTATGCATATACTCTGTACCTCCAGCAGCAATGCTAGGAAGACTCATTTTATTATTACAATCAGTGTGTGCAATAGACAAAAATTAATATAAAGCAAACTTTTGTCTCAGAAAAAATATTCAGCAACAAGAGACTGGGACAAGTAAACATGGTCTGCATAATGTAATGCGGCCGTCTAAATATTTATAAACCAAAGTGGATGCTTGCATGTTGTATACTTTTGTTTTGGTTTATTAGTTTGGTATGGAAGCTGTCATACAACAGTAACATGCACGCTGTGAAAACAGCCAGCCTTTGTCTGAACCATATGGTAGTAATGTGTACAACGATGGACTTATTACTTTATTTCTTTGAAAAAATGTTTCCAGATAAATGCCATTCATGTGAAACGGGGAAAAAGCAAACAAAAGAAACTGCATTTCCTCAAATTATTTAAAAATGCCCCCTCACAACTATTATATCAAAGACTCATTTAAAATGCAAACTATTTTCTTTTTGTGGTATCTCATCTATAATACATTAGGTATTAAAAATGCATGAATGGCTAAACTATCTATAAACCTTAGAAGATGGCCTAGATGACAATCCCTAAGCTTGCAGGAGCTCAGAGGAAATACAGGATGGGTGTTATGAAAGGAACTTAATAAAAATTGAGGATTAATCACAACACATACAACTAATTCAACATGGCTCATTCTACCCTAGATCGAAAAATAAAGATTATTAGATGATAACCCCCGTTATATTGCATTTAGTTCACTGTTTGTCATCACTAATCACATATAAAATGGCTGTCAATATCATGATGCAAAATTATGCTTAAGGAGGGTTCAGGACATCGGTAATTACTGGTCTAACCTGTATCCAGTATATTCCTTTGTAGAAATGGAAATGACACATTAACCATTCAGTGATATGAGTTTCTGCACATTGTTGCCATGGGAAACTACTTCTAATTGCATACATTTTCATGGCTCACCTACAGAACCTTGTTAATGCGCAAATGTGTCCAATGGCATTATTCACAAAAAGAGATTAGACCAGAGACTGCTGCAGTCATTTGAAGGCTGGAATAATAATCATTACAAGTTTAATCTTGTAATATTATTAACCCCTTTACATCTGGATTCTCTGGTATTTTACTTTTCTAATATGACAATACTGATATCATAACCAGATAAATGTCCAACCATCCCTTTCAGTCTATGGCACTACAATAACACATTACTTTATCTATTTGCTTAAGGTACACCCTTATTCGAGGGGACTTATCTTACACTGAACACATTACCCACTTATACAGCTGAGTGTTTGACTGAAGTAATTCCAGCTAAGCATTTTGCTTTTAAGGACAACAGCAGTGCAACACTCATGATGAACTCATGAACCTAAAACTCTCTTGGGTACAAGCATAGTTCCCTGATGACCATCAAAGTGTGAAAAATGCCACTCCACTATGCTCACTGTGCACCTACTCCAGCCTGTAAGGATGAAGAGCTCAGATGCCTCAGTGTACAAACAAAAGACAAAGTTAACTCATTGGGTGGATTACTCCACATAATGACAGAGTTGGAGACCTTTTGTCCACCTGTCAAAGTAAGTTTGCAGAGTTGCAACAGCAAGTTGCTGCAGGCAGTGCTACCTGTCTGCCACCCCTGCTTGGAACGGTTGGCTGACAGTCTGTGAGTGGCGCCTGACATATTGAAAATAATGCATGCCATTTTTGTGCCTGCAAAAGCAAGACTCTTTGTTCTTGTGTGTACACTGTTTTACAGTGCCTCATATCTTAAGTAATGTCAAATTCCTTGTCTACATATTACACATTGTCTATACAGCTGGATATTTGGCTGTCTTGCTCAAGGTGGACAACTGCAGTACTGTATGTATAATGTGAAGCAATCTAATTTCGACAGTCGGGTCACTGTACACTCCGTTTGGGCTCCGAAACATACCTGTGATGCAGTGGAAGTGTATTGCAGAGATGGGCATGAAACACAGTGGTGAATCAGGTCAATACTATATTTACCCTGACCCTGATCACAAATAAGGTTGTGTGCTAGCAAGGTGAATGGACAAATTAATCTTAGCGCATCTAGTGGGAATAATGTCTAATGATGTGGCATATTTTATTGATGCTCAGTACTTTTAACCTGTTATTGGGTAGAGTGAGAAGAGGCTGCACAAAGACCACTCAGTGCAGAGGTATTGGGAAATGGGATATTTAATTACCTGGGGTGCATGCTTGTTGGGGATAGAGTATTGAATTCCAGGGAGAGGTGACTGGGAACATGGGTACAACTGTTCCTAAGACCATAGTGTAGAATTACATTTAGGATCATTAACCTCGGCCACTCTTTTAGAAAGGCTTCCCAGCAATCAAGTTGATTTACGATCAGAGAACTGTACTTTAAAGGGAAATCGCACTGGATACTAAATTCTTGCTATTGTCACTAGGTTTCTGGTTCTCGTTATGTGCACCAGGTTCTTGCTTCTCACAGGGTACACCACTTGCCTTGGGCTCATTACTCTCCAGCTTTTAATGCTCTTCCAAGTCTCTGTGAGTGCTATGTGTGGGGGAAAAAGCTCTGAAGTCCATGAGAGATGCTTAGAGACAGAGAGTGACTCAGTAAATATTAAACATTTCTGCCTCATGTCTAATTGCAGGTGACAGCTGTACACGTTGCCAGCGCAGCCAGCTTGGAGGTGGTGGCAGGCATGGTGGGAGGCAGAGTGGAACTCATGTTCACCAAACTGCATATTAGATCTGGCTGTTTACACAATTTACAGCTTTACAGGCCTTTGGTGAATACTGCTGTGTTCGCACATGTCGCAGCGGTGAAATTCTCTTGCTGTTTATGCAGCACAAACAAGCGATAAAATGCGGTGTGTTTTGTTGATTGAGCTCCATTACCAAGAAAATAACGAAGCTGGGAGCTCGGTGCTCTTGGCAGATGCTCTGCAATCTGTTCCTTGGAGCTGAGGATATTTTGCTGAAAATGCTGTAAGATTGTAATCTTTCAGTACATTCAGAAATGTTTGACAATGCATGTACTCATTACAAACGTTGCACAATGTTACCTTTCCTTAAATGCAATGCAATATGACCTTCCATCAAGTCATAATGTTTGCGGTTTATTTATTTATATAATACTTATATTTAGTATTTTCAGAAATAAGTAAAGCCATTATATGATTGTACAAGAAAAATCATAATTTATTGACACCCTTATGCAACACATCACATTTCTCAAAAGGCATATATTTTGTTGTGCAGTAGCTTTTTAAAATATTCATTGAAAATCTGGAACCAGGACAAACAAATCTTGAACTGCAGGCATTCTCTTCCAATCTTTGGGGGGATCTGAAAACAGTTATTACTTAGAGACTTTGTTGCAGTGATGTTGCTCCTGGCTGCAATTTCATGGCCTTTGAGAAGTTAATGTGTGGGGTTTTTTTTTTTTTTTTTTTTTGCATATTTTAGATATTGGTTTACAGAAAACACAACTATTTCCATTGCCAAATCAGTTGACTTTCATGGTAAAGGCACCATCTATTCCCATAATATAGTCATCAGTCAATTATGTGAAAAAAATTTTTAGTATAGGGATATTAACAAAATCTTTGTACAATAATATGTTTACCTTGATATGAATTATTAGGATTTCAAAAGAGTAAACTAAAGTCTTGCTTGATCCTCTTATGCTTTGTTTTGCTGATAACAAAGGATGTATTTCATTTACAAGTGATGCTTTGGTGAGTGCTGCTGCTTTATTAACTCAAGAATAATGTTGATTGAATAAAAGCAAATGGATATTGAGACAGTCTGACGTAATGTGGAACTGTTTTGTGTGTTGGCGGTGATGTATGTAATGTGCTGCCATGGTTTCACAAACTGGGTTGTGCAACTGCAAGCTATGGTAAGCAGTGAACTTGGGACATGCTTGTCTGGAGAGGGGATGGTTGCTAAACTGATTTTTTGCTTATGGTAGCTAACATAGCTATTAGGTTTTCTAGATAGGTCTATCAGGTGTTGTGTGCTTGCAGTTGGATAAATTATGTTACTGAAGGCCTGGTACTTCACCCCACAGTTCGCTATTAGTGTTATGATGCTACAGTGAGCACAGCCACTTCTCTCCATCAGAAGAATCGTTCAAGGATACCCCGTTAAAAGTTTAAGTCCAAATCTGTCATGTCACATAACTCTTGTTCTGATGAAAGAGAGATGTTCTTTTACTCCCTTTTAAAATGTTTTTTTTTCTTTCTTTTTCAAGCTTCCTCTCAGCTGTTCTCATGTGAGTGTGTATTCCTCTTTAACAGGCTGTGAGCACAGATAGTGAAGCACAGATAATGGAGGAAACTGAGATCCTTGTCTGAAGTCTAGTTTTTTGGCCTGTGCCCTCCATTAGGAGGGTGCTTGGCTGTAGAAAGGAAGTTGTATGGTTCTATATGGTTTATAGATTGGAGTATAGGCCCACAGTTCTCTTATTTGCTTACATCTTCAATGAATAAAAAGGCTGTTTAGATGCTGTGAGAACCTCTGGTTTAGCTCTCCAGTGCTCTGAGATTGCGTCACTGTTGTGCTTGTTTCTGGGATGGTTTCCATGGCAAACCCCTCTGTGTTTCACCCACTGTCTGCTCATTACATCACACAGAACATGACCGGCTTTATTGTAAGATCTCAGCAAAACATTACTCAGCCTCGGTCCTCGGGACCTTCTGTGTATGCTGTTTTTTGTTCTATCCATCCACTTAATTGATAAGAATGTTAACTGAATGCCAGGCTTGATGTGACATCACTGGGTCATTTCCATAAGCAAATTATCAATGAATGTGCTTTGTTGAAGATGTAATTGTCCCATGGAAAAATGTTAAGAGCAAAGACAGGCTGAAAGAAATCTGCAATACTGATTAGTGTTCCACCTTAGCAATTAAGGGATTAGCCAGAACAAAGACCAATCAACACAGTGGGTTACCTAGGGTAGAGAAATAATGAATGACAATATAAAATAGAGCTTACAAATCAGAAGTAGTTGAAGATGACCTGAATAACAAAGACCTCTATTATAAAAGAAAAAACAAAAAAGCTCTGGTGAAAAAGAATGCATTGAATTGTTATCAGTTGACTTTGTTTCTTGGATTCACCCCTGCCTGCTTTTTAGTCATACACTGTATTGCCTGCAAAGAATTGTTGTTGGTTCACAAGGAGTGCAAGTGTCTTTGCCAAGATTGGGTCTTGTCTTATTCTTGTTTTGAGACACAGGCGTGCGCCGAATATGAATTGAAGCAGCAGCAGTTGGATAAAATACTGCACGTCTTTCCAGAGATCTGCATGCATGAACAGATAAGACTAATGAAAAAAGCCATATTCTTGGGTTTGGTAATTTGTTTGAATTACTTTAAGTGCAACCTGATTGGCAAGTTAATGTTTAAATGACACGCTTTTGTTTCATGCGTCACCAACGCTAAAGAGCTCAGAGCAGAGCCGAATTGATCTTTGACCGTAGTTAATTGCTGTTGCATACATTTTTAATTAAGAAACCACGTTAGCTGGGTATCTTTTTGAAGGCAAGGAAATTAAACTGCAATGCTGATTATTAGCAGTGCCATTCAGTGGGGCGGCTTTAAAGACCAAGACCACGTTTTGACTGCACACAAAACAACCCCTCTCTGCACAATTTCATTCTGAAAGTCAAGCAGCTTGATCAAATGAATGATTTCATCCAGAGGATATTCATTTGTGTGGGTGCGTGTGCATGTGTGTGTGTGTGCATGTGCATATGGAGCTATAATCTATATATATGAAGCTATAATCCAGACATGGTTTTGGTCTGTCTGTCCACCTTGCAATTTTTCTCATTTCATTTTTGATGTATTAGCATCAGACGCCCTTATCCAACTAAAGTAATGCAGGTTAAGTACATTCCTTGGGGTTACAAAAGCAATGCTCCAACTGAGAATCATACCTTCTACCTTTCCAGTAGAAATCTAGCTACTTAAACACCATGCCACAATAAGTCTTCTGTGAGACCTCATGTTACCCTCTGATTCACTTTGTCAGGGAACAGCATCCCTGCGTGACCTTCTTGTATCATTCCAAATTAGTCCTCTGAGCTCGGAAGGATTCGTTTCTAAGCCCAAGTTCCAGTAAAAGGGGACAGTTGGGGGCTACTCGTGACATCACCAGTAGTCACTCTGAAACAGTCAGGGGACACTAGTCATAAAGCAGATGGAGAGTCTAAGATGTCATCCCTCAATCCTGTGTGCACACTGCTGTGATAGTGATAGAATCCCCAGTGTTTGAACCCTCATCTGTGGTGACCGATAAGCAAGAGACGGGGGAGACACAGGACGTGCCTTTAAACTGATAACTGTCCTGAATGTGATTTTCATCATGAACTGGTTTGCCATTACATGTGTCACCTACCAACCGACCCCTATTTACACAGGGTCTGTTATAGACTTATAGCACCACTTCATATTGTTAGAGTTAATGGGTTTCATTGAATTTTTGTTGTACCAAAGAGGTCAGATCAGTTTATTTTTTGATAACCAAATGATTTAATGCTAAACACATAATGGTAATTGTATCACATTAAATGCAGCCCAGTCAACTGCCAAGATGATAGGTTATTTGTATTTAAATTGGCATGCTTGTTAATTAAGCAAAACAATAGGGGTGAGGGTGGGGTCACAGATTTTGTATGTGCTCCTTGGCTCACCGTGAACCGTGAATCGTGAAGCTGGCGCTTTAAAAAGATTAGCTCCACTCAAGATAGACTCTAAATCTGATTCCCTGCTTCCATCCTATTCTTCTGTGTTTGATCACGGTGTTCCAGTGAAACAGAGACACAAGAGTAGCAGGTCATTGATTGACTTGCTGATTGATGACAGCAATGTGATATTTGCTGTTGGCTTCTACCATCAGTGGCTGGCTTGATTCAACCATGTGTGTCATTATGAACTAAGACTTTGTTTTCTCACATCTTGCAGGCTTTCAAAAATCTGACATTTTTTGTAATGTGAACTTTTCAACTGAACAGTGTTTCAAGACAGCAACAGTGTCTCTTCCAATACAGCTCAGTGTAAACCATATGAATATTATCTGTATCATCTTTAATTCATGAGGATGCTCCAAAGAGCAGGCAGTGTTATACAATCCTAGGTAAGAACAGAGTTTATCTGCCAATCTGACTGAGCAACACAGAGGTGTGACTGTGAATGACATAATTTCTGTCTGAAACGCTGTGTGATTTCTCCAGTCTTAATGGGTGTCTGGGTGTTAAATAAACTCATCATCTGTCACTTACCAATCGCACAATAATAAATCAGTTGGTTTAAACAATGCTCTGCCCAGATAAAGCATGTTTGATTGTCCAAGTTCTCATTACAATGTCAATGCTCCCTCTCTGACACAATCAAGAAGCCGTGATATCTGTCTTTGTGATTCCGGGCCAATCAGAGCATGACAGTGATGACCCATCAGAGGTGATAGGATAATCTGAATTTTTTGTATGCATGGAATTCCATTGATAACATCTGCCCTTTCACGTGCATTAGAGAGGACTACAATGTGTAATGGTGGTTATATTTGTTTAAGAAGTGGCTAAATTTGAAGGATTGCAAATTGATGACTCTTCCTGGTTTAATTTCAGAGCTGATGAGGCCATTATGGAGGACTGTGAAACATTAGTGTTTATCTACAGTATGATCCTGAAAGTGAAAACAATTGGCCTGACTTCTCATGCCAGGGTGAAAATGTGTACAATCATACAACTCTCCTGACAGTAGGAGGTATTTGCATATGTGTGCGGGGAATATTAAATCAGATTTTCCAACCAACAGGCATTAAAATGAGAAAAAGACAGAAAGTCCAATAAATATTCTTCATTTTAATTAACTGTGGAATTGTTACACAAATAAGTAATTGGTTTTCCATTTGTTCTGACCATTTCTTTGTTAATGAATTACCTGCATGGGTCTGGATCAGAGTAGTTTACCAGGCTATACACGTGTTCGATAATTCAAGTAAATCAAAGACACTTTTGTAAATGCTGGTAATTATGGTGTTATGGTCTAGTCCCCTTAGCTACTTAATTACCAAGGAAATGTCCTACTTTTTCACTGTAAAAGATGCATAGCTATTTGGTCATATTTTCAAAAGTAAATGGAAAAAGCTGAGGTTTTAAGAAGCCTCTAGACATGAAAAAGTTACTTTTAATTGAGTGTTGAGCTGGCTGAATGCTAAATCTGAAAATGCAATTACACATCAGAGATTGGCCGCCGCTCCAAGCGATGGAAGCATTGCAGGGAGACAAAGAGACTGTCACACTGTTACAGATCAGATATCTCAGACTCTGAGGCTTACCTGTGAGACATGAAGCGTGCCAACACATGGGACTTGAGTAACAATTATGGACAGATGTGAAATGAATGTTATCGCTAACAAAGCACAACAGACTGTTTTTTAAATGATATCTCTCTGCAAATGAATCTTCTGTTTTGTCATCCTAGCAGAAGAGGCTCTGCCATATCACCAGATTGAAACTGCTGTAAATTAATGATACCTGTCAGGCTGGATCATCATATTTTCAAGTCCACTCATAGGGGGATGTCATTACAGAAAGCGATGGCATTTATTCTCCTGGGAGGGACAGGGAAGATCTGCCTTCTAGCGTTTCCCAGGCCCCCAGCTGGTCCTCTCCATGGAAACAGTATCTTCAGCACTAGGCTCCACTCCCATCCTCTACCCCACCCAACCTCCTGCCCAGAATTCCCTCGCTGTCAACCTTGTGAATTGGGAAACTAAACAGACAACTGTGATGACACCACATGAGCTAAGATGGCTAAATGATGTAAACCAGTCAGGTAGGAACTAGCTATTTACAGCCAGTTACAATACGGGATATAAAATATAAACGATAAGATCTAACCTTGACATTCAATTTCACACTTGGGTCAGAAAAATCCCCTGAGGTATGGAGAAAAAACTGCACAAAAAAGGGCGCATCATTTGGTAGCAGGATGCTTGATTTGTTTGATGTCTTACATCCCTTTCATTTTGGATTTTCCTGTAGTCATGTGATGTCGCCACAGGTGGCCTCGGTCTACTCCATGCGACACACTGGGTGGTGTCACCTTAATTACCGTCATTACCGCCCAAAACAAACAAGATGCAAGGAGTGTAAACGCCATCTCTCCTCACACCTTGAATTCCCTCTGACGGGGAAAGAGCTGTAAATTCCGCCTGTCGTTCGCATGTGACTCTGACGCCGAGTGGGCCCACTAATACGCGCTGCCGCCTGTGCATATTTCACTCCTAGGCACGGGTGACAGGCAAGCTGCGTGCGATGGCTCCGTAATCATACCACATCTGATGAATGTGCGAAGAATCGGGGGTGGGAGAGCTGTCACTAATTGTTCTGCTATAATGAATTCCTTTGGGAAGGTTCAGACGTCGCGCAGCGTTTTAGAGGGGACGGTTTATGTGCGTATTATTCATCTCCATTAGATGTAATTACAAGAACATCAGGACTTTGTTGCTTTTGACAACAGCAGAAAGGAAATACAAGAGTGAAAAACACTGTTGATGGCATGAGAACGATGACAAAACACAGCAGTGTAGCATAGTGGTAAGGAGCAGGGCTGGTAACCGAAAGGTTGCTGGCTCAATCACCTGCTGGGACACTGCTGGTGTACCCTTGGGCAAGGTACCCAGAACCGCCTCAGTAAATATCCAGCTGTATAAATGGATGACATGTTAAAATTGAAACATACGTAAGTCACTCTGGATAAGAGTGTCTACTAAATGACAGCAATGGATTGTAATAATGTAATGTAAAACATACAGCTACGGAGGAGGTTTTAACAGTCCCCACTCTGAGAACTGTTTCAGTGAATCAGCTGTAGCTCAGCAGCCCAAGTCCCTCTCCTCCAGTTCACTGTGTATCTTCCACAGCGAGCAACAGTCCCTTATGGTCTGCTTACTCTCAGTGACCCTTAGTGATTTGTGGGAGGCCTGTGGGTTACAGCTGGCCTGCCTGGGCTTCTGTGCCTTCCTGCCATGCAATGTCTGAAGGCAGTGTGTTTCCATGGACAGAGAATTTGGATTGTAAGCAACCAGCAGGTTTAAGGTTACGTTCCTTGTTGGGGTGTTGTTTTTTAACCCTTGAAAGAGGAATATGACCTGAATTTTATATGTAAATTTTTTTTTATGTATGTATGTATGAATATGTAGGGAAGGTAATGTTTGTCCTTTGTTCAGTCTCTTGACCATGAATTCAGTAAGCCTCCAGACAGCTGTAGATTAAGGTGGGAACGACCACAAGAAGGGCAGTTGTGGCTTTTTTAACTCTGTAAACCTCTCTGGTGAATACACCCCTTGAGTTGGGGAAATTATACAAGTAGAACGCTGGAAATCATTGCACAAAGATAGATTCTGAATCAAGGTTTTCTTTGTGAAAGGTGAAATTGTGAAGTGAACAATGTGAAAGCAACCTCAAGGTGATTGTCATTGTTCCTGTGATGTCAGTGTAGCAAATGGGGAAAAGAAAAGGAATGTTTTTGGGCTTTTCCAGGACTCACGATAAATTCAATGTTTGATGAAAAAGTAAACATTAGATGTTATGTCTCAGCTGTGGAACTGGTGCAGATTTTAACATCAGAATTAAATGAACAAATATTAACATTATATATATTAATATCAAGACATGTTGAATTGGTGACATTGCTATGTCAGCTGAAGGGTAGATTTGGTGATAAATTTGGGGGGTGGGGGTGTTGGGGTGGTAGTGCTAGTTATTGAACGAGATGAAGCTAAACTCTTCCTCAGTGAAAACTTTCATGTTTGGTTAGGCTTGAGGCACGCAAAAAAGCAGATTCATTTGGAGAGGATCCAATGTTAACTTGCTTTCTTTTCATCAGATTGTGGTGTCTTTTCAAATGGAATTTATTTACTGAGATTTTTAAAGTGTCATGCAAGATAATTAAGATTCTGCATTCCTCTACCCATAGCTTCAAACTGCATATAATACCTTGGAGTAAAAAAACTTCATTGGAAGAAAATGGAAATGCATCTAACCAGCAGTGAACCATGGACTGTTGAAGTCTCTGAGTATAAAAACTGTAATGTGAACACATACAGCTAATCCTGCTGCTTTCTCTCACTCGAGAAGAAAAAGGTTTTCTTTAGAACCTGCCTGACGAGGACAGTCTGAATAAAACCTCCCCTGAGCGGCAAAGGAAATTTCCAGACAGCGAGCGTCTGGATCAGCGGCAGCTGCTGGAGGGGCATTGTCCCTCTAAATCATCTCGCTGGAGGGGAACAGTCATGCACGCCTGTACTTTGAGACGGGGGGAAACCAAAACAATGGCTATTTTGGAAGAGATCTTAAGTCCATTTGCTGAAAAATAAATCTTGAGAAATCTGTCACGAGCTCTTCTGTGGTTTAATCGTGGTATTTGAGTGCCTGGGTTTACAGGCAGCTGTGGAACATGGCTATGAATGCCCTCTGACCCTCGAGTAACTCCATATCAAGAGTGGTGTAAATATGCTGTGTGGTGTGTCTTGCATGTCTCTGCTATGCTAAAATTGGATTTTGTGTAAAATAGTAACACTGAGGAAAGCATATAGTGAAGCGTGGGTAAAACTTGACACAACCTAATCCACATCTGTGCCTGAAGGGATATAACAAATGCTGCTTTGTGGCAAAGTAGGCAGATAATTCTTTGGAGGGACTATGTGACATGAGGCTGGCTGTTTGCGTATTATAGTGATGTGAACAAGGGTGGAGAGGCATAACGTTGTGATGCTAATGCATTACACCAGGTAGCCAAAACACAAAAAAAAATTGACAAGAAGAGACATCTTTCCTCTGCATCAGCACTCGTTGCATATTGGAGACACCTGCTTTGCAGCTAAAGGTGTAGCAAAATGAATGGTGACACTGTGTACTATGCAGAGGAGTGCATGATGGGTACGAATTCCCTGAGTGCAGCTGGCGGACCCAAACATCAAAGCATGCTAGGCATGTTATTCTTTCTATTGTTGAGTTTATACATGATTGAATTGGACAGTTATATGAAGAGCAATTAAGCTTTTTACCGTTTGATGTATGATGTTCTGGTGTATAGGAGATATAGTCACTAAAAACATCAAGGAGTTGCATCTGTTGCAACAGTAATTGAATGAGAAGTTTGAGAAGTTCTGTGTGGCAAAGCTCTGTCAAACACTAATACAAACATGATTGGAGAGCAGTATTTAGGTGACACTGGAATATGAAGTGGATTTTCATTTTTCTCATGAACTGTTTAAGGAAAAGTATTACCTATAAAGACATGCTAAGATGTCATAGCAGGGTTGTCTGAAATGTGTAGTATATGTTTCCATATTGAATAAAAAATCTTTGGTAACTGCAGTTAGGAAAGGATAAGAACTGAGAGTGGTAACCTACATCAATGATGAGGAGATTCACTGAAGGCCTTGCTGCACAATATTTTGCAATTAAGGTGTTGGAACCTTATGCACTATATTTGTTGCTTTACAGCAAGTTTATCTGCAGTTGTTGATTGTTGAAAATCCTTTTACAGTTTTTCAAAAACAGTGTCGAGAAAAGAAAGTGCTATTCAGAGAGACTTGTGTAAAAAAAAAATAAATGTCACAACCGTTATTATGATCCCAAATTACAGATAATAATAGTACTAAATGAATCTTGGTTCATTTTGAAGAGCTGATATGATTTGGATGGCTTTATCTACCACACCGAGCCCTCTGAGTCAACCCCGTCCACATACTACAAAATGAATCCGCATGGCATCTGCCAAGTAGTGATCCTAAAAAGCAAGGCCCCAATTCACAGCAGGCCCCTCTGTACCGCCCGCGTCAGTCTCACTCCCGGCCCACCCTGTCCCGCCATATGCTCCACACTCACACTGGCTCACGACCTCACCTCTGGGTCCGCCCCTCTCCCTGGCCATCTGGTCCCCAGATTCGCCCCCTCTGGTGACTGTCCAAATGGTAAACTGTCCCAACACCTGCTCTGGCATCCTGTAGCATCTCCAGCAGCCCCTCTGGCATTGGCTGGGCCCTGCAAACCTGAGCCAATCAAAACTCCGGGGCCCCTGTGTGCCCTCTTAATGGCCGTCTGGTTGGTTAAGTGGGTTGGTTTTGCTCATTGGGGTGGGCCTGGTTTGTCAGTTCCAGGTCCTGCCGGGGAATGCCGTAGATCTCTGTCAAGCCAAAGCTCTGGTTTCCGTTTATGACAAGAGCTGATGAAAGGGCAGTAAACCATGACTGTTTTAATTGCATAAGATGCTCTCTCCCACCTGCCTGTGGTAGTGATGTACACTCAGCTGGTAAAATCCTGAGGATGCGTATCAGTGTTCAGTGCCAGCTGTGTCTGTAAATGTGATTCCGTATGCTCTCTCCTAATGTGGGATTAAATTTCCCAGTTGTACTGATCACTTCAAAAAGCTACAGTGCCAGTCACAAGTTTGGATGCACCTTATTAAGATAATGGGAAATGCATTCAAAGACATTTAGATTTAAAGACCTATGCTTAAACACTTGAGATTTGTTTCTTAGGCATCAACTTCACTTTTTATATTTGTCTAGGCATGAATTTCTTTTCAAAAAAAAAAAAAAAACTGTAAAATTATTTTTTGCTTCTTTGAAGAACGTAGAATGTAAGAGTTTTGATTTTTGGGTCACTGCATAATTCCATTTGTGTTATTTCATAGTTTTATGTCTTTACTATTATTCTAAAATATGGAAAATGGTAAAAATAAAGAATAAAAGTTGTGTCCAAACTTTTGACTGGTACTGCAGATCTTCAGCTTCAGGAGGCAAACCGCCTTCACGCCATTGATTTTCATTCCGTAATCTCTGTTGTACTCCAACAAGTACTGTATAGGTGTCAGTGTGGAATAATGAGTAGGGATTTGTGGCAAGAAGCTTGTGGGTTTTAATCCAGGATAGCCGCTGCTGTGGTCCATTCAAGGCAAATACTTGAATTGTCTGAGCTAACGTTTCTCTGTTTTGGATAAAATGTCGAATTTGAGCTATGCGTGTCACCCTGCATCATGTAAACAGACAGACTAAACAGATAATATAATGTATCCTCCCAGTGTGTGTGTTTGATGGAGCAAAAGATTGGAGAAAAGCCCATCAGTTGATAAACTGCACGCTGTTGCTGGGATGTTATTATCTCTCTGTGTTTGTTTTCACAAATGCACTCCCCCGTTTCCACTCCTGGTTTCCATTGTTGGTAGCCTGGTAATTTATTTAGATTTATTTGGAGGACGAATGATGCCTGAACCCCTGCAGTCGCTCGAGGCTCCACCGTGAGGGTGAAAAGCCATTATTACAGGGAGAAGCCCCAGCAGGGTGCGGGCAGGCATTATGCAGAGAGTTTGTGAGCCGCATGACTGACAGTGGAGTCTCCCCTTCTCTTGCAACCTGTCAGGGGAGCACAGAGAGAGGGAGAGTGGCCACGTGTATTTAAATCTCCAGCAATGATGCTCCAAGTGTATTGTGCAAACAGCCATTTCTCTTATTTAATGACCAGCCCCTGCCAGTGTAATGGGGTTATTTAAAAATCATTTACATTGCTGTTTGGGGGCCATTATCTGCAGCCCTTTTGAAGATTGAAAATGATCACCCGACCATTTTCCTTATCTGAAGAATAGAATAACATAATCTATAGGTGCAAAAAGTTAGATGAGCAAAACAATGGGGAAAAAAATAGGAAAATACTTTTATTAGGTCCCAGAACAGATGCATGTGATATTAAAATGACACTTGTAGGCCTGTTACTAAAAGCTATAATGGTTCTCTCATTGACCCCTGTATTCAGTTAAGAGTGCACTGATCACCAAAATAAATGGAATACAGAAGATATGTGTTGAAAAAATTGACACTTGCATTTATTTTTAAGCCAATAATAAGAACATAGTGTAACATTAATACTAAAGAATCAATGTTATCTATTCTCACTACATTTAATCTATCTTCCTGTATTTTACTTAGACTACATTGCAGCCATCTCTGTTCTAGACAAATCTTAATTTGTCTAGACAAATATTAATTTTACTTATTAGCAAAAAAAACCAACCTAAAAATTAATAAGTAACCACAAGGGACTGAATCTGCCATTTGTCATATCAATGATGCTATTATATAAATGATAATGGTATATAAGAGCTAGAGCCCATTCTTTCAAATAAGTCATTTGTGATGAGGCTTAGTAAGAACTTTATTTCATCACATACTGACTTTTTCATGCTGTACCAAACAGCTTCACAGAAATACATTTGAATATCAGTAAAAACCATTAGAATTTATTCAAAGGGTTCTCTTGACTTCATATCAGAGACTGTTTCACTGTGTTCCAATCTGTCATCTACAGAGTAATATTGAGCCTTCAGTTCTCCTACAGGGCCATGTTAGATTTGTTCTCTTGGCATTGCTGAAGTGCTGCATTTTCCATTAATAATTAAACAAGAACATTCCCAGACAACAAAACCAGTCATTTTCACAGGTCCTGTCACTAAGCCAACTACCATGTTTTATCATAAGCTCCATGCTGAGGTGTCAGATCAGTTGGGAGTTGAGGAAGGGGTTTCAGTGGTTGGTGAAATGCTGAAGATGATTCTCCTATTCTCAGAGAGAACACTCAAGGGACAACTGAGAGAAGACTTTTGAAATACAATGGAAAAAGCTCTGGCATATTAGACTTCTGTTGCCAATTAACCCTATTAGCATGATCCACAAGGAACTGATGCATTCTGGGACCTTCCAGATTACAGAGATAGAGTTAATGATAATTCATTTAGATTAAAAATGTAATGTCTGTTTGTTTGCATCAGCATATGTTGTGGTGCTGAATTTGGCTTTTACATGGAAAAGTGTAGACCTGTGGTCACAGCCTGGAAGGTCTGGATGCTGTGCAAAAGGTATAATGATCATTTGTTCAGGGAACACTTGATTCATGTAAAAAATTTACTCCAGACAAATTTACTCACTGTGAGTAAATCTGATTGTTTGCTGGTTGGTTAATTAAAGTATTATTATTGCTTGTTTTGTTAAAGTATTAGACTTGAAAGGTTGTGGGTTCAAATTCTTGTTGGCACCGCTGTTTTACTGTTATGCAGACTGCTGAGGCTAACTTGCTTTAGTAAAATACCTGGCTGTATAAATGAATAATATGTAAATGCTACACAAGTTTCCTGTGGAAAAAGGCATCTGCAATCTGCTGCACAACCCTCAAATGACAAAGTGGCTTTAGCTGAGCAGACGTTTCTTGAATATTTATGACTGCACACATTTCGTTTCTTAAGTGGAGGTGTCCTATTTTAAAGTACACCCTGGCCTTAATAAAGGGCATTTTGCAGGTGTGTACCTTGTGTATATTCATGCTTGTAGAACTCCACAGAGCCACAGTGGCACAATGTCTCCCACCTGTGGGTGTGTGCCAGGGTCTTTGGGGGCAGAAAGTGATCAAACCCATACAGTGTAGGAGGATGAGCAATAGTGAACAAAAAGCCTCTCCTTCTTGTCTTGATAAATTGCATGAGTGTGGGGGAAGAAAATCCTAAGGCCTTCCCCTCCCTGTACCTACTGTTTCTTCCCCTCCACCACTGACTGCAGTGAAGACCAAGTTCCCACATATTGGCTGCAAGCCAAATAAAGTGGCCAAATAGTAAAATAAATGCCTCTCTCTAATCCCCTGTTAACATTACATATTTGCATAGAAAACAAAGGGAAACTTGCATGATACATGTCTTCCGTTTATTTAGCTTGGTATTTAAATGTAGGTTGACTCCCTTGCTTAAGTGATGCTGTGGCAGGGAATCAATCTTGCAACACTCTGGTTACGTGTCCAGTTCCTTTGTCACAAAGACTTCCAAGATTCTGTTCAGAGTAAACCAATTCAGTGTAGCGACTCTCTTGAGAACGGGAAGAGAAAATGCATCCTGATTGGAATAGGCTCATTTAAATGACTTACAGTTACAGAGTATAATCTGTGTCACCACCACGTTTGGGGACATAAATTGTAGAGAGAGATGAAAAGCCATGTCTGTCATCTTCAGAGATTTAAAAAGTACTTATCAGCCCCTCTGCAGACCCCATGTGTCCCAGACTACAAATGATCTGATGGCAAGCGGACCGTGTGCAGCTTGCATGCCAGCTAATTACAGAGCGCACATCTAAAAACCAAAATCTCCCAGCTGTGACGGATGCAAATTTGCACACATTTCTCAATTATGTGCTGGGCCATGCAAAAATATTCATGATGTAATGTCCATGTCTGAGGGGTGAAGGTTTGTGCAGGGAGCAGAGACAAGCCTGGTAACTAACAAAAAAAAGCTGACAAAAAAGAACAGTTTGGATGGAAGCGGTCTCAGCGCACCAACATACAGCAACCACCATGTCCAGATGTCCTGTGCTTGATGTTCAATTAGTTCAAAAGAACACCCACATGATAATGACAGCCTGCGGTGATTTCCACTGACGCCTTGAGGCTGAGGCGTTTCCTAAAGACATCTCCTCTCAGGAATCTGCCATGACAGCCATGTGTGTCCCCTGGGGCCTCCAGAGCCAGAGTTCATGAGCTGTTACGAAGGGAAGGGTCGGGGTGGGAGGAAATTGACCTCATCTCAAATTGAATTAGAACTGGGCAAGGCTGCGCTTGTTAATTGTTTCAAATGCCTTAAGTCGTAAAGGTTAGTAGTTGCCTGACCTTTTGAAAATGTTGATATCATAAAGTCATATTCCTGTTCTATAGACAGGAGTCTGCACAGTACTGCGAGTTCTTTATCTCATGTTTCAGCCGCTGTGGGTGCTATTCTTCCTCTCATCTGGACTAGGCCCAACAGTTAAAGTGCACTTGTGATGCATTACTCCACACAAACTTAAAAGCGGTCAAAATCAGAATATTAATGACTTCCCATAACAAGAGCAAGCATAAGATAGTCATAATCTGATTTTTATTGCATTGGGTGGAGTATAGAAAAGTACACTGGCTTCAGTCTAAACTGAGTTTATTGGTTATTGGCACTACACAGTGGTTTGTTGTTAAAGCTGTGACATGATAAATGTGTTTCTGTACTAATTAAATGCAATACAGTATTTATACATTTAACCCTGGACATACTTTGCTTTAATATTTTTTCACCTTTATAAATATACAGTCCAAAAGTATTGTAGATGAGTAATGTCTACACTTTCTTCTTCTTCCAGAATCCTTATGCTGAAAAGGTATTTTTTCAGGGGTCCTATTCAATGACATTGCCTCTTCATTATGGAACCATCTACATCTCTTATCAGTCCTGGTCTTGAGTAGCATACTGGCTAATTATAAATAAGCAGTGAATATAAGAGGAGTGTCAGTTACTGAAAAGGCAAGTAAAGTGGAGATACATTTGTGGAAAAAGGAAAGGTGCAGATATTATACATCCCATAGCATTTTGTTCTTGAGCATACCAAATACACCTTAATTTGCTGGGCCTAACAAGGATGATTTATTATTCGTACATCCAACCCTAGGAACTTCTTAACCCATGTGCTATTCTCTCTGTGTCAGTGATAGAAATGGCCAAATCCTGTGGGACCCACATTCATTCACAGACCACTCCCTGCCCTGTCTTTTCTAAGTGTCTGTCCTCCTTTGTTGAAAAGTGGAACATCCTGATGGTGTCTGTCTTTTACCAGCCCCTTCCATTATAAGACAGAGGTAATGAGAACAAATGCATTCCTCAGAGAAATCAAACACAAGACCTCCACCCCTCCCTGGTGCCAACCCCCACTCACCCCCTTCCCAGAACACCATTGTGTGTCAGGTATTCTCCGGAAGCCATCAAGCATCTCCCATCCTCTTAGGCCCAAAAAGAGGTACATTAAACTCTACCCTAAGGCACTGAATACCATTACAGAGAAGTTGTTTATCAATTCCATCAATGACACAATCACCGCGAACCCCCACAGGGGGCTACTCCTGACAATAGCGGCGGTGGAAGGAGCAACCCATCATCTCTTAATGGAGCACCGCGGTGGTCCTCCTCGGCGATCGCAGTTCAGCGCTGTTGCCCCGGGGCCAGTTTGGATGGTCTTTTCACCGCACTTTGACATGCTTTTTTGGCAGTCGGTTTCCACGTGGTGGTGTTTTTTTGGTGCGGTCGATCATAGGTACGACGCGCTCCCGACAGAGCACGCCTCGGCACCGCCACGTCTGGGCCAGGGAGCAACTGTCACTTACAATTACATCCAAACGGTGGAGTTTGTTTTTTCCACCCCAGTTGGTTATAGAACTTTTGATATTGAGCATGAAAGTTATCTGTGCACAAAATAACTCTCAGGATGTGATCCGCCTGAAGCTGAAAGCTGAATTTCCTACTGGAATACATTTTCAAAGTTCCTGATAACTTGGAACAGTGTTCGTGTATGTTTCTTTGGGGGGTACCGAGCTGCAGATTAACAGTGAAGTATTGCCCTGTTCCCAGCCTGTTCCAATCAAAATAATGTCAAACAACAAGAACGTTTTAACAGGATTTCAGGATTTTCTGGCCGCCTTTGACCTATGTGTTGATTCTGCCCTTCAAAAAGGAAAAAAACTTGCAAAGGCCCACCAACTGGGTCTCCAACAATTGTCCATAAACAGTGGAAATGGAAGGCTGTGGAAATAGTCTTAAATATCCTTGTATTCAGACATTTACACTGACCCAGTTAGGCTGAGTCCAAAAGAGGCTTGCAACAAATGTGTCACAGTATCGATATTTATGTTTCCTGTGAGATGGGTGGCTTCCATGAGGAAGAAATATTTTTCCTTCGAAGTAATATGGATGTCATGATGCATTGCGTCGCATCCGCATTAAATTTTAGAGCGAAGCTCCTTACATGAAGAGTGGTTTTGCATCAGCCTCCATAAACTCATTTGCGATAAATGGTATTCTCTGTTTGCTCGCTGTTTTTCTCACTGTTCTCTACGACAAAAGAGAACATAAAACATGGGAGCAGAAAGAGTCACAAAAGGGAGATGCAGCTGGCAAGGCAACTGTGACCAGAGAACACTGCACCACCCAAAGAAGTCTCATGCCATGGCAAATGCAGTCATTTATTTAATGCATGGAAGTCATTTATTTAATGAGACCATAGCTTTATTGGCCGACCCCTTACCCAGGGTGACATACAGAATTAACGCATCTTTTTTTCTGTATTATCAATTAATACACAGAATTATTTAATAAGGCAATTCAGGCTGCCTCGATCGAGGGTGCCACAGCAGAAATCCACATGGGAATCAAACTTGCAACCATCTGGTTCCAAGCCTAGTTCTGAAACGACTCTGATACACTTCAACATGTGAATTTGTTTTGTTCACTTAGTCTCCCCAGTTGCATCACATTACTGTAATGAATTATAAATCTGCTTGACATTTTAACATACAATTTTAATCACACAGTTGCACAACCAGATCACATGAAGCCATTATGATTGGAGGGAGTGACATAATTCTGTATATAGTTCATTGTATTGACATGAGTTCTTTATTGGGTAATATATAATATTGGTGATAAAATATATTTTTATCATAATTCAGTGCCATTGCATTGACTGTTACAGTCACTGTTAATTAGACTTCCATTTTCAGTTAATCAAGGAAAAATAAACCCTACACATGTTAATGAATCTCTGGGTCATGATGCAAATAAAATGAAAATATTCTTGCGGATGTTGCATACCCCTTACAATAGGTGATGTACATTAATGTCAGCTTCCATGTTGTTAAAATGTCATCATTCAGAGGGAGTCACCTTTTATGTCAGTGATATCAGAAATCTGAAATGTTATTCATGTTTTATTTATATCCATGCTATCTCATTACCTAACATGTCAAGGACTTACCATCTCTAGCTATCCCCAGTGTTGACTGTGTACATACTGTATATGCAGTTATATAATTGGTGAATAAAACATGTTGTTCACATGTTATTCATGTTTTATTCATATCATTTATGATCTCATTGCTAAACATGTCAAGAGCTTGCCAACCATATTTTCCCCCATGTGAACATAACAACCTATTCATCATAAGTGAACAAAATGGCATTGAATAGGTTTTATTTGAAAACAGCTGTGTAGCTGTAGGGATCAAAACTACTGCAATGGAAACATCAGCAACATTTTGTTGTATTTTCTCTTTTATCCATCCTTTGAATACACGTCTGATTTTTTCCCCCTCTGAACATGTAATGGCAAACAATGCAGAGGTCTGAACCAGAGTCAGAGTCATGTTTGCTACCTGTCTGACGAGAGAAGGAACTGCAGAGTCTGTTTCCAGTCTTACTGTCTCTGTTCCTTTATTTTTCATAACTCTACTCCTGACACTGGCATTTCTTTGAAAGGGATTATGGTAGGTGATACAAATGTGTTTTCGACAGATATGTGGCTTTTTTGTCAAAATGAAAAAGACAAAACAAAAACAAGATTACAATGTTGTGGCATCATTTTCTGTTTATGCAAAATGACTTATTCATTTGAATAGCATCATGGATAAAAAAACATAAGAGGATTTTCAAAGTTTTTGCATCTCATTGTGTTTATGAGAGAAAGGTGTGAAGGCAGATGTGAGTCAGCCTGCTTGTGCTAATATTCTCAGGGAGTATCAAACAGGATATTGGAAATTTAAGATAATATGGGCAGTGGGGGTGGGGGGTGGCACTAGGAGAAAGGTCAGGAAGTTGGAACATAGGCTCCAGGGAAAGGAATAAGTGGTGTGGCCTGGAGACGGTTGTTTGTGTATTTTAATCTGTAATTACTGTAACCATGAATAATGCAATAATGCAAATAATGCAATGATCTGTGGGAGAGGGAAGGCTTAGTTTTATACCCTTTAAGCCCTTTAAGCTTTAAACCAATGTCACAGAATGCAATATTGTTTTCAAATGATTAAAGAGGAGAATTTCAAAGAATGCACATGAAATTCTAATGGTGGATGATGATTATTATTATTATTATTATTATTATTATTATTAATTTCTTGGTTGCTGTCATCTAGAAACCACTACTGAAGGCTATCCCCATACAGTCTAAGGTTGTTCACTCCTAATTCAATTTCAGGGACATTTCAGATGAAAATTTGTTTATCAGGCTAAGTTCATTCTGACAGGTGTGCCAGTTTGGCAATGCAGTGTGTACCCAAAAAAAAAATGGACTAGAGTTCGGCTATAGAGGTTTGTCTCGGAACAAACTACAGGGTGGTTCCCTCTCAAAGGTATCGGACATGACAGCTATTGGTTTTCTAGAAAGGCACCAACTGATGGTAAAGAGATGCATACTGTTTGGAATACAGGTGTTCACCATCAAAACACTAATTCAAAGGAAACTGACAGCAGCACCAAGTCAACTAAAGAAAGATCCATCGTGATACACCACCACACACCATGATACACAAAAGGAATCTTAGTTGCTTTTGTTTGCTAGCTCTAGGTCCAGTATGTTTACCATGGGCTTAGACATAACAAATAAAGGCTGTTTTCCTCCTGCATATTTTATGCATTTAGATACAAAATCCTCCAGCAGAACCACATCTAAGTTGGCAAGCAAATTTAACAATAGAATTTTGGTAGTGTGAAACCAAAGAAAAGAGACAAACAGCCAAAAAAACAATGTTGTTTGCAAACAAGCTCTGACCTGGATTGAAGCAAGTGAATTGCAGTTGCAGCAGAAACCTGTGGGCATGGTAATTTAACCTCTTCCAGGCTTGGAGATCCAGTCCTACCCTCCTAGCTGCTTATTAGTCTTGCCACTTGGAATATGCTGTGACCTCTCTGTCTGTTTCATAAATTTTTTCTTACTTTAATACCTTCCTAGCATAACACCCTTAATCTGCAAGGGTTTAAGGGAGAGGTCAAAAGGATTGTATCACCTTCCTGATCTGATATATACTGTCAAACATGTCCACATCCAGCCAATATAATTGCCTCACTTTTCTGGGTGCAGGGATAACAGATCAGAATATTCTCAGGTCTGTGTCTGCTAGAGACAAGTGGATTCACTGCACCTTGGAAATTGAAACCTTGAAAAACACCTTTTTTTGCAAGACCCGCATTGGTCACAAGACCATGTTAATTTATAATTAAACATTTCAAAAAGAATCACAGCCTATAAGCAGAACCGAACACACAGTGCATCCAGATATTATATGTTTGTGAACTTCTGCGGTTGTTTTCTCTCTTTTAGTAGCTACCTATCACGGTTGAACAATGAGAACATAATGGCTTCCACCGAAGTGCAAACGTGCTTGCAGTGGCCCAGGGGTTTGATCTAATGAGTTTGATATTACTGACCCTGGAATAACCCTGGGAAGACATCCAGCGCTTAATGAACGGCTCTGCACTGTCTCTGTGACGTACGTCTCGTGTGAGCCAGGGGTCAGATCGTCCATGGCCCATGCCTTCCCTTGCTCTCCGAGGCGTCTCGCTAATCAACGGCAAATGAGAGCGCTGGGGTGAACGAACCCTGGCAATGAGGATGGGCCATTTTTTCCTTTCTTTCTTCCTTTCTTTTTTTGTTGCTGCTGTTGTCCCAAATAGGCTGGAGCTGAAGTTACGCCTGTGTCTAAATAAACCTCCATTACAGAGTTAGGAAGGAAAACCATGGCCTGAACAGCTGTGATTCAACAGCACTGCACGCCTCCTTTATGAAGATGTCATGCAGACAGGGTAAGAGTGAGGACATGTCTGTGTGATGAGACATGACAGCTCAAGTAAACCCTGCAACTGTCAACTTTGTCCTGATTTGTGTAAGACTTTTCGTACATTCCAATGAAGCAATGGAGGAAGAAGCGGCCTGCTTTTCCTGCTGAACTCTTCTGATGTGTAATATAAAGGCAGCCCCTTTATGAAGCATGGTGTATACAGGAGGGTGAAACGAGAACGAGCACAGACCGTCAGGGTGCTGGTGGAGAGTGCATCATGGCTCCCACCTGAGGTTTGCAAAACAACCTCCAGTGCATGGGAACAGTTGTGCTATAATGGGGGTTTACATTTAATTTGCATTTCAGAGTAGAAATATGGCATTGTTTTATGAAAATGCATGGTACAATATGAAGCAGTTCATGCCTAGTCACTAGGATATCATCTAGCAAGAACAACGAATATGTTTGCAGCTCTCAATTTAAATTTGACAAAAAAGACAAAGATATATTGCGCTATAACTTTTCTCATGGGTCTAATTTGAAAATGTATACATCCATGTGTATATAGTGTTTATTTTCTCCATGCTGTTTCAGAACCCCTTATTTAGTTTGTAGATGCACTGTATCTCTCTGTTTAGGGCGAGGACTTTCCTGTCATCCCTATGATATAAGATGCAATATTAGTCCTCTGCCACTTAAAGCTTTCCACATAGTGAAGTATAATGGTAGCATCTCTCCTCAGTCAACCCAATTTCTGTAGCTAGTCTATTTCAGGCCTTGTTTGATTTTGCATCATTGCCAAATTGCATGCCGCCTTTAGATTTGGGGAGTATAGGGGTAACGGAGTCAGAGTTGTCAAAGGTTCAAGAAAACTGATCTACCCTTCTCCTGAGTTCTGCATTGGTTCTTTAATTGATGATTTGGATATTTGCATTATACAGAGATGAAAAAAACATTCTTGGGGGCTTATTTGTTTTATTTGATGGCTTATGTAAAGACTAAAGCTGTCCACTCTCTTGTGAGTATTCGGTTGCCAGATTTTCAGTTAACTGTGGACAAAGGACTTGGGGAAAAAATATATTAGTCTGAAATACTGAAAATGTCCTGACAATGCCAAAGGCACACAAAATTGTCCTGTCCATCCTGTAAAAAGGTGAATAGTGAATGTGAGCTATACATTTTAAAGCAATACCTCAGCTTCATTAATAATGGATTGATGAATAACTCAGAGCTGGACAATAGACTTTGTCAGTGATGTAACCAGCTGGAAATCACTTCTGCCAGCTTCACAACTGTCGCCATAGTTAGCCATTTCTCACATTCTCATTTTTTTCCCTCAAAGCAAGTACTGAATAAATCAAATGACTTACCAGGATCAGTTTGGAGACTTTTTAAACTGAAGAGTTTCACAAACTGATTTCAGAGCAAACTGCAGCTGCAACTGTCTATCATGGATTTAACTAGAGGATAAGTGAGATATGTGAACACAGAAGTCAGGTTACATAATGATGCTATGATGTTGATGGGTAATGATTTCGCAGCATACATGCCCCATGATCTTGCAACTTTCAGCAACAGACCAAGGTTCTCAGAAGAGCCCATGAAAAAGGTTATCTGTTCATGTGCTTCCCATTAGATACTTCACAATCTACGGAATCCCACAGTAGCCATCCTGTGCATGCCCATAAAACATGGACTGGATGACAGCAAGAGCTTGAAATGAGCTGAGGAGGGCTGTCGTCAGCGCAGAGTTTTGCCTGTTGTGTTTAGCCCAGCAGGCGCACATTTGGATCCTGTACTTTATCAGAGGAGTAACAAAGTGGAACCACTTTCAGCTCTGACGGAACCACTCTGAGTGCAGAAACGGCCTCCCGAGGTTGTAGGGTGATGAAGGCCTGCCTCGGCGGCCGGCTCGCCTCTGCAGATCTTTCAGAGTTCATTCTCACTCACTGCAGAAAGGTTTAACGACCTCACATCAGGCTTCAAAAGACCAGAGTGGAGTGCAGGAAATGGTCAAATTAAGACACATTAATGGCCGGTGCTGGCTCCCTTCGTTGCTTATTACAATGTTCTCAGGTTTTCGCCCATGAATCATTCACGCTGTTTTCTGAAACTCTGAGCCAGAGACATTTTTTGTGTGACTTTAAGAAATTAACTGTTTTACCACCTGCACCTGATTTCACCATTCAGTTCGTTTAATTCATTTGCAGATTTATAAGTCACACAAACTCCTACCATTGTTTACAGTGAACACATCTGCTATGGTTCGCAGCCTCATGGAATGTCTCCAGACACCACAGTAATGGACTGATGTTGCTGAGTGAATGTGGAATCACCCCCAAGGGAAATGATGTTTCTGCATTGGTCTAATTCTCATTCTTGTTTCTATTACATCCTCGCACTTACCCCTCATCTTGTGCTGTTCAGTAAAATATATGTCCTATTTAGTCATACTCAATCAACTCGATGATAAGCCCATAATGGTTTGCCTCTTTCCGGCTCCAGAAAGTCACTTTAAGTTCTATATGAAGATGCCAGAGGAGAATTTTCAGACAGTCCCTACACAATTAACCAAGGAGACAAACTGGTCCCATTCACAACTACAAAAAATCCCACTGAACACTTCCTTTCTGCATCAGCTGTTCATGGCACCCCTCCTCCACACACCCCTTTCCTTTTCTCTGTTTATGATGTCCAAATGGAGGGTCACTTGCCTTGGCCTGAGGCCAGATGCAATGCCTTTGTCAGACTCAAAAATAACTACCAGTATACCCAAATCAATCACAACCTTTACACTTGATTGTGTCAAAATTCATATGTACTGAAATTATGATTAATCTGGGAAGGTTTATTTCTGTTTGACTGGAAAGTGCTTCAGTTAGACGAGTTTGTGGTTTTGAACAAATCCAGAGGTTAGTGTTTATATTCCTCGTGTTCCAGGAACTTGCATAACAAAGAACAAGGCCTTGACTTTCTACCACACAGAGGAGGAAATGCCCCTAGTGTTGTCTTGACTCCAGGAACTAGAATATCCGAACTTGGATGTAGCATTTCCTCTGCAGTGACTCCCACAGCAGCAAGGAAGTGACCTGCCACATTTCATTTCCTGTCTCTCCAGTCAATGACCCCGGTAGCTGGGAATGTCTTCAGGTTTATTCATTTGAGTTTCTATCACTGTTGATGTTGTTCACACCATCCTTTGTATTCAGCCTGGATTCTGATTTTGTCTACCTCAGACCAGCTAAAGCATTTTGTGCAGCACGTCTCTCTTTGTTTATTTGCATTTAATCCAATTTGTTACATAATAACGCAATATGGTTCAGAATGAAATCAGTAATGTGTTTCAGGCAACTGTTGTGTACAATTAAAGGAATAACTTTTTTAATTGAGTTAAGTTTCCCAAGCTTTAATGGGTATTTGTAGGTGGCTGTTCATTTTGACATGTAACAGCATGTTCCATGTGGTGTTTCCTGTAGATTTCATATTTGTTTTGCATCAAATATTCTGTTCAGCGCTCTCTGGGGAACTTGAGAAATGTCCCCCAGGTTGACTCTCATGCACAAACGTGTAAAATTGGTCCACAGCATAAATCTGAGTGCAATACTAATTTTATTTTAATTTCCTCATTCAGACGCAGACAAAAGTACGCACCAGTACAGCAGATCAGGTTGACATTGTAATCAAAAGGGAGTTAAAGTAATTGAGAGTTGATTGGCCTCTGTGGTTTAGACTGGAACCTTGAGGGCACCCTCATGAGTTTTTTTTTATTTATACTCCTGTTTGTTTACATCGCTTGGTATTTTCAATTGTTTGAGTACCTCAGATTTAAAAGGGATTGGAAAATGTTGTTTTAGAGGGGAAAAAAATTCCATTGTGTCTGTAACCTGACCTCGGTTGTGACAGGAACTGTTAAAGAGCAGCTCCTTTCCTCGCCTTGGGATTGTTGTCAGGGAGGAAGGGACCAACTCCCAGCCAATCACCTGCTCCACAGAGCGGAAATGGTATTATCTTCAGATGCCAAGGAAAGGACACGTTTCCTTTACCCCAGTGACTATAGAGGCCCTTCATTCTGGCAGTGGCCCAGTGCTTTAGACCACATCAGTGTGACAGCATGGTAATATTTGCATAAAGCCTTTCCTGAGAAAAACTCAACATGTAAATTGAGTTGATGAGCCATGCAGAAGTGCGTTTTGTGTTGAAATTTTTTCAATCTGTTTGCCTAAACTCCTTCCAGGCTTTGGTGCCATACCTATTTTGGATTTTTTTTTTAATCTCTAAAAATGCTTTTTTCACATGACATGATAAAATGGGCCATGTATCATGCACAATGTGTTATGAAAGCTTAATGCAGCTGTTGTGCCATAGTCATGTCGGCTTCATGCAGTTGCACTTCATATACAAAGTGACTGAATCCTCTGGTCTGTTGTGTGCATGTGCAAGTGAAGAAAGGGGGTGTCGCTCCTTGAAGCATTTTTAAATTGGCTTGTTGTGGTTCGTGTTGTCATTGTTACTGTAATTATGAGTATTATTATTCATTTGTCTTTATCCAGGGTGATTCACATTTATTCACGTTTATTATTTACATATTATCCATTTTCACTTGAGGCATTGCTTATCCACTATGCATACATACAGAATTAATTGTGAATTAGGCATAAGATGATTTTTTACAGATGGTGAGCTATTCACCACAAAAAGATGTCCTGATAAGTTTCTTACCATGGAGCAAATTTCAGAAGAGGAACATTTTCTTGTGGCCAAGTGATTGTATTACAAGGGAGAAATACTTCTAATCATTTAGAAAGATATGGACAGGCATGTGAATGACAGAGGATTGTATTTGCAGCAACAATTTAAGAGAAGCAGAATTATCAGGGAAAAGTCCTTGAAATGACATGGAACAAACAACATGGAATTTTGCAATAATAATTTAGATACACATGAACACAGCAAAACATTTCCAAAATAGAGTTCATATATGTGCCAGTGTAATGGAATAGACTAAAATCTTCCAATTGCCAACAACAAAGTAATGTGCAACATATTTTTTTTTCTACAAAGGTGACCGATGTTAGATCAGTGTAATGGCGAGTGATGTGAAAATTGCTGACCTTACACTTTATACCTGGTTAAATGCAACTTTCAGGAGTTGGGATTAGGGCTAGTGTTCCAAGTAGGGATTATGGATCAGGTTGGCATGAGTGGTAGGGCTGGTGTTAGGATTTGGAAAAGATGCTGGTTTAAATGACATAACATTATTGTCATTTAGCAGACACTGTTATCCAGAGCGATTTACAGAGGTTACAGTTTTTACACATTATCCATATTTACAGCTGGATATTTACTGAGGCTTTTCTGGATTAAGTACCCTGTCCAAGAGTACCGCAGCACTGTCCCAGCAAAGAATCAAACCAGCAACCTTTTGTTTACAAGCCCTGTTCCTTACCACTATGCTACCCTGCTGCCGTGTTACTGTGTTTGTCCTGCAGCTGCCCTTTCAGCTTCTCTTTTTTTTTTTTTTTCCTTCTATGTGCAGACCATTGGGATGAATGTTTATTCCTTGTTTTGGAGTGTGGTTTGGTACTGGGTGGGGCTGAAGTCATTTGATAGGATGACTGCATTTTTGTTCATCTCCCTGTTTATTTTTGCTTGGGCTTGTGGTTGCTTACTAGTTTCAATATTGCATCCAATGGCTCAGGATTCCAGTGGCCATGTTGTCTGTCCAGTGCATGTTGCCACTTGTTTTGAATTTCCCTTCATCCAGTTTTGGGATGTGTGGTGTGTAGTTGTTCTGGTATGAGTGACAGGGCTGAATGGCAATAATAAAAACACATGGAAAACAGTTTATGAGATCAGTTATATGTTGGTAAGACCTTAGAGCGCACATGTGAAAACAAGCTAACAATGAAACAGCAAATACCAGTGTTTATCAAGGTTGAGTAGTGTTCATGCAGCATGTATCTAGTATGATCTTCATAGACCCTCACATCCCCACTCATCACTGTCAACGGAGCTCTCATTCAAGTCATCCTAGTGTTTGAAAATTTTTCTAACAACCTCTGCTACACAAGGTCTGGCTGGTTTTGTTCTGTTGTTTTTTGTTACCAGAAAACGAAGCATTGATGGGTCACCCAGATTTACTACATGGAGAAAAACTTTGTCATGAAATGTGGATGTATTCATGTAAACTGGAAAAGGTTTCAGTAGCAGCTGTTTAGCCACACGGGGAGCTCTGTGTCTGCTTCTCTTGAACTGCCTGTCTTGTCAAAGGTCACTGAGACACAGGACCCCCCTATCCTCCAACTCCCTGCCACAGCTTCCAAAATGGTTACACATTATCTTCCATACATCATATGCTCCAGACTATTCTCACATGTAGTTCCCCGCTGGTGGAACAAGCTACCTTATGCCATAAGAGCAGGGGTGTCCCTCTCTATCTTCAAGAACCTCTTGAAGACCCAGCTCTTCTGAGAGCACCTCCTCTCCTAAGCACTTCTTACAACTCCAACACAATTCCACCTCCGTGCACTTTATGCCTCGCACTTTTTTTTCCTGTAACTATTTGTTTGTTTTCTACTTTCCTTGACTTACTTAGTTGAGTTTAGTTGTTTTAGGTTGCACTTAAAGCTTACTCTAAGGTCTTCTACACTACTGTAGCTTGCTTGCTGTTCCTCACTTGTAAGTCACTTTGGATAAAAGCGTCTGCCAAATGACCTAAATGTAATGTAATGTAATATGCTAATGACCTGATGAACAAGTCCTTAAGTCTAATACCACAGGGTGGCCATTTCTGCGAGACCCCTCTTAAAAGGTCTTAGAACTTATTTTTTAACAAATTAACCAGATTGTATAGAATTTTACTGTGTGAATGAACATTTATCATATTCAGTCAGAAAACAGTGGTCACACTTGGCTGAGTGATTCTCATGAAGGGTGACTTTGCAGCTGGATTTCATCACCTTTGGTATCTGGTGGTTATCAAGTGGCTTTTGTCAAGAATCAGAAAAACTAAGCTTTTTTGTAGTAAAGCTGTATTTACAGTGAATGTCTTTTGTTACATTTTATAACCATTTTATAACCAGCCCACTGACTTCCCTTATAAAAATATTCAATGTATCATGAAATTGTTACATCGCTAAAATGGGGAAGAATCGAAATTAATAGGAGCAGGAGTTTTGCAATAATGTTTCACTCCTTTGAAAGTACTGACATTTTTTTAGATATGAAGGTACCTCCATGCTGTCCCCTAGTGAGATTTGTGTGGGAGAGGACATACATTTTTAAAACCATATTCAGAGTAACGTTAGCAATGATAAGTACCTTGGCTCAAAAACTGTTTGTTAATTAACTGTTTGAAGTTATGGATGAAGAAAACTAAAATATGGTTAAGCTGTCTGCAGTCCTATTACATCCACAGTCCTATTACATGCAGTTAAAATGTCTGAAGACATGAACAGAAAAAACATAAAGTGTCTGAACACAGCTGAGTAAATAATAAAGTTTAGAACATACATATTGACAGCATTATGATTCTGACATCATTTCAAGATGCCAGCACGCCTGCCATTTCCATGGTTTAGGTGGAACCATGCATGTTCTTAAATCAGTTTTCATTAGACCTTATAGCCAGCACACTAAATTGTTCTAGTATTAAGAGCACTGATAAAACTGATTAAAGGTTTTGCTTATTAATGGCTTAATTTTTGTGGAACCAAAGGAAAGTTGCCAACACTACTCCATGTGGGGCTCTGGTCCCTACTTCAAATGTATGATCACAACATGACTAGATAATGAATAAATGTGAGGACCTATAAGAACCACTCACGACAGAGTCTGACAGTTATGCCGAAGTCTGAGAAGTTCTCCCACTCAATTCAAGAGGTCTAAGAACATCCTTCTTGAATTGAGTGGGAGCTAATATAATTTTTACCAAAATAACAATAAAAGGTGGGCTATCACACACTGGGGCAAAATGAGATACTGGGTGGTACCAAGAGGACATTGGGGAGTTAATGTTGCATTGTCTCCCTTTATAAACGTCCTTGTGTCTTCATAGTGACATGCATTTCACCTAACCCTGTGCAAGTCCCCCTAAGCTTGGTTGTCATCTTGCATATAGATCCTGCATTCACAGCATTGGCAATTTGCTGCCAAGCAGTATTTTATTTGTTTGACACACCACACAACATTTTATTTCTTCACTCAAGTTCTAATATTAGTACCTCTATCTGTACCACTTCACTGTAAGGCAATTTCAGAGTTGTAGTGTATCAGATAATCATGCACATACCAGAGAATTTCAAACATTTGGACATTACTGATGATATTACCTAAATGTGTGTGTGTGTACATGATTGGGACACATTATTATATACATCAGCTGTAAGCACATTACACATTATGTGCACAGGAACAAATATAATAGTAGTTTTATGTGTACCTTGATGAATGAGGCTGCTAGATATTTGCTAAAGCCATTTAGGTTATGTATTACTTGAAAGCACAAAGGCACTGGCCTACATGGGGATTGAATTTGCAACCTTCTTGTTAGAAACCCATATCTTCAACCGTTATGTTACCATTTCTCCTATTAATGTTGATCCTCTGGTATTCATGATGTTTGGATGTGATTGTTTATGGACATGAAGACACTGCACATTGTAAATAATAATTAACTTAATCTTGGAGACATGTAAAAATCGCCCCAGGAAAAAAGAATAACGGTCTTTGCTTTATTTGGAGACCACACCCTCCGATTTCTCAGACCCCTCTACATTCCTCCAAGCGCATGAGAAAGCTATGCATTCCAGAACATAAACCCGCCTCTATTGGAAAATAATGGAAAATAAACCAACACTCCCATTTTCTGCCTCACTGCCTCCAGATGTTTACATAAAAGAACTGCTGACCAAGGCTTCTAAAAAAACTGAGAGGAAACGGATCATTCCTCAAGCCACTCACAGGGCGTATCAACACCCAGAACCTCGAGACAATATTTTTATTTGCATTTTTCCCCAGATTAAAATGTTGATTTAAACATTTCATGGCCCACACTACCCTTGGAAGCTTTGATTGCATTTTTTAAATCCTCATTTTAAAGCATATCAAAGATCAATGGAGCACAGTCACAGAAAGTTCAGATATTCTAATATTGAGAATGATGGGTGGGGGGGGTATTGAAGGGAACACAAAGAAGATTCATTATAGCAATAGCTACAGGATGATGCTCTGAAGCCTACATTCCACTACAAATAATAAATGCCTTCACATTTTTCCTTGAAAAAGAATGATCTAAGGCTGCTTGATTAGTTTATTCTCAGCCACTTGATGTGGGATTTGCATAGCTCTCCTTTGATTTAAAAAAAATTTGATCACTTTCATGTAAAAACATTTCAAGTGACAAAAATCAACTACAATGATCCTGCATTAAAAAGCAAGGATAGCAAGATGAAATATGTGCCCTTCAAACCATATAAATGTTTAATTAAACAAAGTGCATTATTAATTTCGGCTGAATCCCCTTACATTTTTTCATGAGTGATTTTGATATATATCTTTAAACTCTAAAATTTATTTTTGCCTGCAGAACACAATCTTAATGGTCAAAAATTTGTTGGAACAGGAGCTCCAATTGGGGTAAACAAACAAGCTGAAATATGTGTCCATGTGTCTGTTAAGTCATCTTTAAAAATGGTTTGGTTTGCTTCAGAGAAAGGACAGGGGCCATCTCTCATCCTGAAGACAGAAATCCTGCACGCTGACTTATGAAATTTGAAACACACCTTCGAGTTTTACGCATGGGAATGTTGCTTGGACGCACATCAAAACAACCAGTCAAAAGCTGACTCTTACCCACTCTCTCCTGTCCTTGTCACATTATTATTGCCTGCAAGTTAGCACAGCTTCACAAATTAAAGTCTGCAAATGTAATATCGAGCTTCTCGCAAGGGGCAATGGATCCAGAAACAACACTGTATTATTTGCTGTATTATGTAACTTCCTTACAGCAGTTGCTGTGATGTTATTGCCAAACAATAGGAGAAAGGTATTTGTTTGTGCAGTTCTCCTCCTCAAGGTAGGCAACTGCAAACACATTTCTGTTAAACAGTCAGCTGTCAAGTTCCACCAGTTCTGCAAGCAAAGGGCTTAACACAGAAGTGAAGTAATCCTCTTAGCTCCTTCCTAAATGTCTACCTTTGCTCTCTGGGTCAGTCCAAGGTCACAACTTGAAGCCGTGCAAATGTAAGTGCAAAATATGTACATGATCTTGAATATGATATGCTATATAAATGTTAGGTCATTAATATTGATGAGTAGATAAATGATTACCAATATTAATTAAGTTGTTGATGCACTTTCTGAGACATCACTCCCTCTCTGTGTGTAAATTAGTTGATGTTATGAATCACTTTTATACTGCCTTTGGGTGGGACTGGATGCAGAGAAGGTCTCTAAACACATTAGTTCATTACAGTTAACTCAGGTTAATCACCTTCAAAATGGATAAAAACCAATAATCAAGAGAAGGAAGCCAATTCTCCCAAATTCTTTTGCTGAGCAAACCTGCAAATATGAAGGGGAACAAGGCCTAACACAGCCTGTTATACAGGCATTACAAGGGGCTGTGTCAAAGCTGAGATGTCTGTGGAAGAGGAATCAATGAAGCTCAAAACTGAAGTTGAAATCAGATTAGTGTCAACATCTTTCTCACTTATGTTGATTTAGCAATGTGTAGTCCTTTTGAGACTTAGACCTAGTTCTTGATATAAGGATGTTTTGCAGCAATGCCAAAAGGATATCTGAGGCCCGGCCTGAACCATACTATCTAATAAGGAAACAAGCATTAAAATATGTTTTCAGTCGGCATCACTGTAGAATTTATTATAACATTTTATTTGTATAATTTAATTCAGTATTTGGAAAGTCTTACTTGTTTTGCATGACACAATAAGATCTCATCCCTTGAATTTTTTGGAGGGATCATTTTTTAGTCTTAGAGGTTGGCATCCATATGGAACATAAACATATACAAATCCTGGGACAAGAACCACATTTCTTGCACATAGTGATTGTGGTAAATAGGTGTTTAATTGTTTTCTCTTACAGTAAGATAAGCTTGCTTCTCTTCTTCAGATTATGATAGCCAACTCACAAGTGTGTTGTCAAGGCAATAACAACTATGAATATCCTCTTGTTTGTTAATCTTGTTAATCTTGTGTGGTATCTATTTATAGTGAGTTGTGAATGACCTCAAAGTTCAGACACTGGCCCGTTCTAAACCAGGAATTTAAATACATAATTCATACACTGAGTTAAAGTAAATGACAATTTACAAACTCTGCACTGAGTAGGTTAAACTTTTGGAGAACAATTTCTGCTGTCTCAGGGGCATCAATTTTTTCCTAGGAGTGTCTGAGTCCATAGAATTTTCTGCAATTTTTGATCCACAAATAGCTTACCTCGACTGTGGACACAGATCACTTCACTTTTTTTAAATAAACAAAGAAAATGAGTGCTGCCAGAAATCAAAAAGACTGCAGTGTGACTAAATAGAATGGGCCTTTAACCTGACCTTATTAACAAAGTGGGATTTGCCAAGGCAACTACTTATATTGAAATAGTCAGGACAGTATTCAAAGATTTTTTTGTCTGAATTTTGGAGGTGTAAAACAATTTATCTGCACATATTCTCATACCAGGCCAAACCAGCTGTATCCACTTTGATACTCCTGGCCCTACCCAAACATGAACTTTCTGAGGGTGTCCACATATGTTTCTAGAGCAATATCATCCCTAAGAATTCAACAACCAGGAAAATGTTGGTGCATTAGCTCAGCTAGCAGGAGATGGAACCCTGTGAAAACAATATACTCAGTATACTGATTTAGAGTATTCTCTTGTGTTGTGTTCCTTTTATTTGTTTTCAAATGTAAACGCAAACCTCTCTGAGAAAAGAGTAGAACGTTTTGCAATAACACTTTAGGAGTAAGTCTCTGTTAAACGTTTTTTCTGAGTTCCTGTTAAAGCCGACAGGCCCCAGCCTTTTGGTTGTGGCTGGTTCTTATTTCCTTTCCCTTGTTGGACTGTGAAACGTTTCCTTGTCAGCTCTTTTCCCTTTGATCGGTATGCAGGTCTGACACATGCATATTATCTCTCGGTGCGTTTCAGAGACTTCCTCAACACTCATAGGCTGATCGGCTCAATGGGAAATTAAAAGGAGGGGCAGGCAGAGGCCTATCTGTAGCTTATGAATCTGCAGAAAGCTAAGCACTGTCACAGACGCCGCTTAAGCTACGGTATCTGAGGAGTTGCTCAGTGATACTCTTAAGTTGCTGACAAGTGCTTCTATTCTGCAGAAACTTCTCTCTGTATTTTGTGTCAGCAAGTGGGGCTGGCCAGGGCTGTCTGAAGCGGTTTTTTAAAAGGTGAGTTTTTTGGTGTTTGTCAGCATTCCAGTCCATCTGAAGCCTGAGCCTCAAAAAAAAAAAAAAAAAAAAAAAAAACACATGTAGCATTAAGCAGACCCAGAAAATACAAATCAAGTGATTGAACAGTTTCGTGTATAACACAAACATCTTTTGCGGATCGTGGCTTATTTGCTTAGTATGTTATACAAATTGCTCAATGTGATCCTTCATTTTCTGGGCAAGTCAGCCATAGGCAATTGTATCAATGCCAATGCGTTGGACTTTCACGTTGGTCATGTCTGCTGACCATCCCCTGTCCTGCCTGTGATAAAGGCTGACCTCAATATATCACAGAGTTGGGGAGGTGGCAGCCATGAACACATGAACACAAGGCTGCAAGGCATCATCATCATCAACAAATCACTGACACCCCACCAGAGCGTCCACACTCTCACATGCTACAGTGACATTTCTGGCCCTTTCCCAGAAAACTTTTTTTCACCATTTTCACACTGTGTTATGGGGAAGGTTTACTGCGTGACTCTCCCCTTCATGTTTACACAATGTGACAAGCAAATTTATAGAGAACTAATGTGGAAGAAATGTTTAGTCACTGGGGTGGAATTCTGCTGCCTCCAAATCGAAAAATAATCTGTTCTTCATCGTATCACCAATGCATGACATATCTAGGCCTCCACCTTGGAAAAAAGTCAAAATCCCCAGCCTTGGGGAAATTGCAAATCTACATTGTGAAAACAGCTTCAGATCATCACCACTGCTATGTACTGTGATCCTATTAAAGCATTGCTGTTTTTTTTTATTTATATAATAAAACCGCCCTGTTGGTCATTGCCAGATGCCTGAGTGGCATTTTGAATTTATTTGATGATCCTAGATATGACTTTAAAAATAAAGTTAAAATAAGAGAGGGTATTCTGGAAAGAAATTGTAATAATGTTTTGTGGTTTATTTTTATCCTGAATTACATTCTGATGTTCCACTTCACTGCCTTGTCACAGTGGTTCCTTGTTCCACCTTTGTTTGTTTCAAAGTGAACGGAATGTATGGACCAAAGCCAAGCTGTGCTTTATCTTGTTTTCCTTGAACACTAAACACATTAAGGGAAATCTCCAAATAGTGTCTCAAATCACTTTACTCTGGGGCAGCTTCTTTCATTAACATGGTTTAATGGATGTATTTTTTTCCATTAAAATAACAGATGCTGTTATTTTTCTCAGCACAACTGGAAAAAAAAAAACAAAACTAAAACCCTCAGAGTTTCTCACAAATGTCTATTTTTGAGGTTGAAGCTTCAGCGGAATTGATTCTTCATACATGGTCTTTCACTTCTTAGTCTCCCCTTCATTGTTTTGTCAAATGTCTCTCTGAATCCGAGCTTATGTTTTCCGTGTTCCTGCTCCTGAGCTTGCAGGGATGTAAGCAGGCCGTGTCTGGACCATAGCTGCACGTTTTAGAAAAGGAGGTGTCTTTAAACACACTGCCCTTGTCACACTCTCCATCTGTATGCAAAAGCGTGCATCTCCATCCATGCTGGAGGGCCCTGCTGTGGAAGCTTGCGGTCTTCATAGCGTGCGTCTTCCCAGAGGAAGGAGAGCGGAGGCACCAACACCCCCACCCCCACCCCCCCTAACCACCACCGCCCCACATAGTGGGGGGCACAGAAGCGGGCTGGCAAAGCTGCTCTTCACGCGCTGATAGGTGGCAGTGGTTATATGCGCTCCCCCGCTCCTCGACTCTGCCTTCATCTTGTCAGCAGGAGTCCTGTTTTTTTTTTCCTCAGTGGGCTATAAGGAAGAAATCAGAGCTGTATTCTTCTGCGGAGCTCGGTTACGGTTTCAAAGGGAATGATCTCTTGTTGCTTGAAGAGAACAACTCATTATTTTAGTAAACATGCTGCTGCTTATGGATGTTTTTAATATGTGCATGTTGGGATATAGAAACATAATAGGTAACTTCAGATAGCTGTGGGAATGATCATGAGGTCTGATTCATAAACAAATAATAGCTGTGGCGTGAAATGGTCGTGTGGTTCAGTGCTGCATCTCAAAAATGTCTCCCAAACTCAGACACGGTCACTTCCCCTGATAGAGAGAACGCCAAACCAGACACTGAATCTACTTCTACAAAAACATTTACATTATACCTACTTCCATTTCCTAACTATTTGCAATAGAGTAGGGAGGAAGTTTATTCTGGGCGGCAGTCAGTCAAGCTTCCACTGATGTGTTTTGGCTCAAACTTTACAAGCCTATCTGCTTGTAAAACGGGGAGGGACATTTTATTATGGGTTACTTTGTCATTTGCTATGTCATAATCTTATGACTTGTCAGGAAATGGAAATTTCTAGTTACTAAACCTGAGAAATAAATCCATACCCCTTGTTTCTACAGAGGCTAGTGCCATCGTGTTGACATACCCTTTGGGATTTCCTCTGCTCCAGCGAAAAAAAAAAAAAAAAAAAGCTCTTGCAGTGTGAGTTGTTGTGTTGTTAAACAGTGCGTGTTTGAAGGAATGTGGGTACACACAAAGCAGATCAGAGTGTAAACGGGATACCCTAGTGTTGACAAGCTACAGAGGGCTGGCACACAGCCAGCGTGCAGGACACACACAACCTGAAAGGATGAGCAGGAACAGGGATGCAAAGCTGTCACCTTCAGGAAGAAACTGCCGTTTTTAAACCATTTTGAGTAATTTACTTGAATTGTGTGGACCTGATTAGATTTGTTTCATGCATTAAATGTGTACCTTTAATGGGTGCTTCAAAAATTTATAAATCATGCATATTTATACATTGACTTATATTAATCAGATATTATTAATTGTAATTATTACAGTCTGTCCCCGCACCCCCCACACCTGTACTGTCACCTTTATCACCTATTATGTGTTTGCATCCCAACAGACAGGGGAAGGAGATCCAGTTCATCAAATGGGTGCTATAGTATACACATTTTTACTGAATATTTTGGATTGACACATTACTCCTGTCTCCATGCACGTGGTTGCATCCTTTCTCCAGAGGACCATTATCCAAACAACTCTCTTGTTTGACATTGTCTGACAGTGCACATGGCTCTCTGGGAATTATCGACAAAGATAGCAATCTTTAGGTCGTACACAAATGCTTTTGCATGCTGGGACGAGCAACAAACAACCAGTCTCCCATGGTGTGTGTGCTTCTTACAAATGCTAATTAAAAACAACATAGCTTAGAAACATGTGCATAACAGATTTGTTTGTCGGTTCGTATGTTTTATTTTGCATTAATAATGTCGGATTAAATGTACTTTTCATTTTAGTTTTCCCCAGGACAGCACTGGCAGTGACTTTTCTGTGTTCTTGACAGGATGAGAAAAAGAGGAATTATATGAAATGGTGCCACTAACACAAGGAAACAATTCATGGCTGGAAGCAAACCTTTTCTTTTCATTTCCCAAAATATGTTGTGTGTAGCCGCTAAAAACTGAGACATTTCGGCAATTTGATTTTTTTTTTTTTTTTTTTTTACAGTGGACGTACATGTGTGCATGTAACAGTAATGATAGCCTCCACAACATTAAATACCGCTGAAACAAAGTCTCCTTTTCAGCTCCAATTTTTATAGCCCATTGAGACCTTATTAAGTCCCCTCTCATCACCTTGTGTGGCCAAATCGACAATGTAGAATTCTTCTATCCTCTTAAAAATACCCAGCAAGCCTAGTAAACAGAGACATTGGATCAAAGTCAAAGGCGATTAAGACAGGGGGGAAAAAAGAAAAAAGTAGCGCACACGTGAGTGCAATGTGGCTGTTCATGACTTCACAGGGCATTTTCCATGTGCCTTGAAACATTCCTGTGGTAGTCAGCAAAGGCTTGTGAGGATGTACAATATGGCGGTCACCTAGCCATGGCTTTGGCACCTTCGTGCCTGTGGATCACAGGGGTTTCGATGCTGGCCTCATGTGAGCCAGTAGCAGGTAATCCCTTGATCCCTTTGTCTGTCAGTGGGGAAGAACAGGATGCCTTTCTTACATAAACAGGGCTCCATAGGCAGTTTTTTTTTTTGCACTAGGCTTGTAACTACAGGGCTAGAGGTTTGATTCTCAGGTGGGACATTGCTTTTCTCTGGAACAAGGTACCTATCATGAATTGTTTGTGCGAGTTTCCAGCATGCAAATTTATCTCAACTCTGAATCTATGCAAACTTTTTATGGGATGATCAAAACAGAAGCTTTGGATTTCTTTCTGGCATTTCTTTGGCCAGATTCTAATCATAATCAATGGAATTTATTCATGCCTTGAGACTGCATTGTATGTTGAGCTAGTAATGGCTGTTCCCTGTTCCAGTAATATTATTCCATGACTTGCATTGTACATTCAGTATTATCTTTTATGCAGCTGGATATTTACCGAAGAAATTCATATTAAGTACCTTGTGGTAACAATGGCTGCCCTGGGAATCGAACCTGGAAACTTCAACATACAGGCCCAGTTTCTTCACAGCGATCTCTATAGCGTCATAAAGACGGGAAGTAAAAGGGCATGTGCTGAGCTTGACAAAAAACTGTGCCAGTGGAGGTGGGGTGTGCTTAATACACACACATGGCTGACTTCTCCCATGAACCCATGCCAGCAGAGGGCTGGATCCAGTCTCCTACGTCTCCGGCACCATGCATGTGAGTAAGTGCTCAGGCAAGAACAAACCAGCAGCCCTGATGCCCGGATGGCTTATGCTCAGCAGACGACGGTGAATCCAAAGCGTCACGATAAGTGTTACTTTGAGCGCTGAGCCGGGCTGTTGCTGCACGCCTGATACACAGTTGCGGTTGTTTGCCTGCAGTGGGTTCATTGAGTGTAGGGGGCGTCTAATGCGCAGTGAGATTTTGCTCAGGAGAAACTGCAGTCTTAAAGAGAAAGAACCGCTGTCATGCAAAAATTTAGCTGTTCGCACGTGGCAGAAAAAGCACTCAGAATATATTGTATCCATTTGAAAAGCAAGGGAAAAGAGGAAAATCCTGCTCAATGTTCTTAGAAGGAAGAGGAATAGACCGAAGTAATGGAAGAGGAAGAAACAGGGTAAGGCTGATACACTACTGTAGATCTCTGCCTAGCTATTTTCACAGATTTGGTTTAAGACATCAATTAAGTGAATCTGAGGCATGAGACTGAATACATGATTAATCCAATATTCAACAATGCAATCGCCAACTTGGATCAGTGATTAATTAACAAAAATGGCAGAACAATCCAGTTTTATTCTTTCTCATCAATATTCATAAAGAATATTGCCCAAGGCACCTGCATAAAATAACATAAAATAATACATACCTGCCTGAGGGTGTAAGAACAGGTCTCTCCACAGTGAATCATTATTTACACAGAATTAAACCTTCATACAGTGCTAGTAGAAAAAAAGTGGGGTTTGAGTATTCAATCTTGTGAGCCGTAGAATATTCAAATATCAATTTAATTAAAATGCATATCCCTTGAGATTCTGGGGCAGTCATCACCTTGTACCTCTGAAAGTAGCCTACCTGACATTTAAAGATCTTTAGGACAGCATATTCATCTAGTGTATTTTTGCTCGTTTGAAAATCTAAATTGACTCTCCCCATTTGGAAATAACTCTCAATTTTTCAAAAGCAAACTATCTCACTGCGGCAGCTATGTCAGTAGAATCCCCAAAGTCTCTGACTGCAAACACCCTCAACTTCACAGAGCAGAGAGGGAAATCCTAATCCGGATTAAGATTTTGATTTTCTTACTGCGGAAGCGAAGCATTTCTGCCACTTTGTGCCCCGCTAAAGACATCCTGTATTTCTGCTGGAGTGTAAGATCACTCAGTGGTAGCTGCAACTCAGTAGGACAGAAAGAGCTGCCGAAGATGTGGCATTATAATGAAATGTAAATATAGATGTGCTATTGCCACTTATCTGTATTATAACAGCTCATCAGGCATGGGTTTAAAATAGAACAACTTTATTTTTAAAAATTCAGTGATGAACTGTCATTTAGAGCAACTGGTTTCGGCTGTATTCCTTTAGTGTCAAGCACAGGGGACATGAGTGAAAGTGGCAAAGACAAAAAGTTGAAACAAAAAGTTATGGCATTGAAAGCTTGAGCTAAACCTGGATTTCAGAACTAATGCAATTAGTTTAGTGTAGTGTAGTTTAGCACAAATAACCTATGAAATTACTATTAAAATCATTATTATTATGAAAAAATAATAAAATAAGACTGCCCTTTTTATATTTTTGTGATCCCAAACATACTATATGTGCAAATTTGGGGTCTGTTGTACTCTCAGACATATTTTATACTCTACATATTTCAGAAATGATCCTGAATTTCACAGTAACCACTACAATAAATGTGCAAATGGTACGGTATGTCCATAGCCTGCCACCTCTCGTGACAGCTGTTTGCATTTAAATGGCTTTATATCCTCTTACTGTTGACATTTACAACTATGGCACAGCAAGACAGATAAAAGCATCTTACAAATGGACTTTACCAGAGGCCACATGCAAAATAAAAATTCATGATTTTTTTGCAGTTGGTAATGAATGTCTCAAGGCCTTCGAACGTATCTACTACCTTGGCCACGGTCCAAATAAAACACGGCCCCCCTGTTTATTTTTCAGCGCTCCCTCCGCATTGAAAGGTCACAGGCACTTTCAGCAAATGCTCGGAGCATATTCCTATTCCAAGAACACTTTTTAGCAGTGTCAAAACACTGCTGTCGTCCAAAAGTGCCTGTGATTAATTAGATCCATTCCTTTACGTTCGGGGTGAGTGTTGACTTGCTAGCCGCAGTGCCTCTGAGCACTGAGATTTCCGTTCCGTGCATTCATTTTGCCCGAATCCTCATGGGCATTCAGTTCAGCTCAGGGCATCCACTTTAACCCCCGTGCTGTACAGAGGCGTACAGCGTATTTGGACACTCGTGTGCTATTGGTCCTTAGAGACTGGCTCACTCGACCCCCTCACCCCCAAGGAGAAACCGGCTGCAAGTGTTTCTCAATGTCTGGCTGGCTGTAAATTGCAGGTGACTGAGACTGGAGCCTCTCTGCAGTGAAAAGCTGAGGGTCAGAGCTCACAGTGCAGGTGCGGCTTGTGAGTCATCGACTGGGATGTTGTCAAAGCTTGAGAGGCCTTAGCTTGCGCTGGTTGTTAGCAAAGATGTAGGCTGTGTCAGAATACAGACATAAGGCAGCGTTTAGTTTTGTGCATTTTAATGCATTTCTCTTTGGAATGATCATGCACGTGGGTGTTATTTACATTACAGTGCGCTTGTCTATTGAGGTGGCTGTTTTGCAGCTGGACGTGTCCCTGATGCCTGAGAATGACATAGGACAGGAGGCGGAGGAGAATACATCAGTGGTGGTTTAGTTTGCATAATGACAAACCAGGTTAGCAACACAGAACCTAAAAGCAGATACTAAATGAAAAAGAAAACTGCTATTCCACTGACCATCTCCTGTAGCCCTAATATTGCTGATGTACCATTGGCTCTCTCAGTCTTACATTTACTGACCCTGCATTTTGAGTAGGAGTTACTTGCAATGCTTGGGGTACCAAAGCTAAGTGGCCTGACCCAAAAAATCAGTGTCTGCTGTGGTTAGAGCATCCCCACCACATAAGAGGCTAGTGAACCAGAGAGCCTGCTGCTCAGAGATGTCTCAGACCAGAGGCTTGCGATATGACCCCTTGAATTAAATGGGCTCCCAATTCTACTGCACCTCCCATTCAGACATACTGGCATGAAGAGGCAATCAGTGACCAGACATAAGAGGCAAAAAATGTGAATAAAACCACTTATTCCCCCATCCCCTCACCAACACCTCCAGAATCTCTCTCTTTCTCTTCTCTCTCTCTCTCTCTTTCTCTGGCTCCGGGCAAAGGAAAAGAGCAGCATTTCATATTTAATGCATCGGAGGATTCGAGCAAAGGGACACGACATGCTCGGATGACAGTCGGTATCTGTCATACAGAGAGGAGACAGTGCACCCGAACCCGGGGGTTGGCAGTGCAACGGAAAAAAGAAGAAAAAAAAGCCAAATCTAAATGCAAATGTATGAATGCGGATTGATGCAGCCGTCAAGGCAAATGTCACAGCAGGCAAACTGTTCCGCAGCCAAACACAAAGATTATATCTGAGGGTGGGTGCCATTCCACACAGATTCTCTCTTTTTTTGGGGGGGGGGGGGGTGGTGGTGGCTGCATTGAGAAACATTAATCCGCACATTAGGAGAACACTGAGGGCTGCATTCCAGTGGCATCCTCCCTGGGACCATTAAGAAAACATTACACATCCACCGTGTTCAGCTGTGTGGACACTGCGGGTCCCCACTCTCCTCCCTACAGGCAACGTGCACATGTTAGAGACGGTGGTCTCTGTCTACTGCTCCCACCACCCCACATGCACGGGTGGCAACCCCTACCCAGGCCGCCCATTCACCACCTGCTGTCCTCCATCTGCTCTGATCGCTTAATCAAAACATTTCGTTTCCGATGCTGTGCAGGTTCATAATGTGCACTGAGGGGCATCCGAGTGGAATTGATAAGTATGTAGGTTGACTCAGGGACAGTGTATTTATATATTGACCCTTTGTCTTTATTTAATGTACACGGTGGTTGTGCTCATTGAAAATTGCAAACAGAAATCAAGGATACCAGGGGTCTCTGGGGGTTTTAGGTTCCAGATTTGTGAAATGACCTCCTTCTTTCAGCTCAGTGAGCACTTAAGGACATGACACTTATGAGACAACTATCCCATCATGCACATCCGAAAATGTGAAAAGAAACATGGTGTAAACAGACACCTGACTCTACCGGCTAGATACCAAGTGTTTGGGCAATGGAGAGGAGCAGAGAGCTGTTTCCCTTGTTCCATTACTGTTGTTATAGTTGCTCATTACATGCAACAGCAGCTTACATTTGTACATATTATCCATTTGTACATCTGGATATCTGCTGGACTGATCCAGGTTAAGCACTGTGCTCAGAACATAAGTGAAAAATCAGACTTTTTTCCAGAAAGTATTTCCTTAAAATGACAACGCCTCCTCTGCAGATGAGAAGAAATACTGTGGCTGAGATATGAAGCAGAACTGTAGTATTGGCTGCCAGTTGCTATTGCTATACATGATTTACAGTGGGCCCACGGAAACTGTCCATGCTTAAACATGGCTGTGGGACGTTTGCCTGTCTTACAGTAATGGGTTAACCCCCATTATGTTGCTTATACTTAACAATAATAATAATAATGTTATCCAAATGAGGAAATGAGGAATATATGCTAATGGACAGCTTTATGCAAATCATTCCTAAGGGATTTCTATGAATATGCATGTATATGAATGGTATGTAGAAGTGTTTGTTTGTGTGTTTTTGTATGGTGAGGATGCCAGTAATTGTGTGTGTGTGTGTGTGTGTGTGTGTGTGTGTGTGTGTGTGTGTGTGTGTGTGTGTGTGTGTGTGTGTGTGTGTGTGTGTGTGAGAGAGAGCAGGAGCAGAGTTACATGCATATCATGATCCAGCATTACCTTTGCTGTCTGTATTATTTCACTCGAGGTTGTTGCCAGGCAGTTGTAAGAATACGCCTTGTGTTTGGCGAGCCTCGCTTTCTAGAGACAAACACTGGCCAGATGCATTTAATTTGAAACAAAGCACTGTGTTGATGGTTATTCCAAACTTAATAACCATTTGCAGAGTTCAGTGTCCTTTCCAAAATGGAAAAAAATAATAAAAACTGTGTTTGTAATTACTGGTACTTCTGACAAATTTCCAGCTAGAGCAGTGAACATCCTCAGAAAACAGTTGTACAGTGTTTTGAACGCAAATAGCCTCCACATTTTGTACATTGGTCCATTAAAGAGGCATGGCAGTATGATGTTGTGTTTTTGGGCAACATGTTCTCTCTAGTACTGATTGGCAGAAAGTGGTTAGTTCAGATCCAGAATTGTAATGACCTGTTCCTTTTTCCTTGGAGTACTGTGTTTACTCATTCTAAGGAAATATGAGAATATTTATGTGTGAGTGAAACTTTTCGTTGTTCTGTTTTCCCTTGCAGTGTCACAGACAAAGTGATATTCTACACAAAAGTATTGCTTAGCCTAGCTTCCTATCACCAATTGTAGAAAGTGCACAGCTTGTCCTAAATGTAGATTTGATGGAGCACTTTGGATGCATCATCTAAAAGTACAAAGAATGCAAGTGTAAAAGGAATGCAGGAGACCAGGCTGTCAATGTAATATTGGTGATTCATACTGCAGTATATCAGTTTTTATAGAACTGCTGCCCCCTTTGCCTGTGTTTAAAGCACTCTTTTTGCACTCTCAATGGACAGTTTCTGTTCTTATATGCTTGGTCACATTTATCAAAGGAGCACTCTACAAGTTATCAAGCAGTAAAGGCTCTACAAGCAATGAAGGGTCTCGTGTTTCTGTTCAAGTTTTCTTTCTGTGTGCTTATCAAATTCTCTAGAGAAAATATAGACAAATGTATCACTATAGTCTGAGAGACACAGGAAAAACCGCAGAGTTTCTCATGACTGTGATAATGCCTTGATCTGTAAATATTTTAGTGTTCATATATTAACATGTGTTAATTTTTAATTGATTGGGAGGTTCATTTAAGAATCAGTAATATTTGCTTTCAAACATTATATCTTTATTCATGTTTATATGAATATATCTTCATATGTTATTTTCTGTTATAAAATTCTTTGGCAGCACAATTCTTTTTATTACCATGCCGAAGCTCATTTGATTTGAATTGAATTGATGAGAAGCAGATGTGAGACTTTTGAAATATCACTTTTGCTTTGTTTTTACAACAGTGTCCTATGATGATATCACCCCACATAATGCACCAGCCAGTTCTTTTCGCCCTGCTCCCTGGAGCACAGCTAAAGGAGCTTGAAGTGCCCCCCCTTTCGATGTGGGCGGGTGTTTGTGAGAGGGCGTCCAGACCGGCGTTAAAGGCACGGTTCGGTAAGGATACCCGGCAAAAGTCCCGGCTCGTGACAGCCACAGGGGCTTGCTCAGCCGGAAACCTGTTTATCTACATGTGTGTGTCGGGGAGTAAGAGGTGTCACTGTAAAGGACACAGTCCCCTTCGATGGCGCTGGTTTCACACCTCAATATGAGATTGTCGGCACTGCCTGCGCATCAGGAATACAGCATGTGCCACTGCCCTAGATTCTGTACTACTGCAGAGAAAGGAAGAGGGGGAGCAAGAAAGGGAGGGAAAAGCACGAGAGAGGTAGAGGGGGAAGAAGAAGGGCAGAGAGAGAAATATGAATAACAATATTGAGAAATGAGGGAGGGAGGACAGGGAGAAAGAGGCAGATAAAGAAAAACAGAGTGGATAGACACAGGAAGAAGGGAAGAAACTGTAGAAGAGGTGGGAATAGAAGGAGAGGGGAAACAAGAAAAAAAGGAGGGGTGATGGGAAATACAAGATCTGGAAATTTTTTAATAGTACTTTCATGAGAATTGACATTTCTTATTTGTATTCTAAACTGGCCCCATTCTCCTCCAGAGCACCAGGGCCAGCAGCTCTTGTTCTGCTCAGTTGATTCACAGCGATCCAATAATAAATGTCTAATTGCACCAAAGACACAGTTTGTGTTTAACACTCAAGCAAATCCAGCCATGTCTAATCACGGTCTTTACTGCTTAAACCCTCCATAAATAAAGTGGCAGAGGCTGGCTGGCCCGTTTCCCTGTTGTTCAAGACCATTAATCCTCATCCAGCCACTCTGACTTGTACCTTCTGCTAGAAAGCCTTCTGACTTTTAATATCTTTGCTACCCACTGTCTCTCTGCAGCTGAGTGCAAACCGAGATCTTCATCATTCATCACAGACACTCTCTGTAGACACAGTACAGCTCACCATTAAATAGATATGAGTTCGGTCTGCTTTTTGATCTTCCCGATTTGTCCTAGATAGAGAGGTCTCACGAAGAGTTACTTTGGTGAAGTATTCATGATGGTTGCTCTCCGCTCCCTGACCTCATTTGCAATGTGTAAGTCAACATCGTTGAGGTCAGCATGGAGTCGTACAGTGATGGCTAATGTTGGATATCTCAGCAGAGGGTTATGATCAGAATCCACACTAGCAACAGTTTAGACCACAAGAAGAGTAACAGAAAGTTTAAAGAATTTGAGAGGTATACATAAATACATATAGCTATTTTTATTGTATTTTAGCACATCTATGTATTATTCTGAGGGAACTCTACCTTAGGATATTAGACAGAATAGGAGGAGATGAGGGGGATAACCTGTGAAAGCTGTGACCAAGTAGCTATTGCACTGTTGAGTTTTTATGGTGAGTGAATCCTGTGAGGTCGTTCAGCCTTAACAGTATGGCACTACTATCTGTATATGGTCCCACGTCCAATCAGTGAAATTAACAACATATATTGTGTAAAGGTTATGCTTTAAGTTGAATTATACCAGTATAGTTACACTCTAACAATTACAATGTGATTACACTCTTGTTACATAACTCTGTACAATGAATAATTAACTTGTTAAATCCTATTAATAGCAATTACAGTGTAGTTAATGTGTAATAACATGCCATTATAAAATTAATAGCTAAAATGGCTCCACTCAAAAACAGAACCTTCTTTTCCTTGTTATGCCAATGTCGCCAGCCCATGTTCATCCACCATGTGGAAATAAGAGTTGAACTCTTGTCCCCACAAAGCTTCTCTGTCTCTCTGTGATAGGTCCTTCCCATCCAGTAGCGGTGACCACTGATGACTCATCATCCAACCGCTCCTTTTACAGGACCAGACCACACTTAAACCTTTAAGCATCATATGATTTAATTTAGAGTGCTATTAAAAAGCATTCTTACAAAATAAATTTATTAACCTCAGGAGACATAACTTGAGTTAGATGTATTGAATTTGAACTGCTTGTAATAGTATTGCTATTTTTTTTAGTATGTGCAGAAGAAACCATTAAGGTATGGATCATTTGTGAGGAAGTGTATGGACAGGACAGCAAGGAAGCCCAGTTTATGTATGCTTGCAAGACGTGGTATATATTATATTATAGCAGAGTGGAGAAAAGGAGATTCCTAGAAATGATTTGTCTTCACGCTCAATTAAGTGTGTAAAACATCAATTTGCAAGTTGGACTGTATTCTATATGCATTGTCATTTTACCATAAAGAGGGACCCGCGGGAGAAGTGGTTAATGTGGAAGTAATACTGTCAATGCCCTGGCCAATTTGTCAGTTTAATTGCCATGTTGCCTCAAAGCCATGTCCTTACCAAAGCCAAAGATTCATTCATTTCCCCCGGGTTAGATGTAGCGTGAAATCGCTGCTTCACACAGAGGTTGAATACTAGTAGAACTGGCTAGATGAGGTAAAGACATTTGACAGCAATGCGATGTTGGACTGGTCTAAGGCCAGAGGAGATGTGACCACTGGTTCCAGTCTACTGGCCCCAGACATCTTCTCTCCTCCTACCTCTGGTTCCGTCATTTGTAACATCCTTTCATGTTCACCCCTTGTTTTTAAGCTGTCTTGTAGGCAATGCATTGTCTTGAATTTACTAGCTTTGCAATCAAAATAAACTGATTTGAAATAACTGTTTGAAAAAACATTTTATTTTCCACACTGCAAAACAAATTAACATAGGTAGGCTACAATAGGTATTTAGGTACAGTAACTGTTTTTTCACTGGATTTTTGAAGATACACCTACCCTTTTTATTGTTCTATTCACAAAATCTTTCCTATTTGTTATTTTGCTTCCTAAAATTCCCTTCCTTAGAGGAATAGAATAGCATATTCTTATTCTCATATTAATGTGGAATTCAGCATAACAGCTGAATTCATCAAAAAATGCTTCTTAAACCACTCACTTGACATTATTTTGATACTGCTATACCCATCTATGGCAGAGATATCCATATAAGCTGTGGCATTGCAATAAAAAAAAACATATTTCCGGCGCTGCTTACAACTGTATTCATGTCTTCACACACATGGCCATGTATAATACTGTAGCATCAGGGGTATTTTACCAGTAGAGGATGGTAATGGTATCAATGACACCCCTCTCAAAAATAGTAACCGTGCTCTAGTGTCACAAATATAGCTAGAATTGTGTCATCCCTTTAGTTCCACTCTATAGGCAGGTGTGTGACACTAGAAAAAAACAGCTAATTACGCCAATCCTGTTCCTTGTATTGTAATTCTGAATGATGTGACACATTGGAGGTTTTTCTTTTTAACTCAAAAAAGAAGAGTGAAATGAAAACAAGACAGGATTTTTTATCATCACTGTTATAGATACAATACCACTGCTTTGACAACCTCAGTGTACTTGTAGTATTTAGATAAAACCATTTGCATGTTCAAAATTCCGCAAAAAATAACAGGTAAAAAGAGAAGCAAAACAGTTCTATCTCTGTCATCCAATGAAATTGGTTATGTTTGTTGGCTGTTTAATGTGAAGTAGTCTGCTTGGTCATGTAAATGCAACATGAGTGGTGCAAGTTCTGTGTAAAATATGTGGACTATTTGGGTTTGCGTTTGCATTCTGTGGAACCCACATTGTGTGCAGCATTGAATTGGGTTACATTGTTTCTGAAACTTCTGATTTTTTGTTTAGGAAGTTGGCAAACATGGTTGCATGGTGTCTGGCTGCATGTTTGCATTTTTTAACATCAAATATCAGTATCTTTTGTGATGATAAGTGCTATTTGTTGCCTGTCATCTGTTGTGATCATAAGTGCTGTAAGTGTAAGTGTAAGTGCTGATAAGTAATATTCTAAAGTTATACTATGTAAAGTAAACAATAAATTATATTATGACCCAAAGATGTAGAGAGCTATGCACACATGGAGGGAGTTCCATTTACACTTGCATACAGCTCTTATAAATTTGGATTTACAGTGTTTTGGACTCTTTTGAAAAGAATAAGTTGCATCAAGATTGAATAGGTGCTTCAAAACCTATTCAATCTTGATGCAACTTATTCTTTTCAAAAGAGTCCAAAACACTGTAAATCCAAATTTATAAGAGCTGTATGCAAGTGTAAATGGAACTCCCTGTTGTAAAGTTGCATGTTGACAGCTGATTGACACCTGGAGCAATAGGTTTCTGTCCAATTGATGGCTCCAATGAAATGATTAAGACCTGATTTGGAAAGAATGTCAGACGCTAGTGGGTCTCCAGTGGACACCACTGATGCTGCAGCTTGTGTAGCCTCCAGTAATGCAATATCAGTGGAGTTTTTGCCTGCTTTATGGCTGCAGTGCCTGAGTTGGCAACAGTGATCATAAAAAAGTAAAATGCTGAGGCAGCATACAGTGTCAAAAGTGAAAAGTGGAAGAAAAGAAGTTGGTCTAGGTATTCACTTCTCGTTTCCATTTATGCCTCTTCATCTGTTACATTTTTTATTGGGAAAAAAACGATCAGTGGAAGATTGCAATAGTGGAATATGTTATTGCACCATGAAAAGCAACACAGGACATTGAGCATGGGTGCAAAGGCAACACATGCACTGTAAGTGCAGGTGCCATGGGATGTGGAACATGATATTTACATGAGGGTTAACATGTTTCCAGATCATGCAACACACATTAGCACATAATGCAGGCCCAGACCTCTAGGATTTTTTGAAAAGGATTTAAAGGAATTTCAGAGTACTTAAGAATGAAACTGCTGTCAGGCAGAGTTAAACGCTTGAAGTCAAATCATAATAGTGGTGACAACACATATAGGTTCAAGGTTGATGCACACGAAAAAGCCTATTCCTTGAACAGATGAAAAAAAGCACATTCATTGAAAATTTGAATAGATATTTACATTAGACATGGAGAGACCTCGAAGCCATCAGTGCAGAAAACAGATGAAAGAGACCGAAGAAACTAATTTGTATGCTGTAATTCCTTTTTCGAGGTAATAACATGCTTTGTGTCTGAGCCTTTGAGATGTTGGAGCCAGTGTGCCTGGAATCCACAGGAGAGCAGAGACTGCTTTTTTTACCAGGCCACTCCAAGGACACCAACAAAATTCTTTTTTCAGTAATCTGTCAACTTGTTTTTGTTTTGCTCTCTGTTTTTATTATGTTATTTTGTAGATATGTGCTCACAGATTGCATAACAGCAAAGAATACAAACACAACTTAGCCACTGCAAGATGGACATTATTGCTGCCAGGCCTTCTCTGTGCTGGTCCCTAAATTACAGCATGCGCTACCTGAACACGTTAGAACTGCAGACAGTCTCCAAATTCAAGTTCCTTTTAACCTCTGCGACCTGAAAGCTGCAAATTGAGGCCATATGAGCATACCTCATTTTTTGCTGAATAACTCAGTCCTTTTTCACTCCCATTTATTTTCATAGGTACAGGAGGGTTGTTGCTTTCAATGTGTCAAATACGTTACTGGTAAATGTAAAACTGGCTATACGATAGAGGCATAGTAAACCTGCCTACATTTTGACATCACCACCTTTTCTTTTGTTTACTTCAAAAAGAACTCCACTTAATATCTGTTTAATATCTCTCTCATTTCAGGATGTTGAAACATTTATTTATTTATTTATTTATTGCTATGTATGAATTAGATGTCAGTAAAGACCATGATTTTGTAACATGAAACTGCAATATCAGTATTCAGATGCGATCACAGCAGCAAATCTGATGATTATTCAAGACATTTTTTTCTTTTTATTGGTAACATAACTGAAATGTGAAATTGTTATTCCCCATTTATTTTATATCTGTATTTATGTAAATAGTTATTGTTTGTAGTGTCTTTTATCAATAAATGATAGCTTGAATGACTTTCTAACTTCAAATTTCTAAGCATATTTTTGCATGGCACATAACTGATACTGTTTCACATTACGAGGCAATGTCCCTCCAACATGGTTTTTATACAATCCAGACAATGTACACTATAATTCTCTGCATGGATGAGCTGACGCATTCGGGGGGCATTTGAGTAAACACATTTTCAGTTTCAGTTTTACCTCATGTAAAAGGGCATATCAAATTCCTCATGTCATGGGCTGGCATTTTCCATTAGACAAATTAGTTGTGAACAAAATGATATATGACAGGTGTGGATAGTTATTACAGATCCTAGGGTAACTGAGCGGTGTCCAAAACATCCAAAAATAAGGAAGGGTGAATGGGGTTAAATAGACATGAACAGGATTTTAGTCTTTGACATTCATTAACCTTTAGTATGTCTTTTAATTTTCTATTTTATCTCCTTAAATATGTATTGTTTTTAATTGTCATTGTTTTATTATCTCAGTTATATAAGCTCTCTCATCTTTTACTGTCTGCGCATTTTATCTGTTATTCTATTATACCATCTGTTTATCTCATCTTGTGGATCTCTATATTTACCTTGCACACTAATTCTGTCATTCTTCATTTATTATTTTATTCTTCCACTGTACAACAAAGCACTTTGAACCAGTCACATGAAAAGCGCTATGCAAATAAAGTTATTGTTATTGGAATGTAACCATGTAATGGACCACCCTTCTTTGATGGGTGCTCAGGGAAGGAACTGCAGGCATTATTGTACATTTAGTCACAAAGAATGTCAAAGAATGACAACTCACTGTAGCTACAGCGAGACAAGGCCATGAAGGAAATCCCACTGTTTCTCTTGCCTTTTATTCAGGTCATGTAAATGAGGGAAGTGTTAGCTATAGCAGAACCTGGTGCTTATTAGGCTTGGACCTTATCAAGGGACTGCCTATCAAGGAAAAAATATGTGCAGCTGACCCACCATTAGTCCTTGCGTAAAAGCGAAGCTTTTTGATGTGCAAGTCATGGGAAAAAATCAGGAGTATTACGACTCTTTGATGAGATATTTATGTGCCTGACCTTACCTCAGCTGGTTCTCGTTCTTGGAGACATTTGAATTATTAAGGGCCCTTCATCGCTAGGTAATTAATATGGGCTGGACTTCAAAAGTGGGAAGGTGACATGGCCAAGTTGACTAGCATTCAAGTGAGTATATGTAACTCTAAATCTATTTGTACAGTTTTCCTCATAAAATGGATTTTGGAATTTGGTGGTTCGTAAAAGCAGTTTACAGCTAAAATCTTTTATATTACACCAATCTGATCAGTAATTGAATGCAGTGCATCAAAATGTGTAATAATATTGGTCTGATTACATGTAGGGAAATTGACCACAGTCTTCTACATATTCACGTAAGAGAAAAAGAATTTGTACAGAATTGATTTTATATACTTAATAAACAGCAAGGAAGCATGGAACAAATACAGATTTATTTGGGCAACTTGTATAAGACTTGGATAGGGAAGCAAGTGAACTGTAGCAGATGGTAACTTGAAATGGTGAACCATCATTCACTAGAATAAATCAGAACAAAGTGGTTTACTGTTACAGCAATAACTTTAAAATAATTAAAACACCTTAATTTGCCTGTCAGCAATCTATTCAATTCCTTCTTAATTGATTTTGCTGATTTAAAATATGCTTACATAACTGGAAGTAATGTAATTATTGTGTTTATTTGGTCATGTTGAGATGACCTTAAATTAATGACATATTTTGCATGTGAATATTGCATGTATAAGCCACAACTTCATATTCCTGATACAGATTTTCCCACTACCATAATTATACACATTGACAGACCTGAAAACAATAAACTTACTGAACATTGTCTGGTAAAGCCCATGGTGCATGAAATATGATGCAGCTCTCTCTCAGTGTACTAACAACATATTATATAATGTGTGTATGATCCACTATAATATCTTTCATACTGGACTGAATAATGCATTTCTTCACAGTGCAGACAGTGTTTAATAATTCACAACAACCAAGTCCAGCCTCAGCAGTCAGGTGTTTTCAAGGAAACACAAAGCTCTGAAGGAAATTTTCCTTCTCCCTATGTTTGTCTTATGGTTTAAGAGTTAGAAGCCTAGTACTTTTTCTTCTGATATTCTATTATGGTTTTTGATTTTCTCAGTTACATTATGGTAATTATTTATTTGCCTACTGATACCCTTATACAAGACAACTTACACGTCTGTATATTTTGCTGAGGTAATTCAGGTGACACTCCTTACCCAAGGGTATAGCAGCAGTGCTCCACCTGGGATTCACCACTGCGACCATCTGACTACAATTGAAGTTCCCAAATCACTCCATTACAATGCTGCCCGCACGGTAGTTTCCATAGCCTCCAAACCTCGTTGGATCATTATTATTCCACGAATTTCTGCAGTTCACTATGTCTCTAGAATACCTCTGGGAAGTGTGCAAGGAATGCATTTCATATTTGAATTGTGTAACTGTATTATTATATAACGTACTGGAGTTATTGGTTTTCTTGCTTCAGCCTAAATGTTTAAAGACAGGCCTGGTCTCCGTTTGTCTATTTTGACAGTAAATTTGTGTCAGTGTTCATGCAAGATATTGAAAAGGATTGAAATAAATATTCAGTACAGATATCATAACCTAAATTTAAAAAGATGTATAAGGTAACCTCACCCAAACATACTTTGAAATCAATGAGCAAAAATGGAGCATACATTTGAACTTGCTGTTCACAATTAAATTACATTTTTTTGTCCATATTCAGTAGTGATCAGCATTTCTTGGAATTTGGAAAGTCACACATTCCTGTCACAAAAGTTGTCATATTAGAGTGCAGCTTTTTTCAGGTAAGGTCAATGACTGACAATAAATCTTCCATTGCATGAAAGGCAGTTGTGGGGCAGATAGTATTGTAGAGTTCTTGGTTGCATACCTGGCTACAATTTTCCATGCCTTACCCAGGGCAGGTTTTCATACTATTTCTCTGTAAAGTCAGTCAGGTATACTGCAGACTGAGCAAGAACACCCAGCCAGTGTTAATAAGGAAGAGGTGTGCCCTCAGGCATCGTGGCAAAATATTTTCCATGTGTTTTACAGTCTGGAATAGACCTTTTAATGAAACAAAACCTGTGATGTTCAACTTTTAAACCCCATACAAACTGTTGGCTGTAACTCACAATAAGGGCACACATGGAAACAGTTTGGGTTCAAATGGAAAAGGGACAGCAGGATCTCTCAGCAGCTGCATTTGGCACAATGCAGCCCAACCTGCCCTTGCAAGAGAGACACTGATTCACCAGCAGGCTGCTCTGATTTCAGCCAGTTTCTGCTTAATAATGCACAAGTGAAATCCACGTGGTGAGAGGCGGGAGCGAAATGCCCTGCACTTCCTGTATATTCACTGCATTTACATTTTGTCATTTAACAGACTCCCTTATCCCTCGTGACCTACTAAACTAGAGTATAAAGTGTATCTAAGAAAGTGGCATAGAAGACGGTATATACAGCTCAAAACTAGCCACTTTCAAACATGCATCAAGGCATAAGTGCAATGCAAGAGACCCTGTACTAAGACTAAAAGAAAAGCAGCAACTTTAACTACAGTAAAACTACAACATATCCCAGAGTAAAATACAGAAAAGAGTACATCTAAAAAAATACATCTAAAAAATACATCTAAAATCACCAAAAACCATGCCTAGACATTTAAATGCAGATGTTAAACACATTAAAAATATGATTTGAGAGAGAAACTGGATCTTGTGTCTTTTATTATGATGTTCAGTCTTTTGAAATGGTAATTTTCCCAGACTGTGAGCCAAATAATATAAATTAATTGAATTTTATCTAGATTCGTGTCGTGCATGGCACCCAAGCTATGGGTGCTGATATTGGGTGTGTTCCATGGAATAAATTCCATAAAGCTCCAGTTTAAACAACTGGCAAATATACTGGGGTAGTAACTACAGATGTGTGGAGAACCTCCCAGTGATCAAGGGTGAGGAGGTATTGAACTCCCTCCCCAAGTGCCCTTCCACCCCATCTCCCTTCCACTAAGCAACAATGCCCAGCACTCTCGTCATAAAAAAATGCATGGGAACAAGGTTACCATGAGAACATAAAACCCAGGGTAAGTGTTTTGCTGGATGGATGTACCAATACTTTAAATTGACTTGTTAAGGGGCGTGGTTTTGATGCGTCATGTCTCATTTAAAAACATTCCCTAGGATTCTTTTTCAAATTTTGCTTTCTGTGTTTCATATAGCTTAATTTCTATATAATTTCAAACTCCAAATTTCTCTGAAGGCTAAACATTTTTGGAAAGTATACCACCACAGGAAGTTCTTTCTCACAGAACAGCCCTGGGTGACCATTAAGTGTGACATACTGGTAGATTTGCATATGCCCGCTATTATAATATGGTAATATTATTATTATATGAAATGGTTGAGGTGTTTTGTGAAGGTCAGGCCTGTCACTTAAAAATTGGATTTGTGTTATGGAGCTGTATTGGATTTTGAAATGACACTTTATTAGACAGAGGAAATTATCATTTCATGTGCCTCCTGGTCCATGATACTAGGAATTAAATTTCTCCCTTGTTTCAGAACATTGTAACCCGTCAAGGTGTCCGAAGGGACCAATTATCCACAGGGGTCAAAACATTATCTGATACCTACTAGTTTCTTTGATTTAAGTCAGCAATTATCTGTCCCCATTCTGCCTTGGCCTTTCAGAGGGTTTTTTTGGACAGGGCACGAATTGTGTTGCAATTTATGTGTGACTTATTGTCGTCCGGCCATTCAGGATACAATCAGAGCACAGCAGCTATTGTGTGGTTTCCCTGTCGCATGATTCTTACCCTCCTCTTGTTGAGGAATACTCACTGAAGTAGTTTGTCTATCAGCTTAACAACAGACCTAATTGGAGATTGCAACATCTGTGAGGTTGTCTATCCATGTGTGTGTCACTAGCAGAGAGTTTAACATGACACAATTTATTTGCAAAGCAGGTGCCTTTATCTAGAGCTACTCCCCCCCAACACACACACCACATACACACACGTTTCCCATTAGAATTTCCTGACCAGCGACAGAACACACAGAATGAAATGATAATTCAATCTCCATAATAGCTGTCTTCATCACTGCGACACGTTGAAACACCGGCGACCAAATGGAGCATATCCCTAATGCAGAAAATTGTAGCAGCTCTGCTGGTTGAAATGTCATCCTCAAAAATTGCTTCTCCTCAAAGCAAAAAGGCCAGCTTGAATTAACTAGGTAGCTGAATTATTCATATATTATGTCTCCTTTTTAATTGCGACTATGTAAACAAAATGTTTGAACTGAATTGTTGCCTTCAGCTGTGATTAAATGTGATGACTTAATTATTATTTAGGCCTGTGGCTTTAGACTGATTTTGCCTAATCATTCTAGAGCCACAGACATTTTTGTGCTGTTTTTCACATTTTTGCCATATGTCTTGTCCTCAGGCATGAGCTAAATGTCACAACAATGTCCATAAAAAGAGTGCACCACAACAAGCCGCGGACTTCATGTCTCTGACTGTTGCATAGCCGCAGCTCCTACATTCCCAACCTTGATGGTCCACCACGTCACCTCTGTACTAAACACTCATATGCATTCAGCTGAAAAAGGCCGTTTCCTCCTTTAGGTCCTGGATTTTTTTTGCTACCATAGATACAAATTAAACCTGTTGTTTTTTTCCAACACACAGGTGTGTCTGCTTTAACATCTTGAATCAATCATTCGTGTTGTAGATCATTTCTTCAAAAACATGTTACCTATGGATGCCAGTCCTACCTCTGCCTAAGGTTAATATTATAAATTGATGTACAGACCTCACTGTTTATGCCCAATGGACATACCTGCATGGACAGCTTGTATATTGCTTTTATGCACATTATTCATGTACTCTTTTCTGTGAATTGTTTTCTGAAATCAATATATTTATCAAGAAATGTAGTATTGTGAGACAACCTCTTCAGGTGTAGCAGCATCTTATAAGGGGGTTCCAGTGAGGGTAAGAGAGTGATACAGAAAACGGTGGTACAGAGAGCAAACCAAAAAAAAAATAATAAAACAAGTACAGTCAAAAATAAAACATTCTACTGCAAAAACACCCTGTTTCTGAAATGTTTCCAAAGCTTCTTAATCAGATGAAAATCCATAATGTCTTTCAAGTAGGCTGGCAGGTCATTCCAGTCACTTAATGCCTTAAAACTAAAAGGTTTATTACAAATTCAGAAATCCTTGTGACTTTAAAGCTAGCGCTGCTGACTAGCCTAAGAAACTAAACACCATCACACTAGATTAACTCCTTAAAGTATGTGGTGGAATTTCCTATCATTTGCCTATATAAAAACAGGGGCCAGTGCAGCAGTAGTTTGTTTTTATAGGATAAACCATTTTATATATCTCTATTTTGCTAAAGTGATGGGTTCAAATATAGCAACTAAGGACAAACATACACATGTTATCTTAGACCAATACAATTACAGCTGGGAGCTGGCTACATTTCAGTCAGTGACATCCCCATAATCCAGAATAAGCGTCAGCTGCTATGATGCTGTATAAATAGCATGATATATGAACATGGTACCCCCATGTGTGGAATAAAGAAGGCAGGAGAAAGAAGAGGTGATGATGTTGGAGAGTTGCAAAAAGGGTCTGGTCCCTCTTGTCTCATTACCCAGAGTGAACACATGCTCCCCTCGGGAAACTTTTCTCCACAGGCAGCCAAGAGATCTTTTAAGATGTTTCTGTCTCACTCCGTGCACCTGCAAGAACTTGCAGACAGTCCAGTGGGAACACATTATTTTTTTTCCCTCCCTATGGTCTGGAGCTTTATTTAGCAGCAAAGAGTCCAAAGACCAGACAAGGGAACACATTGTTTGATCTGAAAGGAGCCCTGATTGCAGACTGCTGTTGTGACCCTGGCGCTTGCTATGAGAGTCCTGTCAGCTGGGATATGACACATGCCACTGTCCCTCTGGGTTCTCCAGCTAGGGACTGTTCATCCTTAGAGATGTGCAGATAATTAGCATATGTCACCCCCAACACGCACATGCACACATGTACATATACAATCATGCACTCACACACACACACACACACTCACACACACACGTGCACACACAGACTGTCCACTCACACCAGAGTCTGGCTGCTCTGTCCTGCAGCAGGTGCCGAACGTTAAACGGCTGACCTGCCCCCGCGAGGCCGCTCCTCGCTAACGGGAGGAGACGGGAGGTTGCTGCAGAGCACAAGCGGTGAGCCCGGCCCCAAGCGTAGCCGTCACCCACCATCAAATCCAGAGCCGCGACTCGGCAGCTCGAGACGCAGGACGGCAGGCCGGTGTTGTTGTTCTTAGATGTGAGACTGGAAGAGAAATCCCCCCAACCAATGGGTGGTTGGATAGTGTCCTGCCAATCTCTTGTTCCTGCATTTCCTTGACATTCACCATTCACATCCTGACTGAGCACTGACAGAGACTCCACACATCGAATGTATGAATTTGCTCAAAAAAAAATCTGTGTTAAAGCAATGACCTAGGGGAAATGTCTGACCTCACAACAGCTCAAAAGAAGGCAAAGATTTTTTTAGCAAAAAAAATTACACACATACACACACACAGACACCTTTCTGTACTGCTGCGTTACTGAGACAGAAAGGTCACAAATGTAATTGCATTGTGTTAGCCCTGTAAAGCTCTATGCAGTCAACCTCCAGCACATGTGCTGCTCAGCTCATAATGTGACCCAGTTCTATATGCTGTTACCTTGCACTGAATGCCTTTGCAGACTGTATTACAGAAACAGTGCTCATTTAACATCTATATTTAAATAAAAGTTTAAGAATATGGCAAAAAACAGGTTTACAAAGAAAATTATTTTATTGCATAAATGTATAAATAGAGTGAAATTGTGCATTTGGATATCTTAACGATGAGCACTCGCATGAAGGCTTTGCTGACTTTTCAACCAGCCCAGAATAATCAAATATCCATGATACAGCAGTGTGAGACTTTGATGGTGTTTGTTAATGCCTGCAACATTGATGCACATGGTTGGCCTGCAGAGCTAGGTCTCCCTGGGAACACCCACACATGAAAGGTTCTAGTAAGCAGTACGATTAAGGCTGCATTCATCCCACTGGCCTTATCAAACAGTCATCCACAGTTAATCTGAAGACTGTACACAGGGTAAATTTTGTTAAAAAAATTATGTTAATAGGGCTTGGACTTGCCCTTGTGCAGTGATAGGAAAATCAGAGAAAAGCATTTTGAAATATTGAAATATTTTAATTTTTCCCACCAGGACTTATTATTCAGAAGTTTGCATAACCATCCACAGAGGCACAAATCCTGATCTCCAGAGGTGTGATCGTCACTGGTGAGGTCACAATTGTGACGCATCAGAGGAGTGATCTCAGTCCGGTGGCCTCACAACAGATTGTAATGCATTATGGAGCAGGCTGATCTGCATTGTCCGTCACGCCTGAGGTGTCCTCTTATAACCCCAGTCTGAAAGCGTGGTCATTGTGTTTAGCTTCAGTATTTGAAATGGGGATGTGACCAGCGGAGACATAAAATGACTTGGCATTGATTGATCCACTGTCGGAGTTAATGAAATGGGATCATCCATCTTCATTTTGCTTTTACTGTTTTCAGAGGTTACCTAGTTTATCACATCTCAAGGGCTGTGAAGAAACGAACATGGTGAAGGAACCATGGAACAGCATGAAACTGACACTAGAAATTATTGGAATTTACTTTCAAGGAATTGCTCTGAGAAACATCTGGAATGAAATATTCTCCTCAGATTGGCAGGACAGCATGTGAGAGTTTAAAAATGAAAAACATTTCTGAGTATAATTTCAGTTTTCCTAGGCCTGCTGCCAAATGCACAGACCATTACAGACCATTACAAATTGATGCAAGTTCAGTAGGTTTGTCACAGGATTGTGTGCGTCACACACAAAGACACACACACACACACACACACATATATATAAAATAGACACACCTTGGTTAGCAGTGATTAATGGGTCTCTCTATGTTTGCCTTGTGGGAGGCATGCTTGAAAGTAGTGTGGGAGCTGTCCAGTGCAAAGTCTGCAAAGCCCCAGTCAGCATACAGTGCAGTGTCCTTATTTCAAAAACATATCCCAGATGGCAGATGTAAACCTCGAACAAGAATCAGTCTTACCATCCATTAAAAATCTGCTGAGGTGTCCCTGTAGGTGGGGGAGGGGTTATGCTATTTAGCTGTGCTCAGAGCAGCTGTGAAACCTGCTTGCAGGTTGCAGGGGAAAGTCCGGGTGTAAAGGCCTTTGTGTGGTCTGTGGAAGGGCAAAGGACTGTCCTTAATGATAGGTCTGCTCCAGAGCGAGCTACTGGGCACTCAGTACTGAATGCCCTCCTGTCTGCAGTGAGTCTGTTACTGTATCCAACACCAATCCACTCCAGTGCTTTATCCCTTCAATTCCTGTTTGAAAATCTAGAACACAGTTCAAAGGAGCTCATTTTTTACTGCAACTGGGTTAGGCAGAGTTCTGATTAATTATTCAGTTTTATTCAGCTTTTTGGGGCAATTCACATTTTAAATCTTATCTAATTTCTGGGTCCCATAAGCTTCATTTGGCACTGGTTCATTTCAAGTGTCGTATGGCTGAAGCAACCAACATGGGAATTGAATCCACTGACGTTGTTTTCAAGAGTCAAAAACTATGCCTACTCTTCATTATTTTTGTTTTTATGGAGATACAATACTAAAGAATCATAAAATTGGCAGACATCACATGTTTAATAGCATTTCTATTCAAGTATTCCAGGACACAGAGGCTGCACAGACATGCTGTCTACAAGATCTGCTTTGATTCTACACCAGCTGTACACTGACAGAAGACACGTTCTTATTTATTGTTAATGAGCAATTTGCTAATTGTGCATTCATCTTTTAACATGAGACCACAGCTGCTATTCTCAAATGGCTCTCAAATCTGTGTTAAAATTCTAAACTAAAAATCTCATTTTAACAATTTTAATAAAGGAAGCAGGGTAGGAACCATGGCTCAGTATATTTTCTTTAAAAAGAGCCAACATAGAAAGTTTATGAGTTTTGCCAGATTGAAATGCACAGACATAATTAATCCACAGTATGAAACATGCACCAATGAACTGCCATAGGAAGGTGGATCTTAAAATAAAATGTAGATGTAAGGTATAGCATTGAACCAAGAAAGGACAACCACTGTAGTTGCCATGCAACACAGTGACTTACCCCTGCCAGACAGGAGCAAGTATTCATTCCCTTTTGATATCAGTGACTATTAGTGGCTATTTGATATCAATGCATTTACAATGCATTGCAACTCTTTAACTTTGACATCAACTCTTTTCTTTGATATCAACTTCTTTAATTAAAATGTTCAATAGATGTCTTTTTTGAGCATGTAGGTAAAGTCTTCACCCATGGTTGCTGGGAAAATGAGTAGAAATGTGAATGAATATATATCATTCACACACACACACACACACACACACACACACACACACACACACACACACACACATATATATATAAGGACAAGGAACCAAATTAATTCACCAGATCAAGCCGTTTTGCAAGCCATGGGCACAGACACGTGGCAGGGTGTTGATTTCTGTTTGGCTGCCAGCATTTATCTCCTCCATGATGCTGTCATACTGAACCTTCATCCACATGTCTCATTTCCTCGTTTCTCCTGACAACCCACATCCCAGAGACTGTCTCTTCTGATCCACTGACATTAACATAATGTTGACGTCAGCTCTGCGCCCGAGGGTGAGTGGGGATCGAGACGATAAACTGGTCTACGTGATGAGACTCGGCTTTGTGATCCCATATCTGAGAGTCGGGTTCATCAACAGCCTTGGGAATTACATCAGTCAGAACTAACAGGGGCTGATCGTAGGGGAGGGGAGTGCAAGGTAGACGCTGGAGGCAGTTACCCAATGATGCCGTTTGCTCCTCTGCCTCGTGGTTAATCACAGGCATCCCAGTCAGCAGTACAAGGCAGCTTCACCCTAGGCCTGGCACACATGGTACGCATGCACCAGTTCCAGAACATTTTCCAGTGTGGCTGCAAGTTTCCTGCAATCTGCATTGTTCTTTCCAAGCCAACATTCAGCTGCAGATATACCATCCAACAATCCAGTTACTTTGTCCAGCTTCCAAGGACTAAAGGGAATTAATTCTCCCAGCTCTGACCTGATTGAACGGGTTACAAATAATATTCATACATCTTTATTTAGAACACAGTAGAACATTTTCATTGAATATCATATAAAATGGACATTTTTATTCAGTTCACTGACTTACAAAACAAAAATGCATGAACATATATCACTGTCCCATCAACACAAACAGCATGCACAGGTAGCTTAATGGAGAATGATAACAAAACACTGCACAGCCTCTAAGCAGCACCTTCTGTCAGCTATCAACATTTCCTCCGCATGTGCGCTCATTCAGCAGCTGTAATCCTAATATACCTCAGCCAAATTAATTTCCCTTTGTTTATGTCTTTTCAATATCTTTAGTACCCAAGCAGTTGTTTAGTGTGATATTGGAAAGAAGAGTCATCAGCAGTTGTATAGAAATTACTGTGAACTTGTCTGGCATCATTGCATTGGAAAAGGTATCTAAAACATCTCTGACACAGGTAAACAGCTTTGAAATGATTTCTCAGAATACAGAAGTGCCACATTGGTTTCTACAGGACTTCCGCCAATGAAACATACATTTGAAAATATGTGTATATATAGCAGAAGATCTGTCTCCTGAATAAACAACACTATTCATGTTGCACCATTCTCAAATGTTGTTTTTACGCTCCTGTAACGATGTTTGTGCTGCTCTGTTTTCCGTGGTGAAGTCATCTTGAATTCCTGCCATATTTTGTGAGCAGTGTCTCCAGCAGAGGAAGTTCTTATCTTCTGGGCTTTCCAGAGAGCAGAGACGTTGCACACGTGAAAGGAATGCAGCAGTTCCAGGAACTCCCCCAGAGTGAGCAGGCATTTCCAAGAGGTGCTGAACATGTGTCATCTTTATCTTTTCTTTCCATCGTGCAGCTGAGCATACACGATCCAGAGCCTCCCTCACTCCAGGGTCAGCGCTAAAGAGAATTCGGCGCCGCTTTCCTCCTTGTTTCCAGGAGCGGAGCACGGCCTGACATATTTCAGTCAAAGGCAAAGGCCTCGTGTGTGGGGGAGGATGAAGTTGTTCATAGGCAATTTTCCACTTGACACTCCATTGCTTATTTTAGGTTTGCCGTCAGAAGGATCTCCCCCTACAGCACTGGTCCAGGATCAACATCCTGTCATAGAAAACGCTGTGATGAAGGATTAGAGGCAGATAAGCTGATTCTGGATCAGCTGTTGGGACACAGAGTACTTGGAGCTGTTACATTACATTACGGGCATTTATTGGACACTCTTATCCAGAGTGACTTACATAGGTAACAGGATACCATCATTGTAATTCTTTTCTGGTTTTGAATAAACCAATCAACGTCAGCTTACAGTGTGCTGACCATGGGTTAAGATTCCAAAAACACACACTTTACATGTTTAAAAATGTTCAATCATGTTGAAGTATTTTGCAAAATAATAAAACTTAGGTCTTCAGAAATGTGTCTATTTTGCAGGCGAAATAAGGATATTCTTTCTTTATCTACTTCAGGTTTTTAGGAGCAGCACAGTAGTAATATTATGTATTATTATTATTTTCATTATTATTGTATGTCAACTATCTTGTGTTATGCACTTCATTAAAACTTCCCCCTATGGGTGCACTTTGAGGTCTCTAATTAGACCTGTTGCTTAATTGCTCACTTCAACTTCAATACATGGTTTGTATGACTCCATTTGGTTTCAGGCAGCGCGTGTTCATATCAGGCTCAGTCTGTCCTCACGATTTTAATCAACGTTTGGCTATCTTGATGATGTGCTCCCAGAAAAGAAGCAGAGATCTCTAACCAGCTAAATATAGCCTCCTCACAGAGCAGGATCAGACCCACCTGATAAAAACGTATTTTCTTTCCAACCAAAAAACTGCATACCCTGGAGGGTAAGGAAATACTGATATGATCTTCTATCTGAATAGTTATCTACCTTCCTGGATCACAGGAGCAGACCCACCGTCTGGAAAGCTAAGTATTTGTTACAATATGAATTCAGTAGAACATCTCCTTGTGGCTAGTGTAATAAGCTATTACACCAAGGGGTGCAGATAAGCTTCACTGCAATCCAGAGCTGGAAGGGAGATTTAGACGGGGGAGGCACTACTCAAAGCTACAGAAGCAGACAGTGCTGGTGGGCATGCCTTTGGGAGGTTTTACACAAAGGCAGAAAATGAGAGGAGCTGAGGAGGGGTAAAATGTCCCTGGATGCACAAATTGGGCTCAGCAGAACAAAGTAAAGATCCATCTTGGGTAAAGTCTCCAAAAATCCCCCTCCCTCCACCCGCCCCCTTGGGGGTAATGAAATGACTTCAGCTTCACAGTTTATTTTCACCGTGGTTCAGCACAGGAAAACATCCAATCAAACATGCCCGGCTACTTCTGTGCCCTCGGTCATATGCAACACAGGCTGTCAGAATACAGTAAAAACTAAAGTCTCGCCCAGCATGTTTGCGAGGAGGAAGATAGCCATGTGTTTATGAGAAATTCAGCAAAACTAATAACCGGCCACACTTGTGTTGTTGATTTATTTGGTTTATCAATTCCTTTCAGCTGGAAGCAATTTGTTTCATCTTCTATCGCGGTTCCACATAAAGCCCTCTGCTGAGACGAAATACATTTTCTCCAGCTGTGTTTGCATGATAAACCATCTATTCACCGTATACAACAGCAAGCCCAGAGTAGGAACAGATTTGTAAACAACTGGAACCTTGTCTCACATCGGAAGCGCCCACCCCATCTGCATAAGACAGGAGAGAAGAGATCAGATTACAAAGAAAAAAAAATGGACATCATAACAGTTGCACAATTTAATTCTGTCCGTGTTCACGCACTCAGTTTGATTGATACCTAGCAAGTGAATCTGTACCCATGGAATGCCTTATAACAAAATGTAGCTGTAGCATACTTTAACTGTGGCTTGTCAGGGGTCCTCCAAAAATCCTGCTGCATGAGAAATGTAGATATCTTGAGCTGCCTTTGGAGATGTAAACAGGAAACCATCGCAAACAGGTGTTACAAAATTGCTGTGAAAGATTGGTTCCTGCCCGATCCAAATAGCATTTCAAATGTGTAAGCAGAAGGCGTCGCTTGTGTTTTGTTGATGATGGCATGACAGAGAACAACACAAGCGCTGAACTGCGAAACAATACACCTTGTAACTATCCACAGCTGTGCTGATTCCTCCCAAGAAGCGCCACATTACTTCCCATTATTTCACTGGAAACATGTATCCTCAGAATGCCTCTGGAGTCCAGAATGACACATCTGCTGCCACTTAGGGTCCCACCACCCAAGGTTTATGTTTCCACTTTACGGTGCCTTTGAAGTCATGGGTACCAGTAGGAATGAAGAAGTTATGCCAGGGCATAAACACTTATTGCTTTTTGTTAAAACATTTCAGCCCTAATCAAAGGTGCCTCTATGTATCAAGAAAATAATAAAGTTGGTGCCTTGTGACATTCAGTAATTTTAAAATGTGTCACTCCTTTTTAATATTATCATTATTACCTTCAAACATTTAGGACCTTTGGGATAACTTCACAGTCCACAAATTCAAAAAGTAATGGTGGCAGATACCATATTTCAAGCAAACTTGGAGTGCAAATCACAGGGAGGTGTCTGAAGTTCCCCCTGGTGCCTGTCTGATGCTGAAAGGTATTCCACCCTGGCGTCAGTGACCTCAGTCATTAGTGATTGCATGTGTATGTGTGTGTGTGTGTGTGTGTGTGTGTGTGTGTGTGTGTGTGTGTGTGCGCGCGTGTGTGTGTGCGCGTGTGCGCGCGCGTGCAAGTATGTCAGCAAGTTTGAGGAGAGCAGTAAGACGTACTGTAGTAACGCAGGCAAAGCTGCCCTCAGAAGTGCTCGCCTGTTCGCCCATCAGCTTGGAGATAACACGTACAGATCTGTAAGCACAGGGATAAGTGCACTGTGGTAGCAGGGATATGCTGGCTTCTGCTCAGATGTGCAGCACATCTGATTGTTGGATTTCCTTTGTGATTGCCTACAATATCCTTTTACTCCTCTGCCACAGTCAATCACTTTCTTCTCTGATAGCTTTTTCCCTGCGCTTCCGTAAAATCTGCCGTTACATGATGACTACTTTATGGTCATCAGCTTTCAGTGCTCACCACTCTCTTCTGCCACCAATTTTGACCCGTAATCCTTCCTCTGTTCTCCTGCAGGGTTGTGCACAACGCTATATGAATGAGAATGTGCATTGCAGAGTGTCAAGCTTTGCCACTTCTGTGTATTTCACCAGGGTGTTGATCGATTCAGGAAAATTCTAAAGGAGAAGTGACAGCAGTTAATTTCACTCTTCATAGGAGCTTACGATCTGTGTCAAGTACAGAGAGAAATCGGATTCGTATTTTATCTTCACAGCTCGCAGTTTGACATGATATTCCTAAACAATAGCAGAAGAAAGCAACCATTTGAAGATGATTTTATGAATCATGCCTTGCATTAAATCTTTTCACTTTTGTGTGAAAGTTTAGAGCAAAAAAGGTACAGTATTAACAGTGAGCCCTAATTAGACAGAAGTGCTTCCATCCAGTCTAGACTCTTAGAGACTCTAAAGAATCCATTTTTTATCCCCTAAGACCATCAGTCTTCACTTAAGTAAGGGAGGGCTCTAATAAAAGTTTCCATCAGGGCTGAAAATTATGAGCCCCTGTCACAAGTGAAATCTACCCAGTCATATATTCAAAATGCTAAACAAGGCTATTGAGATTTGAATTTGAAATATGAACCAGATATTTCTGACACTTTAATCCACAAGAAATGACTCAGCCACAGTTTCTTAAACCACAATACCATAATTCTCAGTGGAATGGAATGCATTTACTCTCTGGATAATTCACTGAGCATGACCCAGGGAACAACTGCATACCAGACTTACAGGGTGTAACAGGGTAACCATTTGCCCAGAGAAACATTCACAGAGAGTCCCAGTGTACCTGTGATTCAGGCAGTTCTCTTCCTGCAGAGTTCCAAGCAGGACCTCTTGGCATCCTCACGATTAAAGGAATGTAATCCAGGCATCCCGGCAAAGACAGTGTGGATTCTATAATTTTTTGGAATCAATGCCTTAACCACTCCCTCTAGTTTCCAGACACATGAATTTCTTTGGCAGGTTTTGGTTTCACCAGGAAATGCTGCAATGGTAAAACCAATGTCTTCATGTCCTTGCCAAAGTACAGCTCTATTACATCTACAGTGTTTTTTTAACCCTTTCTGTCATTGCAAGTGAAGTCACATGGAGGGTAATGACATTAACATTAGCAATAGAAGAGCTGCCCTCCTGGATATTTTTAAATATCCCATATCATATCACACATAATTTACTTTAAAGCTCAGGTAAAAAAAAGTGTACATGAATGTGTAATGTACCTTAAGGTGTTGATCTGTCTTGCTGATTTATGGTTCATAACTGTATCTAATATAACATTTATCATATCTTGATTGAACAGAAAGTGTTTGATGTCTCCTCTGAGGCATAATGATTGAAGCATCCAGATTTTAAATATAAAGAATTTTAAGTGGAAGGAGGCTATGTTTACACCAAGATTAACATTCACTGTCAAGCGTCTAAATAGGGGTACTCACAAACCGAATATTGCATGCTAATTAGCCACAATAGCTGGACGAATGTTCTGAGTAATTTCATGGAATCCGAAGAGGTATTTTAAGACTTTGCACTTTGTGTCTGGAATTTAAAGGAATGCAGAAGAATGGAAATTTCAGACATTTTTTTCTCGGCTGTTTTATTACATTACCGTGCTATTTCTTTTTTCCTTCCGAGGATGATGTGTGTTTTCTCTTTTTTTTGACTGCTCTAATTGCTCACACCACTCACTGAAATTGGCTGTTAGTCACAGCTGAGTGCCTCCATTTAGCACGTATGGTCTGTTTAAAGCGGCTGGGTCCCGAGGATGGAGACTGCAACCTCTTAAACAAAAACAGAGGCGCACTTGGCACCTTGATTGGACTGACCTTTACAGTCTAATGGACCAATTAAAAACCAGATCCTTTGAATTAATGCTGTGGGTATCGGTCATGGATAAGCTTGAAGGTGCAAATTAATGGTGTTTCTTTTTCTGTACTCACACAATGCACTTTCTCTACTGTTTAGTGTAGGCATCCCATGTTAAGTGCCTGAACCAGATGTCACTGGAGTACATCAGGTGAGTGGGTTGAGTGCAAAGAGACAGAAACATAAACCTAGTTGCCATGCCCCCACTATCTGCAACCCCCCAACAACCAACAAAACATTTCAAGTGAATATGCAGCAGTGTTTTCAGAGATAGCTGTTACCATATTGATGTTTCAGAATCTGTAATGTTTTATATAGATTTAGCCAAGTTTTTTGAGGCGTACAACATTGTTTGTCAAAAATAGCAATTTATTGGTGGCTTTTGCACTTTTGCAAAAGGTAAATAAATAAGATCAAACCATGAAATTACTATTGCTCAGCAGTATTGTTGACAGGGAGTATACTTTCTTTGTCCAAAACTATCATTCAATAACCAAGCTGTATTGCTATATGTTGTGTGGCAGTGGTGTATGCTCTAATTATCTGAGGAAGTGTCTTTGACCAGCTGCAATTACACCAAAGCAGTACCAGCAGGGAGTCAAATCAAGAAGTCAGATTGGGCTTGTACAGTATGTAGGATCTCCTCTTATAATCATTGTGTTTGCTGTGCCGGAAAACAAAGGCTATTCACATGCAGATCAGATGGAAGTATTCACATAGTGTAAGATGTTATACATATTGAAATGTGTTTCCATATTGTGTTATTTATTTTCAAAAATGGTTGGTAACAATTTTATTGATAAATTGTTAGAACTTGTAGCAGACAAATGAAAGTATTACTGTTGTAATGTATGTTATTTTGAGTATAAATGTGTTGTGGTTGTTTTTCTTGGAGATAACTGAAAAACTATACAGAACAAAACTGTACTGTACAATTACAATAATTTGTGGAACCACAATGACTGTACGTACAGCTCTATTCCTGATCTTGATGCAGGTCTATGTAAATGTAATCTTTTCAGAGGGCAGGAGGTGATACATTCATTCCAAGATTATATTCATTATTCACATATTATTCATGCATTCCTTCAGTCCCTGAATAGCATTCCCCTGATAACTACTCCCATTGGAGACTTTGGAGTGCCTTACTATGTTAGCCTAGATATTCAGCACATTTTAGAGGGGATGTTGCCGGCGTCTGGAAGTGTGCATGCATGTGTTCATCCACACGTGAACAGATCAGAGGGAGTTGGAGTGCAAACAGAGGAAAGGAGATGAAGTCCCAAGATTCCAGACAATTGAAGCACACCTTGATAAGGAACAATGGTATTCATGAATCAAATTCTCTCCTATTACTTCCTCTGTGGGCTGAAGCTGGAAAAGCAGCCCTGGAAATGGTCCTGGCCATCTCTCACTCACGCATGTATGTATGCACTTGCTTACTCAATGAATGTGCAACTTTCTCTGAGCTAACATGAGAGGTGACCTTGTAGCACTCAAAAAAGATAACATGAAATACAGAATACTCCCAGGCATTGAACAGTGCCAGTTCAGCTTTTGATTTCAAAACTCAACTCAAATGAAAGTGTGGACCATTAGAATATGTGGGCACATCCAATACATACAAGATTGTTTGTTCCTGTTTCTCCAAAAAGACTTAGGACTCAGGATGTGTCAAATATCATTGGACACCCAGCAGTAAAATCTGCCCAAAATCTTAAAATCCAGGCTAGCTGGCATAAGGCTCTAAATATCACTTCTGATTTAATGCTCTACCATTGTCACTGAAAAGTAGGCTTTGGGTCATAGTAAACTCATTCTGCAAGACAGTATACCTCAGTGAGAGTTTTGTTCAGACACCTCCAACCCCAGTGATTTCAATGATCCATGAAATACAGCAATGCTTTTGCTACTACTTATAATGATGTAGAATTTCTTACTTGAGATAGTTTAGCCACAATGATAATATACTTCCTTAATGTCCACATTTATGGTTTAGCCAGTGCTATTAAGTTTGCACTTAATTTTTTTGAAGCTTTTCATTTCACATACAGTATAATGGATTCAAATGGATTGTAGCTTTCTGTGGGCTCAAGGCTGGAGAGGGGATGACTCAAGCAAAACCTCAATTTGTCCTCTCAAAAAACCTCAAGAAAAATATTTTCACCATTTTGGTTTTAGTACTGCTGGACTGCATAAGCCATGTCTTAAATTAAAGTCTTTAAGTACAAGCTGTAGAAAAAAAAAAACCCTTGTGTGAGGACAGTAAGACAAATAATAAAATTGAGCAAACAATAATATAAACGAATACAGAAAGTATTTTAATAATTTCACAATTAAGAAATCATCTGTAAAATGAAGATTGCCAAATAAAAGATAAAAAGAGTAGTAAAAAGTAAAAAGAGCTGAACATTTTATGAATTTACGTGAGCCATTGTAACTGCACATGATGACGTCATACTGATGAGTCAGATGTACACTGGAGGCAGAATTACCCGCCGAGTTAACCGGAGAGGCCTTGAGCACATGCCAGCTTTGATTGGTTGGTAGGGGCATGGTAGACTCTCTCTCTGTTCTCTGTTCTTTTGTCACCATGGCACTAAATTAAAAAGTTTTGGTGAGCAATGGACAAGAAAGGGAGTCATGGAGCTTCTGAATGCTGTATAGTTTTTTTGTCCTTTTGGCTTCCAAGTCGCATTCAGCCTTCAGTGAACTGTACCATACTGTGTAGCATACAACATGCTCTTTTCTGCCTTGTACTGTCTGTAGTGAAGTTTTTTCCAGCATTTTGGTTCCATTGCACCAAAGGTGGCGGTCTCAGCTGGCAGTGATTTATATTTAGTTATTTAATTGCTTAGTAGATTCCTTATTCATGGCTACTTGCATAACTTACTTGTTTGAAAAACTATCCTTTTAATGATAATTACTAAAGCGGTTCAGGTTATGTACTTTACCTAACAGCAGCCTTGCATGTTGGTTAGGTGTCAGTCTTGACAGCTTGATGTCTGCTCACAGCTATGTGTTAAACTGAGATAACATATGCACAAAGTCCAAGCAAGTCAAAAGCATCAGGATTTTCACCAGATCCACGCACACTCTTTATTTTCTGTATTCCAGAACCTGTAATCTGCTCATGGTCAGGCCCAGTCCCTGACTGTTAAACCACCCTGCCGCTTCCATGTCGCCAAGGCGTAAGGATAGGGCTAGCCAAAATGGAAAATGAAGGAGCCAGCAATGACCTCAGCCCCTGCCCAGTCAGAGCAGGGAGGCAAGCTGAGTGGGTGGACCTGGGAGTAGGGGGGACACACCTGTCACGCAGTCGGCTGCCGGGGTCGGCAATGCCCATTCTGGCCCTGGTAGCCCTGAGCTAGCAGGGTATGGTGACAAGGACAAGGGCTTTGGGAGGTTGGGAGCATTACCAGCTGCCCCTTGGTTCCTCGTGTCACTCCCAGACCCAGCAGGAGGGAACTGAGGGCTTCTGCATGAAATGCCCATCCAAGACACGTTAGTGCCCCACATTATGAGCTAACGCCAATGAGTGAGTCTGCTGTCCACCAGTGGCATGTTTTCAATGGGCACATGCTGTATATAGAGTCTGCAATGTAAATATGAAATGTAAATTCTATTTTTATTCATATTAATACTAGATGTACATTTTGTTAAATATTTTAAATAAATGTTATGTATATATTGTCTGTTCTGTTTATTGAATAATCATATTGAGTTTATTGAGTCATTTATTTTTCACTGGTAAAAGCATGCTATTTTAAATCATTTTACATTGGATTTGTTCATGCAGATGTTTTGTCACCACAAAATGTACAAGACAGAAAGTGGTTATCATATTAAGTAATATTTCCATGGGTATTTCACTCTGACATCAAACATAACCTTTCATTGTTCTAACACCAGAACATCAGTGAATATTTAGAGATGAAGACCCATGCCGCATGGTGTTGATTGAATTGCAGTTATTTCAGCATTTCCCCTTGGAGGCAGAAATGAATGTTGAGGTCCAAAATTTGCTTGCTCTGTGAAGTGGAAGATACCAAGCCTAGACTGTGAAAATATAGGAAGGAGTGGAGACAGGGGTGGTAAAATGGATGAAATAGATCGTTTTGCCCAAACATGACCTTGGGGGAATGATTTGTCATTCGCCCTTTTCTGCATTGTACTTTCACCAGTGATGTGAGATTGTTTTCTTGCTATCCCTCTTATGCGTCTATTGAGGAAGCATGGCTGTCAGCAGTTAGGCTATACCAAAACTGTTATCAACAACATGCTTTATACCTTCATTTATGACCATGCTGATACAGCACTTCCACTCTGTTTTCCCCTTTGAGTTCTCTACACACTCACCACATTCTGACATTCACCACTCTACTACAGAATAAATTATCACTGTACTTTGGCAATCATTGTTTTTTTACAGTGCATTTAAATGGTAAGAGGGATGCTCTGGTGATCTGAAATTCACTGATGGAAGGAAATATCCACCTGTCCCACTGGGTCTTACACTTGCTCTTGGCTTGATCTGCTTAGTCCACCCCACATTCAACGCGTGATCGATCAGGGCTTTGAGGAATTTGAAGGTTTGTCCGGCCGTTTCGCCCCGCTGAGAAAACCATCTGTGGCTGTCACCCGTTTTATTACAGGGCTTTTCCCCTGTCGGACTTTTTTTTCCCCTCATTCCCTTGCAGAGAGATTTGCGGTTGGGCTGCCCTGATGGGTTTGATATACGCCAGGCCCTTATCAATAACCAACAGCAGGCTGCATGTTCCTCGGTAGCTGGAGGAAAATAAACCATGCATCGACCGCTGAACACCAGGTAGGTGGATGGGACTGATTGGGCAAGCAGCCAATCCCTGACCCCCTACGGATCCTCCAGACTAATCGATACATTGCCCTTCCTCAGCGGTAGGAATCCTCCAAGCAGCCAAGCAAGCTCTCTTTCCCAGATGCAGCCACGCCAGTGAAAATCATATGGAGACCCGTTATCTTTTCTCTGTGGTCAGCGGGGAAAGGAATGCCACTGTTAACTGCTAATATGTTAATAATAAAATAAAGGTAAAAATGTCACCATGCTTCTGGGGTCAGAGGTCTTGAAGCTTTGTGTGTGTGTGTGCAATTATATGTATGCAGGTGTCCAGTGTTGCTGAGCTAGAGGGGTGGCACAGACCTGGATTTAAATTCACGAGCTATTCAAGCTTTAGTGAATGATAATAGTGTGGGTATTATTCTAAGCCCTGTTCGAGCTAAGTGCAGACTGGCAGCCAGGAAATGTGGCCAGTGATGATTATGGGAATTAGACATGCCCTGTGTCTGTTGAGTCCAAGCTGCCAGTGATATACAATGCGATAATACTTTCGTTGGTATGCCTCGTCCTTGGTACTGAGTTCCAAATTAGTGATGAAAAATGTGAGATTATCTGTGAGGGAATGTGACTTTGTGCTGCCGAGCAACCAAGTGGAGTAACCGTGGCCATGTCTTTTAATAGCAGTCTGGATTCTTAGAACTGATTGTTTGCTTTCACTTCCATGAAATCTCAGGCCACATTAAGTATGGTGGTTAGCTGCAGTTCATGAGATAACGTTCCAAAGAACTCAAATGATCGATTTGTGTATTGTTGTTTAAATGCTGCTTATTTATATGATATTCAGTCAGTGTCAATAATTAGGAAGTAACGTTCAGTTTGTACATCCACCATCAAATCCATGTTTTAGGAACACCAATTATTGTACTGTCAGCAAAAGATGTGAGATTGTGGGATTAAATGGATCCAAACAATGAATTATCTTAGCTCCAGAAACCTGAATACAGCATATTTTACTGGAAGGAAGTTAGAAATATTCAGATGTTACAGGTCCAGCCCCCATACTTCTAAAGATCCTAAACTGTCACTCATCACTAAACAGAAATGTTCAATCCCTAATGTGTACTACTGAGTGCAATGTAAGTGTAATGTAATGTCATATGTTGTATTTATTCTGTTGTTGATTAGGCCACATTATAAAACATTCATACAAGGTAACATTGTTGCTGTGTCATTGTTTGGCATCATATGACCATTATAATATTCAATAGATATGAATTCCTACGCAATAAAAGCATAAAGGTTGCATCTGATGTGGTCATGGCAGTACTTTTTTGGCTTGGAGTCCAATGAAGGATCACATCTTGCCATAAACAGGGAAAAAAAGGCAGATTGGGTGAAGGAGGGGTGCTGTGAACAGCTGACATGGGAAGGAAGTGGTAATGCGACTTTGTGGACAGGACCTATTTATCTAGGTTTGACTAACTGCAGAGGGTTTGTCTCTAAATTCTCCTCTGAAACCTTTTTGGAACTTCAGTAAGGTATTGCTTTCATAGATATAATATTATCAGGCTTTAGGTGCATGGTAACATGATGTAAGTCTGTTATGGGTAAGTGGTGTGCTCTGAAATTGCATACGATGTACTGGTTAGCAGATGATACTGAGGATTATGGATGGCACTCTGAGAATTTCCTGTTACATACTGCATGCTAATGCCTAAGACGAAAAATAAAAGTGACATGTAGAATGGCTAACGCACAAAGATGTTCCTCTGATATTCAGCATTGTCACTGAAAGAACCCCACAATACACACAACATTAAGCATAGTGCTTCCGCTTCCATTTACTACTGTATGGCTATGTTTTGGCACTGATTTGCAGTTTCTCACTCATTTATGGTTACTGGTTCTTCTGTATTGACATATGTTTGTTATTCTTGAAGCTCATATCATATGCATAATTCATTATTAGTCCTCTTCCAATGCATGCAAACACACACACACACACACACGCACATACACATGCACACGCATACATCACTCCAAAGCAGAGTCAATTATTATTCATCGGTGTGTACTTGAAATTCCTCCGTGAATTGCCTGGGCCGCAGTAGGTTGGCCTAACCTTTGGAAGACTCATCCAATCAATAGCGAGGCTCCCTCAGCAGGCCAGTCTCACCTATTGACTCCCCCTCGGCCCCCGAGAGGCGGAGGAACCGGGGCTGTCCTGCCCTCAGAGGAGCTGAGCAGCATGGCAATTGCGTCCCGAGCACCTTTTCCTCACACCCTTTGGCTCTCACTCCACCGCTCTGCTTTGAAGCTGAATGGAGGCTGATTTTTTTTTTTTTTTTTACCCTAACACCATAACAGCCGTCCATAATTGGTGGTCTCTCCTCGGTCTGCATAAGGCATGGATAATCTTGGAATCAATGTGTTCCAAGATGCTGGGAGAGGCTTAAAATCAGCCCTGAAAATGCATGCTGGGGGCTCATCAGAGATTCTCTTTAATGCCTGGCCTCCAGCGTGCAGGATCACGGCCAGGACAGCAGTATGAACAGCGGTTAGCCCTCTTTTGATCTCCACGTGTCGTGTTTAACCTGATGATGCACAATTACACAGCCTTAGCGCAGCTGGGCAGGGATCAACATTAGTGCGTTTAACAAACTGGGGAAAACAGAATTCAGTTAGTACGGATTGCTGATTGCGACTCTCCACGTCTGTCGTTGCTGGAAAATCGTACTGAATGCGCGGTGTGTTGAGTGCGTTTTCATTTGACAGACTTATTGCCTGGCCTACCCTTCTTGTCAAAGAAAACAAACTGCATCAGCCCCCATTCACAGATGAGAAACGCGGCTTTGAAGTATTTGATTTTAAAATAGCCTTGGTAGTTATCAGAATTCTATTTTTTTGAAGGTGCAGCTTCGTACTGTCCCCAGGGGGGCAGAGAGGAGACAGGTAGGCGTGCTTTCTTGTCACCATCGGTCCAGGATTTATGACACTGGCTGCGCTGAAGTCCCTCTGTCTGACGAAGAGTGGCAGGCTCATTTAGACATGCTGTCTCACAGAGAGGAATGCCATCTTTTCCTGTAAAGAGCTGCCCGCCAACCCTCTGACTCATTGTCACCGCATCCTCTAAAACGGTCTGAGATGAATTGAGCCGTGGGGGCAGACAGATCGCTTATTCGTTTCTTTTGCTTTCCTGGAAAAATCCACGGCCATTCAATAGGTAATTACCCCTTCGGGAATTTGCTCAAAACTCATTAATATAAACTCCTGCCTGTAGAAACAGACCACCAGGCTGCAGAAGGTGAGTGATTTGCATTTTAAAACATATCGGTTACTCTGTAAAGAAAGCTAATGCTTTCAGTGTAACTTAATTGCCATCTCTGTTTCACCCTGGAAGAGGTGGGTGTTGGTAATAGTGATGTGGGTGAAACAAGCTGCAATGATGCTGGTCTGAGTTACCATAATGGTGACTCCCTGCTGCCTACTTCTGATATGAATTAACAAAATGATGGGAGGACACTGAGAGTCAGTTAATGACAGTTTGAAATGTTGTCAGACCAACATATCACAATGGTATAGGATTCATTGAAACGGATGTGTTGGATGTGTATTATATGCTTTATTATTTGTGTTTTGTATGTCTACCTTTCTTGTACATAATTGATGGGAAAAAAATGAAAATTAATGTAGGATCAAGCACTATTAATATTTCAGTAGTCTCTTGGTGCTCCATAAGACGTCTGAATTTTGGAACTCCGCAACTGTAAGCATTATCCTCTTAATATTGTTATTCGTCATTTTATCTGTGAATTGTCACTGGGAAACATTACAGATGTTACAGATATGAAAGTAGACAAAGCTTTCATGACATTCTTTCATGATGTCATGGCAGTAAAATGGCCAATATCAGGCAGTCATGCATTCACCACAGCAAGGCCAAGAATCACACTGTGGTCTTCTCACATCTGCTGATGGAGGTCAAATAATGTTGTGTGCGCGGTGACCTCACTTTCACACAGATGTGTTTTGTGTGTGTTGCCATCATGCCCCTGTCAGAGAGCCATGCACTTTGATGTTAGCTTTTATAAGCTGTGGTCAGGGACCTTTCCAGATTTCCTCAGCTTCACCCCCCAATTCCTTTGTTTCATTTTCCCCGCAATAATGGGGTCAGCCATTACAGGCAAACATGGGCACCCTCCAATTCAGCAGCACGCCCGTCAAAGGCGTTTTGTGTGTTCTCTGTGACACAGTGTCGACGGAGTGAGACAGGATCCGGCGTGGCTGTTAGCTCGGCGCAGCCTGTTTTAATCCAGACCCTGAGATCAGCCCGTAAACAAAGAGAATTAATCTCGCAGTGAGCTAGAAAAGCACTTTAGATAAGCAAACAGCAATGGCAGTGTTAGATAGCTCAGCCACGCGGACAGCGATACAACTGATTAAAGATTTATGATAAGGAGCCTCACAGCAATTTCATCTACAGGGAAAAGGATTACTCATTCTATAGGCCATCCTTTGTTGTTCAACTTGTCTATTATTAGACTGTAATTTGAACAAGCTTGCATTAGTGCGAGTAGTCTATACATAATGTGTTTGCATTGGCTGTGGTACCACAGTGACGTAACCAGCATGTTATAGTTCCTCAGTCATAGCACAAAAGGTCTGTGCTTTTATGCAGTAATTACTCACACTATGCAATTACTTGTCCAAGCAAGACATCAGTAGGGTCTGCTTGATACAAAGTGCTCCCCACTGGGGCTCAGTTCATTAATAAGATACGGTCCCAAAAGTGATCAGATTTAAGCTCATTATTCTGTGATCCAGCACTAAGGCCATGCTCACTTACCCTTAAGATTGATCCCAGTCACCCTGGGGTCACACTTTGTTCGGCAGGCCTTCTTCTGCTGAAGTGAGAGTAATTAATAAGACAAGGGAGACAGCGTACTTAATCTATAGCGCGTTTGTGTGTGTATGTGTGTGTGTGTGTGTGTGTGTGTGTGTGTGTTTGTGTGCATGCATGTATGTGTGTTTATGTCTGTCTGTCTGTCTGTCTCTATGTGAGTTCAGAAACAGGACCAGGGTTGAATAGGCATCCGGACACTGGAGCCCTCCAGGGCGCCACAGTGAGCTCATCGTGACTCCTGAGGTCTCAATAGCCATAACTACTCTAGTGACACTCAATGTCTGCATAAACAACACTGTGTTTGTGTTTTCTTTCCTAACACAGCAAGCTAACGGGCTGTCAGACACAATGCAGGGCTCTGCATGATTCAGGGTGGAACCAGAAAAGATGCTGTGAGGCCCTGTCATCACTGTTGAATGCATCGCTGGCTATTTTCACAGAGGTGGTTGAATGGATTCATGCCGTCTGTGTGCACTCAGTACTGGTGGTTATCTCCCTGTCTCCATTCCACATATACGTTTTCGAAGGGAAATAGCAATGTTAGGAGTATTAAGCTCTCAGCATACAGTGAATACTGTGGTTATCTTTGGTTACTGCTTTGACTTTGTGTAAATTTATTTGTATTTTGTGTGTGTGTGTGTGTGTGTGTGTGTGTGTGTGTGTGTGTGTGTGTGTGTGTGTGTGTGTGTGTGTGTACACACCCTTACATTATATTAGAGGATACAGGACCAGCACAAAGAATAGTCCAAAATATACCTATAAATGTGTCCAAGTAGGCACAGCCATAGAACAAAGTCACAACTGAAGCTGCAACTAAAGTGGCATCAGTGCATTTGTTTTGCTAATGTTGTTCTGAGATGCTTCTCTTAACAGAACTTCCCAGTAATCAGACTCTTTTACCCCAGAACAACAGTTCAGTGTATCACACAGATTTTGGTCCGACCAGCCCGAAGCCACTTCTGAGTGCTCTTGCCACTGCTAAAATCCCTGAAGCCAAGGAGCACAATGTTTCCAGTAATGAGTTTATTTCAGAGGATTTTATTCATCACAGAATAGAAGGTGGATCCTTATTAGAACTAAGGTGAAATCATATTTTGGTTCTTAAGTGTTGCATTAATGTTAATTTCATGGATATTACACTAGCAGAGCCACAGACGGCTCCATATTAAGTCTTGTCACGGTGCCCCGCATCAGGGTGACCGTCTGTCTCTCATTCTCATTACAAAGCTCACGCAAATTATTGGAAATTCAGCATATGACCCACAACGCTAATCCCTGTCTATCATTCGTCACATTTTATTCCCTTGGTATTTGTTGTGTCTGTTAAGTATAGGACCATTTTTATTTCATTTAAAGGGGCATCATGTGAAATTTTTGTCCCTCTGATATATTGTTATATTATTATTTTATCATATATTGATAGGAAAATTAAAATATAAAAAAACAGAATAATAGCTTTATCCTTATTCAAATCAATGAAAACTGTAAAATATTACCTGAGACTGATCCCCTTCATTTACCTTTTTTAGTTTCACAGGGATATTGAAGATATGATGACCTAAACATTGCCATTTTTCTATCAGTTTTATTTCCTAGTTACAACAGACCATATGCCATAGACCTAGTCTATATACTGTAGGAGGTGATGTCTAAAAACATTTATACTGTAAATCAGCCTTGAGAGAGTCATTGACATGGTTTTGTGTTTGCTACAGTCCAAATTCACCAGTTTTCCCTAAGGGTCATTTTCAAATGCTTACTGACTTTTGTTAAAACCATCAAATTCATTTCATGCTCCAATGAGGTATGTATATGAAATGGAAATTCTAAGTTAAGCTACTTATAGCATTTTCAGAGCAGAACCCCAGGTGTCCTTTCATGGGAACAGGGATGATGCTGAGGTACCGATACTGTGTTATAAACCAGCATCCCACTGCTTAGAGTGCAGCTACTGAGGAAAAATGTTTGTACACAAACCCAGTTGTGACTACAGTGGCCTGGCACTGGGTATTGCCCCATCCCCCCACCCCTACCATTGAGGGGCATCATGGTGAGCTTTTGGGGGGGGCGGGGGGTGGTTGGGTGTCCTGCTCCATGATGCTGATTGGAAGAGACCAGAGGCACCAGTTAAAATAGGTCACTGCTTATCAGATCTGCTCACCCCCTTCCGATAGTGAAAGGTCAGTGCGCTCACCTTGTCTCGCAGGTATGAGTGCGTCTCTCGTTCTGTTCTCATTACAGTGCTGTAACGTTACCGCTACGTGACAACCACTGGGGCTTCACTGAGCATGATCGCTGGTCAAGCTTGGTTAATGCGCCGAGGAGGATGTCCTGATCGTTTGGCATTGATACAAAGTAAAACAAAGGGATTTAACTTAACCATGCAGTTAACTTAAACATAAAGTCCATACACACAAACATATAGTCATCACGTTTACCTTGCACTGGCTAAGAAAAAGCAGCCTTTGTTTTTGCAGAGGTGAGCATTTACTTCAGCAGTTTTATGTCTAGCACTGAAAACTCCAGAATGAGGTCACATATACCTTCACTCAAGCGCATTCAATGTATTTTGACGTTGTCTCTTTTTTCTGCATTTTTGCTTTTAATGCAATATGCTGTTGCAAGTAGTTTATGCTGGCTATGTAGTGTGTTGTTTCCTCATTCAGTACAACCTCACCATTTGATTTACAGAGGGATTTCTTTTTAAAGTCTTTGTCACAGTTTGTAGATAAAGACACACTTGTTGGCGTAATGTTTTCCCATCTAGTGAAGGTCATGAGATGAAGGGCTGGAGCTGGAAAGACAGTTGGTGTGAGGGCATCAATACCTGTCAGGGCTCCCTAACACTTTAGGTTCCCCTCAAATGGCTACCCCCCGCCCACCAACCACCACCCATAACCTTTGATTGAATGCCCAATATCCAGGGCCCTTTTGCAGTCTGTCAACACAGTCTGCAAAAATGAAAGGAGATGTCAGGACTGCTCTTCATGGCCCCCACGGCTGCTTGATCTCCCAATAGGATGAGGCACTTGAAAATATCTCTGCCATAGTGCATTTTTGTCAGCTCAGCACTTCAAAGTCACATGAAATACATTGGTCCCTCTGGTACTAATACTGGACTCCCACCTCCTGCCCTGCTTCTCCAATGAAATTCCACTATTACAAATTGAACATGTGAAACAGGGTGGCACAGGGTTTCACAAAAATTAAACATTTGTATTTTTATACAAAAGGTAGAAAGGCATGTCTTGGCTCATTTTAACTACACAGTGTGCAGTAGATGCTCTGGTTTTTAATGTACATGTAATTTTTCCGCCTTGTAAAATCTACCTTGAGTTCATTGTCATGGAAACTAAGAGTATGATGCTAATTAAATGAAAAGCTATTTTGGGCAGTATTCACCAACCTGTATTTTTGACATCTTTTCATCTGTGGTCATGTGCTGTGATCCTGTAGGAAGACCCTTTCACATTAGATGTAACACTTCTGCTCCCTGTTGGAAATACCAGTGGGCATTCGGTAGAGAGAATAACCATCCCATCTGAAATCATTACATCGAAGTGACCACCGGCAGCCCTCTCTTTCTTACGTCAAATGGATAACTCCAAAATATGTGCTTTGCTTAACGTGTAGTGAAAATGCAGGTCAGAGGGGCTTTGTGGACTGTGAAACAGCTAGTGTGCAAGCTTCAGTCAAAAAACTAGGCTACCTGAGGTTATTACCTTAAAATGGGCAGTACCATCCTTACTCATTGTCATTCTTATTATTGTTATTGTCTCATAGCTAACAATGTCAACTTCACATTTTCCCAGTATACAGCTTTGTTGATTTTGTTAATACTTCGTATACTAGACTGTTGTGCACACATCTCAAACATTTGTGGACACATACAGCATAGATATATACAGACATGTATACACAATAAAACTGGAAAAAGGAACTGATTGAACTCAGTGTTAAATAAATGCACTAAGTTGCAGATCAATGAAAGAGCAATGATAGTCTGGTCTTACAGAAGGAAAGATGGTGCTGTGGGAGGTTATCCCAAAGCCTAAAAAGTGATAACACTGTCTGCCAGCCCCAGGAATTTTAATGATTGCTTTATCCTTGGTGAGATGAACTGACCTGTCTTCTTCTGCGTCACTGTCAGATTTTACTGCAGATTTTCTGTAGATTCAAATCGCTCATTTTGTCTGACTTAACAAACCCTCAATTCGGGAAGACTAACGTGTCTTCCGTCCCTCAGAGAGTATGTCCCTGGTGTTGCCTGAGGGAGGAAGGGCAGTGGAGTCTCTCTCTCCTCTCTGATATTTCCCAGCTATGCTTTTTGGTTTGAGTAGATGGCACATTGCTACAGCAGTGGTGGAAGGAGTGTTGAGAGGGCTTAATCATGTCAAGATATCACTTGTATCTGAAATGTGACTGTCAGGTATCTGAATATTGCTGTACCCACACATTGATATTCTTCACATACTTATACATGAAGTTTTGCATGCAAGCACACACACACACACACACACACACACACACTTGCACACTCATACATGAACTTTCATACACACACATACTGACAGTTGCAAACACAAATAATTAAGAGCTAGAGCAAAATTTTGTGGCATAGCATTGGCAATTGCACATGATTGGCAGACAAAAAAATACAATACATGAAAGGTGTGATCAAACCGCAATCAAATAGCAATACAATTGTAGTCAATGAGCTGGTGGTGATGTGTGATGAGGTTGAATATTACTGTACTTTTTGTGTCAGTTTATCACCTTTTTAACCCCTGATTTTTTCATCATCACTTACAAATGCTGCAGTATTTGTGCCATTGCACCAAGAGAGAAACCACAGACACATACATGAAGCTGGAAACCTTCTTACATCTTCCATAATCCTCATAGGCACTGTAACCCAATTAACTCCTAATTAACTCCATCTCAGGTGCTGGAGACAGCACCGGCACACTGCTGAGAGACCCCCCGAGCTCACTGCAGCTGTGATCAGGAGCATTTAGGGGGACAGAAGATGGGTGTCTGAGTGCTTTCCTTCCATGTGAATTCACAAGCCAAAAGTATTCTCTGTGACGCAGATCTGAAATGACAGGATGGTTAGGACCTTCAAAGGTATGAGTGCCTTCAGGAATGTCATTTTGTCTTTTATTTTACTCTCTCATTTTTCCACAGTGCCCCAGTGATTTCTGGAATGGGTGTGTCAGTAGCGGTCATTGGACAATGCATGGTGCTCAAAGGGCCAGCAGCAGTGCAGGTAGTGTCTATGTCCTTCTTCTGCTGCTGTGTTCAAGCAGGGATAGTGGGTATAGCTTCTTAGTTGCACATGGTTTCACAATTTTCTCATATCAGAGAGCTGGCCTGATTAGAGTCATGCCATGGTAAGGATTAGTGTCCTGCCTTGTGATGTGTCAGTGCCAGAAATCGGGAGAAGGAAATATTATAAGAGACTTTGGTCGATATTCGGTGAAATTCACCTTGCAATTTGGCAGTCAGAAGATTACACATCCAAATTGGCCAAATTTGCTTTTATTAAACATTCATTTTTGTCCTCCCAGGCGATATAGGTAGGTGTGTGACTGCAGCAAAAACTGGTAGCTATGCTAACTGTAACTACATTTACATTTCGCCCAGAAAGCATTGGTCATTTTGAGTACAAATTCTTCTAATTATGATTGTAGATTTCACCATTCTAAACAGCACAATCAGACATTGGCGTGGTAAGGCATTGATATCCTCCAGTATTACAGTATTGATATGGTGAGACATATCCATTTTTTCTGAATGGTGGAAAACTTGGGGGCAGAGAAGAATGTAATATTGTAGAGACTATTAATAAGAACCATTGTCAACCAGAACACACACATTTCAACAATTATTTAATTATTATTAAGTGATGTTATTTTAATTAAAGTAGAAGAGGTTTTAAAACATATTTTCAACCATTTTTTCACCCTTTACTTGGCACTACTTATGTTTTCATAAATCCTTTGTAGATAGTAAATAGTTCTAACACTTTATGAAAGGAGGAAACAGGAGCATAATGCAGAACATCCTGAATGCCCTGTCATTTTTCCCTTTATTCATCTTTATTCAAACTGGTAATTCATTGATTAAAATATTAAGCGCTTGGAAAGGATTTACAGAAGGGATTCATTTAGCTTATGAATGGTTTATTATGGAAACACATTCTGTGAAGTCACTGATGTTTTAGGGCTTCTACAAGAATGTGAGTTGTTCAAAGTGCATTTGGGTTGTGATGCTCTGGACAAAATTATAGCACCAAGAGCCTCATTATAAAGTCTGTATTTACTCTTTCCTCATATACAAGTCCACTGAGGAAATAAACAGTGAAGGACCCAAGCTGATATTGGCAAAAAAAATCCTTTACTCTGCAACAAACCTATACGGGTGTATATCATCTCACACAGACTTTGAGGAAAATCAGAGCACCCCTCTGCCTGTGTACAGGACACACTTGATCTCCATGTGAGCACAGGATAGTGCTCAGACACAGAGCTTGAAAATCAAAAAGGAAGAATGAGGAGCCCGGAGGCTGTCAAGTTCAGCACCCATTTGGGATGGAGAGGCTTCAGGGAAATCTGTTGAGCTCACAGTCTCTTGAGCTTCCAGCTCCAACCTCTTTACACGGTGACAATGTACACACAACTGCAGAATGCAGATGCCAAAATGACATGCTTACTTTTCATTCTTGTGCAAATGTGGTATCAAAACCATATGTTTCTCCTACATACATGGTCTCTTTGCCATGTGTACTGAAGTGCAGGACAGGTACTATAGTTCTGATATGAAAGCTAAACTGGAGCCTTTTCCTTTAGGGAGTGTTCACACCAGCCTTGAAGGAAGCCCATGGGAACTCAAAAAGGAGCACAATCCTGGTTCCTCCTCTTGGACTGCTCAGCTTTCAAATATTACCAAAAATATTTATTTAAAAATGAATTCATCTTGGCATAACATGTATGGTGGCTTGTAATCAAATGAAAGGGAATGTGAGCTACATTTTGAAGACATGCCTTTGTTCCATAAAACCTGGTGTATTTTGTTCATTTTCAGGCAATGGTTCTGTTTTAATGTCTTAACCTGGTGTACTTTTTTGCTGATTAAACCCACAAAGGAATTAAGACATGAAAAGAGTAGACACATTCTGGCCCTGCTCCAGACATCTGACAGTCCGATGTTTGAGCCTGTTTGGCTTGAGCTTGTGAGAGAACCCCCGCCTCAAGCAACTGGGATGACAAGGCATGAGAACTGTCCTCACATGGGAACGAAGAGCAGTGGATGGAGGATTAACACCAAATTTACAAGGAAATCTCACGTCCACACACCATTTTCAGAACCCCCACATCTGGACTGGGAAATCTCTCCGCAGTCTCTGGACAGTCTGGTCTTTACTGTTCTTTTCATGCCCTTTGTTTGAAAAAGGCCTAGTTACTAAAACCTAAACAGATTATGATGGAGCCTCCACTTCCATAAAAATTTAAGAACATTCTGGAACACGGAGGCACGCTGAGAAAACCTGATGGAGTCAGAGAATAGATGTTGGGTGTTGCAAGTGGGCTGTGGCTCCACTGGGACAGTGACTGCAAACCTCTCCAACTCTCATGAAGAGCCACTGTCTCCACTGCAACATAGGTAGAAAAAAACATCCACGGTGGGGAAATGCCCCATCACCTACATGTGTTTACATTGTCTAAGGGAGCCAGTTCCCAAGTCCGTAATGCTCTTCTGGGGCTGCCCTTGAATTGAATTAGTTTAGTTAATGGCCCACAAGCAGGAACAGGTCTGTCTGCAGTAGGATCCCTCTTGTGTCTGCTATTAAGTGCACTGGCCCTAACAACAGAGGGTCTGTTAAGAAGAATGAAATGGTGATATAAAAATGTTGATTCCTGGCAAGGCCCTGCAGTGGAGCCTGACAGAAAAGCTATAAAAGCAGCAGCCTTGAGTCATAGCTTTCCTCAGTAATTCTCCAGCCCTGAAAACCTGGAGTTTAACTCGTTCCTCTCTCACCCAGACTTCAGTATTGATCAGGTCTGTGATACGAGCTGTAATATCATTTCTAGTGGATCTGGCAGGGTGTGGAAGTCTGACAACAAAAGGTGGTGATGTGTGAGCTGTGTGGAGGAGGTGTTATTAGTCAGTTCTGCTGAATCTCTTATTCATGTCAGGTTGCTTTTGTTTTCTTTGGTAAATCCGGGATGCTTGTCCTACATATAACTCTGACAAAATGTATTCATTTTTACTCCTTTACCATTCAATTTTTTTTTCTTTTACATAAAACACCACAGGCATTCTTTAGTCATAGATGTTGCAAGACCAGTCACAGCAACTACTGTCCTGAAACCAGACTGGCAGTAAGGTTAACAGGAGAGGAGAAGAGATAGAGTGAGAGAATGACAAATGTGACATAAAGTATGACTTCAGAAATGTAAATACCCACAGAGCATTTCCCTCCGGATCTTTTTCAGTACGAAAAAGATGGGAGTCCTGACTGGATGTACCCCTGTTTGCTGCACGCTGGTGGCGACTGGTGAAGTTTTTTTATTATTATTTGGTGACCCTAGTGGTGTCTTTGCATGGCCTTTCCTGATCCTCATTAGCGAAGGATCCACATTGCCTGTCACCCTGCCAGCTGTAGGGACTAGGAGGGGATCGTCTGGTGAAACGCTGCCACCCTCGAGGCACCCGGGAGGCACGTGCAACTGTTCCGTTTTCAGAGGGGAAAATGATCACCTTTAACACCTGCCTCAGATGCCGTGGGGGTTGTTAATATTCTGCTCACACAGGACCAGGATGAATCCACTCATCTCCCATTGTGTTGCTCCAAGACAATATGGCTACAGAAAAAGGGAGATTTCACATCCTAGTGTGGGCGCAAATGGTACTACCTCTGTTTGTGCTATTATAAACCTTTTTCAAGGTTATTAGCATTACATGAAGAGTTTTCTAATTTGCTCAAGCAGCTGGTGGATTTAAACTTTGCTGTGGTTTAATAAGCACAATATCTCTTGTTTAGCTTTAAAACTGACTACCTTAAGATTGTAAAATTGTCTGTTATGTGAAGAGGGTAGAGTGTTGCATGTTCATGCATCCTGTAAAATGTTCATTTAAAGGAAATTACACATTAATTGCAAAAGCTAATACAATTGCCTTTTACATTTGTGTTGGACTGAACATTATGTACATGTGTGGGATGAAATATTATTCTGATACTATAATGTTACAGAGGGGTTCAAGGAAATGGCATAATTATGGATGATAGTGTGTGTTTGCATGTGGGTGTAATAGTGGTATACTGTCCACCTTACCAGTCAGATGACATATTAAAAGCAACTATTATGAAAGTGTCTGCAATTTGGTCACAGTTGATTGGATAACTGACAGTGGCTGTGGTTCAAGCTGTTCCCATGGCAACAATATGATAGACAGATGGAGGGCATAATTGTGGCTGTTTGTGATAAAGTGTTCATACATAGTATTTGCTATCCGGCTGAAACAATACATCCCTAGTTTGTTATGAGAATGATGTGAGGTGAAAGGGCATCCATGTATGGATTCTGAATGACACATAGCACAGGTGTAACCTAAGTTAAATTCTTTTTACAGGCACTTTATCTTTTCAGGTCCATTTTATTCATCCTTATCTCCATCAGCCCTGGATATCTTCTTTGCAGCCAGTATGTAAATACAATTTTTATCATCAAATATTTTTTTAAGAATATGATATATCAATTAATCAGTATTGTATATGTTGTTTTACATATTTCATTATTTTTTCTTAATTTTAGTTGTTACAATATTGTTAATGAACAGATCAAGCAGTCAGAAGAAACATATCAAAAAACCTTTACTTAACATTATTTAGTGAATTGATATTAGTATCATATTATTCACATGCTCTTCAAAACAATGCCATCCCACTATGTTGTGTCCAGTACTGTATATCCCTGCTGTGATGTTGTGCATGTGCAGCTCTGTCTCCCTGCATGTAGCTCCTGGGTGCATGTCTGTTCAGTGCCAGGGTGGTGCTTGGGCTGGGACCAGCGTCTGTGTTTCCCAGCAACCGCACTTTGATGGTCGCACACAGCCAGATGGCTCCTCATTCCACTGTAGCTGTACACATAAAAGCGGAAAGAAAAAAAAAACACCAGCCTCCAGTCTTCTGGGGGTAAGTCCCACTCCTTTGTGTGTTCCTCTCTTCAGGTGCAGGGGGCCCAAATGGCCTCGCTGTTTGCACATCAGTGTTTGTCCGTGTCCCTTCTGCCCTTGACACTCACATGTCTACGGACATCCACAGCTGATGTTAGACCTCTCTTTTTACACACACACACACACACACACACACACACACACACACACACACACACACTCCAACAAACACCCATTGCTGGTTTTAGATACACACTTTTCAAACACATACGCACAGACATTTGATGTTAGTGTCTTACCAATCCATTTAAATACACACAAACACACATACACACTCAGACTGATAGAATGCAGGTCACTGCAGGTCCCCCATACCTCTCTGATACTGAATGCAAGTTTGCAGCTGGTATGAGAGCAGTGCTAGGTGGTGGGCATGGCTCTCCTCAAACAGGAGGGCATTGAGGCTTCACTCCTTCTTTAGAGCAGCTGGGACTGAACTCGTGGGACTTGTTTCTCATTCCGGCAAGCTGGAAGAGGACAGCTGTGGCTCCTGCACTGAAATAGAAATGAGAACGGCAGAATGATTCGGTGCTCAATAATGAATGTGTACTTTTTAAACAGTCTTTCATCCCTCTCTCCTCATTGACCCACAGAGAGTCAATCAGTGGTGTGCAGTGCCCTCTGCTGGAGCTTGAAGTAAAAATAAACATTGAATAATAAACATTGAAGTGGTTTCCCTTATACAACCTTATTGTGTTGAATGCATCAAAATATTTATGGAGTAATTAGCTAAGTATTAACTGGGTATTACATGCACTAATGATCAATAGTGAGCTTCTGAGAGGAGAGGCTGGAAGCTTCTCAGAATAGGATTATCAGGATCCTGTTTTTTTTTTCCTTCTTCTTTCAATTCAATTCATGATTTTCAACACAAATAAGAACCTATTAGCAATGTTATGTTATTTTAAACCTTATATTCACTGAACTATTAAAAAAAAGTTTTTAATTTTCTAATCTCTATCCTTTTTATGTGGCCAGCATGATGTAATTCAATTTCAAATGAATGCATGTGACAGGAACATAGACAATGCTACCCCATTGGTCACAGAGGAAGTCAGTTGCTGATGGAGAACACTTACTAAAACTGGAAAGCTTGTTCATCACAAAAAAACTCTTATTTTTGGTCCACTTGGCACTGCTGATTTGAATTAATGATGACCAGTTGCATTTTCATATAGCCTTTGCTGCATTTTCCCCACTGGAAAGTATGAGTTACAAATGAGAACTGAAAATATAACAACCTCACCCAATCACTGGGAGTATGAAATTATTTTCAAAAACCATCATCCCACAGACAGAAGTTCCACCTAATTGCATTCATATTCAGGACAGCCACTGAAGAAATCAACAGTGTGAGACTTAACCTGGAAAATGGAGAAAAAAAAAAAAAAACTGAGAAGTGAGTGCTGATTGACTACTGTGCCTTCCAAAAACATGTTCCCCCATTCCCTTTATTCTCATGATGTAGTATCACCAGGCTTTTATCTCTTCCCTGGAGTCTCACTTACATGGTACAGTTTTGCTTGGGCGACTGAGGAGAGTTGTGTAGCAGAGGCTTATTGAGGATACAAAGATGAAACGTGTTGTGGTGAATTGGGTATCAAAGCCAGATCACAGCTGGGAACATGCATTGAAGTCTGGAAAGACTATTTTTAAAAATAGCGCATGAATAGTTATGTTTTTGGAGGACCATTTGGGTGGAGCTGTGAATGTTTGATCCTATGTATATAAAATGCTTGATTTGATTATCCTGTCATTGAATTTCGTTCACTTTTCATGCTTAACCTAGTCAACATTAGTCTGATTAAATTAAGGTTGCGCATGACCATCTATGTTAATAAGCTTGGTGCTTTTTCTATGAGAGAAATCACGTCATTTATTATGTGCTGTTTTATAGGATAGATAGGTTGGCTTTGTTTGTGTTATTTTAGGCATTCTGTGGCGGTTGTGATGTCCAGGTGTTAAGGCCACTGATGTATATTGTGAAGAAACAGTGCAATGCGCGATTGCGTGATTGACAGTGGGACTGTGACGATAGGTTTCACTCTACGTGGCATACATACTGTAAGGTTAAAGAGCACAGCTTCAATCGTCTGCTTCGTTAGGAGTCATGACTTCGCAGACTTTTACCACAGGAGACCAGTTGGACTCAGGTTATTATGGTTTTGACTTTTCACTTTATTAATATATTTCACTTAAAATAATCATGTTCTAACTGCAGCCATTATAAATACAGCTGCAGTAAAGTTGTTCTCTCTACATACATTTCAAAATAATACTTGAGTATATACTGTACAGCAGTGTGAGGACATCGTGATTACTTTACACACATACACACACGCACATGCACACACAGACAGACGCACATACAAACGAAACGTGTGCGAACCCTGCTTAAACTGATTGTTTTTTTATTATTCATTTATTTTTCATTATTATTTTCATGTCATGGCTTAATTATGTTATGTTTTGTTTTTAATATATTTTAGTTCGGCTTAACCTATTTCGTTTTATATCTCATTCCACGTTTTCTTGCGCAATACGCATAGTTTGTCCCTCCTCGCGTTCCATTATTACGTAACAGTTTAGCTCTCATGGTGGACGTGCCGAAGGTGAAGTGTTGATAACAGTTAGCCGGCTGCTAGGTCAAAATAAGGGACACAGGTAAGAGTAAACCGTGAAATAGGTATAAAGAAATTGTAAAGAACATTTTACTTAGCGACACATCAGCTGGGTGTACTTACTGCAAATTAATAGCAAAAGGAATGTGAAATGATCCAGACTAAAATAAGTCAGATAGCTAACGTTAGCCAACTTTAGCGTGCTATCATACCGTTCTTCTTTCATAACAAATCGCCAGTAAACTGCCTCCTCAATCCAGTTATTAGTGGCTAATTAAGTTTACATTACATAACTTTCTAGTGAAGTCCTTTTAGCTACCCATACTTGTAGTTGACGTTACATAGTCAATTCCAGATAGCTGATAAGCTAACGTCAGGTGTCAAGATTATTTTGCATCAGATGGCTAGGTGACGTCGGGTAGCAGGCAAAGCTTGTTCAATTGTATGTGGTTTAGCTGACTAGCTAGCCAACGATATTTACGGTAGCTACCAAGCAGGTAATTATAATTGTAACATTAGTTAGCTGGTCAGAATAAATTTCACGATGTTGTCTAGCTAACTAGTTATGTCGTTTGTAATAGCTAACGCTACCTCGCAGACATTTGATTTTGAGTTAAACTAGCTAGAATGTGTTTCAGACGAAACTTTCACGTATCAGTCAACTAGTGGAGTCTCTACGGTTAATTCGTTAAATTATTTAACTCGTTTCGGTGCTGTTATTGGCAGCTGTTGTAGTGTTATTTAGACCGGCCATTGACAGTGGTAACTAACTAGATAACATCAACATTAACTCACTTGATATTTAAAGATGATTTAAAGAACAATGGTTAGGATGTGCGCTTGTTGGATGTCCGTAAAAGACATTTCAGTATTGTACGTCTGATGATAGTGGTACGAAGATCTGCAGTCTGATGTATCTTTGACTTTGTTTACCGATCAGAAACCTTAGAATAATCTTCGTCCAAGTTTTAGAGTTATGTAATTGGCATTTAGCTGCAGCAGTGATCATTGAAACCACAGCTGTGTTGAATCGTCACGTTGTATCCAGCCCTGTATAATAAAATGATTCTTCTTCATCAGATTTTGATTTGAATCTTTCCAGAGGCCCTGGCCTATGGCATGACCATTATCATGGCGAAAACAAATTAAAAACTGTTTTGTTTCATTTCTTTCATGTAGCTGGAAGAAAGGAGAAGCCCACCAGGATGGCCAGTGTGAGTACTACGAAGATGTACTGCCTTGCTTGAGTTTGTCTCTCTTGCATTACAGTGTGCGGCTGATCTCTGGCTGCATTAACATGGCTCTGTCCCGCAGGTGCTCTGTAGCAGAGCCAGGCTGGTGTCGTACCTGCCCGGGCTTCACGTTCTAGTGCGGAGGATCGCAGGGACCAGAGCCTTTTCCACTGCAGGGTCCTCAGGCTCTGATGAACCACACCTGGCTACCACACCCCTCGACGTTGGTAAGGGCCTTATTTATGGAATAAGTCTTGTGTTAGGGGCTGCATAAACCTGTGCATTTTCCAGCTTTGGTCGTGTTTCCTGGCTCCTGAGCGGCCCTTGTCTGCAGGCTCTTGACCTGCAGGTGTGGACATTGTACTAAAACTTATTCTGTTTAGTGTTTTAGAGTTACAGTTAAATGTTAGCCACCTAGCATTCTTTCTGACTTGTTTTGTGGATGTCCACATTAAACTGAAATTGTGTTCAAAATGTTAAGGTGCATGACAGGTGTAGTATTTCTTGGACGATTTTAAATGCATCAGGGATGCATTTGTTGGAGTGGGATTGTGGTCAGTAGTGAACAGACTTTGAGATCTGACAGTGACACACCCTGTTCTGACTCTCAGGACCCAGAACCGTGTGGCCGGATGAGAACATGGGTCCTTTCGGCCCTCAGGACCAGCGTTTCCAGTTGCCAGGCAACGTGGGATTTGACTGCCACCTGCAAGGCACCGCAGAGCAGAAGAAAGTCCCGGTCCACAGGACGGTTCCGGACGTGCTGTCGGCCCCCTCCAGCAGCGAGAGGCATGAGTTTGTGATGGCACAGTTCCTCAATGAGTTTCAGGTAACAGAGAACACAAACATACAGAAAATGTTTTCTTTTAGAAAAGGGGAAGCAAATCCTCATTTTTTGATGTTATAATTCTAATATGATAGCCGGAGGGAGTGATTATACTGATTCACTTAGCCTGCTATTTGCTGAAAAGATCATCTGAACAAAGTATTTTGATTTGAGTGACAGAGCTGACCTTTGTTAAAAGAAATTACCATTCCTGTAAGATTTTTTTATGTGTCAAATCCCGGTTATGAATGCTTCAGGTGCTTTGACAGTTTTATTTCTGGTAGAGCACACTACACCTGTTCCAGAAGTGACAAGACTCTTCCAGGGTTTCAGCATAAGTTACATGATACCTGACATAAGTTCCTTGGATGTCAGGGAAACCTGTTCTGAGATCACTAACCTGAAGTTAATCCTGTTCTGAATCTCAGCATTTGTGTGTGTAGCTGCTAACGGCCCTTTCACATCATCCAAAATGATTTTCATCACCCAAAATGATTCTACAGCTCTCCTCCAGAGTATATAACTTCTCTGTGAGCTCTGTGCGTTATACCTGTTTATTTGTAAATAAATATTCTACTACTAGTGTATTCTACTAGTCAACAATTCTTTTTCCTGTACCCACATAAATCTATTGCTTGTTGCTAACAGCAACAGGCCCACAGAACTTTGTGTCCAGTTATGAGGAGGCAATGCATCCCACCCATTATGACTCAAATTGCCCTATAACCATCTCAGCCAAGAGTACAGACCACCTCAGGCAAATGGTTCATAATTTGTTGGTCAAAGATAATTTGTTAATGTGTCACATATGGCAGTTAACAGAAATTAAGCTGTCAGTGTGGATTAAAAAATGGTATGTAAAAGATATGTTTTGTCCTTTTTTATTCATTGCTTGAATAATCCCCTTTATATGTTTTGCACTGATAGGACGGATGTGAATGCTGCTCATGTTTTACTTTCGTTTTTCCCAGGGGAAAGAGGCGCCTCCCACATCTCAAAAAGTCAGCAAGGCGGAGCAGTACTTTGATACTTCAAATGTAGAGTGTGCCATACAGTCCTGTCCAGAGCTGCTAAAGAAAGGTACGCATTCATTTCTGGGGAAACCAGGTTGCCTCTGGGGGTGGTGTTGGTGAGTCAGTAGGTGAGGAGCTGTTCCCTCAGCCATTGCCCCAGTGCACCAATGGGGGCACCAGCTCATTGCACCCGGCTTTGTTAGCATGGGCTTCTGATCATGCGCCCTGGCCGGGCAGGTCCTTACATTCTCTGCCCACTTTGTTGTTTGCCCAAAATGACATTGTTGCAATCATTTAAAACTGGCTTCCTGCCAAGTTGTGTAACAGGCAAACAAAAGGTGACAGGGTGGTTTGAGTGTGTTTGGGCTAGTTTTATTTTTTACAAGTGTTTCTGTAAGAGAGTAAAACATCAATATATTTTCTATCAGCATTTTTATAATCTTAATTAAAATAGTAAATATAATATGGAGGTGTGTTTTAGCAAAATACTGTTCTTTTGCTAGTTGTGGTTGAAGTAAAGACAGGTTTTGAAACGTCATTATACTTTTTAAAGATAGTAAATAATTTGAAACAGTTTTTTTGAAAAATATTATTCAGTTATTACACATCTGAGAATAGTTTTGATGAGTTTGTTAGATTGCCAAGGTTGGCAATGTCTTAGATGGCCACAAGAGGGCACCATCGTGCTTGTAAATAACATGTTTTTTTGAGGATCGTTTGTGTCAGAAGTCAAGCCCCTGTTATGTTATGTCTGCCCCTACATGACATGAGAATTGTCTGTTTCATCAGATTTTGAGTCAATGTTTCCAGAGGCCCCCACCAATTTGATGACGGTCGTCACAGTTACTCAGAAAACTCAAAATGACATGACAGCGTGGTGTGAAGAGGTGGAGAAGGAGAGGGAGCAGCTGCTGGATAAAGTGAGTATAAAAGCCAGTCTTCTGTGTTGGTCATGTCGTGTCAGCATGCAGGGTCTCCCCTGGCAACTGCCAAACTCTATCAATGGGAACATTTCACTGTCCCGATTAGGACGTTTTTCTTCGGGCGGTCACAAAAAATATTATGCATCAGTGTGTACAAGGGATGTCATAGCGTAATGCTGAAAAGTTATTAATATGGCAATATTTTATATTTTCTGGTATAAGTCCAACTACAAAGCGGTCATTGAACAGAACGGTTGAATAATGAAAGGACTTTCTTCCACCAAATATAAGGAAATACCAATGGAGAGGCATCCAGAATTATGCTTACTGTGGAGCTATAAATTCATAGAATGTAAGTTTATGTTTGATAGCAAAATTTAACAGTATTATGTGTTGAGCTATTCTGTGCAGAGATACTGTTCTGAAAGTTGGCTGAAAACATGTATCTGAACTATTCATGATGCTGTTACTCATTAAAATTCTTGTACCATTTTTATAGAATTAATGGAAGAGGGGCCACAGTGTATCATAGTGGTAAGGAGCAGGGCTTGTAACCAATAGGTTGCTGGTTTAATTCCCTGCAGGGGTACTGCTGCTGTACCCTTGAGCAAGGTACTTAACCCAGAATTGCCTCAGTAATGAGAAGGAAAAAGATCTAGCTGTATAACATAAAAATTGTGACCAATGTAATTTGTTCTGTATTAGAGCATCTCATCAATGACAATAATGTAATGTAATGGAAGAAGTAGTGTATTAACAGGCTTTTATATGCTGATTCCTTGTGCATAGAAAGATGTGGCATTTTAAACCAAGCACACACTTGCACAGTCAGAACAAAGCCCTGGTTTCAGCTCACTGAATAAGAAGGGGGGGCGTGTTAAAGATTTGTTTTGTAGCTGCAGGGTAGGAAACCAGGTATAACTTACATCTATCTTCTATAAAGTCCTATAGAGGAACAGGCTGGCAAAGTCTCTGCAGGTCCCGTTCTTAATGATATTCAGTGAAAATGTTAGAATCAGTACGCCCTTTGTTCCAATAGCTGCACGATTCGTGCCAACCAGGTTTTATTTGGGGGCGGCCTCTAGAGTCTTAGCATTTTGTTTTAAAAGCAGCATAAGTTCATTTCCCACCAGGACAATGGAGGAGCGCCACTCAAAGGGCCTGGCGATGTTGCTAACAGTCTGAGACCGTGGGGTGGAACAGCGCTGAGAGTGAATGGCGTGCCACTTGCCGCCTGGATTATTCACTGTCTGGTTAACAGCGCGGCTGTAATGTGGGGTGGTTGCACGTTAAGCTTGTTAACGTGCTTCATCGCAGGACGCACACAACCCTGCCACCAGCAATCCTGTCTGTAATTTTAAATGTTGTTTGGGGCGGGGTTGGGGGTTCCCTTTGTGAGACTATGGCTGATGTAGATGCTCCATTGGAAAGATGGGAAAATTACTACACTCCATTATACAATAAGGAGTTGGCACTGTTTCAGGCACATTTACATGCTGCGTGGTAATAATACAATTAAACAGTGCGTAGTTGATTCCACAACATTGTGATTGGCAGGTGTTGGCTTCACCTTCTTGAAAAGGTGAAGCCAATGCCTGGAAAAGAATGTTATGAAATGTAAAAATGTTATTTCTGAAGAATAGTCAGTATCCTAGTTTAAAATATCTCAAAGTCCCAATAAATGGGTGAAGATACACCAGAAGCTACATATGCACGCCAGAAGGTAAACAGAGAGACGCCTCCTTTGTACCTCGGCCTTCAGCATCTGTTACCAGCTCAGGGGTTTGTTTCCCGTTTTAAACAAAATCAGCCAATGGCACTCGAGAAAGATAGTTTAATGGCAGGTAAGTTAGGCCGCACTGAAGAATGCCTCCTTGACTTTAGCATAGCCTCTGTCAGAGACTTGCATTATTATATATTGTGAATATTCAGTATGTGTTGATTAAAGTTGTTAATAGTGCATTTCCATCTCTGTCTAGTTTGTCAGTGGTGCCAAAGAGATCTGCTACGCGCTCCGGTCAGCGGGATTCTGGGCCGATTTCATAGACCCCTGCTCCGGTCTGGCGGTAGGCACCCCTCTCTCTCTGTATACACAGTAATAAATGTATAGTACACACAACGTGAAATGTCACATTTTACGCACGTGGGAAGTCTAGAACATTCACTGTATTGGTTTTAGACAGACATTTGGAATATGTCTGTATGTTGTGAGATTCAGATGTAGCATGTGTGTACATATAAAAATACATAATATTTATTCCTGTTTGTTTCCCCAGTTCTTTGGGTCCTACACAAACAACACGCTGTTTGAAACAGATGAGCGGTACCGACACCTTGGCTTCTGCATCGAGGACCTCGGCTGCTGTAAAGTGATCCGTCACGCACTATGGGGGACGCATGTGTTTGTGGGGACACTTTTCACCAACGCACCTCCCAATAGCCTTATTATGAAAAAGCTACAAGGAAATTGAGGGTGGGGCAGGGATGGGGGGACTAACCTTTTAAAAAGCGTCACAGTATCCGAACGCACAGACAACGTGCTGTTTTTGTAACCTCCTCTTTCGACTTTGGTAGGACTTGAGTAGAAAAAAAAATATCATGTTCATTATTATATCTGTATATGGGCCCTTTCTGTGATATGTCCACATGTCTGTCTGTTTCTTTAAGGTTATTTAATTTCACCTTCACGTATTTATTATAAACTGTCTTTATGTTCACACTTACATTTTGCCCTTTTTAATGCAGTGGTAGAAATGGAGTCTTCTGAAAGTGAGGATTTAAAAACTACCAGTGAATAACGTTGCCTTACCCCTAATCTACCTGTGCCCTTATAGACACTTCGTGTTCCAGGTGGACAGATTGCAATCCAGATATCGGAGGTTGAATCTAGGATATGTGTGACGCTTAGCAATGCTTGAAGTAGCCAGAGAAATAGAATGTTACTATTCCGTGAGGTTGAGTGATTTCTGAAGAAATGTTTCGAGTTGATTCTGTGGCAGCTCGCCTTGAAACACAATAAACCAAACCAACTTGATCAAATGTCTTTGTTCCGGTATTTTGGGGAGCTTGTGGCAAAGGGCGGGGGGTGGGGTGGGAGGGGTCACAGCAAACTGACCGCAGAGGCACTGCCGAGTCCACAGATGGCAAAATCGCGCATCAGAAGACAAAGAGAGCCCTAGAGCTCCAGGTTCTGCAAGACGCAAGAGGGAAAGAAACAGTCGGTGCAAGGGCCTGTCTGTTGCAGGTTTGATCCCTAAAGACGGTGAAACCTTCATTATTAGGGTTACCTCTATGGGGAGTGGATTTGAAAGGTCCAGGACAGGTTTACAATTTAGTGTGTTTCAAGTGTGTAAATCAGCTGGGACATAACTGTTGTGCACTGTACAATTCTGCTCACAGCTTGTATTCATTTGAAGCAGACTCTTGAGTACAGCTATCTGCTGAGAGTGTGAACCACAGTTTTGAGCCTTGTTCTCTGTAATGGAGATTGGGTGCATTTGGGTTTTGTCAGAAGGTCCCAGCTGTATCAGTGATTGTCCCTGGGGCATCATTAATGCTCTCCCTCTTCTAACACCCAGACCAGATGGGCCCCAATCAATCACTCCAGACTGACAGCGTGATTATAATGCTGGTAATTTAGACAAGTGTCCTGTCACACTTTATGAATGAACAGTTCTCATTATTGAACGGCTTCTCCTTATTGCATCAGAAAAGCCTGGAAGCTCTTCCCTGCCATTAACTGTCTTTACTGTTAAATAGCATAACTCAGCTTTCTCCTTTTTTTGTAAAACTGTGTGGCAAATGATTTAATATTGTTTCAAATGTGGTGCAGGACTAAGACCAAAAGGCCTTATTTTTGTTGCATTAAAATAGCTTGCAGAGGCATAGGCTATGTTGTATTAAGGTCACACATGCTTTTGGTAACCTACACATGGCTTCAGTGCCACTAAGATCAACCAGCTGAACATGGTGCCGATATGTGAACTCACAGTTTGTACTGAAGTGAGCTGAAGGGTTAATCTGCTCCATTCTTCCTGTCGCTCTCTAGCGAGTCCACCCATCCACTCCGCCACCTCTGTGAGAACTCCAGCAAGCTCATCACTTGAGGCTAATGGGACTTGACCCCACTAATACCCGTACATGCGATGCCTGACTAAAGAGGCGAAAGCTATTGTTGTAAGGCAGGCTCACGGCTCTTAACAATTGGCCGCTTGTCAGATCGTGAGTATCCCTTACTGTGTGTTTGCCTGGGGCAGGGCAGCCCAGATGGAGAGCGTGCTCTGTTGGTCAGCACGGAACCTGTCCTGCCTTAACCTACACAACCCCAACCCCAACCCCCACCCCCCCCCCCACCGCCGCTCTGACCCAAATCAGCCAGGGCCGCATGGAATACCACAATTTGAGCGAGCAGTTTTATTCCATTAATCATAGCAGTATTGTTTTTTTTCTGGGTAATATGATAAGACATGAAATTAAAAGGAATTAAGTTCCATTCATTTTTCATTTTTAAATTACATCATATAGATTACCCTTAAAGTTGATCCTAGATAGGAAACCTTTTGGGTAACTGATAAATATTTGACAGTGGATTTGGTTTTACTTATTAACTTTAAGGAGTGGAGAATTTCCTGTTCACCATGGTACTAAATAACTCCATATGGCAACATGGCAGAGTCCGGGCTGAGGGCTGTATGCTCATTACTCTGCAGATGAGGCCTTCAACTCTGGGCTTATCAGGCAGGAGAACAATTGATCGCACAGTTTGTATGCCTTTCATGTGGGAGACTGGAGAATTTGTAATGTGTCATGCAAGCAAACCACGCCGTGTAATTACAAAGGTTGTCTGGCCTGCATTCTGTTTGCGTGTGCAGGATCGCGTCAACCCTGACACGTTTCGGCGTAGGTCGGACTGAAGTGGCGGGTGATTGATGGGACTTTTGATTGGTTGTAATTGCTTCAGGATGCATTTGATTTTTCAGTTGCACGTTAAGTCACAATAATTATTCAACATTCATTAAAATCATCGAAAATATAATCAAACAAAACAGAACGCCCAAATATCTTTTTTCCATCAAAAAAGATTTGTTAGTAGGAAACTTTTCAAAAAAGTTTTAAAAACTTTTAAAACTTTTTAAAAAAACTTTTATAAAACTTTTGCCAATTTTGAGGTAAAGACTAATGATTGCAGTCAATATTTAGCTTTAAACCTTGAGTTTAGACAACTTGATTACTGAACTTTTATACCAGTGAGGCTATTCCTACCTGATTAACAGCAGTTCCAGTTTTAAGATTCATTATTATCAAGGGTCAGTTGTAATTAGACAGCTGAGACAGACTGGTGTAAACGAATGGACACATACCCTTGAAGTACAGATTGATTTTATTTTATACGAAACATGAAATGTTGATGACACTGGGCTCATTAGACCAAATCCAAGCAGAATCCATTCAAATCATTTCAAATTATTTCTGTTCCAGTATATGCCAGAGCATAGCGCAGATATTTTGCTGTTATGAAAGGAGTTTAGGAATCAATTGTACAGTACTGCACTGCACCCTGACAGCTTAGAATTTAATGGGAAACAACTCATACTTCTGGTCAAGCCACTAGACCATTTTATCCAGTAAGCCCTGCTTCACTTTTTGTGGTAGGCTCTGTTTTGTCAGTAGATTAGATAGAAATACATAGAAAGAAGATTTTTAACTTTGTGAGGGAATAAAGATGCGTAAAAGGTCTCAAACGGATTTGTGTATGTGTCAGACTCCCAGTCGCTCAAGTTAACCTGTTTTGTCAGACATCTCCTATCGTCGCCCGGAAGGTTTCCTCAAATCTGTGTTTAAGCGGCCTGTCAGAGTCAGGGGCAGTCTGGATGTGAAAACCTGGAAGGATGAAGAGTCAGCTGGGGTTTGCTGCTCATCTGCCAGGTGCGCTAGTGTGACAGTCAGCTGTCTGAGGCGTCACCTGAAAGTGAACTGCGCAATGCCAAAAGTCTGAGGTACAAGAGGTGGCTGAGGCTGCTTAGCCTCTTTGGAGTTTGTGGATTATACAAGTGTGAATAAATGACATTCGGTGCACTGAATGGGCCCTTTTTTCTGTGATTTACCGCATGTAGTTTCTATCCCTCAAAAATGTGAGTGAATGTATGACCACGTAAGGAGATAAATGGGAACCATCCAAGAGCTTAGACAGGGTGAGGTATTTTAGTCCACCCCTGGTTCCCGTCTGAAGAATATAGGTTAAAGGCTATGATTTGGGTGGAGTGAGAGGATTGTTAAGGTTTCCTCAAGTCTGACTCCTTTTTCTTTTGAGTTTTCTCTCTTCAGGAAATGGGAATGGGTGCCAAGAGAAGCAGTGCTCGTCACTTTTGCGTAAGTCAGCACATTTGCTCTCCTCTGACGCCATAATTGCCATAAACATGTCTGGAGAATGTGCTGTGGGACAGATACCAGACTCTTGATGTTGATAACACATGTACATTAGTCCCTTACTGAGTGTAGTAACCAAAAGGTAACATAAATTAAGTATCTTGTATTGCATTTGTAATGAGCTCATATCTGGGTCAGACTACGCAGCACATTTGTTTTCATGAAATATTCATTCAACATGCTTTTTCCTGGACATGATACTTTAATACAATTTAATATTTAAATAATAAGAGAACCAAGAGTTCTATAAAAACATAATTCATCAAGCAATGATTTAAGATGGAACGAATATAAATGAGCAGATTAATTGGATGTTACAGTTTTCGCATTGCTATTTATGACTCATTTCTTCAAAAAGTTACATTATTCTTACACAAGCTGATGAAATATATCCTTTAGGATATGTAAAACTCAAGAATCTGGCCCTAAAATAACTTAACTTACACATTGCTGTAATTCTGGAATATGTGTAACACTGCAGTTCTTAAACCTGACCAAGTTTATCATGGTCAAATCAAGGAGCTACCAGTATTGTTCTGCATATTCTGTTACTGCATTCTACAGGTTAATATTTGTATTCTGATTATGACACTACGTATTTGATGGTCAGTTAGTCAACAGCTCACTGGTTTGAGATAGATTGAGTATTTGATCAATTGCTAAGATGACCAAAAAATTGTTTTATTTGTGTTGAGATTTGCCAAGCCCATTTAAAAGATAGTTTCTTGTAGTTACTGCATTCAAAATTTCATCTTATGCATGCTTGTCAGGGCTGTTTAATGCATTTTGAAGTTGTTAGGCCTTTTAATCATGTTGTTTTAATAGTTACTGAAGGGCACAAACCTTTCCAGTAGATGGTGCCATTGAAGTTATTGTTTTGCCATCTTAAACTCAGACACTAAGATAAATCATAGCAAGTAATTTGTTAAGGAGTAACATTTTCATTAAAATGAAACTGAAATTATGAATATTGTCACTTTTATGAGATGCAGATTTTATAGCACTTTTGAACACTTTTGAACATGTATGCAAACTTAATATACTTGTTTGACCAGCTCATAAAGAATCTTCCTAACCAAAACACACTGACATGACTTCACAGCTCTGACATGTTGTAAGGGTGCTCTGTGGTTTAAGATAAGACTGTTATCATCCATTTACTGTTGACTCAGAGCTGTTACAATGAGACGTGTGCTATGGGATCAGAGCTCTTACAAACACGGTCCTGTGGGCTCAGAGCCATTACGAATAGTCATGTCCTGCGGACTCAGAGCTGTTATAGTTCAGTACTGTGGGCACAGAGCTGTTACCAACAGTGATCTACTGTAGGCTCAGAGCTGTTAGCAGAAGTTGTGGACTGTGGACTCAGCTGTCACCAAAGGTTGTGTACTGTAGTTTCAAGTTTAAACAAATGAGGGCAGAATGAGAAGGAATCAGTGGATGGAGATTTGGGTACATTGGGCAGGATGTGAGCAGCAAACTTTGTGTCTTGTGATTAAAATAGTCATCCTATAACCAGTCATATTTACTGCTCAGGTCACTTGTCTCTAGCAAGAGTTTTTCTCTCACTTTACCTTTGTGGAAGCATACTGCCTGTGGCCACACAGTGGTCACACAAAGTAATTTGGCATAATTCAATATAAAAAAGAGGTGTGGTCACCCACTGATATATTTAGAAGATTGATTTGTGTGATTTAGTATCATTACGCTAACCGTAAACACAGATGGCAAAGGAAATTCAGTCCCATCCATGCAAAAATATTTTGGTATATTAAATTTTGGGACACTATGACATTCTCGGCAACAGTTTGGTAGCGGGCGATAAGATCACACCCCAAAATACGGCTGAGTTCCAGAATTTCATCGCTGGCGCCAGCTTGTATGATTAATTGTTTCAAAATAAAAAATAAACAGTTGTAGGTGTTAGGACTCATAGGGGCAGAGCTTATCCTAACTTCTGTGGCACAGTGATGTGCATGTTCTCCGTCCAGGCAGAACGCTGGCCTGTCACAGGACCATTGCTTCCTGTCTGTCTCATTAAGACTGAGTTCCAAACAAAGTGCCAGCATCTACCATATTTCAAATCTGGGGACTGAACCCCCAACCTTCTAGGGTCAGGGCATGCACTGTGCCCGCACAGCTACGGAGATATGTGTCACAGCACAATTTCGAACAATAGACGATCCTGCTCTACCATCAATCAGCCTCGCTCTCTTTCCTGTTGTTTGTGTAAGTAGGGCTTAGATCAACATTTTCTAAGTGAAGCATTATGATTTTATGTGTTATGTTTGGAATGTGTTTTCACGGGTGGTTCCAGTCCACGTTTTTGATTGGCCAACAGCTGTGCACATGTAAGGGGACCACCAAACTGGAACTTGTTTGCCTATTATTTTTAGATGAATGAGGTGAAGAAGACAAAGAAGACAAAGAAATTGTGTTTGGATGTTTGTTAACATTAGTGCATGTAGGCTGGGGTCTTTGTTGAGAAATAAATTCATACATGTAGGGAGTTATATGTCCTCTACTAGTTCAATGTAGTAGGACTTCAGCGGTGCGACACCACATTCGTAACTACTAAAATTCAATTTTTATGAGTTTCCTGAATGAAGTGCCACACAGTTGAGTTCATAGTCAGGGTCTTCGTCACACAACATCATCTTTACATAGTCATACTGTAAGCATTTTAAAAGAAAAGAAATTGAAGAATAGAACACTTGTCATTTAAATAAATAACAATTAGTATCAGTGTCCTGATGACAGCCAGTAGAAAAGCCATTGGAAAAATGCAATTAGCCAAAACAATTAAGTCTTCAGTATTCTAAACTTATTTATTGTCTAAAAATGTGATAATTATTTATGTAAGATAAATTTACTCTCAGGTTCTGTATATGTAAGACTTTATGACTTGTTTTTAGACAGCATGCCTTAAATTATCTTACTGAAGTACTGTTTTCTTACTGAACTGAGAGGTGTTTGCTTGTTTTGAGGCATTTTTCTTTCATTCATATAATTTTTGTCTCATTTTTTAAAGTGGATTTTTTTTTTGCAGTATCATGGTTCTAATGTACTTTGAGGGACCTGTTGAAATGCATGCAGCTGTGAAGCTTACTGTTTCAGTCTGGCTCTGGAACTTGTAACATGCTCTTGACTACAAGTTTTGCTGTCCACCCATCCAAACACAAGTGTTTCAGATTCACCGTAGACTACTGAGGCCTTACTTAGTCTGTACTGTAATCGTGTTCTTCCCACTAAAACTCCTACAGTTTTCATCACTTATAATGAATCATTGCACTCGCCTGCTAGGACCTTAGTAGGTGCCCACAGAACTGCCTGCTGTTACATAACTTTGACACATTTCTCTAAAGTTGTAAGCAAAGCCTTTTTTATGGCTTTATGGCAATGCAGAACGTTGCATGCTATCTTGTTAGTTTTAGCTTTACCCTCTTTCTTCTGTCTCTCTTCTTTATTTAGAACTCTGAACTCCCTGATCATTCAAGGAAAAAACAACCTCACCCATCTTATTTTCCCAGCATTCCTCCAATCCATTGCTTTTTTCCACTGAGTAGAGGTTTCACACTTACGTCAGTAAATGTTGCTCTTTTGTTGCTGCCGCCCAACAGCACTGTAGTTGCTGTTTCTTTCAGTTTGTTCCCACAATGCACTGCTCCTGCACTAGAGGTAGTGGTCCCCCCCCCATTTATTCTGCATACAGCGGGTGAAACTCCACTCCTCAATGATGGTGGTAAACACTGCTCTTCCTTCCAGCCAATTCCTCACCAGCTTAATTGGCCTAATTACTCCATTAACTGGATTACATCTGATGCCTATGTAGACCAAAATATTTTGAAAGCAACTCATTCCGTGACTTAGGGCCCCCATCCTTAATTAAAATACATGTTATTTTCTGCAAGACATTATTAAGATGTCAAAATGAGCATGTAATTTTATCAATTAGTTCATAGTAGGAAGTGGAAGGAAATGAGCAGATAGCTCTCCAGGAGAGGAATGTGACTGTCAGAGTAAATCATGTGCTCCTTGTGGACCATCACAACCAGCTTCTTAGGAAAGAAACTCTCCTGTAGACTCTCCTCTTCTGCTTGTATGAAAAGTAACCAGTGTGGCAGTGGACAGATAGTTACTTTACAGTGCTCAGATCCATGGAGAACTCCCCCCACCCCCCACGCTGCAAACCCCCCACCTCCCAGTGTGGTCTCAGTTCCCTCAGGCCCCAAGCAGCCTTGCAGTTCTGCCCCTCTCTCCATATGGGACCTGTAATCCTGTAATCTCACCTGGCTCCTGTTCCCCATCATCTCCAAATCCCTGCCCTTCCCAGCACGCACACACACACACACACACACACACACACACACGTTCCTGGGAATCATGAGTCACAGCTGACTAGCCTCCTCTTCTGTACTCACTTCCGGGTTTTCCTGATCCAACATTCAGACTCAGTGGTGACCCAGAGAATCTCCTTAATTTTAAAGGTCAAAACTAGTCCCTAACTGGTATTATATGGACACTGCATAGAGAACTGGATCTGCAGGAGGTTAAAAATAATCTTCTCCCAGACTTTTGCTTCCACCTCTCTCTACAAGAAGTTGAGTAATTTCAGTGATTTTCAAGTCAAGTAAACTTATCTGAGACCAGTGTATAACCTGTTGTGGTCAGCATTATTCCTATTTGTATTTTTGACATCACATATACTCATATAGATCCAGGTCTCATAATTCATCTTGGGCAAAATGACAGAGGAACAGTTATTTCTACATTTACTGATCTCTAATAACTTGTGATTTCCCCAGTTATCATTCCTTAATGTGTTTTAACTGTTTGAAATTACTGTCTTATTCATTTTGACTAATTTTTACTGTGAATTTTGACAGGTTAATTCTAGATTTTGCATGATATTGTATTAATTAATGCCCTATGTAATGTCCTGTAGCGTTAATAACAGTAAATGCATTCATGTAGTTTCTGAAAGTGCAGGGAGCAGATCCCAGCATTTCTGCCTCTGTGAAAAGGATTCCACTTGTTTCCGCTGCAGCTCGCTCTGTCCTGTTGGTGTGCTGACAGGGTAATTAAAAACTCAGCATGTCTATGTCGAGCTGTACGTGCAGCAATGCACTGCAACAATAGGGGTTATTCTTCAGACTCTGAGCTAGGCATTTGTAACAGTGCTCAGAACTGCCCATAATCATTAAAAACATGTTATCATTCATCTGGAAATCAGGCTTTAGGAGGCTTTAGGTGACATGTGGGGTTTGGGAACTGAAGGCTGAGAGATGGCCAAGGAGCTTAGGTAAAACTGAGGGCCGGCATCAGACTTGCCTTTTGATTGCAGCTGACAACTTCTGTGTGACATATACAGTGGAAACATGCCACAGAAATGCTCTCTTTCCAAACAGTGGCCCAGTTGTTTTTTTCATGTTGAACGATATAACAAAATGTTTTTATTTAAAGGTTGCAACTGACCCACAGACTGAGAGTTTTTGTCTTTCATGGAGACTGTGGTTGGTGAGTGAGTAGGTCACCTTTAAAATTAACACCCAGCAGCTGAGAAAAGCTAATCCCCTTCAAAATGGATTCTAAATTACACTTCTAGGATTTAAGCCTGAGAAAGACATTGCTTTATTTAATGCCCTGAAAGGAGAGAGGGGAGACAAGGGTAGATGCGCCCCCTGCCCTAGATTAGTCTGTTTTTGGCTTAGGGGCTGTGTAATTTCATCCAAGTCCCCAAGCCGCACTGTTCTCACCTAGGCTGTAAAACCAAATGCCTTTGAGATCACAGCAAAGCCAACTTAAGTTTTGCCATAGGTTCCCATACACTGGAGGTTGTGACAGTTTATTGTACAAGTAGACGGACCTGTTAGCCATGCAGATCTTCATCACCTCATGTTGTCTGTTGGCATTAGAAGGTACCTCAAAATGGATGTGCAAGTGCCATATCTCTTAATTGTTGCATGGATTTTTGCCATGTACCCTGTGACTATTGACTGTGTGCACAGCTTGCACTATCCCTGTTCTGTTGCTCAGGGTTGATTTTTGTCCACATGCCACTTGGTGAAGCTTACCCTGCTACCTCCATATTTCACTTCTGCATGTGTGATTATTTCTGGGAGACGGGGATCTTACTTTCTGGGGATGTGACCACTCCGTCTTGGTCGCACCTTTAAGACCAGTGATCCGGAGCTGGTCGTCTGACACCCATTGAGTGCTCTGGCATTAGCGTCTGAATTTTCCAGTGCATACCTATTAGATCGTGAATGGCCCATGGAGCAATGAATAGAACCTGCACCCAGCTCAAGCTCCACTTGCACTTTGCTGATATATTCCTTTTTTTCACTATAGTTAGATATATTCTGGCATATGCAAACAAATGTACAGGGACAAATGCAATTGGTAATACAATAAAAATGTGTACCAGACAAACATTTTATGGTACACATATTCATACAAACATATATTAATATTTTCCCACAGTGTATCAATAGGAAAAGATATGTTAGCAGGTTACAGTGGTATATCTCAAGTGAAGTCCATGACATGACATGCTTGGAAAACCTAAGGACTGCATTGGGATGTGCATCTCTATTACAAAAGATGATAATGAATAAAAACAGTAAAAGCAAATAATAGTAATAAAACAGATGACCCACTAAAGACCTTTGCATAAGGCCTAAAGGCCCTCGTCAGTCTAAGCTGATCCATATCCACTCCGTGCAAGAGAAAACGGGTCTCTCTGCACAGAGAGTTCCCGGCCCCAGGCGGCTACACGGTCGCAGGCCACGGGGTTGTGACAGGGTGCCCTTTTCTCATACCTTCCTCGGTGAAATGTTTTGGGTTTCTGAATGCTGGCGGCCAAACTAGGGCCAGGTCTGCAGAGAGAGTCATGCGCTGATGACTGATGCCTTTTAAAGAGCGGAGGGTATCTGCTGTCTGGATGGAGGCTTTGTTTATTTGTGGGGATAGTGGGGAAACTATGAAACATCTCTGCAATTTCACTCTAAGAGGATGTACCTGCTAGCAGAAAAGGCGCCAGTGCCTATTTTAAGAGAAGACAAAAACACAGGGTAAGCATTTTGCTGGACATACAACGATAAGCAGACAAATCTGCCTTCAACAAAGTGTTTTCCCTGGGTTTAATCTTTAGGTATTTTACACAACACCCAAGAGAAGAAAACCTTAAATTTTCAGAGAAAAGCCTTATACACCATATTAGAGATTTCACTGCTTACCTCCACATCTTTTGAAAGCCATTTCATGTCATAATTTAAAATATTAACTATATGCCAGAGGACATGTTTTGGACAGAAAGAATTCACAGCAGAGAAAAAACCACATAACGTATAACTCATAATGTATGTCATTAAAAACTCTTTACATCATTTGCTGTGGTTGGGTGAGGGCCAAGGTGACAGTATCAAGATATGATTTATTGTTATAGCGCTTTTAAAAAGGACATTTCCCATATCATTAGTTGAATGGTCATTTCTTCATTTTTAATACGAAGTTTCAAAGAATATTCACAGCTTATACAATTATGTACATCAATTTTGCATATAAAACAATATTTACACGATTTCAAACATGTAAAGATTAACACCTTGACAGTTTGCACTTCATTTACTGTACAAGCAGTGGGCAGATTTCCTCCCTTAGGTGCCAGATTTAACCATTTATGTACACGTTCCTGAAAGTGTTCTCTGAGAAAAGCACAAGGAAAGTGTTTTGTTGGACATGGCAAGCATTTGTAAATCACCAGTTAGACATTGACTTACTGTGTTTTGTATGGTTGCCTCTGGTCACTTTCCTTGCATTTTTTTTCACGTACTTCTTACCTTTTTCCAAAAAAAATATTAAATGCATTTCAAGATGAAATTATTTGTACAATATAAATTGCAGTTTAATAACAATAATGACCTACTGGTAATTTTTTAGGAATAGAGCCTTGTAATTTACTGCATGGATTAAAATTCAGATCAACTCACATCAATTCCATCCAGCAGAGTTAATCAGAATCAATATTTCCTTCCTCACTGTTTGCAAAGGAGAAAGAAAGCTGAAATAAATGTCACCTTTTTTCCTCCTTTTTTCCTAAGATAAGGCTTAAAGCATCAAACTGCTACCAGTAGCTGAGACCAAGAGATTAACAACACAGTGGTGGACAAAGGAAGCACCTCTACTCTCCCACTCATGGGCAGAGGGCCCAAATAAACCATAAAGCTACATGAACAATAACACTGTATTTGCAAACTCGGCATTTTCCCTGACCACAGATGCAGCTGACCGCCACATGTCAAAAGAAAGGAAACTGGAAGGAACGTCTTAAGCGTTCTGTGAAACATGGAGTGTAGCCCTATCAGTCTGTTAATAAATGGATTGTCATAACAAGAATTTACATTAGAATGGGCTGATTCAGTCCACACAAAAAATCTGGCTGCAGTATTACTTTTTGTCATAATTTTCATCTGAAAAATGATCTTAAATAAAACAAGTGTTCAAAAATGCTTGTTCTTGAAAAACAGGCAATAGAAACTGTAATTTTGTATGCCAAATCATGCCAAATATGCCAAATCATGCAAAGAGTTAACTGATTAAGGTGTGCCTGCTGAACTTGTTTCCATGCTGTTAAAAATACTTTCTTCTTTCTGATGTTATAGGATGAAAGCTAGTTATCTGTTCCAACTGGAAAATGAATCCCACGGTTTCCAGTCTTACATGCAGTGACCTAAATGTGAAAACAACTGTTACGCATCAATGTATGTACAAAAATAAATACTATATAGGTATGTATATTATATATACAACACATATGAATCAATACACAAAATTATAATTAAGGTTACTTAATTACAAGAAACATCCTTTCAATTTTGCCAAAAATTTCCTTATTCTGGCTCACAGAGTCTGTTTTTTAAAGAAGAAATATCTCCTTAATGAAATTAAATCTCAAAAACCTCAAGTTCGTACATGCTCCTATGACTAGTCTATGGTTTCTGCTGTTTTCCACTGAACAAAAAAACAGGAAAAGTATAAGATAAAAAAGATCATTGATAACTTAACACACCACGACAGTCTCTAAGTTGACCCGCCTGTAGTGTGCATCATATATGGCTAAAAATGATGAGAATGGCAAAGATGAAGGAGGCTGTGGCCCCCACATGGCTCCTAGTGACCCAAGTGGCACTGTTGATAGGTGAGGTGGTGGCAAAGATGGCGTCCGTTTCGTTCCTCGGTAGTGGTATGTTGCAGATGTTTCCCTCACAGCAAGAGGTACAGACCTGAGAGGAGACCAAATACCAGGGGTAAAGGGTTAAACCAGGTCCATGAATAGAGTGTCCATATCTCTTTTTTATTTGTTTGTTTTTACCTTTCTGAAAGCATCCCTAACTTTCTAGTTTTCTCTTTCCTTCAGTCTTTCAATGGTAACTTCTCTTCAGTACTCCAGAAAATACTTTATTCTTCATTCTCCTTGACTGTTCTAAAATGACTGCAAAGGTGACCAGTACTTTACCTTTAAATTATGATTAATAATGTAGATATAACTGGAGATTGAAATGAATTTTAAGCAGACATCCTACTGCACAGTATTTGGATGAACCAAGTACTAAACAGAGATAGACTTATTAAGCAAACTTTCTCTGATGTTTGCTTTCTCATAGAACCATCTTAGGGTGTCTTATTTGGTTTTCTGCATCCAAGATGCTGGTAGTTTGTCTTCCTATTGTAAAAAAAAATCCAACTAGTCATTCTGATTTCATTCTGGCCATGTAGGCACAATTGAACATCTTGCAGTCAGTGCTACCTCAGAGGAGACTTGGAGACTCATATTTTAGCAGGGATTACTTTTACAGCCTTGTCAGAGAGAGCAGTTTAATTCCAGTCTTTATCTTATCTGTAGTAAGATCACATTGGAGGCTCTAGGGATTAACTCAAAAGTGTAGCCTAGTGACGTTGGATAAGGCAGATCATATACACAGGGTCAAATATACATAGTTACTGGTTTTAGATTATGTTCCTTTCAGGTGGTTTCAAATGGGCCTTTTCATGCACGTTATCTATACGATTAAGAAGAAATTCATTAGGAATAGCTTTTCTGAATGCCATAACCTTAATCTTAGCTCTCCAATATTCTTCAGTGATGATGTCTTCAATCAATAAATCTGTAATGAGGCATGCAGAGAACATTATATGCTGTATATGTTTACAAGGAGAAACAGGCTCTTCTGCAGAAGATTCCATGAGGATTCCTGAAATACCTTCCTGCTTTTCCATCTACCTACAGATTCACAAAAGTGAGAACACCTCCCATGGAGACATGTTATTGGGGTATTTTACACTATTAAATTATTACACTATTACATTATTAAACACTATTTAGTTCTCAAATAAATTACACATTTAGACAACTGGAGATGATGACCCCAACCTGTTATTAAGTGTGAATGTGTTATTTACCCCTGGATTCAACTGACATTTGTCTTTAACCATTAAACTTAAGTGTCCCTTAGTGTATCACCAGAATAGATTGGTAAGCTTGGAAATCAGCAGAATTAATGAAAAAAACAGTACAGGTAATCTAAATATAATCTAAATGTGTGATTTGGTTCACGTCCATGATTAATCTGGATGTAATTCAATCCACATGTGTGATTTAGGGTATCGTTACAAGACTCTGTGAAATACCCACAGGAGTACTGTTGATAAAAGCTAAAAGAGCACATCAAATCTCTGATAAAAAAAATCACTAGGTCACTCTGTTCTTTCACACTTCTGAAAGGTTTTAAAAAAGTAATAGGTTGATGATCTTAAAATCAAGATGGCAGAAATCTTACCTTTAAATGTTTGATGGTTTGCTGGATAAAAAATCTAGCAATTATCTGAATAATACATACCAATCATCAGATAATTCTCCAGTGTTATTATCTTGTGGGAATATTTTACTGATGCCAGTAGTAACATTCTGGTACAGTGCCACTGTCTCTTAAGTCTTTAATACAACTCTTTGAATGTCTTTGCTTTCACTCCCAATCATCTCTGGTGAAGGAAGCATTATGTGTCAACCCCAAACCTGTGCTCTGAACTGGGATAATCTATACACAATGGAAATCAAAAGCAGTAGCAGTTTTACTCACACCGTCTCTGTGCAGTAGCCATTTCTTGTTATAAATGGGTAGCAAGCAATGCTCCTCCCTGCACAGTTACTTCAGTTAAAGGCAAGGCTGTCATCAGATGTACGTAAGTCACCAGATAAAAGTAAATTACAGATGACTGCTAAGTAAGGTTAAATTAAAGACTGACCTTGACATCAAGGCCACTGAACCAGCACAGCATTTAATGAACCTGTATAAAACTAGAAACCAATGTGTAACTGAGTCATTATCACCTTAACACCAGGCTGATGCAATCATACTCTGTCCTCACCTTGTATCCTTCATGGTCAACTTCAGTACACCCTGTGGAGAGACAGTCCTGCAGGGCCACACATCGCTTTGTCACTGACACACTGTCCCCGTGAAGGCCCATCTTGTGACGGGTGTAGCAGTATCTGGTCTCTGTAACAACACATTTGTTAATAAATCCTTCATATCACCTAGTTGACAGCAACTCGATTGGGAGGTTGACAGTGAAAAGGGGATCGGGAGATGCTGCTAAACAAACATGCATGAGGGGGTTGTACAGCGATTACCACACAGGAGGACACCTCAAAACCACAGGTTCTCATTTCACATTTTCATTCCTTCAAAAATGTGGAGCTTGGCTTGAGGCTAAGAATAACCAATACTCTACCTAAGCAATTTAACAAAAGGATATCAAATAGTCTAAAAGAGTAAGGTGACACTCCTCTACAAAGAGGGCAGTAATTTATGAGCTAAACATGTCAGCCACAAGTAAAACACGTTAAAGGTCATGCAGATACAGCAGCCCCACAGAATGAAAGCACAGAGATGTATGATCCTTGTTGAAGTATTCTTAACAGCAGAATGGTAAAAACACAGAAAAGAATAATAGTTCTGTAAAGGAGCTCACCTCTTGGGCAGTACACGTCTGGAGCCCAGCGGTTGCATTCGTAGTTGTCTGTTGCGTTTTCACAAGTGAAGCACTTGAAACCACCTGGATAGGGTGTTGCTGTTGGCAAAATTAGACAAACCCATTAAAATCACTCCCACACACAACTTGCACTAAAAACCAGCTAGATTCAGCTAAAGGACAGAACTCTTGGGGTGACAAACTGTAAGTGACTATACAGTGAGTTACTGGAGACCATTGACCAGAGACGGCTTGTTTAATTGGGAGTTTTACAGTTTCTGTGAGTTTTATGAGCAAAAGCCACTCTTGCACTGCTTCATGAATCTTCCATGGAACAATCCACCAAAAATAGTCTATCATTAGTGTCTTGATTTTAAATATGTACCATAAGATGAAAACAACACGAGGCATTTAAGCTTTTAGAGACCACAGTCAGACAGACAATATGCAACATGCAGAGCAGTGGCCTTGGGAGAGGATGGAGGCTGTGTGGGTTCTGGGTCCATCTATTGTCATCAAACTTCAGGTTTGATTCAGCTCTTCTTATTTAGGCCCAATAAATTAATCTGGTTAGGGGCCCCTGCCTCTATTCACTTCTACAGGTGTAGTTCTGAGTGTCATCCAAATTTCATCATAAAGCCCCCCCAACACAGACACACCAGTCTTTTTAATCATTATATTATTGTCATTTAGCAGATGCTCTTATCCAGACTGACTTACATAGGTTACAATTTTTACGTGTTATCCATTTATACAGGTGAATATTTACTGAGGTAACTGTGGGTTAAGTACCTTGCCTAAGGGTACAGCAGCAGTACACTAGTGGGGGATTGAACCAGCAACCTATCGGTTATGATCCCCACTCCTGACCACAATGCTATACTGCCACCCCAGTAGCATCAATCATCCAATCCCCTGAGGAGCCAACTGGGCAAGGCCAAAACTGACAGAGTTCACTGGAAATACGGTTGCTACATCACTGAAAGCTGGGATCCCAACCGCTCGAGTTCTCAGATGTCCAGAACAGATTGGGGCGCAGAAGCAGGAGAAAAAAAGATCTTAGAAATTCTGTTCATGGCTGTGGGGGGTGGTAATAAGTACAAGGAGTGACCTTTAACATGTCTGCTTCCCTGAAAGTGTTGGGTTATTTTAGCCTTTAATCTGTGGATTCAAATACCTCTCATGCGTCTTTGTGCACGGTTATTCATGCTCCGGCTCAGTTTCAGCACTGGGAGCGGGGTTAGAGGGCAACACCAAGGTTTTTTCTAAGAGGAGCAGGGCAGTGTGGTTCACATGCGGTCATGTGGAAGCGGTCATCTCCACACGCTGACATAAAACTGATCCCAGAAGCACAGCTGAAGCAAACAGATCTGACAGGAGAATGTAGCCTGGGCTTAGGGGCTGAGCCATATCATTTCATGGGAAAAAACACACATTTTTATGATTGTAGCTGGTGCATTGTAATGTATGTCGGCTTGTGCAAAGATCCTCCAACATGAAAATGTTGAATAGAAAGAACAAAATTCCTACAGTATTTCATGACATTGCAGACCAAATACTACATTACATTTTGTGATGGTATGAAAAGAAAAATAATCTGTGTGCAGCATACAGCACACAAGTGTGAAAATCCATTACTACTATGATAAACATGTTCATGTGCATGTGTAAAAATACTGCTAGTGAAGCAAGCCCCAAGGTTATGCAACTCGTTCCAAAACTTAAATTGGGGTGGTCACAGATCCACAAGCCTGTTAGCAGTGACAGCACAGGACAAACACTATGATGGGGTTGAATGCCACCTCATTTGGGACGGGCACTTTGGGAACATGATCTGATTGGCTCCACTTTCCAATTAGGGGTGGCCGCATTCTGCCCATTAAACACAGAACATTCTGTCCGAGTCATGTTAATTACCGCCATTTGTGTTCTTCATCGTTTCATGGCTGGCACTCTAATCCCCTAATGGTCCAAGAGCTGAGAACATTAATCAAATCAGTGTCTGTATTAATGAACGTCGGAGAGGGAGGCCAAAGGCTCGTTAGGACAGCCAATGCCAGCAGGACTTCGTCCGTGGCCAGTGACCTGTGGTTGGAGGGCCTATTAACCTGACTGAGTACATGTTTGTTGCAGCATAGGACAACCTCTGTACGACAAGGACATATACTGATATAAATACAAGGAGAAAGTCCACAGCCAGATTTAGGGACTACAGCAGGCAGTAGCAAATATGCAGGGAGAAAGAACAAAGACCTGCAAGACTGGAGGGGGAAGAGAAAAGAAAGAGGGATGACAGGAGAAAGAAAGATCAAAATAAAAAGAAGTAGGAGTACAGAAAAGGGGAGAGAAATAGGACATGAAGAATAGAATGCATGAGACAATGTGCACAACATTACGTATTTTCTTGACGTAATTACATTATATTGACAATGCCCATGTAATTAAGCTGGACATTAACTGAACCACTCAAAGTTAAGTATCTTGATCAAGGGTACAACAGCCATGCCCCACATGGAATTTATCTCAGTTGGTTACAAGCCGAGTTCCCCACCCACGGCTCCACACTGCTGCCCACTGAAGTAACAGTTACCTTTGTTGGGGGCCCCATCAAAGCCCTATCTCTCTCCCACCTCCGGACAGGATGTGGCAGTTAAGGGCAGGAACCAGTGGACTGAGGGGAAACGATAGCAGCCAGACCATGTGACATTGCTGGGGCCCGGTGGCAAATTTTATGTGGGCTGTGACCAGTGGAGCAGAAGGGGGCAGGCGCGCCCCTCCGCCGCACTGGGGGGGGCACTGAGCTGTGCACCTCCATGCGGAATCACGCGACCCCCCTCACTTCAAAAGCCTGAGCCAGGCGGAGCGGGGGCCGCACACAGTTGCTGGACCAGCTGTGCCCCCGTCTGGATTTGGCTTAGGATCAGAAGACCCCTGAAAGCCCCTTCCCCTGCTTGCTCCCAACCCCCCACCCAGCCTCTGTGCCTAAGCCTCACCCCCTCCCTCCCGCCCTCCCTCCCCTCACGGGTTCACAGTCCCATTAGTGGCTGTAATAACACCCCTGCCTAATCACTGGTTTCACAGGAGACGGAGGGTCTGGGGAGTCATGCCAACTGGACTTACATGATCGGAGTCTGCAGATGTCACCGTGTGCACACAAAGGGAGAAAACTAACTACCAAGGCTAATGGCACTGGTGTGATGTCTCAGCCAACAGTGAGACTTTTTTTAGTTTTTTTACACACCCCATCATGAAAATAATGGAGGCCATATCATTGATGGTGGCAGAAGTGTGATCTCTTTAACAGGTGGCATCAGATAATGTGCACTGAATTTGAACCAGCTGTGAGACTTCACAAAAGAGAACCAACTACATATGGTAGATGAATCCATGAAAATCCCAAGCAGGCTGACGGTAATGGATAAACCGTAACTAGTTATTTCTGTATTTCAAAAGATACACAGTATTGATAAATGAGTCTCTGGGAGAGCTTTGAACATTTATGCTTGGATTTCCTTTGGTTTATGAAACAAAAACGTAAACCATGTTCTTACTTGAAGGATGGAGATAGATGATGTCTTTCGCTGTGAAGTCCCGGGACTGGGCAGTTTTCAGCCAGTCAGCAATAAGAGTCAGCAGTAGGACCCAGGCCACAATAGGCCAGGGTTCCATTGCTGGGTGTAACCTCACACATGCAGCTACTCAATTGGCTGACACGTCCTTCGATGAAAGGTGGCAAGGCACCTGTTGAGAAAAAGGTAAACACATATATTCTAACATTCAATTATAGAAACAAGCAATTATATATACTGACATGCATGAGTAACTTTAAATATTTCAACCATGATCAACACCATTGTTCTTTGCAAACAATGTTTTTTTGCTTATCTGCTCATGTAACTGATGTATGAATTTAAATGATTATTACATTTCCTTTTCAAAAAAATCTCATCTGAGCTGCAGCTCTTCAAGGGTGGTGTTAATACAACGATGCAGCTACTATGAGAAATACAAGTTTCAAATATTTTCTATCTGAGTAGCATTCAAACTTTTATAAATGGCACTACCTGGATGCCCATTTTGAAAAAGGTAGTTAGATAGCATGTAGGTAGCTAGGTATATCTTGCTGTAGACACTGTATCCATATGATATTAAAAATACACTAGAAGTATGTCTTCTTTCATGTGCCTTTAAACTAACTGATGCTTATTAAAGGGATGTTTTAATTAATGTGTGATTAATTAATAATGGTTCAACCTCAGTTCATTTCTAAAGATTAATTGAATTGCTATGGCATATATTTGTCGGGGTACATCTTTATACCTTTTATTTTGTAAGTGACATTGTCCAGTGCATTTAAATTACAAAAATCCATTTTTTGTTCTTTATCAAAGTAACTATATACTTGCTTAATGGTACACTGCTTCTTTTAAACTAGACACTACATGACATAGCAGACTCTTTCGTCCCTCTCGCTGGCAGACAGCTGAAAAGGGAGGACGAGTTTTAAGTATTTCTTTGTGGCAGCCTTCATCCCTATCATTTTATAGGGATAAAATGAGACTGCTTATAACACCTACCCTGGGTGCTTTCAACCCCATGATAAAAGACTGCACCACACCCAAAACCTTGGTAATCTTCCAACTACCCACCAGACAAAAAGACAATTGCTCTTCATGCTAACAACTATTTCTCAGTTAAAGCCTGTCTTGCTCTCACAGTGATGACGTTAGTCTGCCATCAGCCTGGCTTTGTGCCAAATTTGGTTAGGAAAACAGTCCCATATGAAAATCAAATATATTGTAATATATTGAGAAATATGTTGTTCAGCCCAACAAAGCATTGTAAATACATTTAAAATATACTGATGCAGAGTAGAAATATATTGAAATACACCAAAACAGAAATAATTTACAAATTTTCAATATACTGAGCTAAAAAATAAATTCTCTAAAAAATTCTCAATATATTGTTTTTTTTTTTGGAGGGGTTTTCTGTACAGGAACAGTTTTCTGCATGGAGAGTAGCATTATGGCAAAAGAGGAAGGAGTCATCCCTAAAAAAAAATCCCAAAAATGTTTTTTGGCACCTCAGCCTTCCTTGAATTCTCTGATTTGGTACAATTGAAATATTTTCCTTTTTCCTCTCCAAGCCTTGGAGCGGGAGGAGATAACGGAAGAAGAACTCGACACCTTCTCCCAGAGAGATCGGCCACACCTCTCCTGGCCCACATTGCCAGTTCCTTTCTACTGAACCAGCAGCACCATTTCCTCCTACTCAGGGGATAGCTGTGGGCCTTAGGGCCTGGTAAATCATACACAGACACCTGTTTTGTGGGCATTCGATAGGGAGGGAAGGATTACCTCTTGGTGTGGAAGGTTCCTGGCATAAACTGATTAATATGTTTATTAACTGTGATTTTCTTCAAGGATAAGTGATAACTGGGTCTTGTGAATTGAGGGTGAATTCACCACCCAGACCAAGATGACAAATTTGATGGCTGGATTTCAAACCTGGTTTTGGAGGGGGCAGGTGGAATACTTAGGAGCAAATGCTGTGAAAGTGAGAGGAGAATTTTTTTGTTCTAGCATCCTGCACAACATTGGCATACATGCAAAGGTTGCTGGGTCAAGTCCCACTGGGGCACTACTGCTGTACCCTTGGGCAAGGTACTTAACCTACAATTGCCTCAGTAAATATGTAACCTATGTAAGTTGCTCTGGATGAGAGCGTCTGCTAAATGCCAATAATGTAATGTAATATGCAAGGTCACATTTATAAGAAAACATGTGGGTTTGCCTCATTCTTTAGTTTACACTGATGGTGCTGTATAAAACGCCTATTCATTTTGCTTATCGAGCACAATCTGGAGTGAAGAATTTCATCTGGCAAGGGAAATATGAGTTAATTAAATGGTAGGACAATGAGGCATAACTAAATCTAAAGTAAAATCAAACTAAATCATTGACTACTTCCAGCCCTGGAGGGAGTGTAGCTGCCACTGATATAATGACCAGCTCACTGAACAAAGAGGGGAAATTTCCCCTGCCATCTTAGACTAAGCAAAGGAATGGAACCCTGAATACAAACTAATGGCTTGTTATTCCTGCCTTGCTAGAGCACACTGACTGAGACATTGGAGAAAAGATTCTATGTTGTTATCACATACAGCTCTATCCTAAAGCAATGGAAGACCTCTTAGCTCCCTACCTTTCTCCCATTTACTAAGTAAATGTTAGCCTTTCTGTTTCTGTTACCCTGGACCACAACTGGCAGTTGCTAGGGAGAAGGGTCCCATCTTGTCTCTCTGTTTAAGAACACGCTCTTGTTCTGTCTGCAAAATCTCCGTAGCAGACATAGACCTATTTAAATTGAAGGTTTGAAAATTTTCTCCCAAGAGGTATTCAAATCCAGGTCAGTGTTTCCATAAAGGCTCTTCTCAGTTAAAAGAATAAGGGAAAATTGCTGGGATGGATGATTTTGTAAATAGGTTAATTGAATGTATTTGCATACTGTGTTACAGTACAGGTTCCTTTCTACAGCATCTCATTTTTTGCTACTCTTTCAAAGCCCAATTTTTATTAAAGACAGCTATTTATTCAACGATTCAACACTCTATGCAGGGTAATATTGCTGTACCACACAGCAAGTGATCATCAGCAGATTGAGCCTTGTATTGCTCTGGAAAAATGGCTACCAGGAGTGAGCTCATGGGGCAACAGCTGAGCAATGCACTGCAATATTGCAGACAGGACACTCATACTTAAAGATGGGGGAGACCTTTTAAACAAACTCTGGACTTCAGCTCCCATCAGCACTTCTGTGAAATACAGTGGAAGGATTTGCTTGTTGAACACTAAAATTCTCTCACAATGGCAAAAATAGATTACAGGATGTGCACTTTATCCCGCTTTCAGCAGAGCAGGGGACAATGGCAAGGTTGTGCGTCCCATTTTAATCGTCCTTTACTTTCATGCTGGTGCCCACAGTAAAGGGGATCAGTGCTCTACAAGTAAAGCGCACTGTGCTGGGCCCCTAGTCTATTCAGCACAAAAATACTGAGGTATTAGCTAGGGCTTAGCGGTGCTTTGCCTGTCTGTTTGAAAGTGACCTTAGCACATGAGATTCATAAGGCCTGACGGGTGACATTTTGCACCAGTGCATACACTTGTCCCTTAAGTCACTGATATGAGCCCTGCGTGCAATTTATCAAGCAGAACGAGACATGGACATGGGAGAAAAGCCAGGATAGGGATCACCGAAAAAATTTAAATGATTTATCTTGGGATAAACTCACACAAAGCTGACCCACACGCCTTTTAGTGTTCACATTCACCTTAATCTCTGGCAACAAAATCTGACATCCACAGCCAAAAATCCTAATTGATACTTAAAGGCCTTGAAGGATTTACTGTATAGCTCAATAGTAATTTTGAGATTACCTTACAAAGATGTTTGGTGACCCAGAAAGAGGAGTGTGAATTCGCCACCTTTGAAAAGCATTGTGATCAAAATCAAACACCGCTCACTAATAATTGCTCCTTGAAGGTCTTTGATAGAGCAGCCTTTTGTATGTCCCACTGCATCTTCAGTCTGCTCAGGAGGTCATAAAGAGTAACTGCACAAGTCCTGTCAGTGCCCCTGTCACCCCGGGCAACAGCTGTGAGCTCCTCAAGTACAACAACAGCATTAATACGCATAATAACCAGCACCGGCTCAAAGCAGAGGAAAATCTTTGATGTTTTTTTCCACAAAACGTTGGCAGAAGCCCTCCTTCAGGTAGCCCTCATGCACTCCACTCATTCTCAGGCACACTCACAGGCTCTGCATTTTCACCAAGCACTGGTGTCGGCTCAGACCCCTGCGGCAGGCCGTGCCTGCCACCGCCTGCCAAAAATCTGGAAAACTTGTCTCTTATCGTGGAGATGATCAAGATCGTGACACATGATTTAATTTTCTCCCTACCGAAACAAAACAATCCCCATTTTCCAGGCTTTAAATTGTTCTTTTTTCTTCCTCAATATCAGCAACAGTTGGCGAGATAAGATAAATGTGTTTATCCAGCTGTACGTGAATATTTTGAGGGCCAAGGAACCATGATCAAATATCTGAAATTGGAACAATAGCATGTTTTTATGACATAAAATTGTATTGGTCACAGACTTTTCAGTGGGCATGTCACGATTGTCACAATTCACATCAGTGGAATAAAAACTACAAATACATGGCTCTTGTCTATCAAAAAGGATTACAAAGATAACTTTTGACTTTTGAAATGGGGAAAAACATTAACCACTTGGCTCTCACATGTGAGTAAATGCTTTGTTGGTTACAACATTATAGCATGGATTTATAATGCCTTATCAAAGGGCCAATGAAGGAACCCCTCTCTCCACCTGCATTCCTTAAACATCAGGGTTAAAATTATGGATAGCAGCTTCTCAGAAATGAAACCTCAAGGAAAAAAACTTGTATTCTAAAGATCATCAGACATACTGAAAATGTAAAAAATGAGCAGAATTAAGGTGGTCATGTTCCTATTCAGAGCCTGCCCTTTGCTCCATATTTCCCACCTAATCTCATTGTTGTGATGAAGACAAGACTCTGGTGAACTCTCGGGAAGGTCACTTGCACTTGTGGGTCTGGCAGCTGTGTGGGCCTGTTACCCTGCGGGTTTTTTCACAAGGGCCCTGATCGTTCCGCAATTAATTGCCAAACACGATTAGCACTCTGCACCAGCCCCCTAATGGAGGCCATTTAATAGCCTTGGTATTGAGGATGAACTCTTGGCAAAGGCTGGGAGTAAAGGGGTGGCTGGATGGCAGTCTGCTTTTCCAGGCAGAATTCAATACCAAATTCAACTCACAAACCACTGTGAGACAGAGAAACAATTTACGGTTTTGTTGTTAGCATGTTGTTTTAACAGGTTTTAAATCTATAAAAATAGTTTTTTTTGTACAAGCAATATAAAATTATATACACATATTGCAAAATGTCTGCACAGGACAAATACAGGTTCTCACTTTTCAGTTTTTTGTTAGAAAAACCTATACCGCACCCATGTTTATTATGTTACGCATACTGGGAAGCAGAAACAGAAGGCTACCAAGACATAAGGACTCCACCCTGTCATGGCCCTTTGACCTCTCAGACAATGTACTACCGAAATGAATTTCCTGATTATTATGATTATTATCGCCTCAAGAGTTAAGAACATAGCAAAGAACCTAACTGAGTAATCTTCAGGGCATGCAGACCTGTTTCCTGCTTCCTTTTGATTAGTATGAACAGTAACTGTTCCCAGTACTTCAGATAAATGCTTTAATATCACTATGCACAATAAAAGATGAATGCTTTTAAAAGAAAAAAAAATAAATAACTGGTATTAATCAAAAAGAGGTATTGAATAAGACTGAGTGCCAGTTCTTTCACCCCCATGTAAAGATACCTAATATGAGACAGGTGAACCACACAATGCTTTTAAAAATATTTAAAAATGGGACTCAATCTTTTTACAGGTACACACATTCACCACTTGTGAACAGGAGACTTGGAAATATTGAACTCTGACAAATTTGAACCTATTCAATTCTTTCTATTGTACAACCTTTGACAATTCATACATTATGAACTTCTTTTGTATCTATTACATGGTCAACCAGTAAACTGCTGGGGCCAGTTCAAACCTAACATTAGCACTGTTTAAGGCTGAAACTACAGGCTAAACAGAAAGCACTTATGGGCATAAAACTAATCCCCCAATATATACTGTGCTGGTAAATTCCTTTAGAATGCATCACTGGACCAATGCTAATACCAACAGCTGAGGTAGCCCCTAAATAACCCTGTCCTCTGTTTCTGAGAGACACATGGACTTATATGGAACCCAGAGCAACAGTTCTTTTCAAATGGCGAAGTACCTTTCTGGTGTTACAGAATTTGAGTATACTGTCAAGTACCACCAAACACTGTATTTAACATATATTTTGAGTATACATGATTTGTTAGTGACTTGTAAATGTAAATGACTAGTAAAAGTTAACAAAATACAAGGAAGTTTACCAGATAAATAGATAGATTAAAGAAACTATTGCGTGTAGTATAATCAATTATCAGGTTACAATAATGTGACTGCATATAAACAACCTCAAAGAAAGATGGGGTTACTTTTGTTGCAATGCAAGACATGCAGTATACAATTCTTTCCAGTTCCTCTGCATTATATTCAGAAAAAAATTAGTATCTACACTGACATTTATCCGTTAGATTCAGATCAGTTGGCTAATGCTCTCGGTCTACATGGAAATTCAGAGACGCTGCCATGATCCAGTCACAAAGCCGGTGACATTATAGTAGAAACCTCTGCAGATTGGAGTTTTACAGGGACAGGGAGGAAAGGGAGGAGATGGAGATGAAAAAAAATGTTCCATTTACATTAGATTGAGGTTTTTGCAGGGGCCTCTACAGAGACCCAAGGGCTGATTATTATTGTTTTTTCTGTCAAGAGTCTAATTTCACAGTAGATTTGGTGCCCCGGCTATCATTTCCTGTGGGGTGGTGGAAGGGACAAACTTGATCAGTCAAGCCTACAAAAACACTTTCTCAGCATGGCCGGTAAGACAGGGCTGTAGCTACATACGGAGAAGGATAAGACAACTCAATTCCAAAACATGGTTGAAAAAATGCCGCAACAAATGTACATATCATAAATTGTAAATAATAACAATTACCATTAGGTATACAATAGGAAAAGTTTAAGGTATAAATATTTGTAAACATTCAAAAATGCAACATGAATTCCTATAACTTTTTGTCACCTGAGGCATTACAGATCAAAGAGTTTGAACAGACATAATTTTAAGAAGAGAGATTAGAGATTATGTCTCACCAGACAGGCTTGTATTTCACTTCAGATTAAAAGATAGTTCAAATGAGATAAGATTTAGGTGATAAATCTCAGTAACAATCCCTCAGATCTTGGCTAACATTAATTCCATCCCAATTATTTGGTTTTACTTCTCCATGTCTGCACAGTTTATGACCTCAATGATGTCGCCTCTCATGCTGTCTTTGTGCAATTAAGTGAAGCATGCCTATAGCTTTAGTACTGAGGAGTAAGCTGTATTAAAAATGTACCTTTGTTTAAAAAAATGCAAAAAATTGCTAAAAACAGGTGTAGTGGTTCATAACTGTTTGAGGATATGCCTTACATTTTCACACTTTACAATTTTCTATGAACAATTTTTTACCATCATTATCATCATCATCATCATCATCATCATTTAAAGTATGCTACACTGTGGAAGTTACCTCTCCATTTTTATTAACCACAGCTGTGTAAAAGGCTCTTCTCAAGTCATACACAAAAATGGATCAGTTCCACGTTATTGTTAAAGAAAGACATGCACTTTTCAGCATTCTTGTGACACCTTAGAGTGACCAAGAAAGATGCATTATTCTTCCTTTACATGGAGTTCGCTTAGATCCATAATTGGATTTTTATGCATATTCTAACTTCATATTAAGAACTTCTTCTAACTTCTAACACAGGCCATGTGACTTCCTGTGGAATTACATGGTCATATGACCATGACTGCTGTTTAAATTATGTGGCTCTTTAATACAGCACATTCCAGGACCACAAATGCCTGTTATTATCTCTGTGTGACATGGCATTTAACTGGTCTTGCATAGCAATACATGTCCATTACAATAAGCCACCTGAAATTCCAGGAGTTACATCATGGTTGTCAAAAAGAGCAAATATAAAACACAGAAGTAAAATACAGCGGTAGATCTTATACATCCCAGGTTTGGGCACAGCAGTCTTAGCCATAACTACAAGTGGACATCACAATTTCCGTTCAACATTACACACACAATTTGCAGAATATTTGGTTCATAGTTCACATGTCAAGATATCTTGTTTTTAGATTATCTTGTCTGTATGCCAAGCAAGGCTATAGCAAAAAACTGAAATGCACTGAGGGGGGACACTGAGCTGAGCTAGTTGGGGAGCCTGAAATTTTGACTGTGTTTAAGTGAGAACATGTCTATGTTGCCCAGTAGGGACTGCAGGTTGCTCGAACCTGTCTTTTGTTTGTTTTGTTGGTAGTTTTGAATTGCATTAACATCACTTGGGCACTCTATGTCTTGTTGTCGCTAATTGGTGTGCCCTGCAACCTCAACACTATACATGCCCTTTCCACAGCTCTGTGCACTTAATCTAACAAGAAGACACATATTTTCCATTCAGGACCTTAATAACTGCCTGACTTGTTTATGCAAACATCGTACATCATTTGTGCCATGTGACAGCTCTATTCAATTTGGGGTGTGGCTACTGGCTGTGAGGCATGCTTATTGTCTCTTAAAAGCCTGTGCTTGCAGGGGCTGGCAACATTTTAAAGCTACATACAATCAATCCTTGATGTTTGATTCAAAAGATTACAAGTAAAAAAGAATAGAAGATACATTCTGACTGCTAGTGAACTCTGGCATACTGCATGTGGTGCACAAAAAAAAAAAAAAAAGATTCCCTTGTGTTACCACTGCTACATTTCAGATGGTTTCCTGAAATAGCCCCCACTATGGGACATATGCATTACATGCAACCCAGTTCCAATAATCAATGTTCTCAAGCAACAACAAGTACAAAAATATGGCACGTGTGTCATCTTTCCACAGAGGAAATACCTGAAGGGGAACTTCAATCACATACCCTCTTTCTTCCACCGCCAGCACTTTCGCAATAAACAACACCTGTCACTGGCATTCCTTTAAAATTGATACCAGCAGGTAGCAGGATTGCCAAGAGAAATCTGAAATTGCTTCTTTGGCTCTGTAGATTTCAGGCACTGATTGATAGGGGTCTGATGGCTGGTATAACAAAGGTAATTGCTGAATTTCTGGAACATCACTTACTCTGGAGATCAACTTTATAGGAGAAAACATGCGGCTTAACTCTCATTCTCTCTACATTCCACAGTTTTAGTATTCCTGCCAGACATCCCTTTTTAAAGGTGGCAGGTACGGGAAAGCATCCCATTTTTGCAACCATTCCCATGCAGGTACTCAGGACAAGCCCAGAAAAAGGTCCTGCAAGAGGCATATGCATGGAATATTGCCCTGAAGGTGCATGTGAGAACTGATTTCCTCCTTGTTAAATGAAAACTGAAGTTGACGAATACGCCCTGTGCAAACAGATAGTAGTAGTTCACAGAATAAAAAAGCTTTAATATGTGACTTTACCAGCCTATTGTTTTTTGGCAGTTCTTTTCATTTGCTTGACCACAACAAATATGGGATAGCAGCATTAAAGTGTTACTAAACTGTTTGAATCTGTCCCAAAGAAAGAAAGATTGAAACTCTCCCTCCGCATCCTTGCTTTGGGCTCGACCCCGTGCACCTAATTAAGGAGAACGCAGAGGTTCCGAATGGTTTGGCACCCACAATGCCTGCCACCAGCTTCCTGCGGAGAGAGAATCAGTGGAGTGTGAGGAGGTGAGCAGCTGCTTGCTGGAGTCTCGTCACATGTGTGTGCTGCTATTCGCATGCCCGGGCTCTTCCAGTTTTACAAAGTGTGTCGCCAACTGCAAGTGACACCGACACAATGACCCACAGTCTAAACTCGTTACCAATGACTCCTCCAGCACACACAGTAACGTGGAAACAAATATCACCAAATATGCCTTCATCAAAAATAATTGTAGTCCTTTTACTTTGGCCACATTATTTCAGTTTAAACCCTTCTGTTTCAAGATTCAACCTAACTGTAAACCACACATTTAGTGTTTCAGCACTATAATTGCAAAGGGAAATCAGGATCTTAGCTAGTAATACATTTTACTAGCGAGTTAGAGTTAGAGCATGGTGCATTCTGGGACATCCATTTGCTGCTCTGTGAAGCAGAGAGTGACAGTTCAGTGATGGATATGTTTTTGCCATGCAAGACTGTCCCCACTGAGAAACTATGCAGAGGATTCTGAAGAGTAGCAAGTCTCATTCATCATGCCACGGCACAGCAGAACCGGTCGGGTCTGACCTGATTTAGTCTGTTTCTCACACCAAAGAGTGTGTTTCCACAAAATCTACAGCGCCGCTAACGAGACCATTTTCTCTGTGTGTTTCCAAACACCCATCACAAAACACCTACGATTTCCTCGGCTCCCTCTGCACAACTGGTGCTCTCAGAAAACAAACGGAGGACGTAAAGAGCACAAAAAGGGCCAAATGACGAGTATCATGTCAGCCTTGCATTAGCCCCACACTCGCTTTGTGATGTGTCAGCACTGCCTAGTTTGCCTCAGCCAAGGTCACGCCGGTTTCCCCCGGTTACAGCCAATGACTGACAAGGGGGAGGGAAAAGAGGAGGGAATGGATTAAAAGTTTCCCTCCAATAGAGCCATTCCTCTGAAACGCTGCCAGGTGGGAAAGGTGATCCGCTGAGGCAATGCGATACTCCAGGTCAGGTGACGATCCGTGAATCGGGGGTTCCTCCTGTCAGAGGGAAGAGATGCAAATTCCTCCACTTGTGTCTGCACAGACTCTCCAAACCCGTCTGACCAGATATGGGAGGGTGGGAGGCGGTGACAGAAAGGCAGATTAGTGAGCGAGCAGTTGGCCCTCCGCAGCTGGTTACAAATGGCTAACTGTTAGCCCTTTCCAGCGAGTGCTTTCGTGTTACAGGCACTAAAAATATGAAACGTCTATTTGAACAAATTCAGTTCTTTTCAGTCATGCCAGAATAACAAAAACCATATAAATTTTACACTTTATAACACTTACATCCAATGGGGACACTGTAAGATGGTGAAGTATGAAGTTAGGGTATTTAAGCGGCAATGTTACAACATTGTTGCTCTAGTGTTATGTGTGGGCCACAACCCAAAATATGGAACATTGTAATGAATAAGAGCATCTCCTATGCACACACATAACAGCAGTTATGACCGCTTGCTTCTGTGTGTGGACATCACCACTCTCTGCTTTTCTGTTTGCACAGGAATGCATTTTTGAGCAGTCTTAGAGGTGTTAGAGCACCAATATGATGTAACACCGTGCCTCTGCAGCAGCTGATTCAACTCTGTGGTATGGGAACTAAAGTTTCCTCAGTATGGAGACATTCTTAAGATCAATCAAACTGTACTTAACAGTATTCCCTCTTAACAATGGAACACTTCACAGAATATGTTACACAGAGGCAATGCAAGTTCTAACAGATGCAAATAAAATCCACAGTAAAAGAAAAGCAATTATCTACACTGACAACACAGACAGAAAACATCACCTAGAGTGATATTTTTAAGACTGAGACAGACAATCAGCCACACTTGCTTGTGAAGAGAGATTTCTTTACACAAGGCCTTACAATTATATCGATTGTGGTATTACATGTGGTATTACATTTGCTCTTATAAAGTCACCAGTAGCACAGCATAGCTATTAATTAAGAGAATGTGGAAATATAGAGGGAGTTCATGATAATATTTTTTTAATAAATATTTTACACTGCCTTGTTTGTAATAATAATAATAAGAAGAAGAAGAAGAAGAAGAAGAAGAAGAAGAAGAAGAAGAAGAAGAAGAAATGTGAGTCACAATACTTATTTCACAATTTTCCTCTGAATTGATATGCTCTACAATATAAACTGCAGCTCATTATTTCTATTATTATTACAATTTTTTTAATATCACAAAAATGACTTGGGAGCAGTTTTTTCTCTTCTTTGTTTAAACGGTTGTTCCAAATCAGAGATAAGTAAAGTCAAGATAGCCCACATGTCAAAACAGGGGGCTGTAAATATCAGTACCAAGCACAATGCTCTACACAAATGTTAGTTTAGCAAATAAGTAGGACAATTATAGTAGCCTGTGGTTGATGTTCAGTATGTGCACACTGGAACAGATGACATCACAAAGGGGTTCTCTTATCAGACAGTTGGGCTTTATGTATTGGGAACGGCCACATTACAGCCACGTTCCATGGTGACAATGTAAAGTAGGACAACACTGAGCCCTTTCTCTCTTTCTCTCACCCCCTTTCTTCTTCTCCTTCTCTCTCCCTGTGCCTTTCTGTCCCTTCTAACTGCATCTCTCTCTCTTTCCCTCCCTGGATCTTACTCTATTCCCCTTCTCTCTCTCACTACCCCTGCACCCCCCAATCTCCTCCATAATAACGGTGCCAAGTACAGGAGGACTCATCTTACTTTTAAGTACTTGAGCCTCAGTTTGGTGTACAAGCAGCCTTGTTATGCCCAAAATGTTTAGCCGAGGCTTAGGGGCGATCGCTGACCCCCTCCACTGAAGGGGACGCTCTCCGCTTTTGTCCGGGCGCGAAAAGTTAAGCCTATCCTTGAGAATGGGGAACACTAAATCCTTTTGAAGGCCATGCGAGACACGTGAATTTCCTGCAGATGCTAGAAGGGAATAATGGGATTCTGGGTAGGAATAATACACCCCTGTTGCAGCCGCAGAAAAAGACAGGGATCTTTATCCCCTTGAACTGGGGCACAAGGCAAAAGGAGCTAATTGGGATTTTGGAGGTGACGGCTTTTCTTCTCCTTTATCTTACGGCGGGACCGAGCAGCACCCGTCAAAGCCTTTTCACAGTCCACTGTCGGACGGGTGTTTTAAGCTGTTTAATTAGTACCACAGATTTGGAGCACATGCTTTAGGAAGCTCTAATGGTTGAATGCAACACTTTGCAGTGCCTGCAGATTGATACTGCGTCATACAAGATGTTTCACTTTCATACACAGTATCCTATAAGAATAGTGTTTGTTTTCTATAGATTTCTGTTACATAAGTAAATAATTAAGAAATCAAGAAATTATTCATGAATTTACAAATCACACTCTCTTATGAATTAGAACATCTGCTAGGACACTATTCAATAAAAAGACATTTGTATGTGCATTTATTAAGAGGGAGTCGGAGGTGGGGGGTGTTGAAATTCCACACGGACACACTGATCTTCTTTTGGAGGAACTTGTGGGCGAGGAGACTTTCGTTTGGGTCTCATTAGCAGGCAGCTGAGACTGGTGAGGGATGGCGAAGGATATGAGAGAGCTCAAACAGCCCTCAAGACTACACACATACTGTGCGTGACCAAGGAATCATTCTGATTTGGTTAGCACAGTTTCAGCTTAAAGGGTATCCAGGCCCATTCCCTACAAATAAATTTAAATTAAAATGGTGTAACTAGTAAATTGCATTACACTTAAGATCTTCAGACTCATTTTATTGTTTCTGGGAAAGGTCAAGCATTTGCCATCAGACCCCAGGAAAGGATTTTAATGAGACATATGCCAAGCATAAAATAAGTAAAAGGACCTCAAAAGATATGCTTTACAAATATCACCCAAACCATCTTAAAGCATTTATCAAACTGCCCTAAGCTATATTTTTTCAGCTTAATGAATTCTCACTCAGAGATTTCATTATTCAAAAACAATTACATGCTGGGAAAATATAATAATGAGATTAAATAATCAAAGAAATAAATGTACAGGCCGTCATTTGTGATGAGAAAATATATACGTAAATGTATTTGTACATATGCACATATGCCACTAGCAGAAACAGCCTGTAAAGTAATATTTGAAACAAATATATACATAATTATGATGTTACCAACTTAAAAATATTAACCTCATTAACAGAAATCAATCACATAGGGGGGCTAAAATGTTTAACTTCAAGGAATGCAGCCATCAAACGGCAAATCTCTCCCGCGATCCACTACCTCAAATCTTCTGTGGCAAAAGTTGCCTACTTCTCAGCTCACAGTCATCATCTAGCGCAGTTCGGAGGCCCTTCAGAAGGGATATCTTTGATACCACGATCAGAGCAAAAGGCACGTCTGAAACAAAGAACCCCAATGGCCTCAGAGATACGTTTTTTTTAAACGTGGCGGGATTACTGGTCTCTCGCACCCTGACGAGGGGGCTTAGGAGAAGCTGGTCAGAATGCTCTTTCATGTCTTCGTTTAAAGGCAGTTTTTCCCGTCACATCAGCGGCCCTGCCGGCGCTTTATTTACCGCATCGAGTACCAGATTTCCTTAGGAGAAGAAGGCAGTTCAAAGCACTTGCTGAATTAAACATTTGGGCTTGTTACACTGTTTAAAATATATACATCTTTTGCTTTGATCTGCATTTCAAAAGACAGCAGAATATCAGAACCTAGTACTCCAAATTTTCCTGCTACAATGAATAATAAATATAAATTTTTACCCTGAAGATTATTTTCTTTACAGATTGTATATGTAGGGAAAACAGCTAAGATGCCATGGAATACAGAACACAGTATATCCTTTTAAAAATAATGTGTTCAGCAGTACATTTGGATTTAACATGGTACAGACTGTTTATGAAAAGCGTTTAATATTTGTATTTACAGACATACAGTACCAAAGGTTTGGACACACTTTTACTTATTTTCACTATTATTTTCTACATTTTATAATAATAGTAAAGATATCAAAACTATGAAATAACACAAATTGAATTATGCAGTGACCAAAAAAGTGTTATAAACAAATCAAATCTGTCTTATATTTTAGATTCTTCAAAATAACCAAAAAATATTTTTTAAAATTAAAAAAAAATTTGGAAAGAAATTCATGTATTGGCATCAACTCCACTATTTATATTTGTCTAAGAAACAAATTTCTTTTAAGCATAAGTCTTTAGATCAAAATGTCTTTGAATGCATGTTTCCCAATATATTAATCAGGTGTGCCCAAATATTTGACTGGTAGTGTATACAGATACATTCAACTGGCTTCACTGACAGCATTTTCACAAGAAAATGAAACATTAATTATCACCTGACCTTACAAGCAGGCTGCATATGGACAAAATTCATCTGCTCTCTAAACACGTAGGTAAGTAATTGAGGGTAATGCTGATTAGCATCCAAATTAAACGGGATTCGCCACTGCTCCTGCTAGAGTCTTTTGGAACACTGCACCGTGCCAATTCTTCTTAATCAAACTGATTGACCCTTAACTGAGAGTGAGCAATTGTGAAATGACACCAGAGGTGTACAGTTATTACATTAGAAGTGAGAAATATGATACCTCAAGACGCTGGCTGCGAACAGACCGTGAACAGACCTGAAAAGGTCATGCAGTTACAAAGTCTTGAAGGTGATAGTCTTGCATTTGCTATGCTACACTATTTCTATTATTGTAGAGATATATAACATACAGAAATATGAACTGGTGTTTGTAAGGAATAAGATAATTAACTATTTTAAAGGAGAATCATTTACAATTGATATTTTAGATGGAGCTCCCCTTTAAAGAGGGGTGTGACAGGGAGACATTTCCCTGTCTTTCTTGCCCCCACTACCATGGAAGATATGAAGTCATGGATTGAAAGAACCGTCTTGTCTGGCCCTTCTTGAGCTGTGAATTTATTCTACAGTCCAGTCCTGCTGCTCCCCTTCCATTATCATAGTGAAACCCAAGCCCTGGCCAATCCGAGTTTAGGTGAGTGCCGCATTTCGTTTTCAAATCTTTTTTCACAGATGTGCCAACATGCCATTGTAGGTACAGAACTGGGCTCCTAACCAGAAGCGTGCATGTTCAAATCCTGGGTAGGGCAATGCTGCTGTATACTTGAGCAAGTTATTTCATTTGAATTACTTTACTTAAATATCCAGCTCAGACAACATGTAAAAAATCTGTGTTATCTCATTCACTCTTGAAAGGCATTGGCACATCAATGTTTGAAAGGGAGAGGGAGAGGGAGAGGGGGAGAGAGAGAGAAGCCCCTTTCCTCCCTGAGATTTCTGTCCTCCTGGAGATCTGTGACAGCACTGTTTTTCCAGGCTTCGTTCATATACCTTCTTTAAGCGTGAAGCCTATTAAAAATGCAGGGGCCGTGAATGGTCCTCTCTGACATACACTGTGGCTGTAGTGACACTCTGCACTGTCTGTGACAGGGTGAAGTCTGATGGGACTCACATGACCCGTCCGACAGAGAGGAATCTGGGGCCTGGGCACACTCAGAGCCCCCATTTACCCCTCCCTGCCCTGAATCTGCCTGCGGTGTCTTTCAGAGAGTCACTACTCACTACTGAAAGCAGATGCTGAGCCCTTTCTCTGCCTGTGAGAGTAACTGACATCAAACCGTGATACTGACTTACAAATGCATTTTCCATTTCTATGAGTTTTTATCTCCTGCGTTCACAAATACTGTACCCAATGTTCATTTTATGTCTTAGCTGGTAACTTCACATACTGGCCACACACACTCACACACACACACACACACACACACACACACAGAGGCATATGCACATACACATTCATACAAACACACACACACATTTGCACATCCACACATACATACACGCTCGCACACACGCATATCCCAGAAACAAGATTTACTGTGCAACTGGGTGGGAACCGTATTTGATATGAAGCTTAAGTGGACACTTATACTGCAGTAATTGCAGTGCAGGTTAAGACTGGAGTGAAGCTGGAACAGAAACGAGCAAACGCAGCAGTTCTCTAGCACCAGGAGTGGGAAGCCCACTCAGATCAAGCGGGCCTCATTTGCCACCCTCTGCACGTGATGAAGACAGAGAGCAAAGGGAGGCAGGCACAAGGCGCATCCCGCGGTAATCGCTGCATCAATCAGCGCGCGGCGAGGTCACTGCAAAAGACCGCCCCCGCACCTGGGTGAACGTGCCCGCTGATAACAGCCCCCGAGGCTGTGAGTGTGTACAGAACTCTCTCGCTTGGAGGTATGTAATGACACCCCCGTACACTCCCCGTCATGTGGGCGCGCACCGTGCGGGGGGACACATCTGTCTCCGTGACACGCTCTCCGCGCTTCACACCGCAGCCCCTCTGAGGAAGGGGTGCCGGTCTATGGCGGTACGCGTATCCACTGTGGGCTCCTCTCAGTGTTAACGACCAGGACGCATAAATAGGAATAGCATCTCCACACATTCAGATGGGCACTGAACTCCCAAATATCCAAGGTCAGGAATGAAGATTTCAATTAATACAAGAATAAACTGATGAGTGCATTAAGTACAAAATAAGGTATGCAGTTACACACATTTATCCCAATTACCCCCCAGGAGATATCCCAAGTGCCCTTAGGGGTACACCTACCATCTGTCCCAACTCCATATAGATGTATCCCACAGGAATGAGTATATACTAACGGCAATTATGTTGACTTGTTTCACATGCATCCCTTCAAACAACTCTTTACAGTCAGCAGGACCAAATGACAGTTTATTACTGCAAGTACATTTAGTCATTTACATTCTTCGAACCTTATGCTTGAATATACTTTCTTCAGAGAATTATGTAACTAAGAAGTGTATTTATTTACTGTTAGATGTGACTGCATTAAACGCGCATTAATTCAATGCAACAAAGAAATCAATGAATCTAATTTTTTGCCCCATGTCTAATTTTTCTGCCACAAGAATCCCGGAATATATGGAAAAACCCTCCAGAAAATCACAGCTCCATGGCTATTGTGGCCCCTCTGAAAGCCTTTGATGTGAACTGAAACTGGGCAGCCCTGTCTTCAATATCCCCCTGACGGTCAGGTGTCTGGGGGATCGTTGCCTATTACAGCCTCTTCATGAACATCACTGTACTGTACACTGAAACCAGACGGGCCCATATCATTAGCGGGGAGAAAAGCTCCTTTCATCTCCCTAAAATTCATTTCACCTCATCTATTGTTATGCTGATGACCCACGCAAGAGGGCAACGCAGTCGGCCCACATTTTCACCAAAGTGTCAGAGACAGCAGACGGGTTTGGAGAGCCTCGCATTGGCAGGTTTTTTTTTGTGATCTGTGAGTTTAAAGTAGCAAAGCCAGCTTTAACGAGTGACCCTTCAACCACACACCAAAATCGGATGGGGGCACTCACCTACACATAACAGATCTATGCTCAGCATTGCGGATACATATTCTGCTTCGCCCACAGATCTGTGGATGGTGGTGAGAGGGGTTTACCCCGGGTCTGACGGATAGTTTTGATACAGAGGAGCCTCTATGTTACAGTGTACACACAGGTTATCACTTCCCTTTTAAAAGACTGTCAGAAAAAAACGTCAGCTCACAGCCAGTAACTAAGTTCACATTGCTATTGCTCTATATTCACTCTACAGCAGGGGTTCTCAACCTGTGGTCCATGTATCCCTAAGCAGTCCCTGGATAGGCTTCAAAAGATCTGTGAACTCGGTGCAAAAAATATTCTTTTCCCATTCCTTTCCTATTACTTTGAAAATATACCTTGTGGAAAAAAATCTTTTTTTATGTCAGATTATGTTCTTAAGGCATTTTGTCACTCCAAACAACTGTAGGGTGGCATGGGACACTACTGCACACAGTCAGGTAATGAACATTCGTCATCGTTACTATATTATCACTTCTAGAATAGTTTCCTGTTGATTGAAAATACTGGAAACATACCTTTTTGTTACCATCAAGTCACAGTGAATTTTAAGGAAACAATTTAGTCTTTTCAAGTGTTTATTATCATCAGTCTAGTTATTATAATATTGTTTAATAGTTGTTGATGTCCAACGTTAGGCAGGCATGAGGAAATATCATGTATTTACAGTAAAATATAAAGATCATAATAAAACTTATAAAAACTTCATAAAAAAACTACTGTCTGATTTGGCATATCCACAGACTTATTGAAAACCATGCCTCAGATATGGTTCATACACACAGTAGCTGGCCTAAATTTATTCAATTCAGTTTTGTGTATTAGTTACATCACTGTGTTTTTGCGTATGTGTTTATGTGTATTTTTCATTGCTTTCATCAGATTCTCACAGGGTCTGTGGTTAAGGTTCAGAACCACTGCTCTACAGTATGGTGTATGTGTGTTGTTGATACAGTAATTCAGAGGCACAGTGTTTTCAATATTGTGTGCTTTTGGATTAAAACTGTTTTTTGTCTTGATGGCTGTTTACTGACGCTCCTGCAGCTCTGTCCCTTCAGAATATCATTTTTGCTACTCCTGTGATATGTATATAATCTATGTGGCATCTCAGGTTTTAAAGTTACTCTGACTAAACATATTATCCAGATAAATAAATACATAGTAGCAATAAACAGCAATTTGAAATTTTACTACTAACATCGCTGTAGCCTTCTTCTACGCCTTGCCGATGCCGCAAATTCAGCTCACTGTACACGGCCACTTGTCATACATGCATTGTGGTGTTTCTATGATCTACAGATTCCTCTTAAAAATTAATTTATGGTAATGCCACATCTGTAAAAAATGTTCGAAATTTCCCAAACAAAATTCCGGCAGCCTTGCCATTTTTTAATATAGGTCAGGTATGTACACCATGAAATACCATATTTATGAAAAACTAACAACTCACATTTCAGATTAATGTTTATGATTATATTAAACTAAATTTTAACATTGACTTTACAAAACAAAAAGAAAAAAATGTTTTAGTTTGATCAGATCCATCCTGTGTTTAGTGTTGGGCAAAAATCAGAGCTATGATAAATAACATTTCAACATATTTTAAAAGTTGTAAAATATTTCAACATATGCTGAAATACTGGATATGTTAGGCATTGCCGGTGCATACCACTCTCATTGAACAGAGCAGTGCATCTTGTGAAATGAGCTAGCCTGCAGTGGTCTCCGCTCTGCAGAGGGGACTCTAATGAATGAGTCTGCCCCCAGCCACCTTCTCTGCTCTGAGGGAACAGACAGCTCATAGACCACACTGATGAAATATGGCAGTAACTGCAGTGCCCGCATTTACCCATATGCCACGACAGCCTAAAATCCTATCTTCTAATGTACATGGCACGGTATGAGCAACAGTGTTGGTATGTGGACCTGGTACACATGTACCTCCTGGTCACTGTATTCTCACAGTAGAACCCCATATTATTGCCTGTGACAGGTGATTAGTTATAGAAGAGTAACCAAATGGTAGATATGGATATGGTATATACTGCAAATGCTGTTGTTACAATGGGGTGACCCAGATGCTTGATCTCTTGGTATTCCCTCTTTGAATCACATTAACTAATTCTTCAAAAAAAAAAAAAAAAAAAAAAAAAAACAGTATATATGAACAGATATTCACTTATGATTTGAGTTAAAAGTGTAATGGAATTATTACTCTGGCAGTCAAGAAAATATCTTTCTCCTGTTCCCAGACAGACAGATTTCCTTTGTCTTGCTTTTGTCTTTTCAGACATTATCATTAATTCATGTCAAATGCATAAACTGAGCTCCCTTTTTCCTAATGTGATATCAAACTGCTGAACATTCATCTGAGAAAAAATGAAATATTAACTTGTAATTGAGATATTATCAGCTAAACCCATTCGTGCATTGTACACTTGATATAATTAATACTGAAATACTATGTATAATATTCGTGCAAACATTAATTTGGGGAGAGCAAGTGGGCCAAAACAGTAGCAGGCAATAAAAAAATGCGAAAATACAAAATTATTGAGCATTCTTAGTAATTTAGTTTCAATTATCATTTCTTACTGCACTCCTCAGGTAAATAATTCTATGTCTTTTGTTTAGAGATGCGTTTGAACAACATGCGACTAATGAGCGTTGTATTTTCTCGCTGGATGATTCCGACCGATGTATCAGTCAAAAGCGTCGCCCGGAACTTACCGAGAACGTTCCAGCTGTCAAACTTCACGCGTGGTCCTCCGAGTATTCCGCGGGTCAAAACAAACATCCACTTCGCCGTTCGCTGGCTTTAAAGGCAATACTGTTTGCTCGCGGACTCCGGCTCTCCAGAACGTCTTTGAAATGAAATATACTAGTCCAGGGGTTCCTTCGCTGCGCCTGTCGCCCCGGTCCTATCAGAGGTCTCGGTAGGCGTGCTCATTAACTGCTAGGACCGTCTCAATAGGCTGCACCCTGGCAAAATTAGGAAAGGAAAAAAAACAGGGAAGAAAGCCCGTGTCTCTTGACCCACCCCTATCTTAGTAACGAAGAGAGGTCCACTCATTTGCCGAAGTAAACTGTTGATCTGAAACAAGGGAGAGTTTTGGTAACATCTACAAAATCAAATGGTTAACTCGTCTACCTCTTTTCCTTTAGATGTGAAGCTCATAACAACTTTCCTTATGCTATAAGGATTTTGTGCTGTTGGGTTATGTTTTATGTAGACCATATTTACTGATAAACAAGTGTTTAGTCATGTGTATACTGGTGCAAATCTTTATTTCGGGGGAAAATGGATTACCTTCTCAATTAAGATGTTTGACAGACAAGTTTAGCAACGTTACTTTACGCGTGTACATCATGAGATGTAAATATGATTGTCAGATTCAGCTAAAACCAACGCCCTCTACTGGACACAGTAATCTGTCCAGGGCAGAAGCTTTTACTCAAATATGGAAATAAAGTGTGTTGTGAATGCTTTGCAAAACGTTCCATTGTGGTGGCGTATATACCACATTGTCTGTAATTTTGTTATCAATTATTTATGAGGAATACGAGGAATTGAGGAATATGAGGAATTGTTTGTAGATTTTGAGATAACCAAGTTCACCTGAAATTATTAATCAGCGAATTGGAACATAAGAGGTTCCTTCAAAGAATAGCACAACCATTCTGTCAGAATCTTAACCCACTCAATCGGAGAGATTACTAAATCTGAGAGATTAGCGGAGAATGTTGAGAGAACTCCGGAAGAAGGCCTGACCGGTTCAGTGCAAGTGCTGGACTTAGCTTTCTCACATGGTGCCCCTGTCGCAGGTCTGCATCGCTGTAAATGGAGCCGCACCACCACCGGCAATGCCAGTGCTTTCTGCTTCATTTAACACAGCGTTCTCGCCAAAGTACTCAGGTGCAGTTAGCTGTTGCGCAGCACGTTCTCGCTTTAATAAATACCTTTTTACCGTTCAGCTGTATTGCCTAGGCGGTGAGCATGCTAAACTTATAAGGAGTTCCTACGACTCCTAATATTTTAAATTATGGAAGTTAAGTGGGGGGGATATCGGCATTGTGTGAATGATTGATTGTCCGGCGCAAAAAAAATGCGCAAAAAAGTTTGCAACTTGTCCGATAAATCGTGAAAAATGGGGAACCCTGTTTTTACGTTTTGCAATTATTTGCTCAAAATGTAGCAAAACAGTAAGTGTCCATCAGAAGCAGTTGTCATCAAGGTTCATTAACTTAGCCTGTGAAGGGCTTAGCTGTATCTGATAGGTGCCATAGAGATAAGCCTAATCCATATGACAACCATTGTTTCTCCTCGAACATGAAATTGATATCGGGGATTTGTAGTTATATTTCACACATAACCGGATTCCCATAAAAGCCTTGACAACTAATGGCTGAACTTCATTTCACCCCTCGACACATGTTATTTCAAACCTGTCTAGTAGAATTGAACAACTAATCTCTTCTTTCACCTATTGATAAACTCTTCACAGCGTACATTCACTCTGAAACCTGTGGGCTTCAAGGTGACTCATGTATTGCTTCCCTCAGGCCTGTTTAGACCACACATCTATTCAGTAGAACTGAGTGTTTTCTCTCATTTGTTCCTCTAAGCTAACAGCATAGCACCCGTATCTCATGGAAATAATTAATGAGTACAGTGTGTGTGCTTGCATTTCAAACAATTAGCTTCCACCAGATTTACGAGTGACAAGCAAATTTAGCAGATACATTCTTCAAAAGCTTCTAAAAGGTTTGCATGTAAATAAACAATGGATGGAAGTATCTGGGCTAAAGTTTAGATGGGACAATCATGTTTTATTGAATATGATTTTATTACTGAATAATTTCTAAAGGTGCACAGATGATACCAAAGAAAAGCACCAAGGAGAAATAACAGAGGTCTCAGAAGAGTTCACAGAAAAGTCTCACACTGCTGACAAGCTGTCAGAGTTGTAGAATCACATTTAATAATTTCTGAGCATTTAGCACCCTTGTAATCAGACAGCTAATCCCAACTGGTGCATAGAAATTATGTCATTCACATTCCTTTGAATTAACTGAGTAACATATTACACAGTGAATACATTAACTGAAGAAAATAAATTCTCCCAGAGGAGATTGATAAATAGCTTGTAAGGCCAGGACATTACCAGAGGAAATCCTCTTAAGTGCTTTGCTGTATGGTTTCCAGTTTACATGCCAGGAAATGGGTTCTGAGAGACATTCAAAAGTAGAAGTGGTTACCATCCTGGGTGTTTTGCCACACCAGTAGAGAAGATCTTCCCATTTACTGTTGTGTACATGAGTTCCGGAATATTCCTTTGATGAGTTATATCACCTGACATTCCTCCAACATTGTGAACATAACCTCTTTATCGCTCCACTGATATTGTACTTCAGAAACACATATGGTTGCAGTAACACTTATGTTAAAATGAATGAACAAATTGTTATAACATTGTAATATTTGCTGCAGTGCCTATCAAAAAGAAGATACCGCTCAACTCTTGCAAAAGATTTTAGGAGGGGCGTAACAAAATGCATCAATTAATTCTTATTGCATTTAACAATGGTCAATGAGCATGCATAAGTCATTTATAAAGTAAAGTATACCTGAGAACAGGCACTGTAAAATGTTATTCAATGGTAGGAAAATTAGTAAATGTGAATAATGTTTTAGTAATGTTTTAATCACTGGTTAATGAATGAGGAGTTTGAATAAAGTTTGACCAGTGTTGTTCCGTGCAGCACAAAGGGGCTTCATAGTTTATTAGTTTCCCTTTGCCCTGGAATGATGATGTGATGAAGACTGTTTCACAGCGAAAACGGAATATATTTCTACAAGAGAATTTGTCTCACCTGCAAACTGCTCATGCACAATGAGTCAAGCATGACAAAAAATTGTCAGTCATGGTGAATTCATTTACAAACGTTTCTCCTTGCTCCCGAGTAAGACTATACATGTAACAAATTCATTGAGTGTGGCATGTGTGCCTTATTTTATGAAACCGTGTAAAGCCCCCCATCCGCATGGAAAGCATTATCTTTCTACGTTCAGGCTATTTTTGCAAACAGTCCATTGATACACTCCTCTAGTCAAAATGCGCTGTTGGAGCTATCGGAAAGTCAATTCGTTCTGTGTTGACTTCAAATGAATGCACAAAAGGTCTAGTCAGAACGCTGGAGGATCATCAGAGTAACTTACGTGGGGTTGTGAATAGCTGGAATCTCAGGCGTCCCTGATTCCTCTGTAGACACAAGGGGAACCAAAAAAGAAATACAGTCAATTTTCTCATTTGCTTTAAGAGATAATATCAAATTCAATTTCTGCTAACAACAACCATATTGGATGCCATTAATTTTTTTCTTGTCTGTATAAGATTAAGGGGTCATGTTTACTATTATTGTTTAAGTGAATCTGGTACAGGGAATTCACCAAAAGCAGGAGAGACAGCAGTATTGTATGCACATGTTTTTTCCCAAACCTGAACATGAATTCATGCTGTTGATATTACTCATGTGAAATCTGTTACTCCTCCACAGATTCAGATCCAGCCCATGATCATTTTGAGTTCTGAGACCGTCTCATTCATGTTGTGCCAGTCTCTCTGAAGAACTTCTTCACTCATTAAAGCATGAACTGAATGAGTCCAATCAACATTGAGTGTGTAAGTGTTAGCTACAAGATTGCTGTAATAATACATTTTTCAGGAGATTATTTTTTTAATGTGGGAAGTAAAAGTTTATGGTGACCAAAGCTGGTATCTGAGAAAACTGAAAAAAACTTTTGTCAGAGACACTAATTAGAAACTTCCTTACTCATATCCTCAGAAAAAAAAAAAAGAAAACAATTAAAGAAATACTTAAAGGCTTTTTGTTGCCTTTGTGGGGCGGTGTTGGGATTGAAGCCAACATTGAATTAATAATTAGCCTAACATTCAAAGCTTTCATCTAACAGCGCATGTAAATACACATTAAAATTCCCACAGTTTTATTCTAGATAAGTCTGGTTGACAACAATGTCAACCTTGTAACAATTCAAAAGTATCATGGTAGATAAAAACTATGATGACTGCTCAAATGCCATTGAGAAATGAGCTGTGCATTAAGCCTATATTTGACTTATACAAGTGCTGTGTGTGCTTACAGTATATATGCCAAGCCAGTACTCTGCAAAAGAATCGTCTTTGTTCATAAAAATCAAACTTCAATATTCCGTCAAGCACAGATTGTATCTGTTACATTTACTCAAGCATGAAGGTAATAGAGTCAGCTCCATGTACAGATTTCAAGCATGACTGAATTCCACTTAAAGTTAAGATCTAAAAACATCCATTTTCCCATAATTACATCTTCCTACCCATGGGTTGGGTTTCATTTAATTGTGGAATGCTGGAGTTGGAAGGCCTAGCCCAAAGAAAGGGAATGACTGCCTCAGGACAATTTTGGCAACAGAGATAGAGAGAGGGAGAGAGAGAGAGCACTTCTTAAAAAAATACCTTTTAAAACCGCACAGTTCCACAGAAACTTAAAACACTAAACTGAAGTGAGACTCTTGAAGGGAGGCTACAGTACCACAAACAAACAAGCAAAATGACAATAGAACCACCATCTAATTTCTGTCTTTCAGGTAGTTCTGAGGCTGCCAGGGAGAGGAAACTGCAGGTAGGCCAAAAATGATGGACACAGACCCAAGGCACCAAATATCATGTGTACTGATGTCCAAGATAAATAAGCCTCGTCGTTCATGACAGAAATTTTGAAGCTTCCCACCAATGTATAGCACACACCTCAGTGATGCATAGCAACTCTCCAGAAGACTCATCAACTACCAGCTGAGGTGTAAAAGGAGAGGGTTATTTAGTCAATTAAACTGGGTGATGATTAGATGGCTAAATAGAGAGAGCCAGACATTCTGAAATGGCAACGGTTCAAAGGAGGCAGCAACACCTCTCCTGTGACTAAGTGAAATCATATCACATCAGGGCTGCAAGTTATGACTGGATTTGCTGTCTTTGATGGGATGTGCTGAAACTCTGCTTTTACCATGGTAAAATCTCACATCATGGCCTGGCCTGCAGCTAAGGGCCCTTCTGTCAAAACCATACTGACAATTTGCACTCAACTCTTGTGTAAAGGTAAACATCAAATATGACATAGTTCCCTCCAGGAAAATATAAATAGCTCTGTATGGTGAAATAGCTCAGCTCTCAGCTCTAGTGTTGAAAAAAGAGAAATGACAAGCAAAGAAGAGCTCTGTTTTTCAGTACTGAAGACTTACAGGATATGGTAACCAGAGAAAAATGCACCTTGATAGTTTTTGGTTAGCTTGGTTAGGTTTTGGTTGGGTTGAAACTGTGTTCCAGGAATTGAAAGTAGCCACTGCAGCTGATTACTTTTATATCTGCCAATGCACTTTGAATTGATACCTCACCCTATGTGCAACATAACAGCACAACCAGTGTTCAGCTGATGTGCATCTGTCACAGTTCATTCATGTTTACCTGACGCAGACCCCCTTTGTGTAGATAACATACCTTTCTTATTAGTCAAGCAGGATGTAGGGAAAACCATCTCACATTGAAAGCCACCACAAGGCAATCCCACAGCTTTTGTAACTGGACTTAAATCCCTCAGAAGCAGGTTCCTTCAGCTTTACTCAGCCTTTCCCAGTTAAGACCAGCACTTTCTCCAGCAGCCTGTTTTTCACCTGGGAGAGGATGCATACAGCAAACGTCTCCAATGCTGTGGAGCAGCCTGTGGAAATGATTCACTAGTGTCTTAATTGCAATAGTCAGTCTGTATCTGTGAAATAGACCACATGACCTGTTAGTACAGTTGTTTGAGGAGTTACTGTTTGAATCAGTTCTGTGAAATAGAATCTAGAGGCATAACTGCACGCTGAAAATAAAATATTTACAATAGAATTGTTATGAAATTTCTGGGTTGAGGAGAGTAGTGTTGTAAATATACACTGAATTCCTGAAAGTGACAATGAGCAGTTTATTTTGGGATATTTCATGTTTGCAATGATTGCACTGACATCAGAGATGGCGCCAACAGCAAGAAGGACACCATTTTGAATGTGTCAAAAGGTCACTGAATGATTTTAACTGTGCAAACCTACACTGAAAACAAATGATTGTTTATTCTGGTAGTGCTTTGCTTTGTTGGGCTCCCTCCATTTTTGAAGAAGGTTAAATGTTTTTCCTTTATCCTAGGGGTGTAATCATGGCATTTGACAGTATTTTTCCCCACGCTTCAAAGCTGGAAAGAAGGGTGTGGACAGCTGTGAGCTACAGCCATCACCTGAACCTCCGCTGTCAACACCTCACACAGGTAAGTGTTCTAGATCAATGTAACAGTAACACTATGACTATGGTGCAGTGAAAGAAATGCCTCTATTGGCGTCAAAATAGCAATTATGAGTTCTATAAACACAACGGTCAAAAAAAGAAAAGGCCATTCCATTTGGCTGTTATGCCGATTATGTTTACTGAGCGCTATAAAAAGTAATGGTGTCAGAATAAATTGTTACAGTGAGTATTTGTTATTCAGTCAATAGCATGATTACTGCATTAGAACTTCACCCTCTCACTTGTCTCACTCATCAGAAAGTGGCAGATGCGTAAAAGAAAAGAGAAGAATAGAATTTTTTTCTGCAATTTTGACGTGAACTCGCATGTTTCAGTATGATTAACACTTCAACAGGCAACAGTTTTCTACTACCTTCCACTACAATAAACGAGGACCAAAGCCATTTAAGGCTTTCAGGTCACATTTTACCTCTGGATTTGAAGTGAATTTGAAGAGCAGTTGAGGGCAATCAAGACTGTGCGAGTGCTGTGAACCACTTGTCACATGACCTTATTCAGGGGAAGGTCAGGCCACGCCTTAGTGCAGTCAGAGGCTCTCTTATTGGTCAACACCGATATCAAATGTGGAAGATGAATGGGGCAGTTCTCACCACTCTCATAGCCATGATAGATCACACAACTACCAAAACCTGCTGATTAAAGCGCAGTCTTTGTGAGGTCAGTCTGCAACAGGCTATCAAGTTGCTTGCCCACATCAGCTTGACCTGCCTTTGAGTTAAATAGTCAAGCAATGACACAACAGAGAGCCTTTGATGTGTGAAATTAAACAGCCAAAAATCAACTGAAATCAGACCAGCTAGCAAAGTTACATGCCCAGGGGTCAAGTTTTAGTGCATAAAAAACAGAAAGCATGGAAAAAATCCACACCAACACAGAACTGGAGTGGACCAGTCCAATCTGAACAGGTGGACCTTAAGTGAGAAAAGAGTTTGGGACTGAGAGTGAATGCAGGATAGACTAATATTGAACCTATAAAAAGTTTACACTCTCTATGAGATACCAGTGTGTTGTGTTTCAAGATGTTTATGTCTATTTCTTAATTCATGAAAATGTTAGAATCTTCAGTCCTGTCCGTATCATTCAATGTCTTAAGACAGCTGGGGGAATGATAGGTACTTTGCATATTTTAAATTGGGATTGGATAGAGATTGTTTTTCAAAATGGCATTGGTTTCCTCACAAATGGCCCATGAGATGTGATGGGTCTTTTTTCATAGCTGGTATGGCAGACCAGGTCTGTCAGGTTAGGGTGACCCTAACCCTAATCCATTAAACCGCTTTCAAGGGCAATCCTCCCCTTATGTGTTTGAGGGTGACCATGAAAAGATATGACCTTCCAGATTGAGTTCCACTGAGCTGTGGACTTCCGACATGAATATCCTACTCTCACTGTTTTCTTTTTCAGTTGTCCTTGTGTGTCACTGTTCATTTATGGTTCGTTTAACCCCACTGAGATCTATTGCAGAGTATTATATTACAGCCACAGATAACAGTGCTATAACAGTGTGCTGTATTATAAAATATCAGGAGAGAGTCATTTTAGCTGAAGGGCATATAGAATGTATAGAGAATTTGCTAAAAGACATAAACACAGGGAAAGTGTGTGGTTGTGTAGCTCGTCAAACCAATTTGTAATTTGTAATCTTTTTAGCATGTGCATGGTTCATACAGCCAACCTTGTTCCCTCTTTAATTATCAAAGTAGTTTTGTCTTACAGAGAATTATCATACTTTAGCATATTTTACAATAAATGAAAACTGTAATATGAAGTTTTAGTTTTCCAAGACTGCTGAACCCTGTAGAATATATTTAGAAATTACCTATTAACTGTTATTGATTGCCCTCACATCAACTGTCAATGCTGTAAAACCTTGCCAAGATTTCAACTGATTTCACTTAATATAAAACTGAAACAGATTAAGGAATTGGTTTGTGTATGTGACAGAGACTGTCAGGTGGTAATGAACAGACACACTAGCTTCAGCACTAGCATCTGACAACGCAACGTAATCAGCGTGTCTGGGCCCCTTTGTTTAATTATAGCCTACTCCGCCATCAGTGTCAAAGACTGGGATTTAATGGCAGGGTTTTAAGCGGCTTCCTGCTATGGTTGGGTGGCCCTTCACCTCCAGTCACCTCTTCACTGACCTCACTGCCCGCAGTCTGTGATGGTAGAGTTTCACTCCATATCCCACACAGCACAGAACACTCAGGGGGCCTGTTGCCAAGGACACCACAGACTGACCAGGGTCAGTCCCTCTCAGTCCAGTGGAGGTCACGCCCACTGAGAGCACGGGTGGTTTTGACAATCTCAAGAGCACAAAGAAAATATGAGCTTCAACCCTGAAGGAAAATAAAAAGATATATACGATAAAGTGACTATTAAAGAGGTGAGGTAGGACCCTTTCCAGTTTATTTGTTTATCAATATAAATCTCTGGCTGAAATAATGCAATGGAACGAATGCATATGAGATTGATGGTCTCATAAATACAGCAGTAAATGCTTTTTCCCCTTGGCTGTGCCAAAACATCGTCCTAAATGTTTTTCATTTGAAAACAGCTGAGGGTCAAACTGACTTCAAATCTGTCTGACTTTTACAGCTCTATCAGGCTCATTCCCCCTGGCAGGTATTCTGCACCTGGACAGCCCTCTCACAACTGTCCCAACTCCCAGTCTGGGAGAGGGTCTGTGCACAAACATGCCGGGGGAGGGGAAGGGGAACAGCCACACCCAAAGCACTGGCTTTGAGACTGTACTGATGGTGCGAGCTCGGACTGAGATCAGCAGTGACAGCTCCTCCTTGGGATCTGGTCAATCTGTCAACAGCGGAAGCTTCAAAGAGCACTGCGGGGTCCCGCACATCACTCGCGCCCTGTTAAAGAGACGGGCTGCCAGGCTTCTTTGTGTTCTGGGTTTCACTGCAGAGCAATGCTGCTGGCAATGAATGATTTTTTTGTACCCTTCCCCCCACTTCTCTCTCTCTCTGTCTCTTGCTCCTCTCTTTCTTACCCCTCAGTCCCTCTCTCTCCCTTTCTTGCCATCCCCCTTTGTCTCTCTCACTCTTTTTTGCACTTTTCTCTCTTTCTCCCTGGGTCTCTTTCATTCTCTCCCTCATTTATCTCTCTTTCTCTCACTCTCACCCTGTCCCTTTCCCTCCTCTCTCTCTCCCCCTCTCTCTCTCTGTCCCACGGAGTCTGCATGTGATCCGACCAGTCCTCCCCATCACCTGAGGACGTGCCCACCTGAGGCAGAGTGTTTATCAGCGATCTCAACGCCGGTGGGAACGAGAGCAGGCGTCACCCCCCACCCGCCCCCGCATTCGATCCGCATCACCCACGCCCCCCACCCTCCTCATGTTGCCTGGCCACAGACTGAGATGAAAGGAATGTAGCTGCGGCTGTAAAACGATTGTGATTCCGGTTGCTTCTGGACCCCCTGGTGAGGCTGTGTATAGCCGTTAGATAAGCTTACCTCAGGTGTACCAGCGACATGTAGCGCCTGTCAGCATTAATTATGTTGCTTCAATGAAACCGGGCACATGCTATAAAAAACATTTCATCATATGCTTTGTACCAGTATGTTCAAAGATCATGTGATTTTAATACTGTTATAGTAGTGTTAATCTCAATTCACTGACGTCCTGCCATTTTAAATGGAGTAGTACATGGAAAAAACTGCATCCTGCAACAGACAGTATCCACATGAATAAATAAATATTTAAAAAAACACTTTGAGACTTCACTTTGGTTTACAGATCTACTGTATGCGAAGTACCCGATTATTCCAAATCCCTAATGAAACATAGCTCTTACAGGTCACTATCAGGCTCTGTGTGCACCTAGATATGATACATGTAAATTTTTATATAAGGTCATTGTGGTCTTATAAATAATTCCTATGCTATGTTGTCACACTGTATCTTGCTGCTCATAGTAATGCTTAGGCATTACATGCTAAATTGGTTACATTTATTTATACCCTTAAATTTATGCAGTGTTTTTCAGCTTGATACTCATTCCCTCTGTTACTGGCCAATTTGTGCTTACTGTATGCTCTTTTGGATCTCACTGCTCTGGCCATAAGCTTCTACCGTATAAATAAATAATAAGAAATAACACTCGGCACACATCGTTAAGTGAAAACGTATACTTCTGAGGTAGTCTTCAGGGTAAAGAATTACGTTCATGCAATAAGAGAAAGGGGACCCATTACAGACAACACCCTGGTGTTGGAGAGTGACTCTTTGGGACCCAATACTTGTAGAGCTTTTGAGTTGCTGGGGACAACCGCACTGTCGGTTGCCTGTAGTATCCAGTCAACAGAGACATGTCTGGAGTTTGAAAAGCTGCAGTCCTTTTCACTAATGGAACAACATTCTCATTACATACCCACCCACAGCCCCTAATAAAACTTTAATGGTAAAGAGTAGTTTAAACAGGCTCTATACAGCGGGGGTTGTGAAGCTTGGTTCACTGTAGTAAACCTTGGACCATTACCATAAATTATAGTGATTGTTTAGAAAAGGACAGGAAAATCCATACTTTATTACTGTACAAATTTGCCTGGTTAAATCTGTGCCTGCTCTTGGTCACATGGGGAACGTTACACAACTGCAGGTCATCTGAATTTTGTAACTAACATTGAGGGTTGCAGAGGATTCTGTAACAAGTTATAAAACAACACATTGATATTGCGGAGACTTAAAAGCCAACAAAATCCAGACCGCGGTGAACACATCGAAGTTAACCCGACATTTGTGGAGGTTCATGAGGCTGCAAGAGCCGAAAGAGCTGCATTTTTGCAAGAAAGGCACAAGCAAAATTCTCAAACAGGCCTACTATCATCCTCTTCAGCCCAGGCATCTCGCCACCATGCCTCCAAAGTTCACCTCTTCAGAGAAAGACATGAGTTAACAAAAAACAAAAATATTTTAAATAAGATTCTTGGCAAGAATTACTGGACCACAACCTTTCGATTCAACAGGCATAATTTTATGGAAAAAATTGAATTGGTTATCTAAGAAGAAACCACTGTGTGAACAGTCTGGTACGTGACCAAGCATTGACATTTTTCTCATATTTTCTCATCCCAGGTTTTTTGCTAATGTGGATGCAGGGGCTGACGAGTGCAGGATCTGACAGAACTTGTCCCTAAAGCAGAGTTTTATCTCCTTACCTGGCTTCAGGGGATACCTGCCTGAAATCAACTGAAGCCATCTTCCAGCTATTATTGCGCTATCGGTCTTGGTGTCGCGCTGTAGGGCTCCTGTTGATGCAGGTAAGCCTGTCTGATGAGCACTCATACATGGAGCTATGGAGCTGCCCTCTCCAGCAGGAACACCTGTGGACAGAGGTTACTATAGGACTGCCACAAGACAGAGGACCCTGTGGAGCTGTTTACTCAAAGAAGCCTGAGGTTCTACTCCCTCAGCAGAGACCACCAGGAACCTATGTTCACTGGAAAACCCTCTCTTTCATGACAGTCAAATGTCCTAAACCTGCACGGCTCACCGGACTTCTTCTTTGTTGTCGTCTGCACCGCTCTCTCTTGTTTCCCTGGTCCCGCATCACTCGTCCTCCCCCTGCACGACTCATCACGGCACAGTCATGTTCTGACGCTACTTCCTGTGAAGGGAAGGCACAGGCGATGACAGGTCTGGAGACCGAATGTCTAACAGTCTTCAGAGAGCTTCCAAAGGACATCCAAAAAAATCTGCAGTAAAACTATTGAAATTTGCTGTATTGCCACAAATAACAGAAAATCGTATTTAAATGGTTAGCTTCTAACCTTTAAATATAATTATACTCAACCGATAAATTTTATCTGTGTCCCTTCAGGAACCAATTTAAATCAGAAGACAGACGTTCGAGGTGGTTGTGAATATCATGTTGCCTACATATCTTTTAAAACATCAGCAATGCTCAAGTGAGATTAAATAAGTGCACAGCATATTATGTGTCTAACATATTCAAAACTTTCAAAATGCATCTTTAATTTGGTGAAAACCTGTATTGGAGTTTAACTTTGACATACTATATATTTATTCCACCTGATGTTCATAAAGACAGTTCGGATAAGCTCCGGGTATCTTGTTTCAGGGTACATCAGCCGGAGCAAATTCTAAAATCTTGAGGTTGCAAGCACACTTCATTAACTACTATGATATTCTTTTTTGCTCAAATAGTTTTGCCCTCAGTGCAACCTTTTCAACCATTCGGATCAATGACTCCAATTTTACTGTCTGGAAGAAAACAACGTTCATGTGATCCATCAGTTGACTCTTCTCATCAGTGGCTATATTCTGTCTCCTTTAATAAGCGCGGTGTGGGGGTTAAGCTGGCCTTTGAGGCTGCACTTATTAGGCCGCTTATTAGGACTTAGGTCCTTAAAACGGAGTAAAGTGTTGGAATCGCTCAAAAACACTGTCACCAATTAGCGCAGTGAACCCTTGGCCCAACATGGAATTTTAATCCTGAGACACAGACGTATAAACGTCTGGAAAAACGCTGGAGAAAAACACAGCCTGAAAGCACAAATCCGCTAACAAAATTAAACGCATTGTTTTAACCGCAAGATAAGCAAAGGTAAGTTTGGAGAAGGGAAAGTCAATCAGCTACATGTCAAATGGAGAGGTAGGATGTTTTACAGAGGAAGGAGTAAGTGATACCAGTTTGAAGGGGCTCTGGCATTAGAGGAGGTATCCATTTCAAAAGGGCATATTCCCATTGAGTGCATCCCACAAAGACTGCTCAAACATGTCAGGGAAGTTCTTTCCCTCATGCTGTTTGTTTATTTTGTGTGCAGTCAGCGTTGGTCTGTCCTTTGGACCTTTGCTGTCTGAAAATGGCACAGAGGCCCTGTCATTTTAATTGCTTTTGATGGTAACATGTACCTTTTCCTGCATACTTCTCTATCTTTTTTATGTTTACTTTTGTGCTGCTGCACATTAAAGTCGTACTTGTAAGTAATAAATAAATCTGACAAGAGTTTACATTTTACAATTTTGGCAGGCAACACGTAACTGAGAAATGGAGGACAGACACTGATTATTGCTGATGGACATTGTGATTTATCTGATCTCCCACCTGCCCCCTTTCAGATTTACTACCTGCTGTAACATTTTATGAAGATGTACCTCTGCATTTATAGCTCCTGGGTTCAGAGGGCTATGATGACAGACAACCAGGTCTGGTGAGAGGTCACAGAAGTCAAGCACTCTGTGACTGAACCATCTTAGGTCTTGCGGTCAGTCAAGAGAACTTGGCTCTAATGGTTACTCTCTGAAAATGAATAACATCTTATCCTGTAATATTTCACGTATATATCTAATCAGATTTGGAATGATGTTTAAACTCCCTGGGGAAGAAAGAGGTAAGTGAGAATTTTAAGGTTTGGATTAAACCAACAGAAAATATTTGGTTGTACATTCTGAGCAAAAAATCAGGGCAATCCAGGCAATTCATGAATACCTGTTGTATGTGCACACTTCCTTGATTTAGGTTTCTCAGAAAACACTGCTTAGATGTTCTTAAACTGGAATGTACCAACATCCCATCTGTTTCCCTAGGCAGTCTGAACTGCTACTCTCTCTCTAACCAGACAGCATGGGGACTATCATAACACTCAGTGCTGCCTTGCAGCTCTGAATGACCAACCCACATCTTTGATCAAAAGACAGGACCCTGTCAAAATTGTTTCTGTTGCATTAATTTTCCAAAGAACAAATGATGACAACATTTAGTACATGTGCAAATAATAAAATAAAATGATGACAAACTGAATAAAATTTACTGAAATGTGTTGGTGTTCTTTAGCAAAGACCATTAACAGATTGCACCAAGGGCACAGTAGCACTATCAAGAGCCACTTCAGGGGAACAGTGGCCACACTTTGTCCAACAAATCACTCCGTCTGGGGGGAATGGCCCTCTGTTCTCTGCCTAATAAACTCTGCCCAGGACTGGCCTACAGCCAGTACAAAGTGGCAGACATGGCTTAGTTAACAGACAGGCTTATCAGAGAGGTCTCCCTCCCAGATACCTGCACAAATTTTACTATTCTTAAATGCACTGTGCTTATTCTACTAGAGTGCTTATATGACAGCATGGCAGTTCCTTCAAGGTGCGCTAATCTTTGATTGGAGTGGAGTGGATCAGGCTGAACAGATAAGATCTGACCTGAGGCTACATATTAAACACAACGGCTATGGAGCGACACCAGTATGAGGGAGACACCGTGTCTAGCATTCAGTGAGGGAGATAGAGCACAAAATTACTATTGAAATGTCCAGCTCAAGACAGACCAGGCTGGCTGCAACCTGAAAACATCCCCATAGTCCTCAAGTCACCAGCTACTGCATATGCAACAAATGTAAACTGGCTTGAGACTAATAATCATCCCATGACACGTATGGATTTGTGTTCACCCCTTTCGTACCTTTACAAAAAACTGTAAATGTAATAGTCTGCTGCTTGAGGTACCTAGAGAATCTCCACCCTGTGGTCAGATATGCAGTACCAGTCAAAAGTTTGGACACACCTACTCATATGAGGGTTTTTTTATTTTTACTATTTCCCACATTTTAGAATAATCGTAAAGACATCAAAACTATGAAATAACACAAATGGAATTATGCAGTGACCAAAAATTGTTAAAGAAATCAAAACTGTCTTATATTTTTAGATTCTTCAAAGCAGTCAAAAAACTTTTTTTTTTTTTTTTTTTTTTTGGAAATAAATTCATACGTAGGCATCAACATCAACTATTTATATTTGTCTAAGAAACAAATTTCAAGTCTTTAGTTCAAATTTTCTTTGAATGCATTTTACCCACTGTCTTAATCACGTGTCCAAACTTTTGACTTGTACTGTACCTGGCTCAACATAGTAGATTTCAGCACCCATCCCTCTTCAGAAGGTCCTGGAATACTCGAACATGAGATGGAGGGCCTGCACGGCCGCGCTGACAATCTTTTGACAAATAGGGGTATTTTGGTAACTGCGGCTTGGCGAACGATCCCCCGCCGTCAGGGTCGGCAGTCTGTCACGCAAATCCTTTCAACAGCTCCTCACAAACACGGGCCGGGAGAGGGCTTCAGCGAAAGTGAACGTGGTCCGCCTTCCACCCAGGAGAGAAGCATGCACCCAAGGTTTTGCGTGCGCAAGGACTCCCTGATTTTTTTTTTTTTTTTTGACAAAAATGGCCATCAGTGATGTTTGCATGCGAGGATACCATGACGATTCCCTCCCCCCCTCTGGGCTCTTCACCCAGCTGTCATCGGAGATCACCACACCGCAAGTCACCGTGGGGCTCACGGTGCTTGCTCGCGGCACAACCACGAGACTAAAAACCTATGTGTGAAGGCAATGTATGTCACATGCCTAAGCCCGAAACAGTTGATGGAAAAATTAAAAATGACAGGTTTTTAATCATTGGAAGCATAGTCAGAATGTTACGGCTTATTAGATCCGACAATATGAAAACCGGTGGGGCAATGAACTGATCCCACTGTACAGTAAATGAGATGAGAGGGAATGACTGGGAACAGACGCAGACCTGAGTAGCGGGATTTGAAACCTATGTGGGTGGTACTGAGGTCAGGGGGTTGACTAAAAATATTTCAGCAAAACGAATAACTGACAATTTTTTTGTTTTGCATGAAGAAACAGAGGTGAATCAACAGTGCAACCATTTTCATAAATTCAGTGCAAACTTTTTTTAAATCAAAGTTTACATATTTTAACCTTGGATTATTTTAATAACAAAAAAGACATATCAGTTCACTATTCTACATAAAACACATTTTTTGTTCACACAAAAATATACATTTTCTTTCCTTTTTAAAATAAAATTTTTGTCAGAAGCCCAGTAAAACAAATGTAGGTTAAAAGATTTTTGTGAATTCAGAGAAATAAGGTCAGACTTCCAGTACATGGTCAAGGAGGAAAAAACACATCCCATTTTGCATATTTAGGTTCAGCAAATACCAGACTGGTGTTAAGGAATCATATAATGTTTCTGGCCATCTGCAATGAATTCATACCACGCAGTATGAACCTAATAAACATCTGGTGTTCCTTGGTCATACAACCCCAAGCCAAAATTAGACTGGACATCACAGACTTTTCCCCAATGATTCAGAGCACCGTGTCTGTGATCAGAGAGTAGATATGAACAGACAGTCTTTATATCATAGCCCATCCTTTACATGGTTGTTGTGGCCAAGTCAGTCCACCTGTCATATTTTTCAACTCTGCCAAAAGAGAAGGCTCCATTCAATGTAAGGCTGAAATACTTATACTGTCTTATTCTTGACCCTGTGACAAATTGAGTTTCCAATCTAAGAAGCTTAATGATTAAGCAAAATGTTGTTGCAAGTAATTATACTTAAAGGCTTATGGTAAATACCCACAGAGAATATGTTTATGTTGGAAAATTATTACGCAAGCTGGCCTGTATTCAGTAACACCAAATAATGGCACTAAATTTGGGACTGCTACACATCTATCACATCACCCTCCAACTCATGGCTAAATTGATCCAATTTCTAAATATTAAATTAGGTCAGCAAATATTAGTTAAATGTCAAGCCATTTCTAAAGGGACAACAGAGGCAAAGACAGTGCACCCACACATTTGGCAATTAAAAGTTGAAATCATTTATTTCAAACAACTATTTATTCCTGTTTTTAATGGGAAGGAGATAAATCACAATGCAATGTTCAATGCTAACATGACTCTTTAGTAGGTTGGGTGTTTGTTAGACATATTACGCCTCAGATACTCTACAGGGATAAATTACCATTTCCTTTAGTTGGTTAAAATACCCTGATTAATGAAGTAGACGCATTCCATTTGGTCACTTCGTCATCAGATACTGCATTACCAGAATACCTAGAAATGCACTTCAGGACCTCAGCCATTGGGGTAACTGGCAAAATATCATCAGCTACAGAAGAAATAATACAAACATTAAATAAAACAGCCTTAAACATGACATACACCTTTATTTAATAAATGTATATTAAACATACATTAATTAACATGTGTTCACACTCTTATTACAATCAGCTAGCAATGCAATCACCATTGCCTTAAGTGTAACTGTTAATGTCACTAACATGCTGCATGAAAGTCTCCAGTACTTCTGACAGATTTAAAATGGCTTTCAGTGTTGACTGTGCAAACTCCGCCTTTTCAGTTCACTTGACTCTACCTTTCGTAAATGATCTTAATTTTAGTATCAACAAAATTCAATTTAGGTTCCATCTTTTGCTCAGGCTGGCTACTCACAGATGCCACAGTAATGGCCATTGCCATTTATCAGAAATGATAAAGGGAGAGTGAGGCATCCCTTCAACGCTTGCCTTTTGATAATGTAGACAACATTTGTTCACGTTTCAAATTCAAGTACATTTGTATGTTTTTGAATCTCTTCCCCAATCCTGGAGACATTACTCTTAAGTTAAAAAAATGTAAACGTGTAACTTAGTAATAAAGGAATTTTGTTAATGGAGGTATACCTATATTATTCCCACTTGGATTGCATTCTCAGACATGTAATGAAAGAGAATTTCTTCATGACCCACTTCCTTCAAATAAAAGGAAGGAAGTGCTAAATGAGAGTCCTGTGTCATTGTACTATCACAAGCACACAACATTACTATGTCAATAACAAATCCTATGTGTTTTACTGTGTACCAAACACTGTTTGACTATGGACCTTTAGTGTTCGAGAACAGACAGAAGGTTCATTGACTGACATTGCTGTCAAGTCTTGGTCAAAGTTCAGCAATCGTTCCTTTGATGTTCACCTTGAGTTGAGTCCAGTCCTGTCTGGCTCTTATGTGCCTCTGTCAGTTACATTCCATCTATGAGAAATGTTGGTGCAGAGCCAAACACCATCAGAGGAACCCACCACCGACATCGGGTTGCCTTGTACACAGTATAGCCTTGAAACTGAAACTTCATGCTGTACGGTAACAGCAAGGTCAGACAAATGCATGTGCTGGCACCCGTGTGAATCCCAATGCAACAGTACTTGGTTGCGGGTCTCCATTCGCCATCTTCACAGGCCAATGCAGCCACTGCATGTACCGGCCAAAAAGACTTACATCAACACACCACGTGACGGCTTTCACACTGAACTCTGCTCTTCCTGAAGAACCTGGATCACTTCTGAGCAGGTCTCTCAGCTCGTTGGGCGGTTGGATCGGTTTCGGCTGGACTCCACTATGAGAGCAGCACCCGCAGAGTGACGACAGAGGCAAGCAGCGATGAAATCCTCCAGGACCAGTTGGGCGGCGCCGAGGAGCTGTGGGCCTGTCTCAAAGCAAACACCGCGTTGCTGTGATTGGTCGGGACGTCCACATTGCAGACCATGCCCTCGCAACACGATATGCACTCCTGAGAGGAACACAGACAGAGGGGTGGAAGTAATAGATTTGGGCCATCAGAACGTTCAAATCCAAACTTGAGAGACTATCCACCTCTCACTGGATAGTGTCTTAACACCTCACAAAACTCATACATACTGAATGAACATATTCCGTACACTCCCTACCACTAATACTAGCAGTGTCACTGCCACATGAGCGAGGCAACAATTCAACATACCTCTAGACCAAGCATGAGACACAAGCAAGGGACCACCACAAGAAAAGGACAGATCATGTAGCCACAAAAAAACAACCGTAAAAGTGAAAAAGTAAAGAAAAGTTTACTCAAGAGCTTCAACTAAACCTCTACCAGTGTCACAACTCGAACAGGACAGCCAAGCTGCTTACCCGCAGCACAAAACACAATAAAACAAAAGTTGCACAATAAAACTCAGGGTCGTTCAACCAGCAGTGGGTCGTTACTTATTTGTCATTCCCATCCAGGCCAAAGTCTTCTTTCTACACAGATCTCTCTTCCATAGTTCTCTGATTACACCATCACTGTTGTTACTCTGGGTAGCACTGAACTATGTGAGGGCTTTGCTTATAAGGGAGTCTACCAGGGGCTTGCATAGGTGCTGGTGGATTGGCATGAGCTTATCTGTATATTAAATGGTTTCTGCAGCAGCTACCTAGGCAAATGTACCTACCATATCTACATAGAATGACTCCCCTTGTTGGATCACATACCATTATAATGCATATTTTAGTGTGATGAAGTAATTTAGTATGATTAAGTAACAGTAGTAAAAGTGATTTAACACAAGTTTATAATGTTCATATGGTGAATATCCTTCAGATAGTATCTATAGTTATTTTTCCAGTATATTTCCACATTACATTAATTCATTAAGCCTCTTACACTGGATGCAAAGCCATGTTTTTGCACAGGATCACTTCCTCTTGGCCCTCAAGCTGTTTATAGTATGTCTGACTCAGCTTTCCCTGTCAGACATGTGCTTGCATACTATAAAAAGTACTTTTTGCTATGGGTGTAAGGTGCACAGACTGCAGATGGACCATTTCAAGCCTTTCAGTCCTGCAGGCTTTGCAAGGACAGTGTATTTATATAACCACCAAAAATAGGAAGCAAGTGTTGAAATATCCTATCTCAGACATGACCACAAGTCAACCAGTAACACCTGCTGTGAATGTAAACTAGACCTCCAGAGTTTTCAAATGCCCCTCTGTTGTTGTTGTTGTTTTTTTTTTTTTTTTTAAGGAAGGGGAAACCCAAGCCACTCAGCACTTGATTCAGCTACACTACCTTCATTGAACTCAAACACGTCAGTCTGTCATTTCATTTAATGAGGGTCAGAGGAACCCACGGGACTGGGATTCTTGGCTCTTGTGCTTTGAAGAGACACTCACAGTGTGACCTGCATCCCGGTGGTGATGGCAGCCCACTGCGTGGCAGTCCTCTCTCGCGGCGCACCTTTTGGTGACTGACTTGGTCTTACCACGACTGGTGAAGTGATGCACCGTCATACAGAACTGTGTATCTGTGAAACAGAGATACATGGAACAAACACATTAACCCTTAATGTGCAGCAGCAGTCTGCCATTCACTTGCGTGTTAACTTGACATCTGGAGATTCCCCACTGCCTCAGACTGGGAGATGTTGTAACAGGTGGACGGAACTTAAAAAGACGCACTATATTGTTTTTGCCGGTGTGCACCTTAACAATCAGACCACTAATGTACTTATGGGACTACACAATGTGGGAGTTACAGATCACTCATAAAGCCAGAACAAGAGATGATCTCATCTCAATTGACTGCAATGACACAGCATTTCCGAGTTCAATGATCAAGGCAGTGCATCACAGTGGTTTAATAAACAACTTTTGGCAATGAAAACGGCGTCAGCTGAAGTCATTTCTCCTCCGTGGTCTGTGACAGCCCTATTAAAAGGTCCCACCTGGGATCCTGCCCATCCAATTAAAGGACAGAGGCGAATGTCAAAGGGAATCCTTGACATTACGTGTACTCAGGCAGGGGAAATTACAGCTATAAACTGCAACTGAAGGCCACAGCCCCTGTGTATGTATGTGTGTGTGTGTGTGTGTGTGTGTGTGTGTGTGTGTGTGTGTGTGTGTGTGTGTGTGTGTGTGTGTGTACAGCCCTCCCTTCCCATCAGTACTCACTCTGCGGGCACCATTTATCCTCTGCCCAGCGGTTGCAGTTGTAGTTGTCCGAGGCGTGCTCACAGGTGAAGCATTTGAAGCTCTTGGGGAAAGGGGTTGCTATGGAGACACACAAACACACGGCACAGACGCACCTTACACATGAGCGCACCACTCAGACATCACCACTTTAAAATACTGAAGGGATGAAATTCAAGCCCGCTCTGGAGCCTGACTACCGCTATTGTCAAAAATCCCACCATCCAAAACACTTTGATAGATCTCATCACTAGCCTCCTCGGGGGCAAGGAACAAGATAGTGGAATAGGACAGTTATAGAATAGTTTCCTGGAAACAAAAGTATTTGAAGATCAACGCCAGGAAAAGTACTCAGTTGGATGTATCATGCACACAGCAAGCTAATGGCCTTTATAAGGCTGATCTGCAAATGGTTGGCATGTCCAGCCAAAGATTTTCCTATCAACAAAAGGTGACTTTAAATACAATTCAGTTATGAAAATCAAAAGGTTAGCTAAGCATGCTCAACAGACAGAAAGGACTGTACAGGTGTGTACATGGACGGGTTAGTTCACCACTTGAAAGCTGGGGACAGGGAAACTTCTTGATCCCTCCTTTATTCACCCCTCCATGTATGTATACTGAAACACAGCGTACGCTGAAACATTAGAACATTAAACACTATACTGATACCTACCATCTACAGGTGGTATGACATTGTAGAAGTTGATGTGATTGGCTTGCCCCTCGACGCACATGGCTATGACTAAGAGGACCTGCAGAGCAGCGGCATGATGTAGGGTGATGGGAACAGACATCGCCGCAGTGTGAAGGCCTTTCACAGCACCTGGAACACAGAAAGGAGAGCCGTCACTCAGCGCTAGCCAGCTAGACAACCGGGGAAAGACTGGAACTTCAGTACATTACTGTAATTATGTATGTATCTACTTCATTTAGCAGACACTCTTATCCAGAGCAACTTCCAGCACAATAGAACATAAATGTATCCATCCATGCTGAATGAGCAACAGTGTAAGACCAGGCGAACAACACTCCCAGACCAGTGAGTGTAAGCATAACACTATTCAAGCCCTACCCTAAGTTAACTTGTGCAACCTGACTAGATACAGAAAGCCAAGTATTCATCAGGACACCCATGAAACTTAACAATAACATAAATATGACAACACCTTTATTAGAATGAGGTGGTGGAGAATACAGGTGGCTCCTTGGGGGACTGTGCCAGTCAGAAAGCTTGGGTGAATAGCGTATCTGTCTGATGACAGTTCAGAAAAGGGGGCAGCTAATTTAAACCTCCTGCTAGATAGGGCCAAACGTCAGTGGCAGCAGGGGAGGGAAATTATTGGATTATTGGCAATCAGGCTGCATGGTGTTTTCCACCAGCTCCCATCCAGCTTCTGACTTTCTCCCTGCTATATGATTGCCCTGCTTGTTTAGATTTCTCACACCAGTTATCAATCCCTTGGCGATAATTCCTTCAGTATGAACGGACCGATCCACAATCTGCCTCAAAACTGTTTGCACTCTGCAATTCTGGCCAGGACACACAATGGAAACAAAATACACGTCTCAAATGCAAATTGCATTGTCTCAGAAAATCTACACGTTTGGGAGAATAGGATAAAGTTTAAGGGGGGTGGGGTTTGGGACATAAATACATAAATGTGTGAATAATGATGGTGAAATGAAAATATAACACACAACATTATTGTTATCATTGTTGTTGTTCTTGTATCATTGTTGTTGTAATATTGATATTATGCAACAAGGAATTAAACATTCATGTAACATACAAATCTGCTTGGCAGACATCCTTATCTTGGCGATTTACAAAGCTTCTGTTTTCCATATTATCCATTAACGCATATTTACTGAAACAATTCAGGTTAAGCCAGGTCAATAGTAATGTGATTCCAGTGGATGTGCTGGGTCTCAAAGAGGGACCACTTAATAGCACAGATCACTTTCAGGCCCAAGGCGAGTGGTCTTATGCCCCGACCCCTGACCGTTGACCCCCGACCCAGGGCAGGTAGTACCAAGTCAGGTAAGAGAAAGACTGGAGTGAACCAGCGACAAGGATAAGAAAGAACTCAACGAGGTCATGAGAGACTGAGAAACCAGCAATGCAGGACAAAGACCCAATTTGTGCAGGCAGCTAAGGATGAGACTCTTAAGAGTAAGAATTTAAGTGAAGGGGCTAATTGCCCGGCTTCTTGCCACAGGGGTAATTTCGGGGTCCTTGTTTTGAAACAAAGCCACGCCAAGCAGTACACGGATAAGAAGGGATTTACTCCGGCTAAACTTCCCCTCGGTCCGGTGATAAATTCAACGCTCCGCTTTCGGATCGGATCCCGGAGCCAGGGCACGTCTGTCAAGAGGCCGTCTCGAACGCGGTGAAAAGCCTCCGTCTGAATGGGGCGGCAGAAGGACGGGCTGCTGCAGCGTAACGCTGTTTGGATGTCAAAAGAGCGCCCTCGTTCCCAGACCACGCTGTGTGTGTGCGCGGTATTCACGGGAGCCGGGGGCACGGAGCAGGGACGGGGCACAATGCGGACCCCTGGCTCAGATCCAGGGGTCAGATCTGGTTCCAGATGGGTGGCACCGCGGCGCCTCCTCGCATTGGAGACGTAACTGAGGGCTGCTGTCAGACCCATCAGGCCTGTCCATAACCGGCGTCCGGAGCAATATCACTGTGGCAATGGAGACGGCGCTCTGATTGACAGAGTCATTGAATCGAAAGAGGACAGAGAAAGGGCATTATGCACTATATGTGCGGCACAAAGCACACAGTCCGCACACAGCCCTCGGTCTCATTCAGTGCTGCTGGTTGGGAATATAAACTAACTCCACCGTCGTTGTCCATTCTTTTGCAGTGATGTCTCATGTCTGACAGAACGATGTGACTTTGTATAGAATTAATGACCCCATAATTAATATACCTTTTATACTTCTCTGGAAAAATCACCTGACTGTTATAATTTCACATTTATATATCCACGGAGAATTAATATTGTTTCTAAAATTCCCTGAAACAATTCAAAAAGCATCAACCAACATAACCCAAGTAAAAGTAATTGATTGAAAGGTCCAAAGACTCAACATTTAGTCAGACTTTAGAGGGCTGCTGTATAAATGATGGGACATTTAATCATACACTTTCCCTGAGTGTTATTTTTCTTGCAGTAGGTACTCAAAAAGTCCTCTAAATACGGACCAGCAAATACAATGATAGGGGAGGAAACAGTCATACACAAATATATACACAAGGCCCTTAACTGACAAACGTATATATTTGACATTAAACTACAGTTCAGACTGTAATTTCATTCTTTGGCCAAATATCAGAAGGGAGCCTGCCCTCAAATTAGTACAAATTTACTATTCATCTTAACTTAAATAGGTTTATTATCACTATTAACAGTGACATTTTTCCTAGCATTTGTGTTTATTTACACAATGTGGCACTAAAATAAAGTTTAGACAGCACCCTTAATTGCTCAATTAATAATCTATAAAATAAACATGTCAATTAACTGTACTAATATACAGCTAACTGGAACCATTTATGAGGAATTTATCAATCCTCTTGGAAATGTATCTTAAATGAAAATAATTCAAATTAAACTGACAATTTATTCAAACGCAAACTTTTTTTTCTAAATGCACTGGGACACTTCACAGACACTAGTCATATTAACCCACGTGCTGTTGTCAAAAGGAAAACAATTGACATAGCCAGTATTAAGTGCTAATTCCCAATGTCTTATCAGCTAAACAAGACAGATATGCATGCTGGCTTGAATTGCTGGATTGCTTAGGGAAAGGTTTATTATTGTTAGGACTGTTGCTATGGATAGAATCTCTTTCATAGAGCCAAAGCAGACACAAGCTCTTTCATGCTGTCTTTGGGATACCATAGTCCCCAGCCAGCATTCTGTCAACTCTTGACAAGACAATATACCAAGTGACATCACTCAACATTCCAACAGATGAAAATACCAAACAAAACCTTTATGCAAATTGTAGCCTGAAATAGAGCTTCTTGTCTATATGCATACCAGAATATCTAACTTTATGTTTTTTCCATGCAGACTTTACAGAATGTTGTCACATCACAGATACACTGAGCCAAGATATGTGAGAAATTTCATCTGTAGACAGGGCCACTGTTTTTTTTAACGGATGACTTGCCAAAAATTAAAGCACAGTGATATTAACCTACAGCAAAGTGGTACGTAAGTAGAGTAACCTCTCTGTAGAGCAACCCTGCATGCTGGTATCAATGTGTACTATCTCTATTGACCACTAAATGACAATTTGTTCCTCCAGTGAGTTCAAAGGTCCTGCAGTCACTTCTGAAGTAATTTTGCAGACTCTTCAACTTTCAAAGTACGAAGCACACAATTTCATTCTGCACGAATTTACATAAACTGCACATTGTCGGGACTTGGTACATTCTGTGCCTGTATCACGTTTATACATAAATAGCTCTTCTCAGCTGAGCTGCACCCCCCACTCCCCCTTAAACTGGAAGGGTGTCAGTCACATTTTCCTGGTAAAGGGCTTCTTTGTTGATTTTTTTTTTTGGCGGGGTAATTCCTGCTATGTAGATTCCTTCTTTTTCATCATGCAGAGTAATAAAGCTGTCTTTTAAGCAGGAGAATCTGCAGGTGACTCCGAGATTTTAACCAATCACCTCAGTCCGATAAACAGACATTCTCCAAATTAATAAATAAATACATTACCCCATGTCTTTCAGAGCCTACTTTCCTAAGAGGCCTCTACCTCTGTCTGCATACAGAGAAACTACCTTTGTTTCACTTTCTCATTCTAAACTGGTTCCTCCCACAGCTTTCTGTTTGTCTTCCACACACAGTGATGCACAATTATTCACAAGTAATGTGTTTGGTATACCAGTCTGTGATTGTCCAAACATTTAACAAACCTCTTAACCTCTTTATGCACAGTGTTCACGGTCAGTGACACAATAACAGAGTCCACAAACCCTGCAGATATTACAATTTCAATTCCTCCCCAAAGCTTGTAAGAAATGTGCCCTGGCACTGAATCGGTGGTTTAAAAATAACTGCTTCTTATCTTGGTCAGAAAATATGCAGACTAAAAACAAAAGGCCAGGGAAGATAAGAGACATCTATCATTCAAGGATGACACATTTCAGGTCTCTACAAGGCCAGACTGGAGCTTTGAGCAAATAATGACTAAAAAGCTCTTTCAGGCATTGGCATTTTTCAATAGTCTAGCTCTGATGCTCTTACAACCCAAATTTTGTTCAGAAATAATTTTTATTAATTTGTTTACAAAACAAATATTTGGGAACAGGTGAATAGGTTAGTAGGTTTGTATTCTTGTGCAAAGGTTACACACTTTGCACAAGAATACAATAGCAATGCCCCATATAGGCACATGGAGTTAAACCTGTAGGCTTCAGGTTAGAAATGCAGTGTTCAAGCACCACACAATACCACCGTCTTTCCTAATACTGCATGCACAAGACACTTATTCAAACATTCTATGTCCTTAAAGTTTTAAAACTATCCATGCTTCAGTGAACTAGATGAATAAAACCTGGAAAATGAGACTTTCTTTTTAGGGCCGATGATTGAGCAACTTGTTCATGAGTTTAACATGTTTCTGTGCTTTTGTGCTTCAAAGTGATCTCTGTCCCCACGAGCGCACGCACGCACGCATGCACACACACACATTACTCTACCTGTTGGGGAGAAGTCAGTTGCAGTTGATCCTGCACACTCATTATCTAAGCAGGTGCAGTGATAAGTAGTAGTTATGTGAAGCAAATACAGCTACAAAAAGTAAAGACAGGAAAAGCAGATCAGGAAGATTACAGATCACTTGAAGTTTTGTTTTCTGTTTTTACATGCCCCATTTCTTCTTTGACACCTACGTGACAGGTGTGCTCTCTCTGAGACGTTGTACACTGGCTGCACGGTGCAAGAGTTTGTAAACATACCAGGGACTGCCCAGCACTTCCTTCAGCTCTCTGAGAATATTGGTCATGATAACAATACAGCTACAAGTGTTTGGAGTCGCAAAGCATATCCTTTTCAAATCCATGCAATTAATAGCCAGACCACTCCTACTCAACAGGTCATGGAAATGAGTAATGGAATGTTTGCTCAGGGATGTGACATTTTTGGAAAGCACCGGAATCCCAAACAGAATGGTTTACCCAGATAATGACTGTGTGACAATCCCCTTCTCCTTTTGCTGTGAGGCACAAAACGCTGTCCCAGAGTGCCCTGAGGCTAACAGAGTGGCGGGGTGCACAAGCTGTTACGAGGGGAGAAGGAAAACAGCGGGTGGAGTACAGTCGCTTCCAAATGCTCTCTCAGCAGGAGAGAACGGACTTAGGCCAATGCTACTATCCATGCAATTCTGTCAATGCTTAAATGTATATAAGAAAGCTTTAGCCAATTATTCTCACCACTCCCCTTTCATCTCTATCAGAAACAGTAAACCCTTGTAAAGTGTTTGGGTGCACACACCAAGCTTTTATTAACCACACAAGGCTTCCACTTTGCACATCCAACCAAACACTTTCACAATGTCATTTGCAACTGCATATACATGTCAAATGATACAAGCTAGAGCATTGTTGACTTTCAGACAGTAACTATTTACATTAGTGCCTGGCCTTTAGCTGACTGACAGCAAGACCTAACATGGTCCAGAGCCTCTGAGTGTTTGACCTCTTAACCTCCCTCCAAACCTGGCTATTTGTCACCATAGCCGTCTGAACCCAGGAGCTCTGAAGGCAGAGGTAAACGTCAATAAAACGTTACAGCAGGTAGTAAATCTGGATGGGGGACAGGTGGGAGATCAGATAACGCACATCGTTTCCAAACCCGACCGAAAAACCCTTGCAGAAGTATTCACATCTTGGCACATTCCAATGAAAAAAATGTACCATTAGCAATAATGAGCATTTGTCTTTCATAAATCATAGTGGGTTGACACTGTATAATACTGGTCAGATTTCTATCTTAAAGGGGACCGTAATGTGCAATTCCCTAAATTATTCACATCTTGTCACATTCCAATGAAAAAAAATGTACTGTTACCAGTAATGAGTGCTTGTCTTTCATAAATCAAAGCCGACATTGTACAATGCTGGTCAGATTTTTATCTCAAAGGGCAACATAACGTGGAGAGGCACAAAAGTCAAACTAAGGCAGGCAGAGAGGTATACAGGTACAGATTAAGTAAGAGGATAAGTTGTAGCCTGACAGACAGGCCAGCTGGGGGTCACCACCACAATGCTCACCAATATGCATAGTGAGTCAGAGAAAATACTGGTATGGAGACATCCATTCTGTGACACCTGACTATTAGAAGAGATTGAGTATATGGTCTTTTCTGCTCCTTAAGGAGATAAAATGAATAATTATAAGAAAAATGGCTTTCTAAGTGACATTTCAAGTGATAAATGATCTTGGGCAGTAATTGGGAGATGAAATGAGTCTCTTATCGAGTCTCTTATTGCAAAGGACATACATCATAAAATACATGGAGAAACAGCATGCTTTACATACCCCACCTGAGCATCCCACTTCAATAGGTTAATGGTATTTTCATTTTAAATATTTCTATAAATTCTGCATGCTGAGAGGCATATTTTAATAGGAGAAAAATTCCCAGTGTAAAACTGATGCTTTAATGCCAAAAGACGCCCATGAGTTAAGTGGTATATTCCCTCTGAAGTTTTTTTTTTTTTTTTTTTTTTACCATTTTTCAAATAAAAAAGCATTCCTTTCAAACAGAGTGTCTTTGACACTTCATAATTGCCCCAGAAGCCTATGCCTGCTAACCTCCCTGACAAGAGCGCTGTTTAGTTTACTCTTCAGCCGGAATATCTTAAAGCTGTCGGACCGAGAACAACCAGGCCTCCTCTGAGAGAGTGCCTGAGAGAAGGATCCTGATGAGAGTGCTAGGTTTAATCCTCCGGTTACAGGTCCACAATTTATTAAAGTCTAAAGTGTGAATAATACTCAAGTCAAAGTGGCTTGGAAGGGACCATTAATGCACCAGGGCTCCCAGCTTTAAGAGTCAGACAACAGAACGGAAGAGGACGTGATCAGCCTTCCATAACACAAAGTAACAAACAATTCTGAAGTTCTTTTACAACAACCGTGTTGAAAATTTTCCATAATAAAGAACCTAGTTGTTGTCGTAGCAACAAGTACTATTTACAGTCTTGGCAGAATGGAATTTAAGATCTTCTGAGTCTTTGAATTCATAAAATATACAAAACCCAATGTCAAAAAACTGAAAATCCATAACTGTGTTTCAAGAACAGAGAAAACATCAGCATAAGCTGGTTTGGTTCACAGACCTTTCACTCAGGGGTGGTAAATTTGTATAGCCCGGTGATAAAATGAAAACACAGAGTCAGTCGTTCATGTTTGAGCCGTAACTCATGCCGCCAACACTGGTCTGCCCTGGAGGAAATACTTCTCTACTTCAATCATGAGACATGTTTTACATTTAAGAGCCTTGGCTGGATCTGAAAACCCACCACACTGTGTTTGGCGGAGGAATATGGCAGAGTGGATAGGGAACTAATCTTGTAACTGGAATGATGTTGTTTCAACACTCAGGCCAGGCACTGCTGTTGTACCCCTGACCGAGGTACTTCACCTCACCTGAATTGCTTCAGTAAATATCTATTTATATAGATGCAAATCATATGAAACACTAAGCTACAACAGTGACCACTGGAAAAGCATGTCTGCTGAGTAAATAGCACATTACATTTACATTTACTCATTTGGCAGACGCTTTTATCCAAAGCGACTTACAAGTGAGGCACAATACACATGGAGACAAGATGAGGGAATTGTATTGTCACCTTCCAAAAGCACCTTTGGGGTTTCAGATAGTGTCTTCTGTAAACCACCTTACAGTTACTAGTCGAGTATTTTTTATTAGATGCTTCATGAACACTGAAAAGATCTGTAGAATGCTTTGGTTTGGCAAGACAGGCAAGGCACTGCAGCAACTTGATCTGTAGCAATTCACCTGGCAATTTTCCCTGCTGTATCAAGTTCACACTGTGACTTTAATTGCAACTCTGTGTTGCAGTTCAATATGCAAAAGTATATTGGAAAGTACTATTTAATCAGTTTGCACAACTAAGCTCAGCCCTTTGAAATTTACTTTGTTAGTGAAAGTGGTAGGTTATGTATTAATTAAATCAATAATACCCCAAAACATATTACATCCGTCTGATTCAAAGCAGGAGTATAAACACTCAATTACTTTTATTTTTCATTTTTCCCCCTTGTATTTCTTTGACAACTGCCACATGCAAAAACACCAGTTTTAGTGACCACTGTTGTTACGGTCTTTCAAGCAGCAAAATGTCAGAATCATCCCTTGTTTGAAATATTGACACCTTCACTACTGTATGACTACAAGTGACTTTCAGCTAGGCCTATCTGACACGTGGGATTCAGACATTGTGCAGGATTGTCTCAAACGTGACCCCCCTCAGTCCACAGCATAACATAATGCCTCTCAGGTTCATAACCAGCCATGTGTACAGTGTGCAATACAATACAACCAGCCATACAGGTTTATGCCAAATCCACAATGGGCAATGGGCAGCAGTGTGGAATGGCAGCGACCGCTGAGAGCAGCAGATTTGAATCCCGTTTGGGCACTGCCATCGAATCCTAGATTCAGGGTACTTACAGTAATCTGAATTCATTCGGTAAACACGTTCAGCCATTTAATATGAAAACCACAAACTGTGTAGCTTGTCACAGATAACCACACCTGCTACGAAAGTAAATAATAAATTATATTACCTGCGTTACAATAAGACCCCTGAAGATAAATTGAGCCAGAGGCTGAATTTGGGCTGAGTTTGGCTGCATTGGGGAGGGAACACCCACCAACACCAAGGACCAGCCTTGCAAAAGCACACTTCTGTGGTTTTTGTAGGCTGGCATGAATCGTGGATCATGCCCCCTTCAGTGCTATTCCCATTCATTTCTATGAAATGTCAGCTGTATATTATTACATTCCATTGAATTGCTGTACACTACAAGGGCTGCTGACAGATTAATGGCCTTGTTTTGTTGGTACAGGGATAAACAGCTCAGAGCAGTGGTGGACAACAAGGTACAGTAAGGGGCGGGCCCAAGGAGGATTGTGGGAAAGCAATTGCGTTGGCTCCGCTGACGACGGCGTACCTGGTGGAGGCATACACGCCCATCGCCAGCACCTCAGGAGATGTACACGCGTGACCCAACACAATGAACGCTACTGTTTCTCAACTGCAACGACTGTGGGCGGAGAGAAAGGGCTTGAGTCATGATCTCAAAGGGATTGTGGGATATTGGTGGCATGCCACTTTGAGAAAAATTAAGGGTCTGTTTCATTTCCTGGCTATGAATGAAACCAGGCCTCATGCTTGAGCTTCACACCAGTATATTTTCAGAAAAAAAAAACAGATAAAAACAATGAATATGAAATGTCATTTTCGTTGTTATTTTTTCATGTATTTGCTTAGCAGATGGACTTTTATGGGGGTGTTACAAATAAAATCTACAAATACAAAGTTAAAAAAAAATATATATATATATATATATATATATATATATATATATACATTTCACTGAAGCAATATAGACCATGTACATTGCTCAAGGATAAACTAACTCTTTGTTTTTAATAAGGCTGAGAAAGTTAACCAATCACAAACTGAATCTGAATCTGCTCAAATTTGGGTGCCACCATTATCAACTCATAACTCATATACAGGTGTGAAGCCAAAACAATTCCAGTGAACAATTCAGACAAGCAAGTGTATGGAGGCTGTCAAATAAGAAAACATACAGCTAGAGTGTGTTCACATTACCCACACATTCTACACCCACACTGCTGGCACTGCTTTCCTGCTGGCATCCAAAGAGAGTTTAGCGGAATAATAAACACCACACTTTGGAATGTGCTGGTTATTACAAGCCCGTATGAAGAATGGCCGTGTCACATTACCGTTTGTGGGTATAAGCTTTGTCCGTTTAAGTGGCGTAGATAAATTAAACTGATACTACTGCTGAGCGCTTGGCTGTCTGAAACCCTTAGTGTGGGTGATACATTAGAGAAAGGTTATGAAATGTTTTTGCAGTTTGCCCCCTTGCTACATCTGTCTGTGGATGCCCGACAGAGGGCTGTAGATCTGTGTGTTCCTAGACTGAAAAGCTTACTGTTGCAGGATTTTTACAAACCTGTCACAATGGATATTAAAGCATAGCAGAGCAGAGAGAAATTAGTAGGTAGACAGAACCAAGGAGGTAACTATTCATCTGCTGTAATAGATACAGAAGAACTGTTTTTTTATCTTCCTACTCTTATTTTCCGCTCACAGAAAGAGACATGATGGTCATTTGATTACAGCTGAGGCTCACAAGACTACAATCACAAATCTCAAAAGAAAACTCCTCAGAGCCCATGTGAAAAGTGTAATACTTACTCTGTTTTCCTATGCAGTGCAGAGTAAGCCAAGAAAATAACAGCTAAATTATCTGGAGTCCCAATTCACAGGTTAATGTCATCCAGTCTCTCCTCAGGACAGGTCTCTCTCAATCTTCCACCTTAATCTTCAACCCTAAAAAAACCAAATTGAAAAAGTCAAAGAAAGGAATGAGAAAACTCCCAGGGTGAAACTCAGTTCTAAACCAATGAGATCACGTCACAAATTGCACCACACTTGTCCCCCAAGACCACTTCAGTGCTGTCTGACACAGCTCTCCTGCGTTCCCTCTCTTTTCAGACTTCAGTGTGGAAGCCTTCCCCTCCACAGGAAGTGACAGGGGTTATCGCACACTAAGCCAACGAGCCGGGGAAATAAAACTGAAGCCTCTTTTATTGCCCCTTTGTGCCAGGGCCGTTGTCTCTTGTTTGCCGATGCTGGCCGCCCAGAAAGACACAGACGCCCTGCTGTAAAGCACTTCAGCCTCGCAGACAATGCCCCAGTAAAGTGCACCACTCTACCCATCTATAGGAGCAGGATAGCACCCTGCTGAGCATGTCTGGAGAGCGGGGTAAACTGGAGGGAGAAGAGAGTCTCAGTCACGACTGACCACGAGAGCAGAGGCTGGGACAGACAAGACCATTGGTGGGCAGGGGGGTGGGGTTGGTCTCATGCCTCTTTTGTTCTCTTGACCACAAACAGCAGCTCAAACATACAATGCAAAATCAACCAACTGCAACTGGTCATGAAGAACATTTCTGGGGCTGGAATGCAGCAATAAAAACTGCCTGCATGACCAAGCATATAAACATTGCTAGATGGTACAGGCCTTGATATGCAAGCAAATCCTCCAGACTTGTCAAACAGTGGAGATTTTATTGTCAGCTTGCCAGAGACACCTTCCAGGCTGCTGGGTATACTGGCATGCTGTTCCATCTGGTAAATGATTCTGTAAATGATTATTTGATTGTTGCTTTAACTCACAGTTTTTGGACATTTTTTTGTGTTTGGAGAGCTTTAGCCTCCAGGAGATTCGAAAAGTTTCCAGTCAGTTTCCACATCCTGAGTCATTACAGAGGTGTGTAAATGTCACAGCCCAGATCTCTTTCCTGCTCCAGGCTGATTTCAGTTCATTTAAAGCTTGGCTGCCAGCGTTCTTTCTCACCATGTTGTGCTTGTAATGGAAGCTGGATTTGGGCTCAATGCAAACACAGGAAGCATGAGATTATACAATCAGACAGGAGACTGTAACCAGAGGAGAAATGTGGGGCTGTCTGTTCAAATATTACATTACATTACATTATCAGCATTTAGCAGACACTCTTATCCAGAGCAACTTATATTGGTTACAGTTTTTCTTTTTTACAATGATATCCATTTATACAGCTGGATATTTACTGAGGTAATTGAGGGTTAGGTACTTTGCCCAAGGGTACAGCAGCAGTGCCCCAGTGGCGAATCAAACCGACCACCTTTTGGTTACAAGTCCTGCTCCCTAACCACTATGCTACACTGCTATGTATAAAGTTGTGTGTATATTGTATAAAGGATATAGTTCAAATATAAGACACCCCACAACAAAACACCAAATCCCAAGCAATGCAATTCTCAAAAAACTGAAAAAGGGGCACACTCAAGGGATACCCCAGCCTAGACCAGTGTTTCCTGATGCTGGTTCTGGGGCCCCCCTGTGTATGCTGGTTGTCACTCCAGCTGAATTCTTAATGAATTAGGTTTGATTGAGCTGTTAGCTGAACGCTGCACTTAATTTGGGTAAATATGTATGTTTATCTCTATGTTTAGTCATACAAATTCTTTGTGAGCAAATTATGCTGTGACAGATTTGCTTTTAATAATATGAAGACAGGGTAACGTCTTTTTAACATATGTGACCAGTGAACAAATTTGGTACAGCTGCCCATATATAATTTGTTGTTCAATTTCTTAATATAGACCTGAATGAACACTTGATTACTATTAATCAATTAAGGGGAATAGTTGCTTGTATAACTAATTTGTTTTAGGGACTTGAACTGAAATAATTTGCCAACGTATTTCCAACAACCGACATCTGTAACAGAGAACTGACAGCAGATACTTAAGTGAGGTCAAATAGTGATCAGTGCTCATTTAACTGCATAATCAAATGTAATAAACTGAGAGTTCAGCATACACAGGGGCCCCCAGGACCATGACTGGGAAACACTGCCCTTAACAACATCCATGTTAAAATATTGGTTGATTGCTGTTGGCACCAGGTAAAAGAGCTTAATTAGGTTAAACTAAAAAGATTAAAACAGAGAAAAGATAAATTTGATTAAAGAGAAGCTCTTCTAATTTAATCAATTTCTGCAACGAAATATAATTTCCTAGAGTACATCCCATTTTGAATCATTATGACATAATTTCAAGGACTCAGGTCGTACACGAGTATTTCATTGGGTTGATTGTCATACACAAATAATCACACAGGAATCTATTTTCTGAAGTTAATGCAAAAAATCACCTTCGTAAGGAAACATTTCTGCAACATTTGTTTTGACAAAACAATGTTTTGACTTGGATGCTATCCAACACACAAGCCGCACAAAGGTGCATACAGACACACATGCACACAGCCACAGACATTTATATACACACAGCTGTGCAAAACTAAAACAGTCCAGGTGGATGGATTTTATTAGGTACTGGAATTAAAAACAAATACAATTGTAATTAAAAACTTAAAAAATGAATATTTGAATCATTTAAAAATAAATAAAAGTACCTAACTCAACTTACTATTAGTAATAATGGGAAACACTCAAAAGCTAAAGGAAGCTTAGGTCTGCACTTTACATTTTATATATTTAATATTCAGATACTTAACACCTGCATCAGTTTTGGGGGAAAAAGCATCAAAGACAAAGGGAAGAATGCTTAAAGCCAAATGCTGTGCAGGTTTTTCCTTGTTTCAAACAATCAAAAGTTGCTATAACATAACATAAGAACATCCCACTGCTGGATGAAGCAAACCTCTTCATATTCACATCTTGTCAATAGATTATATATTCTCTCTACTTTGTTGAGAGAACTTCAAGGTTGAAAATGCCATGTGCATATTGCAAAACAAAGTTTAAAGCAAAGTTTTTGTTTCTAAATGTGTCTGGCAAGCGTATTCATTTAAATTGAATATGTCTGTGGAGTATAAACAGTATTCTTTTTACAGCCCCTCTGAAAATAAACCATTTGGTGATATAAAACTGCCAAGTAAAGTGGGGAGAGCAAAGTGTCATTGCTAATCTAACCTGTCCATGTAAAGTCCCAGAGTAAGATGTACCAGGAACTGCCTGATGCCTGATGTCTGTGTCTGAGGTCTTTGATTGAAGGCTCATTTTGTATTACACTCCATGAAATAATTCCTGCACTGCAGTGATGTCACGTACATATGATGTCATAATGCAGAAAGTCCTCAGATGCTCTCTGCACCTCTGCTTGCCTGAGAGAACATCCCAGAAACAACTTTTGTTGTATAAATTTTCACTTTTTGTATGACACAGATAAAGCCTTTTTGGCAGAAGGATATTTATTATTTCAATGTGTACATTTTGCAAATACTTATATGAAATATGATTTCACCTTTCAAAACAGCCCTGCTGGTGCATAGGACATGTTTACTATCATTGCATTTCGTTCCCTTTATGAAAGTTTCACTAGCATATAAGAATATGTATGCTTAATGAATAATATCGAACAACCCCACACTCCCTCACACACTAAAACATCCATAATAAACTGTCCAATAAGATAGCAGAGCTTATTATACTGTCCCACTGGGTTCTAGTATTTACAGGAGCTAGACTTGAGTCTGTCCCAAAACCAAAAGTACAATAAACCAAGATGCACCACGCAATATAATCCATCCAAATTCTCGATCCCTGCCCCCTATCCTTCAGAAACCAGTCCTAAGACTGTTACCCAGTACTACTTAACCCCATTCCTCTGACCCTCAACCTCACATTCCTCACAAAAACAAAAATCACCCCCCTCTCCTGCTCCGTCATTACAAGAGGGGCGAGGAACCGGGTCACCTTAATTGGCCATCTGATTACTCCCCCTCCTCTCCCGGTTCTGTGACTGCAAGTTCCACGGTGCCCGGGAGAGCCAGGGTCTCTGAACAAGGCCCCTCTTTGTGCGGCCTCTGTCACAGGAAATCGAGACGCTTTCATTCCGCTATTCAGGCAGTTGGCGGTAAGGCAGGGCGAGGGGGCTAAAAGACCTCGTCTCGGGTGTCGCGGGCCTGCATTCTGGGCTTTTGTTGGGTCCCTGGTGGCAGGCCTCCAGCCCCACAGCCTCACTTATGAGCTGTGTTTGAGCCCCAGCAACATGTCTGGTGACAACCGCGCTCTGAACTTAGTTAATGAATGGACAACGGTGCAGCAATCAAAACAAGGAAGAGGGGCAGTGTAGCATAGTGGTAAGGCACAGGGCTCCTAACCAAATGGTTGCTGGTTCAATTCCCCACGGGGCAATGCTGTTGGACCCTCTGACAGGGTACTTAACTCACAACAATATCCAGCTCCACAAATTGATAATATGTAAAAATTATAAGCTACATAAGTTGTTTTGGATAAGCACGTCTGCTAAATCACAATGTGATGTAATGTAATGAGATTCAACAGGTCTGATTATCTCACAGCGGGTGTTTCCCATCACATTATGGACAAGTGGGAAACAAAGCAGTCCACGTCTCTGCAAGTGGAAGCGGTCCATGTGTGCTTATCTCAGTTAAGAGCAAAGTTGTCACCAGATGTATGTGAAGCTGGCTAAACAAAGCAGATCTGATATACTGGTGATAGAGGCCATTGGCTCGAGAGATCAGGCAACTGGGATCCCTCCTGCAAACCAGGATGAAGCTTAGGGAGGGATGGTGCAGTGTAATTCCTGATGGCTTGAGGCTCATCTGTGTATGCTAAATACGCTCCCAAAACACCTGTCTGGACAGCTTAGAGGGTCTGTTGACTATTTACGCCAGACACAACTGTGGTCTATTTTTTATCATGCTCTGAAAGACAGCCGTATTTTAAAACAAGTTTTAAAAGCTTTAATGATGTTAAAAACCATTCTATGATGACACAATCTCCATATTAACACGTTTTGAGCAGTGAGTGTATAAGTTCATCTACTGAGACAAACCCACCCAGCAAATATTTCATTTAGCTTCATGTGAGCTCTAGTTCTGATTCAATAGTCCTTATGTCATTTCAGACAGTTATTAAAGGACATGGCTATGACAGAAAAAGGCATACAATGAGAATACAAACAATATACAAGAATAAAGACTCACAGGCTATTTTGCCCCTTGTTAACATGTTAAATGACAAAAAATGGCAATTAAAAATATGAATTGTGTGTTTGACTGTGTTACTGCCAGATCCTGACAGATGCTCTAGTGCAGAACTGAGGGTAAAGGATGGTTCAGAGAGATGACATGGTGCCCAGCAATGAGGCTGAGGAGAACAGATATGCTGCTCCAGGGCCAAATGATAATTATTGAGCACACAGAGAGAAAAAGGGCCCAGACTTCTAAACACCTCTATAATTCAGGGTCTTATCCTCACCTTTGACCCCTACCCTATTCACAGGACAAATTAGTTGCCAGCTAATGACAAAACAAGTGGCTTGCTTGTAAGTGGCTTACATTTTCCTACAGTACATTTTATTTTGCACTGAATATAACTTTTAAATCAACTTTATTTAATATAGTACTTTTAATTCAACCTTTTTAGATTTAAAATGTTTAAAAAAGTTTTCACCTAATCACTCTGCAAACTCCCTAGTTTTTTCCCACGAGGAAATAAATAGGCAATATCCTTAGAAATTCTTGCAACTTTATTAAATCGCTTTGAGTTTGCACTTGTCCCCGTTCAACAATTGACTCGGTTAAAGGGGGTACCTACCCATTTCATCCTCAAGTACCCAGTTTAATAGACTGAATAATCGAGCCCTTTAGAGCAGCGATTAAATTTATTTCGTTTTAAGCTGCTCGTTAACCGGAGAAAGGTTTTCTGTGGCTTTAATTAACGAAACACAATGCCCTTCCACATTTACAAGGCGATCAATAAACCCCGGCCTAGCCATGTCATGACTTGTTCGGCGGGTTCTTTTGTTGACTGCACTTTTCTGAAGAGATCTAATCTTCCTGGATGATGAGAGATTGAGGGTTCTGTCCCTCAGCGTTTCTTTTTTTACTTCAAAACTCCCTTAACGGTTAAGACTGAAGAATAAGCACTAGCTGCACTACCTGGGAGTTTTGCCAAGATAACACCAACAGATGCCAGTGTATTATCCTGTAAGACTTCAGTAATCCCTTGTTCCTCCCTGGTGCCTGACATGCTGCAGAAATGGAATCCCTGACAGTGTGAAGCCTTACTGTATGTGCATCATGAGTGATGACATCACCGATAAGTCATGTCTTACAAGTTGTCCTGAAGTTTGTGTCAGATCCTTTAGGATATCTGAATGCCGCCCATTCATCTGTGTCCAAAGTTTGGAACCTCTACAGCGAGGCCAAATCTGTGATTACACTGTTTATTTGATTAGCAGATGGCCCCGCAGAGGCTAATGTACTGACATTACACATACTATTTATTCACACAGCTGCAGATTTATTGAAGCAACTCAGCTTGCATATCTACGAAAGGGTGCAGCAACTGTGCATTCAAACGTGCAAGGATTTGAACCTGCAAGCTTCTTCAATATTTTTCATTTCCTTCATTTCAGAAATTTGTTTAGAAAATTATCTGAAATTCATCATTGCAGAAAAGGAACACACAACCAAAATTGCCTCACAGAAACAGCCAAACACATAATGATGGAGTTTATATACAGCCAGACAGAGGTCAGAAGGCGGGGCATTCGGCCGGAGGTCTGGTCTGTGGCACAGAGCGCTGGAGCACTCGAGTGTGTCCACGGAACAAAGACCCACTGTGCCGCCACACAAGTAAACAATTAGGGCTCAGCCGGGTGAGAAACCACCCTGCTGACCTGTTTCGATGATACGTAGGGAGCAGAAGCAATTTAAACTATTCAAAATAAAACGTGAAATTAGAAACAAGAGTAGGGGCCAATTAAATACTTAGCAAGGTTGGCTGTGTGAGCATGAATCACCAATGGACAATTCTTTTTAGACGGTTCCCAACTAGCTGAAAAGAAGCCAGAGTCTGTGGTTTAAAATAAATTGACTAAAAGCATAGTGTACGTGGTCGCCATGGGTCCAAGCAGGAAATGGGATTTATGGGTGATGTAATGGGAGTGAGGTGCTTTTGGGGGGAGCCGGGTATTTGTCCCCTATCCCTCCAGAGGCCAAAAACAACATGCACAATATGTGCTCTCTGCTTCCTTCTTTTCAGGAGCACGACCGTGACAGAGTTTTAGAAATGTTCCCAATCAAGCATTCTCAGTGAATAGAGTGGGACATGGAAAATAAAGCAAGACTGAAAGACATTAGCAGTGAACCCACTTCCATCCGATCAGGTCAATGTACTGTACTGTTCATTCCTACAACAGGGATTTAACAAGGATGAGATCTTCTAAGAAGGGTGGTGAACAAGGTCCTACTGAAACAACACTTTTTATTGAACAGATAGAGACGAAAGTCACTTGTGCACAACTGAATCAACTCCACCAAATACAAATATTTGACATGGTCGCCTTGACCATTAGTGTAATCTTGAGGCGTCATTATATGGTCATCAGTCATTTGAACATAGGCATTTCCTGGTCGACACTTCCGAGCCGAGTAAGTTGACTGGATGGACTACCTTACTGATGTATCAATGGCCACAATTCAATTGACCAGTCATGGACCCAAGTCAGATACATCTGAGGCAATTCAGAGACATTTCCACAGGAAACTGACCTGGACCGCTGGACCTGGACTGAAATGTTGACCGAAACATGATTTGTTAATTGTTAGGCACAAAGCCTATGTGAGCCAAGCTAAGTAGATACATTTATCCAATGTAAATCACCACATTCAAAAATTCTTTTTCAATGTGTACTCCCTGCTAGGTAGCATAGTACTGTTCACATATCAGACTGTTTACGCTAGAAGATAAAAATCTTTCCAAGACACTAATAACAAAAGCATGAGTATCAAAATGACTGTTTTGATCATAGGCTAGCACACATCCACGAAGAGCTGGCGAATGATCTTGCACATTTGTTTAAACTAAGGAGATATTGCTTATGGTAATTACATGATGAACCAAAGCATTCACTTCTGTAAGTATGAGCTGTACTAGTATGAGGGTAAGACAGGGCTTGACTATATCACAGATCCAGTTGCCCAGAGCTGTTTTCCTGTTTGTCAGGCCAACATTTAAGTCTTTGTTTTAATGGTCCATTCAGGCGACCATCACACAGGGCCAATATGGACCATTTTTAAACTGTTGAGGAAAAAAAACATAAAAATAAGAACATATTAATCAAAACTCACATTTTTTATCACATTTGTCACAATTGGCAAATAACTTTCTAATTATATCTCTACTCAAACCATTAATATGAAAATAAGTATATTTACACTTCAAGTAACAGTTTGAGCTTTGAGCTTTTTATATTTAGCTCAGAGTTTCAGATTTAATACATCTTGACTAATCCATTAAACATGGATTATCATGGAAGTCTGCTGTCAATTTCACACATAGTAAGTATTGACTACTTCACTAAATGGTAATGTGGTCATGGGTCAGAAACTTGACTGCTGTTTCCATGTACAAAGCACATAAAAACTGTATGCCAGCATAATAATATGTATAATAATGTGTGTGCTTGTCAGGCCTACCTGGAGAGGGTTCAATGAGGTCTGAAACTGCTGAACTTAAGATTGTTTTAGTTATCTGGGCTCATAACAGAGGTTGCAGTTTTGATCTCAAGATGGAGCAGTGCCACAATACCCTGTATCAAGATACTTAACATGAACTGCCCCAGTAAACATCCTATTTGATCTGTGATCACACATGACCTGTTAACCTGCATTACCCGATATGAGTTGGATGAAAATGAGGACACCAGAACTTTACTTACACTGAACTCACTTTTAACTCACTGGCTATATGTTTCACAGTCAGATTGGACCCACTCAATCCTGACACAGCAGCCAGCATTCAGGAATCATGATGCATTTCTCCACCAAAGAGGCCCAAAAGCAGCTGTATGAGGGTGACAACAGGTGCATCATGTCCAGTACTGTGTCACAACAACAACAAAAATGCACCCTCTCTAATTCTTCTCCCTCTCTTTCTCTGTCTCTCTCTTTCTCTATCTCTCTGAGGACACAAGAATGAACTGAATCAAAGCAGGCTTGACGAATAAGGCCTGCTTGTGACAGCTGTAAAAGTTAATGGACGCCGCGTGGCTGTTTTCAAGTTCCAGACCAATTACGGCAAGTCTAATTCCCCTTTGTGAGGTCAGTTTCATCGCACAGCGGAACGAACTGGAAAAAATCCTGGTCCTATGCTTCACATTCCAATAATTTCAGAAACGCGGGGAGGAAGTAGAGCTCCGAGCCTTCAGTGACACGTTGCAGGCCAACAGACGATAGTTTGACCAACACATTTTAACAACCATCAAGCTCAGATTGCTACCATTTCCTCATACAACAGCACCACACCTTTCATGTCAGATCACCAGCTTGCACAAACTGATATTTCATATACTAATATAGTTCAGGCTGCAGGTAGAATCACTGAAAAAAAAGCTCATTCAGCAGCAGTGCACAAAGACGTACTGCTGTGTGGCCAACTGTCCTGTCAGAAGTAAGAGTGCTGTCTTTGTTAAAAATACACTTCAAAGGTAATTGTGGCTGGACAGACTTCTTTCAAACCAAGTGCTACAGGTATATCTGTTGTTTGTCGCAGTGCTCACATTTTACTCTTTGATATTTTATGCTTTCAAATATATTTTAATCAAAAATGCTTGAGAGATTTTAAAATTAAAGTTGTGTTTCTTCCTGCATTATTTTGGATGCATTATCTATCTTTTGGATGAGTGTTATTTTAAATCCAAATTTTAACCATTTGCAAATACTACTATTTTGGTGCATCATCTTTGTTTATTAGAGTACCCTAATAAACACAATAAAGGGGTTATCATTCTCTCCTATGTACTTCCGGTTGAAACAATTTAAATATTGTATATGCATAGCAACATTCCATTCTGAGAAACAGGGCCAAGAAACACACTCATGTTGCCAGTACAGTACCATGGATAGATGATAACAGTTTGCCACAGTTCTTTTATGGACAAATTGCTTGAATATCACAGCACACTGTGTAGCCATATCAGAATTGGGTAGAGCAAGCATTGTTAGAATGAGCTGTGGTTTGGTCTATGATATCAGCTGGGGGTTGGTTGGTATTGAAAAACACCATCGACCACAATGATTTAAACAGCAATAATTGCCCTTTGGTGTGGAAGTCAAAGGCACGCAGTAGTTTATCACTATGCAAACTGGAGATACATTATCTGTGTGTTCTGCTAATAATATCATTATCTGATAACACACTTAATCATGTCCTTTACACTCACCCACTGCAAACATCAAAGACAGAGAAAACACTTGTAACACAAACCGAAAACTCTGCTCACATTATATTGTCTGAATTCCCAACATAATTAAACTGGAAATTAATAAAAGGAGCATGAATGCAAACCATGTTCTTTTCCCATTAAAGACGCCACATTTGCAAGTGATTGTTATTTTCTGGAGTGCAATGAAAGCACACACTCACTTTGACAGGTGATCTGATGCTGAAACCTAACTCTGATGCCATCAAATGGCACACATTTACAGGGGCTCAAGGAAAGAAGTTGCATCTCCCTCCTCCATGCCCTCCTTTCTTTCCTCTCTAATCTCACCTTTTTCCTCGCTGTCTCCCTTTCCCTGCCCCATCGGTCCCTCCCAGATCATCAGAAAGGGCACTCTGCAGACCCTGGGTGACTTCAAGTGGAACAGACCTGCCTGTGATCTCCTGCCCCCTTGCTCAGAACCACATCCCTGACAGACTCACATACAAAAGACAGGGCGGGGGTGGTGTCTCACTCCTGACTGCTCAGATAGACCCACAAATAACACCCCCCCCCCAAATCATGGGCCTGGTGGTACAGGCTGATTGAGCACCCCGGAACAAGGGCTGTCGGACACAGACTGCGAGAGGACAGTGATGTGTTGGGAGTGTGGCCATGCCAGAGAAACTGAGAGCAAGGGGGTGGGGGGCATCAGCCTGAAAAGGCCAGGCGGGGGTGAGACCCGGGCCAACAAACAGACTGTGCTTGTTATCACAACAACACCCAATCCCCCCGAATCAAGGCCACGCTATAAGCACAAGGACCAACTCTCTCACTCTGGAAGTCTGCCAGGTTACGACACGGACAAAGTAGGGGCTTTTCCACTATCAGAACCAGAGACAGGGAAACCAGATCTTCAAATCATGAAGCAAGAAAAAAAAACTAGCATGGTTCCCACTGGAAGTTCCACTGCATGTCTTTTCACAGAACTGTTCCCACAGCCTCTGCCAGGCCCACCCAGTCCTACTTTGTTATGTTCACCTCCACAACATGCTGCTAGCTATTAAGGAGGGTATTTTTATCATGGTCAGTTAGTTCAGCTGGATGCACAACGCACCTGTCACTCAGGCTTGCATCATCAGCAGAGAGAGAGGGAAAGAGTTGGAGAGAGGGGAGCAGATAAAGAATTAAAGAGATCAGGAGAGAATGGAGAGAGGAAGAGGGGACAGAAGGAGAGAGATCACATGCCATTGGGAAGTGAGTGTGCAGTCTATTTTTGTCTTCACTTTTTCTTATTGAATTACTACAGCAAGACAACACAAGCTGAGACCAAGGCCAAATGTAATAAACACGGAGTGTCTAAACAACACACACCAAGTACCTACACATCAGAGGCACTGGGTGAAAGGGTGAAAAAACAACGATTTTTAAGACATACATGTATTATAAATATAGAAATGCTAACGGTAATTCAAACCACTTTTTGTTTTCCCTATTTTCTGCTTGCACTTGTTGGACACAAGTTCCCCAATATGCAACACCCCAATAAATGAGTAAACTGCATTATACATTTACATTTAAAAATGCGGTACATAAAACGCGCACTCCTAATAATTCACAGTATATACTTAACCCCGTCAGTTAAAAATACAATATCGTTTTATACAATGTTTAAATGACTGAACGACTCAGAGAGCATTCGACTCACAACTGGCGTCTGCATCTTATCTGGGTAGTTATTTGTTCTGGCCTTGCAACTGCAATTGCGTGTGAAGACGCGACAAATGAACACTGTCAGTCATAACTGTTTTCCAGACATGTTCATTGAGCGGGTCACAATAGCTATTGTCCGTTCGTTAAAACGTCTGAAACAGCTGGCTCCTAGTCGTGCAACTCTCAACAGTCTCATTTGTTGCGCTCCGTGAACACGATGCCGCTCAGATGCATTTTCAAACGAGCATACAAATCTTGGAGTAGATTTCGCAACTTTAGCTTTACAATGGAACTTTTAAACTCACCCATTTTAAACATCGTAACATTTTAATGCAAACATGCTTGAATTACACTTGGTATATTTCAGACAAAGCAAAACACGAATTCATACTTCCATACGTGTATTTCGAAAATGTGTATCTGCATATAAGCACAAAAAACAATGTACGTGGGCCGGTGTAGAATAGGACCTGTACGGTCTTACCTGGAGCAATATTTGAAGACAATCGCGTTGAATCAGAGTTTGAGGACACTATCACACCTCCGCGGTCGCCTCTCGCTCCATTACCAAAGCTTCTTCCCGACAGTTGACATGGGATTGCGAAAGGGCGGGGCTGAGGCGGCGCGGAGGCGGAGATGAGGGGCAGGTGAAGATTTTTTTTTCTTTACGAATGGAAGGAACGCCTAAAAGAGGAAATTACAGCACTTCCCAAAAGTTTTCATCTACCGCGTGAAATCATCCCCTTTATCCAATAATAATCACTTTGTATCGTGAAATCGTGTTCAAGCTTGTGTTGAAGAAGAAAATAAGTATTGATCCAGCGTAGGTCGAATGTACTGCGTTTAACTGTCCTGTTTTCATCGACTGCACTTGACCGGTTAAGACTGCTGAATATTCGGTTACCGGGGGGAATCTGTAATAAGCGCATCTTAAAATAACGGAACAATCTGGGTTCACAACAGACAAAAATTGTAACAAGCATTATACCATAATAACATAATACCCAACTAAAATCACTGCATAGATTTACTTATTCCTTAAGAGGACGTTAAAATCCCAAACTGCAAATATCTAAAAAAAAAAACAGAGTACAAGCATGTGAAGTTGATTTTGACTTTATTTATCTGAATCTGGGACATTTTAAAATGAATTTACATCATGCACTTTGCATCAGCGCCTGTCAAAACATTATCTGAACAGCGTGATTCTGAAAGAACATCCACATGTTGATTTGAGCTGTCAAGCAATGTTCTCCATGCCTCCTCAGCTTCTCAGGGTAAGTTTTTGATTGGTCTCCCCTTAAGTCTTGTGACAAAAATCTTATTTTACAGGTGCATGACCATGACATCTCTGAAATACAAAATTACACGTTTCACAAATTTAACAGACAAATGAGCGTTTTTGTTTTCTTTTCTTTAGTGTTTTTGCACACACTGGAATACCCGAATCCACTACTACTGGACAGAGAAATAAAATCAGCACGAGACAGAGGGTAAACAAGACTTTGAGCAGTTTCAGTGTTTTTGATGGCACCACATTGATAGACTGGAAATTCCTGTGACTGGAGAAATGTATAACTGTTGATGGTGAAATAACTTTATTAAATAAATGTTCAGTTTGACCTTTAGGGTCTACTTTAGATATTTAAAGTAGAGACACTTTACTGATGAAAAAATCTAGGCTATAATACAATAACAAACTCAGTTACAGCTTAAATGGAAGTGATCTCAATAAATGGGAAAACATTTAGCACTTTCATAAATCCATAGAGGAATCTTCTGTGTTCCACTTGTGTAAATAAATCTTGGATAAATCATAAATGACCAGGCACACAAAGTTACATTTCAAACATTGAGTTTCTCCCACCTGGCAAAATTCCTATGTATCAGAGGCATTGGGAAGGTATACCAGGCATACCAGGAATTTATTATGAAAACAAACACATATTGAATTGACCATTGAGTACCACTATAAAAAGTGTCACACCGAATGCCTCTGGATGGGAGGCATCTCTGCTATTCTGCACTGAGAATCCAACACCAGCAGCTGAACTACATCACAATGACACATGAGAAGAATGTCCACAGGAGAAGAATGTGTCAAAAGTTCACAAGAAAACTCCTTAAACTCACATATTTATATAAAAAGGTGTGTGCCTGGCCACTCAAAAACAAATAAAGAAATGAATAAATGACATTAAAAATATGCAGATGCAATTGGCTCAGGCTGAAAAAATGGATGTTTCTAAAAATTGGAGCAAAAAATAAAAATAAGCATACTGGACTGGTAAAGCAATTTCTTGATTATCCTTCTGGGTGAAGGCTGTACATGAACATCAGATCAAAAGAATAATGTCAACTAGTACTGTTTGTGTTACAAATAATTGACAATGTTTCCAAAAAATTGAAATTTATATTAAAGAAAGAATAGGATCACAGTCTTGAGGATAAATGTACATATTTGTGAGCCCATTCTTTCTTTAACCTGAATTTGACATTGATTCCACACACCTTAAAATAGCTTGACATTTAGCAGTATGGTGGCTTATCTCTCATCCCTAAAAATGAATGCATTGAAAATGATGTAGCATCATATTAACAACATCTGATAAGTGAGGCAATTGGGTCTGCATTACAAAACCATGTGCACAAGTGTATAAAACATAGTTTGTGCATGATCTTGCCATAAGTATACAATACAGCTGTGATATCCCACAGAACAAAACAAAGGTAAAACAAACCAAATAGTTGTGATGTAGGAAACAACTTCGCTGAGAGTAACAGCACCAGTGACAATTAGTGAAATAAACAGCCAATTTAATACATGACAGGAGAGGAGTAAAATGCCCTGCAAGGCCATATGTGAGGCTTTCTTGTTTGCTTTGATCTGAGGAAAGGGTTTTGATTGGAACATATCTCATGCAAAATGTGCAGCAATTTGGCCTGCAGTTATTTAAGATATAGATAAGCCTCTCTGTTTCACAGTGGATGTTCCCTCTCGGCGTGCAGTGCTTTCTGGGTGCAATTCTAAAACGTGTTTAAAGCTGAGGAGCGCATTAATATTAATGACACACTCCCCTCATTGCCAAAATTGAGTATCGCCTCACCCAGCCATCAGGTCTCTTGGATAACTGTTCAGGCCTGGCATTCTGCATTGTGGACGGCATGTTTAATGAATCATATAAAGACAGACACCCAGTGGCTTTGTAGGTCCGAGGTTAAGGCATTGACATGAGGTAGGCCAAAGCCTGCTTTGCAATGAAATAGCTGTATATGTCCTATGACATCAGCAACACTCCTAGGACTGGATCCAATACAGACATTATGTCATAGGAAGAATTACTTCCATTTAAGACAAGAAACAAATGATTGTGCTCATTTTGGCTGATACTTGTATACACGTTTAACATTGTTGTTTTCATATTTACCCCTACAGACTCATTACAAGAGTAATCATGAACCACCAACTTAAAAATATAATCCCTTGAATTTTGCATCCTGACTACTATAGTCTGACAAAAAATATAAGTTGTTTGTAGGGAAACATTGTGTAAACAGCTCATGTAATGCATTGCTAGCCATAATGACTACAAAAGAGGGATTCCTGAATGAGAATGAAATTCCTTTTAGGTAGAAACTGCATTGAGAGAAGCTCCTCAAGGTCACTGCAAGATGGACTGAGTGGCTGTTCAGCATCTTTGCAGTTGGAGCTGCAGTATGCAGTATAAGCTGCACACTTTTCACAATACAGAGACCCCCAATGTATATAACACTATGCTCTGCCAGGAAGTCATATTCTCACCAGATACATTAAAACAGTTTGCAGTGAACAAGTATGAACAACATCAGAACAAGAACATTATATAAAATGTCAAGGGAAAAACTGATATCTCCATCTCTACATCTTTGATTGACTGATGATGTCTGAAGCTGGTAGTTTCACGTTTAGGCAACTTTCATCAAACACCTCAAGATTTAATGAATTTGGCCCCAGAACTTTCACACTCTCAGGGATGACAGCTACCACTAGTCACAGAGACCCAAAAACCAGGTAGATAAAATTTATTTACAATTGATTCTAGGTTCTGGTTCAAACAGTTAAAGCCATCAATGTCTTCCATACCGCTGCTTCTTAAAATGCAATATATACAGGCTTATTCTTCCAGTTGGAAACAGCAGGTAATTAATGTGGAATATGTGTGTAACACCTTTCCTCTTTGACTAAAAGCATATATTACACATAGACCACTATTGTCCAGCATAAATGATTGAGCTTGTGTATTGTGAATGAGGTGAAAATATGCTTAAATAAACTATAAAGGAAACTGAACAAAAGAAAAAATATGTATATACATTGGGAGGCAAACATACAAAAATACACAATCTTTATTCAGAATATACTACAACCGAGGACAAAAATGTGCAAAAATGGATGTCAAAAATGAATTTGGTGTAAAAGTGAAGTGCAGGCAACAACAAAACTTTGGTAAAACTGTCACCAGCAAAGGAGAAATGTCAGAGACACACACACACAAATAAATGAGTTCTATAAGAAACTACATTCCAAATCAGTGATAAGAAGCCATTAAATGGGGAGGGGGTTCCCCACCCCACTCGTGTTGTTCCTGAGGGTGTTGGTGCTGGACAGAACTTTCTACCCATCGAATTCCTTCCCATTCTCCTTGTCCCAGCCTGCAGAGCTAACTAACTACATGGCAAACACACCTTGGAAATGGGACTAGCTACTCTCACAACCGCTGCTTGTGATTTGGTGTCGCCAGGCTTGCCACGTCAGCCTCTCTCTTCGGCATCTCTCAGTCCAAATTATGTGCCACGTCTGACACAATGTACAAATGAGAGAGGCACAATGTTTTTATGCATGTTTGGCCATTGATCAGAAAGTCTCCCATCCAGATCAAAGAGATCTGCAGAAAAATTACACTAGTAGAGTGACAACACCACATCTCCATCATGAACTGCATGGTCACCGATCCCTCTGCGCGATAATAATGACGGAATGAGTCTGTATCATACAGGGCTAGAACAGAAGTACTGACCAGTCAACAATAATAAAACACTCTAGGACTCAATCTCCAGTAACACATACCCCGTGGAGAGATATATTGAGAGGGATGGACAGAGAGAGGAAAATTTAGAGAAAGAAACAAGAGTGGCAGAGAGTAAAGGGTAAGGTAAAAATGGAAGCAGAGAAACAGTGAGAGCACCAGAGAGAGAGAGACACACTTGAAATGAAGAGAATACTGGGAAGGAAAATGGCTCATTCACCAAGGAAAGGGTGCCCTTTTCCCCCCTCACACACTTGTACGTATGGTGCAGAAGTCTGTGAATTGGCAGAGAGAGAGGGAGAGAGTCTAGGGGTAGCAGCTCCCTCAGAGACTGGCAGACTGGGGCCAGGAACGCTGAGGGGGAGGGGGACATAGGATTGGGGTCTCAGGCAGTGTTGGGGGGCAGGGGGGTGGTCTGTACATGTTCTTCATCAAGACTTTTGTCTTCTGCAGTAAAAGGAGAGGAAGAGGGAGAAAGAGACAGAGAGAGAAAAACAAACATGAGAACCTGCCATAAAAAAACAGTAGGGAACACATTTGACACTGAATTCCTTGTGTTACTGCATAATGGTGGGCACATATTTTAAGACATAAAATCTGAATCACAACTGTTGTGTTCAACAATTTACTTCATCCAACTGATTTGTACCTTCATCCTGCTTTGTAGGAACTGTTCTTTGTGGCTCTAGGTCGCCCTCTTGTGTTTACTGTGAGAATCAAATTCACATTCAAATTCGGTACCACAATACACAGAAAATTATGATAAAAAAAACACACCAGTAGCTACTAAACGAGTGCTCTCATAGAACTGTCAGCATTAAAGTGAATTATGTAGTTCAGAAAAAGCACTTATAGAATACTTGTCGTATTAAATTTCGGTTAAAGATTTGTATGTTTTTTTAATTTCTTAAAACTGAATGAGTTCAGACATACATATATGTTGCATGTATAAATTAACCAAATGAGTGGAAATGTATTTCAAGGTAAGCAGTTTTCTCAAAAAAGAAGTTTGCTATATCAGCACTTCCAGCAATACAGTTCATTAGTGTACAAAACCCATGACCTAGTCAAAACACATCCTTACTTAAGAAATGATAGCTCATGAAAAAAGGAGTTTTCAGACACTGCTATTCAATTTATTTTAAAATAAAAGTCTGTCTAAACCAACACTAATGAGTGGCAAGACTGTAAAAGAATAACCACATTCTGTACTGGCAGATCATTTTTTTTGGATGAGTGTTTGACTGGACACTATAAAATATTTATACATCTTAGCTAATGGCATGTTCCTAGAAAGACTTAACAGTACTTTTGGGATCCAGTAAGATGTAGCCTACAAGTTAAATGATAACTATAGGTGAATGACTGGTCATTTTTGTCCAGAGAATTCCCCAAGATGCCCTTTTCCTTATGTGAAGACCGTACATTGTTACAGGGGTGTGGAGACTCACACGCAGTACTTGACATTATCCCCAGATGTGCATTAAACTACGCAGTGAACAGTGAACACTAGTGAAAAAAGTTTGCATTTGCTGTTCACCCTACACAGTTGTGATGTAAATAGCCATACCTGAGGTCAAGACGTTTACTGTTTTCTGACCTAAGCTCCTCCATGCCAAACAGTGCAGATATGCAACAGCAAAGTCTGAGGCTTACACTCTAAGCTCTTTCTTTTGACCTAATACTATTGTTTGACTGTTTTTTACCAATATTCTGTATTTATTTTCTGTTCCTCACATGTTTCTGAGCAATCATGTGAGAATTGCTGTAGTGAGCAATCTTCACTGATTGATTAGTTGATTAATTGATGAGTTGACTGATTAGCTGACTGATTGACCACACATCTCCCCTAAACCATCTTACATTTTTTACTTTTTTAACATTTCAAGGTAACTTTTCATTTGACTGACTGGTTGATTGAATAAAGCTTGAGAGACTGAACTCACTCAGTTTGTTACTTGCTGTTGTGGTGGTGGTGGTGGTGGCTGGCCCCTCCTCCACCCCCGCGAATGGAATGGGTGACCACGGGAGAGGCTGCTGGGTGGTGTCCCGGGCGGATGGGCTTGGCTGTAGGAGAAGAGAGGGAGAAAACATCTAAAATATAGCACTTTCGCCACTGATCACATGACTTTTCCACACTTCCTCTTCCCGGCGGATCACCCTGCCCATACCGATCTGTGCGGAGTGCCCCCTCCTGGCCATGTTCTTGGCGCGCACGGCCTCCTTGATGCGGTCCACCTCCTGCTGGTAGCGCTTGCGGTCGCGCATGGCGTTCTCCTTGGCGTCCCTCAGCGCCGACTCCAGGGCCTTGACGCGCTCCGCCGTGGCACGGAGACGCTTCTCCAGCTTTGGGAGCTCACAGCGCAGGTCTGCGTTGTCACGTACCAGCTGTGGGAGGGAGGGACAGGAGGAAGAGGAGGAGAGGGACAAAAGGAGAGAGAGACAGACAGAGGTGAAAAAAATGATGGGACAGAGTTAGGGGATATTAAGGGAGAGAGAAAGAGATGAGAAAGAGTGAGAGGGATAGTGAGGGAGGGAGAAAGATTTGAAGGAATGAGAGAGAAGGATAGATTGGGTGAGATTATCATGATTTCATTGCTGGTATTCTAACATGTAACTCACACACACACACACACACACACACACACACACACACACACACACACACACACACACACAGATACATACTGTACGTTCTCTGGTGTTGACATTTGTTATTCTGTTTGACTCAGTATCAAGGATGATATCAAGGAAGCTCTTCCAGGTAAAACTCTGTGCCTATTAGTGGACCTCTGTAAGCTGTTTCTGGTGATACTCAGTACCTGTTCATAGATCTTTGTACGTTACTCAAGGTGATATCTCAGTACCTGTTTGTGGACCTTTGTAAGCTGCTCCAGGTTGTTCTCCAGAAAGGTGATCTTCTGTTTCAGAGCAATACTGCCCCCTGCATCATCACAGTCCAACTCGGTGCTCTAAGGGGACAGAGAGATATTCTTGGACATTCTGCACAGAGGACATCACATACCCAAGACCAGGGAAACTGTAAGATCCAGCACTGGGGACAACACAGACTCAACATGATTGGCTGAATTCCGGGAACATCGCTGACTCAGTAATGGGAACAGTGCACATCTATATTCTATATTCTCTATGATACAGTAGCTCAGATCAGTGTACTACCTTCACTCAGCACAGGAGTCCACTCTGACCAATTACTCTGAACACACTCCATCACTGAACACAGCAGTCCATTCTGAGTGATTACAGGGAGTGTTGTGACTGAAATAGAACCGCGTGACCAGACATAGGAGGCCATTCGGGAGCCAAAACATGTAACTAAATAGTATGTAAATAGTGGTTGAAGTCCTGAGCGTGGTATTTTAGGAGGATAATTCCAGCTCAAAGTAAGAAATATACCAGTCCCTGTAGATGCGTACGTAAACTCTGAAGTGCACATGGCATCCAAACATCCCATATAAAGGCATCAGTAAGGCCAGTGCAACACAGTCTGTCTCTGAGGTCTATCTCTGCAGTGAGAAGAATTACTACAATGTGGGTCCTATAGCACAAATAATGGTTAAAAGACCTGCTCACTCAAAGGCAAATTAAACACTCTGCATTGTAATTTACAGACAGTGCATGGTTAACAAGCCTAGTAAACAGACAAAACCCAAACTGCCAATAATCCAATGAAGAGACATGGGACAAGAGGTGACTGTCACACACGATTTCCATTTGCTTATGCTACTAAACCAAACAATTCTAACATCCTTCTTGAAACAAATGGAGCAACAATGCCAATGGACAGTAAAAGACGGGAGGTAATTATACGTAGACGTTTTACCGGTTGTTAATTTCCTCTTCCATAGCAAATTTCCTGTGTAAACCCAATTACTCACTGTCTCAGGACTACAGACTTTTGCACAGAGAGTCAATGTGCTGGCAGAAGACATCTTTTAAAGACTGCGAGTCAGCAAAGTGACAGACGGGCTATTAACTGAACTCACACAGAGCACACGAGAAGTGAAAAAGTCAACAAACCCTCTTGACGCGAGTGGTGAGGTCCTGGACAAAGAGTTTGCGCAGGTTGTGCAGTGTCTGCAGCTCCCTGGCCTGTACACAAAAAGAATAAAAAGTTTTAACATTTAAATCATTGCATTTAAGAAAAGCTGACCCTCTCTAACACAAAACCATAATAGTCATATTTGAGTTGACTTGATCAATGATGACATGATGTAACACTTTGACTCAAAACTTGCATTTAAGGTGTTGGGGGTTCTACATCTTACATGACTTATGAAATCTAAAGTTCTGTTTTACTTAGTTTGAGTCATTTGTTTATGCTGTGCCCCTGTCCTCCTTTTAAAAAGGATTTTAAATCTAAAAGGGGGCTGCTTTAAAGAATAAAGATTCATTTCAATATATATAATTAAAGATATTGCTTGGACAGGTTTAAAACATCTCATAGCTATTGCAATTTTGCAGTAGAAACACATGTACTCCACACCAACACAGGACCAATGGTGAGTTTTAAAGAGTGACGTGAGATCCATAGCCCACCAGTTGCCCCTACTGTAAGTGGCTCATTTTAGAACTGCCAAGCATGATGGGAATGTTTCCACTTACCACTGTCTCCTCCAGGCCCTTGAGGTCCTCTCTGGCCTGCTCCTGTTTCTCATTCATCATGCTGGGAGATAGCAAGTGAACAATCAGTGATGCTTTACCCTTCCTGGGCACGAGTGGACTTCCTCCTATCACTATCACATTTAAAGTGTTTGAATGACTGAAGATTATTGGCAATGCCTGGTTACGCTATATTGTGAGCAAGCAAAGTTTTGATTGCTATGTTATCCCCAAGTGCAATAAGGAGGCATGTGATAAAATATATTAATACTGAATTTCATGAAATCAGACATAGGCAAAATGTTTTGTGACACTGAGAAAATGCTGCAAAATCAAATTACCATGTGACTGAGATTAAAACTGGCTAGAATGTAATTGACATTTTTTCAACAAAGTCATATCAGTGGAGTTTTTACTTGCTTTACTGAATCCATTACAATCTTCAATGCTGTTTACATTTTTGTAGACATTTGAACTGCTTATTAGTAATAGCACACTATTGCCCATCAGCATTAGTTGTTGGGTAATACTGGTTTCATGACAATTTCATATCCTGAGCTCAGTTTCTGTGTTGTGAGCTTTGTATATCATCTCATGCCTGGCAACAGGCAGGCTAGTTTCCTAGCTAGTTGTTGTAGTAAGCTCCTAATACTGTCAGGTATCTTAGTGTTGATGGCTAGCTAGCTAGTTATTTTAATCAGCTAGCTAATTATTATATTGTAAAGCAGCCAGCCAGCTGTGAAGCAAGCATTTTCTCAGATTCACTTGGAGGGAGAAGGTGAGCCTCCTCCCCTTGCCTCCAACGTTGGTGGGACACACTCATGACTGAAAAGAGTTTAGGGCAGTGTGGCAGGCAGAGGATTCTGGGTAGGGACACCTACATCAGCTTCTGCAGTTTCATGTCCTTCTCTTGCTCCTCCATTTTGAGTTTGTCATAGTCTGACATCAGCTTCTTCTGCTCCAGCTGCAGACCCTGGTTCAAACTGGAGAGAGAACAGGCCATTGTGGAGTAACAGGGGAATATCGTGAAAACGGCTGAAGACCAGAGTGTACGGTCAAGGAAATATCATGAAATATGTCAGTAAGCAGGATACATGAAGGACCTATTTGAAAGTGTAGTAATGCAAGAGAACACTGAGTAGTGCATGTGTCCTAAAACAATGAAAAAAGTGTCAGTCTGCCTATGTTAATGTAAAAGAAGAGTGTAAAGCTATGGTTGGTAAGGAAGTGTTAAAGTATGAATGCAAAAAAAAGCATTAAAATGTGTTGCAATGCAAGAGAAGAGTGTGAAATTGCCTTGTACTGCAAAAGAGCAGTGTAACAGTGTGTTTTAATGTAAGAGAACAGAGTGCATCAGGCTCTCTCACTCTTTGAGCTCGTCCAGCTCTCTCTGCTTCTCGTCGATCTCGTCACGCAGGCGGGACAGCTGCTTCTGGTGGGCCTCTCTGTGGCCCTCCATCTGCTCCTCCAGGGTCTTCTGCAGGAGACACGCACACACAGGGAAGAGCACATATATGGATAAAGAGCTGTATATATGGATAATGTGTAAAAACTGTAACCTATGCAAGTTGCTCTGGATAACAGTGTCTGCTAAATGACAATAATGTAATGCAAACTGAATATACTGAGCATCTCTGGCATGTGGTTTTCCAGATTGTTTGGTAATAGCCATGGCTTAACCAGTTTCATAGTTTCAGAGATGAAGTTGCAGGAATAACTCCAGTTATCTGTAAGGCTTTAATAACTAACAGTCATAGCAAGATGGGAGGAAGGGAGAGGGGATTAACCACATCAAGCAAGGTAGATTTTTCACAGTAGCCACTTTCAAAAAGAGTATAATCACTCGTCAAAACAATTGTATTACACGGCTTAAAAAGATTAAACCACTCATTACTTTGTCAGCAAAAGGTTACATTGTGTTTTTAATTACATTATGTATTGGCTTAGTGGACAGTGTTATCAAGAGTGACATTGCTCACTATGTTATATTATATGCTTTCAGTAATCCGTTTATATACATCTGGAATTTTCCGTGGAAAAAATTAAGTACATCGCTCAAGGGTAGACCAGCAGTCTCCCACCGGTGAATCTGCAGAGTCTGTTGCTGTAGCAACTGCTCCCCCTGCTGCCCCTTAGTGGTGACTGCTGGGGCCTACCTTAATTTCCTCAGCATCCCGGAGTCTGCTCATGTGTTCCTTCTCCTTGTCCATCACCGACACCTCGTGCATTTTCTCTGAGGAAACAGATTAAGAACATACACACTGTTCTTGAGACGTTTCCTGAAATGAAGCAATATTATCTTAAGCTACAACAGTGAATCCCAGAAATGCTTAAAGAAGGCTATGAGGCTTATCATCAGCTGTGCATTAAGTGGTAATCAGTCTCATTCTCTTCCCTCATGAGTCCATAAAGTAATTTGTTGCCTAGTCCAGTTGTTGGTAAGATAGAAATAACAGGGAACAGCTTCACCACTGTCATGTAATATCTTGTCTGTGTTGAATTGAATTACCTGGCTGTCACAGACATTATCAGCACTGCCATCTTTGCAAGGGCACAAAGAGCGTCCAATTAGGCAGTGAACTCTCCTTTTCTAACCAATATCTTAATCTTCTTTATAACATCTTCATCTATATATATATATCTGATGCTGTATGCTCCCACCCTTCAGTGCAAACCACACTCTGCAAGCCCCCTGTACAGACCAGTGGGCTGCAATGATAGATCAGCATCTGTGGACACATTTGTGCGTGTGTGTCTCTGTGTGTGTGTGTATGTGTGTGTGTGTGTGTGTGTGTGTGTGTGTGTGTGTGTGTGTGTGTGTGTGTGTGTGTGTGTGTGTGTTGGAGGGAACCGGGAGGCTCGTATAAGGATGTGTGTCTCCAGCATGTCTCACCCTGGGCATGCAGCTTAGCCAGCTCCTCCGTCAGGGCGTCCTGGCTCTCCTCCAGCTGTCTCTTCTTCTGCTCCACGTTCTGCATGTAGTCCGTCAGAGACTTGATCTTTGCCTGGTGCTGCAGGAAAGAGGGGTTAATCCCACTGTTAATGCTGGATGTAAATTTCAATCCCTTCCGATACCGACGACTGAATCAAATGTAGACTGAATGGTGCTTCCGTGAGGACTTTCCTGTAAATAACGCTCCAATTACTACTGCAGCAGAAACTATTCCAAATGACATCTTAGTAATTAATCTCCTTTACTGGTGTAGATTAGCTGCCCAGTCAAATTTGGTGTCAACAACCAAATGTATTGCTACATAAAACTCTAGTTGAATATACACAAAAGGCAGACTGAATGCCCCCACTGCTATTCTGTGGTAGTACAGAACAGTGCGCAGAGTTCAACTTGTATGAATATTCAGCAACTTCACATATTCAGCGACATCACTTTCAGATTCCTACATTAAATCAGTTAACCCTTATACTTGTGGCTCCACCACTCTCTGGTGGTTACCTGGGAGATGAGCAGCTGACAGGAGGCCAGCTCCCTCTCATTGGCCTGTATCTTCTGGTTAGCATCAGCCTGAGCGGTCTCCAGCTGCTTGCTGCGGTTGACCAGAGACTTGACTTCAGACTTCATCTTGCTAATGTAGAGCCGTGCCATGGTGAACTCTTCCTCGATCATGCCGTTCACCTCCGTCATCTGTGCACAGACGACATCACAGACAATTCAACGGTGCAAACACACACACAGTGTGGATGTGAAAAAAAATTATGTGTGTGTGTGTGTGTGAGTGAGTGTGTGTGTTTGTGTATGTGTACGTACACAAGCATATTTCTGTTTATGTGGGAGCGTGTATGTGTGCACATAAGCATATTTCTATTTATATGTGTGTGTGTGTGTGTGTGTGTGTGTGTGTGTGTGTGTGTGTGTGTGTGTGTGTGTGTGTGGTGTGTGTATGTGTCTGGGCAGGGCCAGCTCCTTACAGCCTTGATGTCGTTGGTGCCGATGATGCCCCCGATCTCACTCAGGTCCTTCAGCAGCAGACTCAGGATCTCAGCTGCTCTCTTCTTCTGGTGATTACTGAGCTCCTGCAGCTGAGCCAGCTCCCTCTGTATTTCCGCCAGGACTGTCTGTGACACATACAACCACACCAATAACCCCACCTCATACGCTCACCATATACATCCATCTCCACCCCACACCCCTACCTTACACCCCTCTCGTCTGCCCCCTGCCTACTCACAGTTTTTTGTGCCAGCTCCTCTGCCAGCTGCTTGTTGGCGCGGGTCTTGTCCTCCACCTCCTGGCTCTTCTGGTCGTAGTTGACAGCCAGCTCCTCCAGGGCCTGCAGCACCTCCTTCACCTCATCCTTCGCCGCCTCGTTCTCCATCTGCAGACGGGACAGCTCCTCCTGGATCTTCTCATAGTCCTGCCGTGTTGACGCCAGCAGCTGAGTGCACAGACAGACAGACACAAATACAGACAGACAGAAATTCAACAGGGGGGCAGAAATATACACAGGCATATACAGAGACAAATACAAATGCAGAATGACAGAAATTGTTCAGACAAACAGACACATGCAAAGGCACAAATATGACACATATACACCCTTGACTGACTGCTGTAACTGTCCTTGCGCTTTTGCTTTCATACAGTATAATATTTACATAAACTGTCATTGTAAAATATGGTTATTTATGGTCATTGCCACACCATAAGATGTTACATGGAACACCCCTTCAATATTAGCTCGATGGAGGGGATGCCATGAGTGCCGAGCATTTTTAAATTGACATTTCATCACTGCTATAGTTACAGACATTTTGGGTGCATGTAATAAGCAAATGAATAAATCTGTTCAAAAGGAATTAATAAAGTCGGTTTCAAAACTTAATTGAAATCACAAGTGGCTCATTACAGCAGCTTTCCTGACTACCAATGATCGCTATTGAAAAGAGCAGTCAGGAATTTTAATGTGTGGTATCAATTTTCAACCACTAGATGGTGCCAAGCTCAATGTAAGTGCTTTTGAAAATGGCCTTTCAGTGAAATTTCATTTGCACAGGTGTCTACACCTTTGCATTACAAATGTGTTCTGAAATGCGAACAACTTCTGAGAAATTCTAAGAAACCTGTTCTTCACTAGACATATATCACATTTTTTTGTGTGTTTTAGTGTTTGTCATTTACAAACTATGAATGAGGAGCTCGCTCTCAATTGAGAAAAATTTTCTATGGGCATAAAAAAGGTCCAAGGCACTGTCTTCATTAGCAGCAGTGATTAGCAAGGATCACCTTGTAGTAAAATGAGTGAATGTATGATTAGATCAAGTAGAATCCTGCCCACTTGCATATGAGTCCCAGGGTTACTCAATTACATTTACAGTCAGTCATTACACAGATGCTCTTACCCAGAGCAACTTACAAAAATGCATTCAACAGGGTCAGATGATTAACTGCACAGATACTAAAGTATTAGTACCATCCTATAAATGTATTGCCCTTGTGAGAAACATTGTTACAATGAGATTGACTACTGTCAAAGGGTGTTTAACTTTAAACTATTACTGTACGGGAGTTTAAACCGTACACCCATAATGCCAGTTTTGTACCATCACAACAGGTTTACAACTGAGTGTAGTCAAGGAAGATTCCAGAAAACCCAGTCTTCCCTCCCACGATTCCCCAAGAGTGAACAGTGAAGGTGATGGAGCTTCACCTCGTCCTGGTCCAGCATCTGCTGTTTGAGCTGCTCTGCCAGCTGGCTTTGCTGGTTGATCTCGTCATCCTGAGGAGAAAGCAGAGCCAAAACGTCACCTTCTGCACGCTTAACATGCCTTCCCCACCAGCTGGGTCTGAAAAATACAGTTGCATTTCATTACACCGCACTAAATTGCATTTTTCCACGACGCCCCCGCCTTTTCCCCCCCTCTGTGCAACCGGCTGCTCGGCGCAGTGTGATTCCTGTCATGCGGCTTGCCAATTTCTGAGCCACTAGGGTTGGTGTTCATCTGTGGCTTTGTAGACTAACCCACATACCTGCCCCGTTCTGGCATGGAAACACACCGCGCTGTCATAAACACTGTTGGATCCCTCCTATCAAAATGAACCTGGTGTAACGTCTGTGAAAAAGTGCTCTCAGAACAGAGCAGGAAGATGGGTGTCTCTGCAGAGCAGAGCTGGGGGAAAGGACTTTCTCCAGAGAGGTTTACTGCACAATAACCCAAAGCCAACTGCCCATGTGAATGGTCCATAAGGGTCAGCAGAGACTTTTACTTGATAGAAGCAGGCTTTCAAGTCCAGCCTGTCTCTGATGCATTCAACTCAGCTACCCTTCCCCAGGAGTCTCGAGCACAAGATTGTATGTGGAAAGGTCTGTGTGCTCACAGTCAGAGAAAAGGTGCGATTTATCAAAAAAAAAAAAAAAAACTACACCAATTTTCACCTCTGCTCCTGACCATGCCCACCAAAATTTCCTGGGGATTGAGTAATGGCAAAGCAGGGAAGATGGAAAGCGCAGTTCAGATGTGAGAAATGAAGTCAGTCTGCTTTTCAGGTAATGAAATGGACTCTGCCCCCAAACAGCAGGCAACAAATTGAACAATATTGGTTGCAGAGTTTTATGCGGGGAGCTTGTCATGGTTGGTGGATGTTTTAGTATGTATCAGTTTTAGTATGTATACAGTATGTAGCTTCCCTCTTACATCAAAGGCCCAATACCACTCACTTCCAAGAATGTCTAACATCCTCACAACAGCTCTGCACCTCCTCCAATGCCCCTCTCTTCCCCCTACAGCCCCCTCCTCCAGTAATGTCTCACATATTCTACACATGTGTCATGTGTCCCTCAGCCTACATCCCCATTCACCCACCTTGTCGTCCAGCTGCTTGTACAGATCGCTGATCTCCTCCTCATACTTGGTCTTCTCCTCCACGGACAGCAGACCCATGGGCCCGGCCAGGTTGTCGATGATGGGGGTGTTGTCAAAGTTCTTTTGGTCCTTGGCTCTAAGCTGCTCTTCTTCAGGTACAGCCTCACCTAGCACAGAATGGCAGAAAAGTGGTTTGAGATGCCGATGTCTCCTGATCTCCTGCTTAGCACAGCGTTAAAAGAGATAAACAGCGTGTATAATAAACTAAAGCTCTGTCCAGATGGTGTGCTTGTGCATTGTTTTATGACTTGTGTAAGAAAGTTTATAACCATGAATTATGCTGGATAAGCAAATACATTATGCGCATCATATGGAAACAGAAAGTCAGAGTCAAACTTGCCCCGCCCACATCAGCATTACAGACACACTGCAGTGACATTCATCAGGGGGAAGACGACATTTAAGCACGAACAGGTGATAAATGAGATATCTGCACAAATGCCGACCAGTTTCTTTCGCAGTAATCCATTTAGTGTGTCTCTCTGATTGTAAGCAACACAACAGCAGATCGAGATGAAATGCCGGGAGAGGGATAATCCCTTCAATCCAACAGAGTTTGAGCCGAATCTTTGCGGGAGTGTTTGTGTGCAGCACCAGAGATAAGGAGGCGAGAGGCAGGGACCGGCAGACAGAGCAGGTGTGCCTTACACATCCAGACAGAGCCACTATCTTCAAGCCCTGTCTGCTCTTTGTAGTCAGGGATAATCTACCCCCAACAAAGAGGTTATTAACTGAACTGACCCTGATAGAAAGAATGAGAGATAGGGAGAGGGAGTCTGAGAGAGAGGGAAGGAGACAGAGTAGGAGAAGTGGGAACAAAGTTCTTGGCAGGTCTGTTTCTGTCGTTTATCTGTCCTCTGCAGAAGAGGGCCAAGTGGAGAAATCTGTGTGTGTCTGCAACACATGGGCATCACACACAAACTCAGGCTCAAATAACATGAATATTTTAAACTGACTGCTGAAGCCCTATCACCACTTTGGGATTAAAAAGTAATTTCATTCCTTGTAGAGGGAACCTGATTTTATCAAGTCACCAAGTTTTACTTTGGCTCTGGGTTTATAACTTGTGACTAAGCATTCTGTTCAACTCCTGCTTCAATTCAGTCACAGGGTGCTTTGGTTCTGCACTCTAAGTGATGAATTGAAGTGTTTTTTCCAATTACTTTCAAAACATGAGAGTTTGGTCCTCACTGTAATGAAGCATGGCATGTATGTAATGAAATTCAAGACTGATTATATTTGCCATTCAATCATGTCCGGGCATCCTGTGACCTGTCAGGTGCCTGTGAGTTGCTCAAAAGACATCAGCAGTGTAGCACCAATCCTCCAATGAGTGCCCACTCCGCTGTAGTGCACTGTTTAAACCGTAGTGTGAAAAATAGCCACTAGCTGCGTGCATGCATTGGAGAATTGCATTAGTCTCGCCTTCACAAGTGCAGAGGTTGTCGTGGTGAGACAAGCCTCGTATGCGATTCCCAATTCCAAAACAGGATTGCATAAAGGGAGAAAAAGCAAAAAATGGTAACGACAAAGTTCATGACTCAGTTCAAATTAGACAACATAAATAGCTTATGTTATTTATGCCTCTGTACTGTAGCTTGCATACAAACATGGCAGATGCAGAATTGAAAGCAGAAGTCATATGCATAGTGATCTGGAAGGTATACCCAGAACCCAGGGCACGCCTCTCTCACACCGAGAGGAGCTGAAGCTATGACAGCTATTTGACATGAAGTACAGCCACACAACACAAGGTGACTCCTCCTCTTTGACTCTCTGCTTACGATAGTGATGACTGATGACTCTGCATGGGAGAGAAAGAGAGGGAGGGAGAGAGAGAGAGAGAGAAAGAGAGAGGGAGGCAGGGAAGAAGAGAGGGGGGAGCCAGGAATAATGAGAAAAGGGGGAAGGGGGAAGAGAGAGAAGGGAGGGAGAGACAGAGGCAGAGAGTGAAGGACAGAAGGGGGAGGGAGAAGGAGAAAGAGAAGGGGAGAGAGTGAGGGAGGAATGAAGGGGGGGATGGATGGTTTCTATGGCAACCCTTCAACAGTGGAAAGAGAAGTTCAGATGCTGCAGTGACAACGGTCTCAAAGGAGAAGGACAGCGAGCATACAGTACAACGGCACACCAATATGTCATTCCGGCATTACAATAAGGTTACAGGAATATCATCAATCTTTTTAAAACATCAGGATTCCTGTTGAACGGCTGAGAAAATACACACTAACTGGCTGATTTTAAATAGAATCTACCAAACTGAATGCTGAAAATTCCTTTTTTCCTTTTCCATGTTATTCAAGGACACAACCAGCATTGTAGTTTTTATTCCATCCAATTTCTTGTTTACATTCCACATAATAGAATGGCTACTCCCACCAACACTCCTGCGTGTGCGAATCTGGTAATTACCCAGGCATCTGTATATAACAGACAGATGGGATGTCTGTGTGTACCAACAGACAGCTGGAGCAGTAACTGTGGCTCTGATCATTGTAACGGGTAGTAAAAGGAAAACACAGCATCCAGTCTGTAATCAGGTAATTATAATGATTCTGTTTTATCATCAAGTGTCTTATCTCCTATAACATTTTTTGTTGTGAATTATCACAATTTATTTTCCAAGCAGATGCCATCAAACAAGCTTTTATGAAGGACTTGACAATTTACAGTTACCCAAAAAGCTTTACCTTTACTGAAGCAATATAGGTTAATAGTTCGGTCAAGGGTACAAAAGCAGTCTATACCCAACAAATATTAATGGAAAAATACCTTTGCAATGTAATTCAAGGCATTCTTTATGAGTAGATTTAAATAAGGATATCAGACATAAGGATATCAGACTTTGAATAAATGTATAGATAATCTATGTGTCCGCATTTTATCCAGGTCACATAAAAAGTAATAGGGTTGAGAGTTTGTAATTTGATTGTCCCCAAACTGAACACTAACCACTTGGGTTAATTTAATCTAAGAGGTGGGGGTGGGGGTGTATTATATAAAACAGAGCCTATATACCCTGAAGAAAAATAATATAGATGTAAGAACAGAATGGAAGTCCGGCCTGTAATTCAGGGAGAATTCCTTTTGAAAGTAAGTCAGGCGTAGCCTATTACAGTGGCTTTGCATCCCTGCCGCATTGAGGGATGTCCGTACGGATAATACCCCTCCCGGATAATACCCGGATAATGCCCCGGAGAGCCTCTGCTCCTTGCCTGTAGTCAGAGCAATAACATCAGCAACACCGTCAATTTAAAGTTTTATAATGGTCCGCAACATGGAATAATACACCGCCGTAGCCTCCTCCCCGGGCCGGCCGGTCTGTGAGTCTAAACCTGCATATGCTTCTGTTCTCTGGGCTGATCGGTGTACAGACGGCCCGGGCCTGTTCTCCGCTTGGCTTTCGCTGTGAATAATAGATACGTGCTTTGTTTTGTCAACGGTCGGCAAACAATCAGACTGATTTAGGAGAGCGGCGTAGCTGTGTGGTGTAGCATAAACGAGGATGCGAGCGTTGCATATCGCCATAGCATCTCATCTGGACTCCGGTCACGTTCGGAGGCAGGGGCTTGTACAGTTTCAGTGCATGCTGATTAAAGCTTAGTGATAGAAAGCAGTTAGCCCAGCCTCGGCTACAGACAAAGACAGCGGTGTTCTTGGTGACTCAGCCAGCCTTGTTCTCCCTTCTCCCTCACCGTTCCTCCAGCGGCTCAGCTCAGCCTCCAGTCTCTGGATGATGCCCTTGAGGGTGCGGCTCTTGTCCTTCTCCCTCTCGTACTTCTTCTTCCACTCCTCAGCCGTCAGCTCCAGGTTCACCGACACCGTGTTCTTGATGGTCTTGGCTCTGCCAGAGTGGAGACAGCCCCCCGTCAGAATCTTGGACATTGGAGGGTTGGAGGGGTAGAATGATAAAAGAAGGGATGGATGGATAAAGAGAGGTCAGGTATGTGACAGTAGAGGGAAGTATGGAAGGATAGAGAGATGGAGTGTCATTCGGGTGACATAAGGTGTAGGGGTTGGAGCACTGAACTCTGGACCCAGGATGGACACTGGAGTCCAGGGTAAGACACTTTAGCATGATCAATAGTAAAAAACCTCTGCATCAGTGGCTTATAATATTTTCAATGTGTTTATGAGTAAAGTACACATACAAGCTACATATGTGTCATGTCAGCCGGCAGCCTTATCAGCATCTGATAAGCAAACATGTAACGTAATAAAGGGATAAATGAGTGGAAAAACAGGGCAGAGGGAGAATCAAAGATAATACAAAAGCAGAAAAAATGAGGGAAGAAATCAATGGACAGATCAATAATGGCAGTATGAGGCTGAAGGATGAATGAATGGGGGATGGTGAGGATGGACAGATGTAGATAATAATCTCGGGGGATGATGTATTCATGGTGAATTTATCACACAAGGATGGGAAACAGACTAACACAAACAGGAATAACAGAAGCCAGCTTCATTTCAGAGCAGGAAATACAGTACTTATAAATAGAATAGAAAACCAGATAATGAACCAGTTCAAATAGTTTCCTGTGGGGCTCCTTACAGACTTCAGGAATGACACCTGCGTTTAATTACATATTTGCTTTTACGGGTGATCTCTGTCTGGATCTCCACACACTAATTAAAGAATTACACAATAGCCTTAGCTGCCAAAAGTAATAAAAATGTCAATCACAACAGAGACTAGACAATTATGTCTCTAAGGTATCCTGCAACTCCTGGCTATGTCCTATGGCAATGACAGCTATATATAGCTTCGAGTTGCTGCAGTATCTCAGCTGTATTATTTAAAAGGCTTGCTGGCTCTCTACCACCATGAGAATAGAGATAAAATGAGCTTCAAAGCCTGCTAAAGGGCTAAGTAAAAGAGAGGCAGGCAGGGATCCTCCACAGATAAATGAACGTTACAACTGACAGGTTAAAAATCAGAGACAGATGTCCTCTCTATAGTATTTCAGTACTGCTACTGCTATATTTGGAATTTTGGAGGCAACGCCTGGCTTCAGGGCCAAGCCCCGCCCACACCAGTCCTTTTCCCGGCTGCTGAAATCATCTCATTCACTCATTGGTCTGTTGGAAGACAAACCATGCTCCAGGACTGTGATACTGGGCAGTACAGTGCAGTACAGGCAATTGCTTATCATAAACATGATGAACGTTTGGCAGGCTGTATCACTACGTCACCCTGAGAGATTCTTCCATTGCTCTTTGATGAATTTAACCTACATCTGACCTCCCTGCCAAAGGCAATACACCACACAGATTACAAAGGGAGCACATGGGCCATGTCTATTTCCCTTGGGAAAGGGGCTCTTGATTTCTGATAATGCCAATCTATGCCTTGGTTTGTAAACTCATCCCCCATGTGAGGACTAGCCACTCTGGAACATCAGAATGGGGGGAATTTATAAGCTCATTTAACCAATTCACAGAGCACGGAGTATGTCTCCTGATATCCAGACTTTCCCTCGAATCTTCTCCCACTGGTTTTTAATCACACTGCATTTATAGCAGTCATATTAAACAGGAATTCCGGGGTGCACATTCTGACTCTTTCCCACACCATTGTCCCTGTGCCTGATAACAGTCGTGCCAACAGAAGACAGGGAACAAGCCCAATGATTTACAATCGTCTGCACTGTCAGATCTTCAGGCACAGAGATTTGTGGTCCGCTATGGTACTCAAAAAGTGATGAGAGGGAGATTCCAGGCTTTCCTCTCAGGCTCCCTACAGCGAACAGCTGGGTGTTGATCTGTCAGCCGAGGCACCTAGGTGTAATTGCTGGTAATCGTCACTGTACTTCGTATTTGAGTTCGGACTACTTTGGGCTTCATGATGACTCAGGCTACATTCCAGCCCACTCCTTCTGATTCATCGCTAACATTGGAGCATCATTCACTTGGATCATGAAGACGTGGTTCATTCCTGTGACTTCCTCCCTCACCAACCCCCAACCATTCCCTTAATAGGTGTCATACCTCGAGATACCTCCCATTAGTAATACTTGGCCCACCTTCTTAGAGTGTCACTGTTCCTTACATTGGGATGATAATGAGGCATATTATCAACATGATGTGGTGAGCTTGGCAGGCATTTTGGTGAAAATGTAACTTAAACGTCTGGTGACAATCTGTTACGCTTTTTTACGAGTTTTTACATCATAGATCATGTGAACACCTACTAAGGACTAACAAGTAAAAGACTTGTTTAGTGATTCCTTCTGGCCCTCTAATTAAGGTATAAGACCTGACTTCCTTGTACCGCTACAGATGGGTTGCTTTGTGGGAGGTTATTGCCATGAAAGAACACTGCAGAAAAGGGAAACCTGTGAAAAAGAGGTGTTGCCAGATTGTAATGCCCCACTTTTCTCTCAGCCAAATGTGTTGCAGTCAAGTGCAATACACAGATTCTGGAGATTTACCAGGTCTGCATAAATCCCTATGCACGTTTTATAGCTCTGAAAGTTTCCCTGTGGATTTTTTTTTCTTTCTGGGTGACTATCACATATGATGCTTATTATCTCAGTGGCTCTCAATTAAAAAGCATGGCATATGTTCGGGGAAGCTGGTGCCTCTGTTTACTGATCAGTAATGGTTGCTTGGTCCCTTGCAGGACTACACGTGCTTACTGACAGCTGGGCACTCCTGTAGAGTGTGTCCCTTAAGGCAAGAAATGCTCTGGAACCATACACACCCCTCTCTGTTTCTCTCTCTCTCTCCCTCTGTCATGCGCAAACAAGCATGCATGCACAAAAATATTATGTACTACTCACTGTACACATTACACACTTGCACACATACCAGCCACTCCCATACACAGAAACATATATTAACCATACATACAACACAGAGAGACCGTTATACAACACACAGACCACATCACATGCATTCACAGGCACGTCCTGATTGATAAATTGATAATGTCATGTCTGCTCTGTGACTGTGCCAAGACACTTAGACACTGAGACAATAAAGATCCTAAACTAGCCCTCTCAATCGCAGTGATTCTCCTGACAACTGTATGTTTGTAATTACCATAATTAAGGGTTCCTAATGCAAAACAACATAATAAAGCATTCTTTGCCAAGCAGTGAAGAGCTGTGTTTTAAGTGACAGCCAACAGAATCCCGTGAAATGCGATTAACCTTGCAGGAGAGGCACTGCGCTCACCTCTGCCCGAACATGAGCGTGGACTTGGTCTCGGCCTCGTTGAAGACGGACGGAGAGCAGCAGATGATGATGGTGGTTCTGCAGTTGCCCCCGAGGGAGTCCTGCAGGATTCGTGTCATCTTGCTGTCTCTGTATGGGACGTGACTTTTCTACAACAGCAAGCACAAGGACAGTAACATAGCCATCATCACAAGGCTCTTACCTGTTTCACAAAGATGACACACAGGGAAGGATCATTTCAACATTACTGTATGGATGTTACAGTGGTCCTAACTAGGGACTAACTAATTACTAAGCAGAAAACAGAAAACACACTAAACAGAGCTCTAAACACACAAATTAATAAGTAAGACACATCAACATTGAATATGTAAAATATTAACCATTACACACAGTAGCCATCTTTCATCATTGCTGGTGACATCATGGTATTTTAATGTAACAGTAGTCAGAGAAGAACATAAACATGAAGAAAAGAAGGGAGAAGCAGACAGAAAGAGTCAGAGACACAGAGAGAGGGAGAGAGAGAGGAGAAGCGCTTACAGTTCCCTCAGCCAGCGCCGAGATGACGTTCCCCAGAGCAGACAGGGACTTATTGATATTCTTGGCTTCATCCAACACGGCCCCTTCCGCCCCAGTTTTGCTGACCTTAAAAAAAACATCAATATTGAGAAAGGGGCTCTGTCAGCAAGAAAAGGGGAGAGGATAACTCAAGATAAACGGGTTTGCCTCTGATTGGCTGCATTTGGGAGGAGACTCATTGGAGGCACTAGGCTGACATATGGCGGTAAATTAAGGACACCGCTCCGTTTGAAAGAACAGAGAGACTCAGGGCTGCGCACCTTCTCACTCCCAGCCAGGTCTACCAGGTACAGCTTCCCCGACAGCTTCTTCTCCGTCTCCACGTTCTCCTGCTTGATGCTAATCAGGAAGATGCTGTGACTTCTGGAGCTGTGCTCGTTCATGTCTGTGCGGAAGAAAGATGCTCACGCTAATCTCAGCGGATCAGCCGTAAAGCCAGCGGCTCAATACAAACACAAGGAGAGTGTTCCCGGTGGTTCTTCAATATTGACTCACCCATACATTAAACACAGTGCTTAAATATCAGGGAACTAGTGAGTTTATCTGGTCCAGCAGAAAACTGTGCTGTACTTATATTGGATAGATAAGCCAGTTATACAGATATTCATGATGCTCCATCTTGCTTCCATCAACTGCTGAACATCCATTATATATAATTTTAAAAAATATGACTTCTCCTAGCTTATCAATCAGTGAGTCATCACTACAAATTGTCCCTGGAAGGATGTGTGCGCTGTCCAAGTTAGCTGTGACATATATTGAACTTACTTGTGACAGCGACATGGCGGTTGGCCTTCCCTTCGTCAATGACATCCATCACCTCCTCAGGGCTGGACACAAATCGTTCTGTGCAGCCCTGAGGGAATACCACGCATACTTAGCACATTATTACCACGTTTCTGCCTCTCCAGCATTCAGCACATCCTCCATGTTTTATTATGCAAATTTGAGCAATACTATTTTAATACTTGCCATTTTGTACAGTTTTTCATGCATTTAACGCTTTCAACAATTTGATTGCTGAGAAGAGCAGTAATGGCATTAACATTATTACCACTTGACAGCAACTTAACAGCGGAAATCCCACGGGCTGAGAAGAGTGCTCTTTCAATACATTGGGACCATCATAACACTTTCACCAGGGTGTGGTTGCAGAGTATGAGGGGAAAAAACATGCGCTCATTTGGCTGTTTACCTTCACATAGGGCACTCTGTTTTTGTCTTCATGTACAGCCAGGTTGGTCTTTGAAACTGAAAAAAGACAGATGCACACTCAGACATATCAGGAATGCTCACAATCCGCTTAGAAACACACCCGATGCCCTCAGTACAGCTCTTACAGTCACACCCCATACATTCACAAACACATTTAATACTCTGACACACAATACTGTACAACAGGACTTAATCTCAGCATTACACTATACAAACTCACTCATACACAGACTCCTTGTATAAACTCATAACTATACTACAGTATATTGTATATAGTGTAGAGTATATAGTATATATAGTTTAATATACTAAACTAAACTATACTGTACTATATATAAACCAAGCAATATCAGTGGTCTGTTAGTCTTTCTAACTTACCATCTAGTAAATCTCTTATTTTGTCCAGGTAGATTTCAAAGTAGGAGACCTGTACAAAGAGAAAAATGCATTCTCAAATTCTGAACTAAAACTAAGCGGCCAAATGTGCTTTGTGTTGTATTCTCTGGTCATCCTTGGTCATTTCAAACCTTACAGTAAATAATGGCTTGCATACACTGGTAGTTCTTGATTAGTGAACAAACAGACAATGGTTTGACCTCTTTGATCACAATGACATGTTTTCACTGGTCTGATCACAACCTTTGTTTCTGATTGCTTTTTGCTCTGCGAAGACACCATTCTCTGCTGCTTTATATTACTTTTGCGAAGCATCTCATTTAGCAATTGGCATGAATATGCTTTTCTGAACAAGTTCCAACCTTGGTACATTTTCATCCTATTCCACAGGACTGGAAACAGACCAAAAACATGGTTTAGGACACAGGTTGCTTAAATACGTTACTGTTTAACAGCCTAATATCTTCTAGATGAAGATCAGTCAACCAGAAACCAGATTCATAATGACATCCCAATGGAAGCCACATACACACGGATAATTAAACTGAACTGTAAAAAGGTGTCCTCTGGGTGCCTGATTAGAAGTCATTTCCTGTCCTCTGCGGAGACGAGAGGGACTGCAGAGGTGCCCGTTCGGATGCCAGCCCTGGTGGGTGCCATATGGGCCTCTTCCTCTCTATAGCGTTGGACCAGCTGCCTCCATCTACGCCCTAGAGAGTCTGCCTCTGGCACAAACAGACAGGAGAGCTGCAAACTACAAACTACAGGAGAGCTGCAGGCGGATCAGGCTCCTGACATTGACCATCCACAAATTCCACTGTCTTGCAGAGGTGCATTTTAAAAATAGTACTTGAAATTTGAAAATCGGAAATCCACAAGTCACTGGGGAAAATGAATATTGAAGTAAAAGCTTGTAAATGAATAAATTCCAAAAATATTATTCAAGCAGTAATGGCCTTTTCCAGGGTTACTCACATGTTTGCTTTTAAATCACAAATTATTTAAGCCATGTATGTGGCTGGAGCAATTGACAGTCCTATGCTCTGACTACTATATCAGCTGAACCCTCCTTCCTTTCCCTTATTCACACACAAGCTTTTCCAACAGCAGAATGTGCCTTTGCAAAATTCTGCTGCTGCACCATTGAGCAAGGTACTTAACCCAAATTGCTTCAATAAATACCCAGCTGTATAAATAGATAACAGATAACAATGCAAGCTTTGAAAACTGCCTAATGTACGGGTGTCAGCTGAGCAAATAAAAATTGTTAATATTAATTTACTATCTACAAATATGTTTAATGAGACGACACCACTGATATCTGCAAATGCGTCCTGTCTTTACTGAGCTGTTCTGCTATGGACACTACGTGAGTACGTGAGTTTAGCGTCTTTATCACAATCTTTTCAAGGATGTGGATCACACAGACGCAGTCTTCTTGACTGCCTTGTTGTCATGGTCGGACCACGGAAACCCGACCGCGGTCACTTAGGATGGGACAGGGCATGGTGTTTACCTTGATGTGGAACTCCAGGTTCTCGTCCATGGAGTAGATGTGGTCGAAGATGTCGCGTGCAATGCGGGGGATGATGCCCATCAGCTGGGGGTCGTGGAGCTTGCCCTGGGGTAGATGGGAGAGTCCAGAGTATCCCATCACACAAAGCATTTGGCAAGTAAAAAAAAAAAAAAACGGATTTTCTTCAATTTTATAAATCAACAAGTGTGTGAATACAGGTGTATATGGACACATTAGTGATCTTATAGTCAAATACTTTAATAATCAATTGTTCTGTCTCATCCCAATAAAACACCCGCTATGAACAAACATAAGGGCATTCACAGCCCACACCCAGGGCAGAAAACCCTAGAATAGTATTACTTCCATTCTGTATCTAGCACAATATACACCAATACACACAGGGGATTGGTTTCTCTGTCTGATACATAACTCTGTGATACAAAGGCCATTTCAAAAAAGAGGATATATATTTTGTGGGTCAAACAGGGCAGAGTCATTTTGCCAGTTAAAGGGTACACTGTACAGGGGGACAAATGGACTAGACCACGCTGTACACAAAGGTGTCATCAGCTGTTTACTCCAGCCTGCGTTTTTTGCCTTTAGGCAGCAATGAATCATCAAATCAAAACTATCATCTAAAATAATCTTTATGAAACAGAATGCCCGAAAAATATCCATGTGACTTTAAGCGATTTTAATTTCACACCCCTCTACCACAGTTATTAACTCTGGGAGGGTCTCCCAAAAGCACAGATTCCACAACTCGCACACAATTTCCCCAATGTAATAAAAAACGTTATTGACAGTGGATGCTGATAAAATTGCATCCGTCCGCCTTAGGGGAGAGCTGCCCTGTTCAAAATAACGAATTCTAAAACACAAGCGATATTTTTCGAGGCACTTCAGCATGTTTGAAATTCCTGTTGCCTCCCATCCAGGTAAAACGTATTCCATTAGACCGACTGTCATCTCCCTCGTGGCCATTTTCACGAGGGACCCCTGTGGTTTTGAATGAAGGGATAATTATATATTTTTCCCAATGCACACTGAGAGCTTGCGGCTGTTACCATGGTGCCCGTGGTCATTTGTTTCATGGCAATCTGGCGTAGTCGCATGGCACGACGTGAACAGCCACCCACCAAACGTACGTGGTGTGCAGTGATACCCGGGGCGGGGATATGGCACATCAGAGTTGCCAGGGAAAAATCCACTGGGTATGTTTCAATTGGATGAAAATTAGGAAAGGCATTCCACCATTCTACCCTCCGCTTTCACTCTTTTTTGCAAGAAAAAATAAGAGTATTATGTTTTGTTATTATTAATGTTCATAATCACCATAATATGCCTAATATGTCCCTTTTTCAACTTAAAGGAAGGAATACCTTTCTGAGGCTACTGAGACTGACAAATGTATTACCTCACCATTTTACTGATATTAACAAATGTCTTTTTTCTCCAATTTCTGAAGAGGTCTAAAGACCATATAGAAAATAAGATAAACTTTCAAATACCCTCATGCCAAATCCAAGTAGGTTTGTTGCCTGAACACTCCCAGAGCCAATAAAATGCTCGATCTTAAAAGGCACAACTACACTAAGTGAACTTAGAGTTAACATAAACATGACAGTTTAGCATACTATAATAACAGCCATTGTTAATCCACACAAAGTGATAATGACTGAGACACTCAACTAGTAAGCTCAACTAGTCAACACCACACGACACCATTTCCTTCTTTCTCTCCAACTCTGTCAACCCCTTGATGTCTAGACTAATGTCACCTCTTCCTGCTCTAAACCAGCATTGTTCATTGGTTGCAAATAACTCCAGGCCAAGCTTTCTGTTTGTCTTGTCAATGAAGAACAAAGTCAATCAGTCCTACAATACCTCCATGGTGTGTGTCTTCCCTGATGAGGTCTGGCCGTAGGCAAAGATGGTCCCATTGTACCCTCCAAGCACATCTGCAGAAAAAAATTCCCTAGATCAATCACGCAGCTTTGAATAAAACATTTATGAGTGAGATACAGACAAATATAACACAGCCCATGCATTCAGAATGATCTACCAAGCTTCAGACAGCAGCAAGGATGAGGAGAATTGAGGATTAAGGCTGTGTCGGCCTACCTTTGACAATCTGCTTGGCACAGGCATTGTAGACCTGCTCCTGGGATGTGTTGGGAGGCAGGACTCTGTCAAAGACGTATGACTTTCCCTGTCCAAACGAAGCAGTTGCACAGAGGTTACACTAAATCTCAGTAACATCACAGTGCATATCCATGGTGAATAGGGAGTTACAAATAGAGGCAACTATGTGAATTTCCCTTGTTCTATATTTACCATGACCCTGTTTTTGTTTGCTCCCAATGATTAGTCTAGGTAAGGGTCACCCACTGGCAGGAGATTCATGTTTACTTTATTGCATGTAATGTAGTAGCTCTGATTTTAAGTTAATAACCCACCATCTCTTTCAAAATGATCTCATGCAAGCCATCCTCTCTGTCATAAATAAGCATACTGGATGTGAAATGCACAAAGGTAATGCTACCACATTAGATGCAATTATGCAAAAAGGAATGAAGCATGGATGATCCTTAAAATATGAAAGCTTGTTAAAATAAAAAACAGGTTCACAGCCAATATGAGTTCTCTGCCTCCTCTATTTGTAGTTTGCCAGCCACCACTGACTCGACCTAGATATGGCCATGAAGCAAAAACTCAAGCATCATTTTAGATGCTAGGTCTCTCTCTCCTTTCATTTAGTTTATTAATATTTTATTGGACTTTTCCTTTAGGAGACAGAAATAACAGGGCATATAAATTATATACATACAGAAAACCATTGTAAAAAAATAAATTATAAAAAAAATTTAAATGATCAAATAAGAAGAGGGGAAGTACAATTACAGCTCTCGATTCATGGTGGGTGGCCCTAGTCAAACAGGAGTGGGGGTTGGGTAGGGGTGCAATCAGAGGCTTTTGTTGAGTATAGGACATACAGAATATCAATTATGGGTTTCACAATGTGCCTGAGTATAGGATATATATGATATCAATTATGGGTTTCACAGATGGGCTTGTTGGTTATCCTTATCCACAAATAAGGAATTTTACTGTCATTGTACTGATTCTCATTCCTACTGTGGTTCAAAGACCATTATCTCCTTTGACAAAATCCAATAGGAAGTAGGCAATTTACTCCTTGCTTAAAAGGTGGGCAAGCAGTTTGTCCAGTAAAAAAGCAGTGGGCTTTACTTTTTTCCACTTCTGGATGATCTCTATCTGGGCTGATAAACACATTACTGACATAAAATCATTCACAAAATGATCCGGTCTTGTTGATTGTACAGTACAATACTCCAATGTTTACTTATTGACAGTCACTGACAAAATATAAGGGCCAAACCGGAATTCAAGTTGCTCATTGTTTAAATGTGTCTCTCTTTAGACATTAATACCAATGCAATATTAAACACAATGTGACATTATGGGAAAATGGTAACACTAGAAGAACAACAGTTTTATTGACAAATAACAATGGAACTGAAGTCGATCTTTCCAGTATGAGCTTTGACTATGAGCAAAACTGTCAATGAGCATGACTTTGATTAAGGTAAATATGATGCAAATCAATATCATATTTAATGGGGTATAATGCTTCCTTTGTCAGTTTGCTGCTCATGTACTGTTACTGGATGTCAATATTTGGGCTGCTCATGTGATATATGCACTTAATGCACCCAGCCATAATAGCCTTGTTATTCACTTTTGATAAGAGCTTCTTCCAGTTAATAAAAAAATCTATCAATAACAAGCAAGAGCAAAAATATAAATTATTACCATCTATCCATGTTCATTACACATTCAGTAAACATAAGATCAAGATGGCACTTCTGCACACAGACTTCCTAAAAAAAGACATTCTGTGACCAGCAAAGCACAGTTTAACCAATAACCAAGGCCAAACAACAGCCTCTACCTTCAAAGATCTCATCATCCAAATCTACTAATTACCCACCCACACCCCCAGTAAATGTGACTCCACAATCAGCACTGCACTCAGTAATTCATTTGTTCATCTGGGGGGTTGGGACAGATGCATTACTTACTATTACTGAACAAGCTCCCAAATCCAGGGTGAACAAATGATCCATTTATACAGCAGGATTTTCTGATTAAGTATCTTGCTCAATTTCCACACAGAGTTCAAACCTGCAACCTACCAATGATAAGTCCAGCCCTGTAACCACCATGAAACTATAGGTGCGGGTTCTGTAGTGTGCAGTCATGAAATTTGGCTTGGAGTAATTATAGTCGGTTTCCACAGCACTACGGAGCAACACAGCAGTAACGTGTCTCAGGGTCTCTCCCTGAGCATGGCTGAGTCACCCTGTCTGCTGGGTGGCACTTCAAACCTGCCACCACTGACCTGAGGCCAGAGGGAATGACAGAGTTAGAGCCGATAGTGGCTGAACATAGAACACGTGACTGGGCTGAGATCAGTCATCCTTTTACTGGGGAGGATAGCATGGCCTCATGTCTGTCTGTACTGCCAGTGATTGCCACTTATCCGAGAGTCACATAATGTGCCTTGAAGAAACTCTGCAGTGTTACTGAGAGTAAGGGATCATACAGGAATCACAGTAATCCACAATAACTGAAACAGCAGAGAGCAACATAATCTTACAGAAATCATGATCTTGCGCCTTAAGGGGATCTTCCTTGGCCAGCCACAGTAAGTAATGAATTCAGTCTAACTGCATTGTGGTTCATCCTGAACTCTGAATGACATATTGAAGCAAGTGCTATTTTCAGTTATTTTCTGCACAACATATTTCACTATCTCCAAGTCATACTGTGTAGGTCACTAAAGACACTTTTTAAAAATTTGTTATTGAAAGCAAAGGAAAACCCGCAATGCAGCTGACTTCATTTCCAGCCTTAGAGAAATCCAGGGGCCGCATTCTATTCTGTCACCTTCTGTGGCACCATTTTCCCTCCACATTATCTAAGTGTACGAAAGCCTTGTGCGATATAAAAACCTTTTTTCTGTTTTTTGTTTTTTTTGCCTAAAGCTTTGTTTTACATTTAGGTTCCATTATAACAGCAAAAGCAGTGCAGGCAAAATAAAAAAAAAAAAAAACAAAATAAGAATAAATAATAAATGAGCAGAGAGTAAGAGCATGCAAATCCCTCATGTGGGGGATCCCACAGTAATGCACTGTGCTTTTGTCTGCCTCTACTCTGTCTTCAGTGACAGAGCGCTGGAATCATTTCCATCAACAGTGATGTGTGTGGAGGGCTCCCTAAGGGATCCATTCAACACCGGCGGGGTTCTGGTGACCTGCTGGTCCAAACGGGACTGGGGTTTCCCCAGACATGTCAGGAGAGCTTTTTAATCACAGGGCACTGGTCCCAGTTCGCCATGGCCGTAAAGGCAAGGAGAATCGTCCTGTTTGAGACGGCTCTGACAGCAGAAGTACTGACAGCTGACGGCCGCATAGGGATTCAGCACACGTTCCGCTAGCGTCCGAGGCGCTGCCAGCCATGACCGCCCGTCTTTCCCCGACTCCAAACAGCAGTTTTCAGCTGCGCTAGCACTGAAATTCAGCCTTGCATGCATCACCAGGGGATAAATTGATGGGATACACACACACACACACACACACACACACGCAGCCCATCCATCATAAGTCAAGCTCTTACATGCATTTCTTACACCTCTTTTTTCCTGCAATTAAATTAGATTTACAACAGATTTCCTGAAAAGTAATCAATGAGGACAGGAAAGGACGTGGCAGAGAATTAAGTGGGCCTCGTAAAATAATGAATCCTACAGACAGCATTCAGAGACAGCATGTGTTGGCTTTACGTGTTCATGGAATATACAGGGAGTTTAAAGGGAGTTTCACTGTTTTTTTCCAAAGGCAAACATGTCTGGCTTAGCAGACTCCCTGCCCGTGCCTGACAGCTCCACCACATAACAGTGACTGCCTTTGCTTAGTATCCATTATGCAGTCTGAGGTCAAGACACTGATGGCGGTAAAAGCTACTGTATGAACAAGGGCCCCGGCTGCCATGGAAACTGCATCCCACTGGGAGAAACCATTCTAATTAGACACCCATCCACTTCAGGTATCCCACGGCAACTTGGAGGATGGAGAAATGACTGCCCATTTGAACAGAAAAATCACGTTCAACAAATGCAATGTTTTTCCTCCAATGCCAACAAAACAGCTGGATCCAAACACAAATACACACATTCACACACACAGACATACAGACTACATACGAAACCACACCATGTTGTTTAAAATGGCATGCATTTTCAATCATTTATGAGACTTCACTGGGGACTGAGGCAACTATGGAGGACAGATGTTCTGGCAAAAGATACATCATTTTCGGACAGAATTGCTGCTGTAAGCACCCCACTGAATGTAAGGAAATATAAGGAAACTGGGAAGGCAAACTGAGGAATACCCACTCATGATTCTTCTTTGATTTTGTACAGGGAATTTTGACAGCAATGTTGAATGTATGTGCAGCCATTCATTCAAGATAGGTATTTTAAAAGTGCATCAGACATTGTCGAGTTGGATCTGTTTTTTTTTTTTACTATAGTACAGTGCCTAATCAACATTCAGAATGGAGAAATGCATGATAACACTTATTTTTGGCTGTGTTCACAGCCCACACTGTCTGAGGCTGCTCTCTGCCTGAATGAACTGCCGACACGCCATACTTGACTTCCATTCTATCCTGGCAATTAATCTAACCACACAACATTTATCAATGGCTTGGCCCGTGTGAGCTCTAGTTATGGCTTAATTACGGAATTATGAAGATGATCTGTGCTTGTGTGGTATCGTAAAAAAATGTCCTATTATTAATCCAGTCAGGACAAACACCTGAAGTTGATGAAATGAAGAAATAAATTATGCCAGTAAACCGACTCAGCCATTGGTTACATTAGAGTGCGATCGTTCACTGGAGTCACCACAACATTGTGTAGAGTCCGCTGAGAGGAGGATATTCATCTCATGTCCCATTCTCTTCAGCCATGTCATCATACTTAAAGACAGCCAGCTACCATCACCATGGAGATGAAAATCACTTGAGAGGTGCCTAGAACGTTGCCCTTAATATATGCCCCACCCAAGTCATTGCTCGGTCTGCTCCACCATTCAGACTGTGGGCATGTGAATGTGAATAATACAGAAAAATTGTGTTATTGATTATTTTACAAACTTCCCCTACAGATTAAAATTTTAGCACCATGATGGAGAAGCCAGGTGCTGTATATGCATCAGGGATGTCCATTTTAAATGCATGCTATATTTGAATATTCTACTACTATCAAGACAAAAAGCATTGCACAAAACTCCGATTTTTCCTGTTTGTTTAATAACGATTCACTGCAAGTTGATCTGCATACACATGTTAAGGCGGGAAAAAGAATACCGATCGATTTCCTGTTGTTTTGTACCGAGTTCTTAAGCTTAGATTAATGTATATTGATGAGAAACAATTCAAACTCTTTTTTGTTAAATAAGATCAGTCTACAATAAAACATTGATTACAATAACGATTCACTGAGGTGTTGCATCCAACAGAATCTCCCTATCCAGTAACAAATGCAGGTAACATCAAAAGCTTCACATCAGTGAAACGCTGGGTTTGTTTTGCATTTTCAATGACTCTACCATTGTAATCCTCTTTTGAAATAAATGGTCTACACACCTGCAGCTTTGTGTACCTCATTACTTTCAATGTGATTTTTTTAAATATTGTATTTTCATGAAACATTCTTCTCTGTCTGTGTGAAGCTAGATAATGAGTCATGTTCAGTGCGAAATGGCAATAAAAGGTGGTCTGACCTGGAAAGCCTGTTTTTATAAAAGGAAATCAGAACCACGCTGGTGATTATTGTGGATTTGACTATTACTCTGTATTACATTTTTTAAGTTGCACTTAGTTATACAAGTCACTTTCCATTTCTCAAAAAAATTTCCAGTTTTTTCCATAAAATAAAGATGATAAAACAATTTTGGATATTTCCAATATTTTGCAAATAGCTGGAACAGAAGTTTCATTTAATAGGCCATGAGTACACTCAATGTATATACAGTACCTCTCTAGTAAAATGCTTAATTTACGCAATCCTTTTCTTAAGTGTGGTATGTCAATACTCTGTGTCAGGGCCAAGCTCTATTCCCCTGAGTTAAAACAAGGACGAGCCAAGGACATGAAAGGCCCCGTGCATTAGTGGGCAAAGAAAACAAAGAGCATTTTAAATTAAATTCTTCCATCCATATTTTATATTTCATATTAATTATTTAACACCACTTAATGCAGTCAATTGTGTTAAACACTGTCATGACATGATATACCCACATGCATTAAACCATAAAGAAAAAGTTACAATGATACATGACTTGTCGATGCAGCCTTACTGACCCTATTTCAATTGCGCCATTAAAGAGGACGAGGGCAATTAAACAGGCTTTATTAATGCCAACAGATACTTGCAAACTGTTATCCCACTGTGGCTTTTAATTAAAAAGGCATCATATTTCACATCTGATCCAGCATTAATGAAAGCTTGGGAGACATTTTTTAAAACACCATGGTGGCTACATGCACCATCAGCCAAAAGACGTGGCCTGAATTGGAATGTAGCGTTATTTCAAAATCGACCCGCTTGTTCTCAGAGAATGACACACGTGCCCTTACAATTCAGTAAGCTACAACCCATTTCCCATTTCTGACTGAAAGACTGAAGACACAAAGAAAATAACATTTAGCAAAAGGGAGGATGCAGCAAGCACCCACACGGGATGTGTGTAGACGAGGTGAGTCTGATATTACGCTGAACACCTGCACCTAGCCGAGGAGACTGACTGTCTGTCTGTCTGTCTGTCTGTCTGTCTGTCTCTCTCTCTCTCTCTTTCTCACACACACACACACACACACACACACACACACACACACACACACACACACACACAGAGCAGCAGACTGCAAACATGCAGGTGCTGCGCTGCAAGAGGCTTCAGTGCATCAGTGCGTCCCCCACCGGCACAAAGAGCAGTGCTCACCTGTGCGCCCAGGTCACTATCTCTGGACAGCCTATGCTCACTACCTGCACACAGTCTCTGCTCAACACCTGCATTCCCTATGATCAAAACCAAAATCAGTTATTTTGTGGACAAAATCACCTGCGGCTGTGCCAAACATTTGATTGTTACTGACAACCTGTAACAAGCACAGAGGTGCACAGTTTTAGATACAGAACACAGAGGAAAAAGGCCTCACTGTCAGCAATCTAAGGGTTTTCCAACCCTGCAACTCTGGGTTTCAGTCAGACCTCTAGTGCGACCGGGCAGCGATCCCCATAGAGCAGAGGTCTGTTACGGCAACGCAGGGAGGCGACAGTCCCTCTACTCTCTGATGACACAGCTGGGACGTGAGAGCATGCTGGAAGCGTATGGACTGGAGAGCAGCTCAGTCCAAGAGGATCCAAGCGAGCATCCCCGAGGAACCAGCCAAGCCCAGGCTGTTCCAGCACCGAGCACCAAGCACCAAGCCACTCACCAGCGAAACACGGCCATGCCTGCCCGACCGTCCCTATCCTCACTCCCCTGCCCCAGCTCGTATAAAGCAGAGGACAGTCCTGACTGTCACTGAGGGTGAGCCAAGCCCACATGCTTATCCCGCTGCGTTTTTCCATTACCAACAGCTTTGCAGAAAAAAAAAAACACACCTCTTACTTACGCCACATTTAATCACAGGCAGACAGGCTTCTGCAATTTACCAGCCCACACTGCCATGTCATGCGTGAAGTATACAAGGTTCAGAAGGACCAGACAAAGGAACCCGGGCCGCTCTTTTCAATGGGACATACGTGATGACTGCAACAGAGCTGCCTCACACAAAGCCAGTGTAGAAATCAAAGCCAATTTCAATGGCAGGAAGGCACCTGTAATGCATGACTCAAAATCACCCAGGGTGGCTCTATGCAGAAATAGCACCCATCTGTCACTGCTGATGAATACAAGTCATCCCATTGATCTATTTGGTCCAATGTCACTCTTCATTTCCCATGAATGAATTCAGGGCAAAGAGACGAACACAACCACAATGGACTGACATCTCTGTTCCAGTAATGTTGTCAGGAGCAGTATTCTACCAGAAATTGGTTGTCTTTGCAAGTATCATGTATATTTGCAAATTGACCTTGACAATCATTTTAAGTTTTTTGTTTTCTAGACACAGTCAACATTTGAAAATCAACCCCAGACAAAGTGTATAGCTGGACATAGAAAGAACTCAAGCCAAATGTCCATGCATGGTATATTCCCAAACCCAGACAGACACTTTTGCTGGATTTTTCCCCACATAACAACCATACAGTAGGTGCCTTTTAAGCTCCAGTTCTCCTTGCATAACATTATCTTGAAACCCTTGCATGCCATTACTCAGTAATGAGATTAGGCCCATTAATTGCCTTGTCGGTGTATTATTGAGACTAAGATGAATAATCTTATGTGTGCTTAATGTTATGAAATGAGGGTTAATCTTCTTCTACCACTTAAAGTTTCCATTAGAATAACTAATTCAATTTGTCAGTCACTGGCAATGGGTTATATGTACATTTATGAAGGGTTCTCACATTTCAAATTACAGCCACTGCCTCTCAATCCCTCCTTAATTCTTTGCCGGTTTTCAGATGGTATATTTTGTCTTCATCTTGTTATCTCATCCCGGATACCTTCTCTGCTGGTCTCTATGGCCTCTTGAAATCTCAAAGAGGTGTGCTGGGGTGTCCAGGGCACTTTCTCTTTGTGACACACAGATTCCTCACCTATAGTATCTGCTAAAGTGAGGGCATCTTATGTGACAGTACTCCCCTGTCTCCTGCATGAGCCCCTTTAGGATGCAGCTGTGTGGCTTGCAAGCTGATGGGAACAATGACAAATTGACAGCTTTCTCAAACCACTCCCTTACGAGCCGGGATCAGGGATCAACTACATGGCACTAAACACAAGCTCACACAGTCCTGATGAAATACTTAAGAGCTCTTGACAGTTCATCAGATGGGAAATACATTGTGCAACTGCTGAGATATCCTGACAATACCTCTGAAAATGGTAAATATCTTATACCAATAGCCATGGGGAGATGTCTGTGATTGCACAGGAGCACAGAGCAAAATTCAAGAGCAACATGATACAAAAATCTAAAGGAATTTACATGACAGGATGTTACACCAACAACAGCCAAAAATTTCTTAAATACCAATTTGACAGATAACAATTTGTCATTTTGATAACAAGGTGAAGGTTGTCTGAGTTGTTGGTTTTCCAAAAGTAATAAATAACAGACATCAAAATGTCATTAAGAACTTTCTGAATAGTATTGTTATTTCATTAACATCATGCTCATGAAGAAGACTTCATGAAGGAGCACTAAAGACCAGGGTACTACATAGAACTGGTACTGAGCATTAAAAATGAGACCAATTCTCACTAACTGATGAGGGCTGCTGACAGATTTGAATCTATCATGCACGTCCATGCTGTTTGTGTGTATCAGTGAACAAGCAGACAATTTAAAAAAGCCGAACCGTTTCATATTGCTGGGGGATCTCAGAAGAACACTTTCATTCCACATTATAGTCAGGTATTTCCATACAGATGTACTGATATTCGACCAACGCAATTACATTAATCCCGGACAGCTAACACAGACAGACGTATGATGTCAATAGAACACAATAATATACAACAGATTTTTTCTCTCTTATCCGGAATCCCACCATATATATAATGGGACACTTTTGTCGTCATTGATCCATTGCCACTTGTACAACAAGCTGTAGCTCTGCCATATGAATCCATCTTGAATAAATGAGAAACTTCCGTTTATGTAGCCCCTAAGTTAACTATAGCTACAATACGGTCGAGAGATTCCTTCGAGGAAAGGGTGGGGCTATGTAATATGTGTCCTTTAATGCAATTTACAGTGGAGAAACAAAATATTTTTCAAAAACCCTGTTTGGGTGAAATCACATCAACTTTACAGGATCCAAAAAAAAAAACGAATAAACAAGTAAACGAAATTACGCCTCTTGCGTGCATTGGCATAATTTACACTATATACCAGTGTCCTGTTCACGACGTTGCGCGTGGCGATACACGATCAGCAGAATCAATAGTCGAAAGAAATTGCTCCTGAATCCCTTATGCAAAAGGACAGTATGCTGACCAACGGCGAAAATGGAAGGGCAATGTCCAATGGCCGTGCTCTGCTCTCTCGCCGTGGATGCTGCATGCCAGAGGTAAAAAAAAATTAAGCAACTATGAGATGCTAGTTTCGTCCTCCTAGTTTGACTTTTTGTCCTGAGAAAATATGCACCTGGCCATTGCTAGAAGTGTAGGGATGCATGTGAACTACAGAAAATGGCCACGGCGTTTCCCAATGATAAAATGGTGTATATAACAAAATACTGCATGTATGATGCATTCGAGATGGCATAACAGATGAAAAACACAACCTGGAAGGTACATAACAACCTGCTTACAACTCTCTATCGATGTGGAAGTCGACATAGTGGACTGACTACAGACATACAATCTCAATCCATTTCATAAACATGTTGAAAGGTTGATTGTTTTTTTAATAACATTTGAACTGTGATTTTAATTAACACATGATTTAATCCGTATTTTTCAAGCCAAATATATACATATGTGCTTGTGACCAAATGGATACACCCATACTAAGATGCAGGACAAGACAATAACACTAAGAAAATATTCAATTGTAAATTAGCCAGTGTTTCATTTACAATTATCCTGTCCAAATATGCATTGTATACTTAATAAAAAGTTGGGCATTGTTCAGTAAATTTGCTTCTTGTTTGTAATTAGTTAACATTTTTACCTGCAATCCATACAACCCACTGCAGACTTTTACCAGCGCATCGCTCCCCCTTTGGAGATGCTATCTGGTTTTAAATTACTGTTGTAATATTCTTGATGTGTCAGATCTCTTATGTTAATTGTGCATACCTATAGAGTTTTGTTTACTAAAGAAAATGATTACCATGGGCCGGGGGCAACCTATGTTTATAACACAGGTCAAACAAACACCACTAACACAACAACGAACTTACCGTTATGACCACCGTGTCATCGTTCTTGAATTTAGGGATATATTTGTCTCCTCTTGTGATTTCTGATTCATTCAATGGCCTGAAACGGCACATTACTTTTACGCCGCACTCGGCTGCATCCGCCATCTCAACACGGCAGGGAAAAATAATCAGATAAACTTTCACAATCAGTTCAGAAAAAGCACACGTACTGCCAGATTTTCAAAGAAAAAACAGAGAACCGCAGAACACCATTGTCATTCGCTGGAAATCAACAGCAGTCGTGTATTCCAGGTAATTGCAAAGCCCGGGCTCGGTTCATTCGCGTATTTTCCCCTTCGAGTTCCAAGACAAGTTAATAAAACTGCCTCGCTACGGTTGAACTGCAACAAAACGGCTGGGTAAACTTCATTATATTGACGGAAATGACCACCGCTCCAGAGTTTACAAGTCGCATCCTCCGGCACAATTCGACATCCTCCATCAGCACCGAGCACCAACCTTTTGCTCTCCTCTTCTCGCTCCTACCTAGAACGCCCCCAGGGCTCTTGATCTCGCTGCATTACATCACTGGCTGGTGTATCCTTTTCAATGCCGTGAGCCAACCAAGGAATTGTGGGCCTCGTAGTCCCTTCATAAACTTACCCTTTGCAGAGAAATAATTAAGGCTTCGTTAAATGTAAGCCACGCCTACTGGAAATTAAATGCTATACATTTGAAACGTCACTATAAATGTATATTGTACCTAGTGCACGCCTATTCTGCACCACGTGTCTAAGAACCACGTTTATGTTAAAATATGATTAATTACTTGTGCGTGAAAAAGCTTCAGTGCCTCTGTTTGTATATTAAAAATTTTAGACGCGGTCAATCACAGAATATATCTGATGCACTGTTCATTGACAGCATGCAGTTCACCACGCTGCTTAACTACATCACCATCTGGTAATAATTACACCCTTATAATGGAAAACCAGGTGAAGCAAATCCAACATTCATGCGCAGTGCAGTGTGCAGTGCAGATTTTAAAATCAATCTGTAGGTTTGTATGGCATGTAGCCTTCGTTGAGCCTATACATTGCCAGCTGTATAAAACAACCAGATGAAAAGCTCAGCTATTGCAAATGATCCTCATATTCAATCAAATTATGTCTACCGGGCTTAAATACGCTCTCTAATTTCCCTGCTGCATTGACCTAAATATATGGAAAAGAGTAAACTTTCCCTAAAATAGTTTTTGTTGAGACACAAGGTTTGCCCTAAAATGTCCAGGCATTAAGTTAAACGCCACTCTGGCAAAACGTTTATGTGGACAAAAACCGTTTGTTGAGTGTAATGTGAAACCGTTAAGTTTTTAGGCTGTAGTTGCATGGATCGTAAAGTAAAATGGATTAGTTACGTGTCATAGCAATGGAAATCACTACAAGGGCATTTTTATTATGAGCTGTGTTCAGTGATTTTAACTAATTCAATATTAGTAGGAAATTAATCTTATTGGCAAAACACTGAGTCAAAACTAATTTCACCTACACTTTCCCCCATATATGATTAAAATGTGGTAATTTAAGGATTGTGAGGGAGTCTAATAAACGGTTTCTAGGGGAAAAGTAAATTAAAATCTAAATGAAATTGAGAGGCCCAAATTTAAGAAACCAAGTCATAGCTCCGGGGGAAGAAAAGGACATGAGCTCCACCTGCTGGCTGTTCTGTTACAAATTGAACAGACAGCGATCACAAGAATGGAAATGCCTGAGCTTTGGTTTTGCAGCATTTTTCAAATTAGAAGCTCAACACAACGACGTTTAGAAAACCAGTGCCGTTAAGTGAATACCTTCCTCTCTGAGGATAAAGAATTTAAATGTGACAGAGAAAATGGATGACTCCTTACACTAGCATGAACTTTCTTCTGCAATATATCATGGAAGTGGACTTTACAGGATCTTGAAACCATTAAATACATTTACCGTTTAGCCATTCACAAAATTTACCGTTTTGCCATCTTTATAAAAAGACATAAAATTGTGTTTCCCAGTAGGAAAGAAGACATTGATGCAATATCCTGATATGTATTGGTTTTATTTCCCTGCATTTTTTAATTACTCCAAGTACAAGTAACAGGGAAAATGTCTGTCTGAAGCAGTGCATCAACTAATATAATCTAAACATATTTCTACTGTCTGTACAGGAATTCACTACACCAACTACACTATACTACAGGGAGCCTATCACTGACCATCAGACATGTTTCCTCATCTGTTACTTGGCTGGTGGCCACCAAAAAAAAAAAAAAAAAAAATTACAAAAAATTTTGCCATGATGCATTACCCCAAACCTCAGGGGATAATCTTATGTTTCCAATAATGGGCAAGATTACACAAGATACACAACAGATATAACGATCCATACCTGTGTAATATTTATTTGCTTAACCCCTGCACGTTTAAAAAGGCAAATATATTAAAAGATTCTTTCTTCTTTTACATTTGAAGATCATGAATGTAGGATGCATGAACTCGCTGTGTCTTTAAAAAAATTGAAATACATAGGTCCTATGGATACATTGTACTGTCTTCACATTGGAAAGCGTGATACGCTGACACCCTACATCAAAACGAAATTACATATAAAATTTTAAAACATTAAAAAGCCAATCCATCCCCGCTGCCCCCTTTCAAAGGGATAGAAAATACTTGTCTCGATGAAAAAATGCCACTAAGCTTGTAACCAAAAGACCGTCTATTCAATTTGTGAAACCAAATGAATCAGGCAAATGTTTTGTTTAAAAAAGTACAAGAACTCTGTACGCTAACTTTGCCAATCTCCATTTTTTTGTAGACACAAAATCTGATTTATTTGTACAAGATACAAAATGTAAACATTGCAAAATAAATAGTTAAAACAAGTGATGCAGGATCCATTCTCATGCTCATGATCCTCAAACAAAACTGTTTGCACCTTATTTTTCCTCTCCATTCAGTTGCATTTTCAAGTGCAAAAGCATGATGACAAAATATCTAGAATTCAAGTAACAGAAATTACAAACTAATGATACAAATATACTATTTTACAAGGTAGTGATATCCCCAATTTTACAAAATGTACATTTATATATATAATATATATAGACAAATTTTCTTAATATTTTGATATGCTGAAATTGAATATAGGTCCATGTAAAAGTGAGCCATGACAGAGGACACATTTGAAGTCATTCAGAGTCAGTGGAGTTGTTTGCTGTGCTTGCAAGCACTGAGGGCTATGTGACCTCCATTGCTACTGTGGTCTCTGATATTCCGTTCAGAGCCAGTCTCTCAGGTTCATGGTTCTCTCTACAAAAGAAAGAGAGGAGATTTCAATAAACTCACTCTTGGAAACATGGGTTAAGTACGTAATTCTAACAAAGGTAACGAATAAATACACCTCATGTTAAGTGTGCAATGCCTAAATCTGCAACATAACTGCATACCTCAATGCGAGTTTGCTTCACAAACCAAGTTAAGTATAAACTTTTGCCAGTTGTAAAAGAATAACAATCCTGAAATGGGGGAAATGACAGTTATTGCTTTCCACAGAGAGTTAACCATCCTGCCTGTGTATTTTGACAAGGTACATATACACATGCTATACAACTGGCAGGCTACTGACACAGCAAGCGAAACACCTGCCGTGCTCTTTTTATTTTATTTTTTTAATATACGCACTGTCACCGTTAAGCCAACCTTGCCATGCTGCCGATGGCGCTGGCCGGCGTGACCTTGGGAGGCCGCTCGAGCGCGGTGGCGGCGACGGTGGCGAGCTTTAAGGCAGATGGCGAGGGGGCGGAGGCGCGGGCGCTGAGGTGCAGGTTGACGGGGGACACCACGCTGGCGTTGCTGAGGTGGGCGGCTCCGGGCAGGGACTGCGGGGCACTGGTGCACAGCGCTGGAAGGTGGTTGGAGGAGCCGCCGCCGGAGGTGGTCCGCAGCAGCTGGACCGGGGCGGGCGGTGGAGGAGCGGCGCTGCTGGTGGAATGGAGAGATTTCGAGGTCCCTGCGGGGATGAAACAGACCTCAGATCAGTCAATTGCAATTTTTTTTTTTTTTTTTAAGTATTTGACAAAGGTGTAACAACATGAAAAAAATCCATCCATAAACATAAAATCCATGGTGCGTACAAGTTGCACTGGTGCAAGGTGCACTATGTGTGGTATGCTTTCAACTGCAAATTAATTTATGGACATTGAAATTTTCCTGTAACTGCAAATCACATTTTGAAAATCGTAAGTAACGCATGTATCTTTATTAAAATTCAACAATCAAACAATCTGTCCCATCTAGGAACTGGAAGAAGGCCCAAAGGCATCAACCCCTAGTCTCAAAACAGCTGCCTCAGATCAAAGAGCTGTCTTCACAGGTGACTTGTTCTGGTGCAACTGTGAATCACTGTGATTGTGAAAAGAGCTCTTCCTCTCTCTTGAAGCAGAGAAGAAACACTCAGAGCAGCATAAAGGATGAATGACTGGTAAATATACCCCTTCAGTTTCAATTTCATTTAAGAGCTCACCCAACCAAACAATGGTGAGGCGACTGATAACAGGGCTAAATGCCACCTTTAGAGGTTCTGTATCCAAGGCGTGCTGTTAAAAGACATCCACTGTCTCCACACCTGAAGTCTGGACGATGCCGTTAACATTGGCGCTGTGGGTTCGGGAGTCCTTGTTGGCCTCACTGCTTCCCAGACATGGGGCGCTGATCACGGCGGATGCAGCGAGTTGGGCGCTGGCTGAGTCCAGAGTCTTCGACACGCAGTCCGACGTGCCTGGTACCTGCAGAGAAGGGAGCGGTATGGTGTAGAGGTTAGGGAGGTGGACTTGCAACCAGAAGGCTGCTGGCTGGGGACCCCTGTGCAAGCTAAATAAGATAACCACCAAGGATAAATAAAGTGCAGATAAATGCAACACTCTGAAGCTGTCACCAGTGGGAAAGGAATCTTACTAAAAACATAAGCACTAAAGGGCAAACAGAAGTGGATGAACACATTTTGAGGCTTGGGTATTAGATTACTACCGATCCTCAGAACCTTGAGCTCAGCGGGAGAGCGGATACCTGTGCGTTGTGACGGTCTGGCAGTGAGGCATGCTGGGAAGGCCGTTTCTGCTGCAGCTGAGCCAGCTGCTGTTTCTGCATCTGAGCCAGCTGCTGCTGATGCGTCTGGTACTGCTCCTCTGTGATGCCACCTGTAAGCATGGGAACGCAGAGGTTAGAGCCCTGCTGTGAGAGAGACAGAACAAAGATAATGAAATCACTGGCCAGACAACACACACTGCCTCACTTCCTGTCCATTTGCCACCAGGGCATTGATCATTTGCTATAAATATTCATAAGCAGGAAGGCCTGGATTTTGCGTGATTGGCTGTAATAATCCTACACATACCCACAGGGACTAACACATGAACTAAGCAAGTAATCATCTCACAACAAATGAATATTCATTTGTTCCCCTTTCGTGCCCCATGTGGACTGCCATTGCTAATGTTCCCCCTTTCATCTAAATGCACAGTTTATAATGACTTACTAAGTGGTGGAACAGTGTTTGCTCTCTGACATCAGTTTATTTCTTTCTTTTACAAGATGTCTCTGGTATGTTAATTGTCTTTAAGAGATACTTCATTCCATTAAAAAAAAAAAAAAAAAAAAAAAACAATTCAACAAGTCAAGAAGTTTCATATTTTGCTGAAAAATTGGTACAGAATTTCTGAAGGGGGAAAATTTCTTAAATTTCCCTTAGTCAACTCTAAACTGAAAATGCACACCTGTGTACCATCTGCCCTGATAACAGCTTAACCATTTCTAAACTTAACGACAACCTTTACACAGGAAGAGAGGCACTGATCCTGGGCCAGTGTTTGGGAGTACAATCTAACTACGCCACTGACTCCAGACAGACAGTGTTGGTGCTGAGCCCTTACAAATCTGTTTTAAAACGCCACAAGGGGTCACTGTTGACTCTTGGTGAAAAATTGGTGAATACTGTATACTTGAGCAAATGGGAAACTGGGCATGTGAAAATGCTAATTGTTCATCTCTTTTCAAAATGACATCACCTTTTCCATATGCATGCAGGTACTGGCAAACCAGGTCTCTGTTCCTCAATCATTTCACAAACTTTAAATAAGTCTCCAGAACAAACTGTAAAACCTGGCATAGCTGCCTTATATGCAAAAATCACATGCAAAACGCCGGTGGAATATTTATGGCAGTATTAGATTACGGAAAATAAAAAGCGTTTGTTTATGACAGGTCAAACATGTTTTTTTTCCACCTGCTAATCAAATATTTGAGGGCAAGGCCTCTCATGCGCTGTGACCTATACAGGAGTTCAACATGACACATCAGGACATACACAAGCCCAGAACTGCACAACTTCAGCCCTGGGGATGCACTCCTAAAGCTTTTCCAGCTGGCTTGACACCACTGAATATCTCAAGAGACTGGAGGAAAAGGCTGCACTGGTCTCAGTAATGACTACAAGAACCAGCTGGTTTTAGTGCCTGACTGGAACAGTGGGACCAGGGCTCAGCAGCCCTGCAGACACTGTGGAGATGAGCTCTTCACAGATCTCAGTCAGGAGGGTTGGCAGTACCCTGATGGGTTTGCTCATTTTTTTCCCCCCAAACACAGTGATATTCTGTGCTCTCTTAACACAGCTTGGTTTCTGGTAGGAGTTCTGCACGTACAACATCTAAATGTGGCTGGACACCATGTTTCCCTTTTTTATTTTTATTTCAAGTTCAGTACATTTACAGGGTGAAACGGGATACCACACAGATGTGAAGCCATGTCAAACCTGGGCCCAGACTTCGAATACAAGCTGCTGCTGCTGCTAACCACAATGTGACCGCACTGGAGCAGACCTACACCAGCCCTGCCTAATCCTTTCAATTCATTTACAGCAGGCGATACCTAAGCCATGAAACCGAAATCCAAATAAACTGTGTGCTACAGTAGTGCCTCAGAGTCTGCCCATAACGGTCATAAACGCTGAATATTACATTTGAAATTGTTTTCTGTAAAACAACAAAGTGCAACAACAAAACAAAATGCAGTAATTCAACAAATGAAGTTTGGGGAGGGGGGGCGACACCAGGGTAACAGACTGGCATGTGATCTAGACCAGGAAATAAAGCTATTCATACCACACCCTGGGAGCTGTAGGCTCTCTTCTATTTCATCATTACAGATAATTACAAGCTAGAAGATGACTGTCAAATTGCCTCTCAAAAACCATGATGAAAAGTATGCAGATTAAAATGCACCTAAGGCAAATTTCATAAAAATTAAAAACATGCACCCTTACCATGACTGAATATGCACAACTAATTGGGGCTCAACAAATTTAAGTGCTTTGTGAAAAGACCATCCGTATTTTACAATAGAACTTAAGGAGCGTTTGGTTGGATGTGCCAAGTGGTTTAGTGGTCAAGAGGTTATGTACATCTCCAATCAAAGATGTTCCTTGGGTTTACATTTTTCAGAGTCATTCTTGGTGCCTTTTAAAGAATTTACTGGTCAAAAAATACTGAGATGAACCATCTCATATACCATTTCCCCATAAATTTGACACCATTTCCACAGAATCTGAGTCAAGCGAATCTCTTTTTTCCCCTCAAGAGTACTGTATCAACCATTAATTTGACTAAGACACAAATATACAACATCAGTAAAGGGAATGCTTGCAAGTTTGTAGCACTATCATCAATAGACAGCCAATACTATTGTAGTTCATCATAAACACCTGCTGTCACAAGTTACATTTACATAGCACATGTCTATAACCAGGGCAATTTCCATCACTAAAAGAACATACCCTTAAGGAGGAGTTGCATGAAGCAAGCGCAATCAACAGCCAGTTTAACTTTCATTAGCTGAATTTGCACTGCTGTAACATGAGGACTTGGCAAGTCTAATTCCATCCCATATCTAGAGGACTCCCGTTTTTGACAGGCTGCAGTTCCCTTTTTCAATATTCAGCACTACCCAACAACAGACTTGCGCTCAACATAATACTACCGTTTATCTCCCAAACTGAACAAAGCGTACCGTTGGCTGTTTAACTGGCATGTTCCGAGATAACAAGCTAACAAGCCACTGCTGCAGTAATCTGACTCAGCCAAAACAGCAAACCAAATTAACTTCATCACAGTGCCAGCAACACCAAACCAATGGTGAGACTTAAGACATCACACAGCAACCCACACTCACCTGAAGTGGTGTTCTTGGGAGTGTTCAGTGACGCCACCGTCTCGGCCGGTCTGCCGTTTGCAGTCGGTCCGAGTTTCTTCCATGTGCTTCCATCTCCGCTGTCCTTGGCCCGACTGGGCCGGGGCTGGAAGTACCGCCACCGGCACGCCTTTATATTGCTCAGAATTTCAGCGAGCGAGCTGGCCTTCCCAGGAAGTGATCTGGAAGCACTGGTCCAGGCGGGAGTGTCTGGACAGTCCGAGCCCACGTTACCGGGATCGGAGGTGAACACTTCTGGGTCCAGCCGCTTTAGGATGCGGTCGTGCTCGGATGACGCCCGATCCATGATGACCCTGGAGGAAAAGGTGTGAAGGGTTGGACTTTGTTTACAAAGAGAATGAATAAAACAACATTCGGCACTTCAACACGCAGAACAAATTAATCAATGCTCACAGTAAACTCTGACCAATGGGGAAATGGATTTTGGAAACTATGACCTACTGTCAAAGGAAGTTTAAAACTGGTAACACTGAACTGCACTAACATTGCTAAGGAACAACCTGCTGTACAGTAAGAACACCCTTCAATAAAGGCTTTGGCTTTAGCCAGTTTCTGCCACTCAATGACTGATCCAAGATCAGCATCATTTTACCAAAAAGAAGTAGACACAGCTCAGGTCAGGATTATGGGCTGGGTAAATTGACCCCGGTACAGTGCTGTGTACGCACCTGCCGCCTCTGCCCACCCTCCGGCGGGCGAGGCCCACGCAGCGGCGGGGGACGGAGAGAGCGGTGAGGCAGTGCCTGTGTCGCAGCTCCTGCAGCCCCGCCAGCTCTGGGTGATCCCACAGCAGACTGTCGCATTGGTCCACACGAGGCTGGGGAGGGACAGAACGGGGGGTTATGCTTCAGGAGTCCACATCAGGATTATGCAAACTTCAGGTTTTTATAATTTGTTGTTGCTAAATAACACCAATGATGCAAATAAATTACACTGTAGTTGATGTTGGTGCACAGTAATGTTTGTATCTTTGCCCGATATTTGCTCAACCATATCTGCCAATTTTGATATGATCCCAACATAACTTCTTTCCAAAATGTACATTTCTCACTTAGTGAAAAATAATGACTGATGCCAATTATTTGAGTGTGTGCCTCAGTCAAAGGTTTTGTATGCCGTTTCAGTATCCTTTATTTGCATGATCCTGTCCCTGACTTTATTTTTCCAGCCATGTCAACTGACATCCCAGCACTTCTGAGAAAGCATTTTTGACGGACAGCCAAACAGATTTCTCACATCCAATAACCAGTTATTCAGCTAGATATTAATATACACTTCCCAGAGGAAGGACCATGTTGAATGGCTCATGGACTGTGCAGGCAAAACAAACTTTCAATGGTCAGAAGACACCAACCACAGGACTTTTTTATTTTTCATTAAGACAACACTGAGCTAGGCCAGAAGAAAATTTATGCTTTTTACTGCATAGATGCTTGTCCAGCCCTCTTAACATCCCATGTTAAAAGCCAGACTAAACACTTCAACTTACAGCATAGTACTGGCACCCAGCTTTCCTCCTGAAGCCAAACATCCCATCAGGATCATTCTCCTCATCTGGTTCTGAGGCAGGGGACTGGACCTGAAGGAATTACAGGAGGAAAAAAACACCGACTTACCAACATGCAAACAGTGGAACAGCTGTGTCCCAGGCAGTCATACAGGAAGATGTACATTAGTATGTGTTTAATTAACAGAAACGGAATGCATACTCAGATAAAAATTACAGAGAAACAAAACTGTAAGGCCTATTTTTTAAGTGGGCCAAACTGGAGCATGTAGTGGAAATTCATTAAAATGGAAGTGACAAAGGATACCCAACATTAAGTCATGTGTCATTAAGTAATGTCATTTACCATAGTAGCCATTCACACAGCAGGAACTTTAACTGACGAGACTCAGATGAAGTGTTTTTGCTCAATGGCTGGACACTGACCTGTGGGTAGTCCTCCTCCCCAGAGCTGTGGAAGTCGTACTGCTTGATGTCACTCTTGTTGATGGCAGACCGGTGAACGGTGTGGGACTGCTGCCGGAAGACTTCCAGTTTCGCTTTCTTCTGGTATTTCTTCTTTGGTCGAACAAAGTCGAAGTGAGACTCTTCCTTAATCGAGATGTGATGCGGACGCTGCGGAAAGACATACAATTCAGCAAACCGGAAAACTCTTTCAGTAACAATAAGGTGATATCCTCAATCAGGACAAGACAGTGGTATGCATACAGGTTTAAATAACACACCCAGTGAACATGTGTGGTTGATCACAAAAAGCTCACACCCCCTGGAAAGGGCCACAGCTTGGTTTGTGCTTTTCAGATTTAAACCTGTTCAATTTGTATTTTTTATAATGAAAATTTACCTTTGTTTTACTTTCCATTTTGTGGCGATTCCCATTTGGCAGTGAGATTGGAGAGCTGTAAACACACTTCTCTGGCCGGGGGATGGTCACCTGGTTAAGGATTTCCCCTCCAAAGTCACCCATCTGATATCTACAAACACAAAAACAAGCATAAATGGAAGAAAACACATTATCATAGATTCATCACTCAACGCTGCACATGAACACACTTAAACAACTGGGACAAGCCAATCACTTTAGCACTATTCCTGCACATTAGCAGCTGTGTGATGAAGGCTATAAATTACTCAGGGGAACCAGCCCTCCGCTCTGACAATCTACTAACACAATGTCAGCGCTGCTCTGTACTGCCATATATCTCTAATTGACTTGTAGTACTGCAAGAAAACAAGGTTACATATAACCCTGTAAGATGGAAGGAAAAGGACACAGATGCTTCCCTGTGCTTTAGCATGTTAAAAGGTCTCTTTCATTGAAGATTCAACTATCTACTAGAGCTTAACATCCCAGATTTCTTTAAGACCCCTTATTTCTTTTATAGTAAATACTGTAACAATAAATTTGTCCAAAAAACATTTACAATATGGTGTCTTAATCAATGTTTTAGCTTAGGGACACTAGAGACCTCGTTTACTGTCTGACTGAGGACAAGGTCAATGGAGACACACTCAAGATTTATATACAAACCCTGAAGATCCTTTCTGAATTTTGAGTGTAGAGTAATCATAACCAGTCAACCATAGACTACAAATTTTACAGAATTGACTCATTTTATTAAAAAGATAAATCACAACTGTGGAAGGCAACACAATTTCTAGATTAGCTGACCTTTTCTCCACCACCTCCAAGGTTAGATGCAGCAGCTCTCGTTTGGACTTCTCTCTCCTTTTGATCATCTCCAGAATAGTGACTGCTGTGCTGAACTCCCTCCTCAACTTCAGCATCTTCTCATAGGAGGCCTCGTCATTCTTGCGGTTCTACAGTCCGAGAAGATGATTATGGGATGTAAGGGCAAATCACCCAATGAGACAAAACACAGAACGTGAAGTCTTCTTGAAAAACCTTAGCTAAACTTGGTTATTTGAGAAATTATTGCCACTGATCTATTTCACTCTCCTTTTAAAATTCCCTAAAGACATAGACATGCATTAGAAGATGAAACGTAAAAACTGTGTTTGGTTGAATGAAGCAAGTGGACACTAAAACGGCCTTTAGAAGGCGGATTTAGTGTTACTTCATACATCCAACCAAAAACTTTCCTGGGTTTTACTATGGAAATCTGTTCAATGAGGTATAAAACAACGGTCTTCAAAATAAAATGGGTTACTCAAAATCATTTTAAAACACACAAATCCATTTTTCACCCCCATGAGAACAATATAATGTGGAGCAGGCACTGTCACTGCTTCCTGAGGGAGACTAAATTGGCTGAAATGCACTGCAGAACAATATAAATACAGATAAAAGCCATACTTCTGTCTCCTCCACAAAACAGTATTTGATAGGGCACTTTGAAAATAAAAGCTGATAGTCTGCTTCATTTAGGCATGTTATTTGCCCTTTTTTAAGCACTTTATATTCTACCTACACCCCCTCCCCTTTACAACAATCCCCAAAATATAAGAGTGGGCTCTTGCCTTCCTGGTCTGCATTTTCTCAGTCCTCCGCCGGAAGGCCACGTAAGGGTCATTGTTGGTGGAGCCGTCCCTGCTCTCCTGTTTGATCTGGGGGGTGAGAGAGGGCCCCCGGCAGTTCTTCCTCTTCCTCACCCAGTAGTCATAAACTGACTTCAGGAGGTAGTCATCCTCATTCAGCAGCAGTTTGGCTTCTTGAAGAGTGACAAGCTGGAGGGAGAGTGAGAGAAAGAAGGGAAGAGAAAGAAGAGGGAGAGAGAAACAGAGAAAGGGAGTGAGATGGGAAAGAGGTGAGTGTGAGTGGGGGACAGAGAGAGAAGGAAAGTAGAAGAGGGGGAGAGATGACAGAATGAGGACAGAAGAGAGCCATTAGAATGTGAGACAGGTGGGGCAAAGAGAAGACAATTCAGTCTCTTAAAAAAAAAAAAATCTGTGAATTATGTACAGAAACAAACTGGGAGGATGGGACAACAATGTGTAATAGCAGAGATCAGATAAAAGGATACCTGGTTGGCACTGGCTTTCTCCAGCCTGTCCATCATCGTTTCAAATTGGAGTGGTTTGATCTCCATCTTCCTGTTCAGCCTGTTGAGGAGGGTTTCGTCCTCTGAGTCCATGTCATAGTCAGGCTGCTCATTGTCCAGACTGAACGCTGGAAGACAACATGGAAAAGCATTTGGGTTAATGACACCCAAACAGTGCATACAATATGCTTCATTCAACACAGCAAAGCTGCAGAACCCGGGTCCTTGAGGGCTAGGCTAGTTTCCGTCCTCATCTCTGAGCATGTCAGGGGGTTAAACAGAGGAATAAACCAGTGGTAAATGCAGTGCTCCACACCTCGAGAGTAGTAGCCCTTCATTAGAGATGAGCAGCATGTCAGGTGGTGTACAGAGCACCATCACAGCATAAAAAGGGAGGCACACACTAGCACACCCCACGAGCTGGAAGTTTACTCACGCTGAATGTGGATGAGCTGCTTGGGGATCCGGAACTCTCCCTTATACAGCCGGTCATAGTAAGTGATGTTACTCTCAGCCTCTGGGACGGGGATGACCATGCTTTCCTTCTTCTCCCGGAACACCTGCTGGGCTGATATGGCTCTCTGTAGATGGTGTTCCTGAGGCAAAGAAACAGGGGCACCAAAGAAATACAGTTACTCACTACATGTATCAGACCTAAGAATACACACTGAACTTTGAGGGCTACTAAGCCGCCAACCACTGAGGAGGAGCACGATGATGGCAACAATGAAATCAATACCCATAATTCAGAGAAAAAGCAGAGTAATAACTGACACTTAGCAGTCATCTGTAGGCTTAATTTCAAATGAACACTACAAGGCAAACTACTGATCAATTTTCAGAAAACTGTTCTAGCCACCTTTTAAAACATTCACAGTGGCATCATGTTCTCATGGTTTAGAGCTGAGGGCTTTGTGGGTCAGTAAGGGCTGAAACAACTGTCAAAATGTGTTCTGCATTTCAGCTGTATTCACTGAGGAAGCAGGTGATGTTCCTTATCACAAGCAGTCAGTTTGTTTCTCCACAATAGGCCCATTGTAAAGATATCTTCAATGCTTGCACTTCGTAAGTATACAGGTGAAGACACCCATTTATGAAGTAAATAAAGGAGCTTTCAAGCAAGACGTATATTTTATGTGGGTGTACAGAGATTCTGCAAATTCCTTGAAGGCTGTGCAGAATAACTGTAGTCGTTACGAATGTAAAATATAATTTTTTTTCCTCCCCGAAATTACAATCTTATTGTGTGAACAGCAAATAAGTGAAGTGCGACGTGACATGAAGGCAGTCTTAGCTAAACTGTCAGGTTCAGTTTTACAATGTCAAATAGTTGCTACTAGGAGTAAGTAATTACAAATTAGGGATTGAGAGAAAATATGAAGAAATCAATGTGTATAGCAACACTGGCACGATTTTTTTTTGCTAGTGGCACAAATCTGTAAGTCACTCTCAAAGCAAACGCGTTCAGCCTGGTGCCTGTTCAATTCTGTTTTTGTAGCCCTCTAACGTTACGCAGTCTAAACTACGAATTACAGCATGCTGTACTCTTGAATCAAACAAGAAACAGTTTATTCCTTACGGACTACGGTGCTCAAATCTATCTGTGTTTACACACACACACGTAAACTAACCTACGTCACAAGCACAGTTATGTCAAGGATAGAGCATACTATGAATGGAGGGGCAACAGCATCCCTGCCGAATATAATGTATCCGTAAACAGTTTAACTACGAAAGAGCGCAATCCTGCTTACGGCTAGCCCCAGATTCAAAGCAAAGCGGCTGCATTTACTTTAACACGAACACCACGTGATCGATGGCGGGCTTTAGCTGGCTAGCTCGTTACGCAAAAAAGCTGAATCGGTTAATGAACGTAGCTCCTAACTTCACGTCTAAACTTGAATTACTGTGTTTCTTACGTAAATTGCGCTACGTAAGAATAAACGATAGATATGGCTAGTACAGAAAACTGACAAAGCTCATCTCGAAACAACTAAGAACCCGGGGAATCACAAAGCGACATACGCATATTTACATACGTCACACCATTATAAAGAGGCTACTCTACGTGAGCTGCTTTAAATACGCCATCAGTGTAAAAATTGCGGTCTCATGTCACGATTTGTTACGCTATCTGCGTAGAAAGCAGGGCCTGTTGTATACTTAGACCCTGACTACGCAAGTATTTTGCCGTTAGCACGTAGAGAATACCAACACCCAGTTTTACTCGCAAAATAATATTATATCGAAAATATCTCCCCTACCGATTCTTCTTCTTTTTCCATCCCCGTTGGCATCTGCGGGACAGCTCGGTTGATGGAGACGCAGTCATTGAGGTCCGGAAGGTCTCTGTTGCGGTATATGGGGAGAGGTTTGGCGGCGTCTAGCGCTCGCGCTCGGAACGATAGTTTACTCATTGTTTTCGCCTATCACAATAACACAAAATGTGGAGGAAACATTTATCCTGCCAGAATTCAGTCAAAAACGCGGTCGAAAACCACAGGGGATCCGATTCTTTTCACCACGGTCGGACTCGTGGGCTCCCATTGGCTCGGAATCCAGTACGATGAACCATTTCTTGTCGAGTTTTACTGGTTTTAAAACCTATTTTCTGTCGGTCGATCCGCTCCCTGCGCCATGGAAAACATGGCGGACATTTCCACACAGCGGCAGAGTGATCCCGACAGCCAACGCGAGACATCCGAAGAACATGGGCCGTGTCGCTGCGCGCGCAGCCCATGCAACATGCAACAGAAGCGCTTTCCTGCGAATCATACGTAACATGCAAAGCAGACGCGCAAGGACCACATTAACATGCGAGTTACATCTGACTGGCACCTGTGTGCCTCGATGTGAAATAATTCCAGCATACTGCATATTCATTTTGCAGAGGGCAAAGAGAAGTTCCTTAAGCATGGTGAATACAGCTTAATATAACTGTTGTAAAAATAAATAGAAAAATACTCTGAAAATATCCAAGAAACGACGCTTATTCAATTAAAGAATAACATTTAATAAAAGTATTTATTTGTAACTGCAAAAATGCATGTATACAAACTCGGTCCAGAGCATGTAAATGTCTTGTAGATATGGTTAAATGATTCAGATTAATATCAAATATCGCAAATATCGAAGTCGTACACCTGAATAGCAAACAGAAGAATTAGAGAAAGCCAACCTCCGTTTCCTTCAGTTAGTTTTTGAAATGCCGATCAAAGTGTGTAACTTACAGCAAAATTGTTTTTACTCAGCTTAAATCTATTTACAATTTGTCTGTATTATTTTATATTTGTGTGTTCACAGGGTTATATTTAATTGATGAATGCAGAGGGGCATTATAAACATATCTTGTGATATTACGAATTCGCTTTTTCCAGCATCTCACCTCTCAAAGATGGACCCCACCTTCAGGAGAGTTTATTTTAGGTGTCAAGGAAACACAATGAATGACAATATGGAGTTTAGAGTACATATATCCTATATTACTAAATTAAATTCACCCTAATTTCCCCACATCTTTTTGCTGATCATCTATTAGTTTAACCAAGCTTGTAATGTTATTCCTCTGCCTATTTTTGACTCTGATTAATTTGTGGACATCTGTGAGTACCTCATGAGTACCGTCTCCTCTGCATTAGAAATAACCAGGTTCTCAGAGTGGCTTTTCACAAATTCACTATTTTTTTCAATTTTGAGGAAATACTGAATTGGCAAAATTTACTTTACACAATATGCAAATCATTCCAGTTGTTATTTCTACACCTATATGACAGCTGTAAGCTTTGCCCCCTATAAATTGGGTTGTATCCCAGAAAATATGTTCACTGATAAAGACAGATATTGAGCAAAAGAACAGTCTGTCTTTAGGACTTTTTGGTTGCTCTGACATAGTATGGCCTCATGTGAACTCAAAATAACAGGGGCCTAAAATAAAAATGTGATTTCCAGAAGACTTCCAATATAACCAAAGATAATTTATGACAATGAATAAAACCTAGGTCACGATGGGACAGCAGTAGTGTACAAAGCCAAAGTTTTCGTAACATTTGTCTGAACTCTTGCTAACATAGTACATGATGGAGCTGTAGTCTGTAATTAGTAGCCCGGAGTACCACTAGTTCCTTACAGATTTAGAATCTATGACAAAATACTGAATATTTCATCATGATGATTGGCATAAAGGCAAATTCTTTGTACATGACAAAAAAAAATGCAGCTTGGGAGACTTCATTTTAAAAGCAGTTCCCTGTTTGTTAGAACTTTTGAATTCAAATCACATATAAGGATATTCTTGTTCAACAGGGTTAACTAAACGGTACATTTCATTGCTTTGTGGGTGCAATAGTTTTCCGAGTCTAGATTCTGTCTGTCACAATTGGGTGCCATTTATTTGTTTCGGATCCCAGTTTGACCATGTTTGCTAGGAACAGTCACATCACCACCGGTGGACATGATAAAGAGCTCAGTTTGTTTCCTGTGGGAAGAACCAGAATCTTTTTCATGGTGAACTAATAGTGTCTCTTTGTTGGGATGTCATACTACGAGTTTGCATATGTCATGGGATTTATTTCAGCTCACATGATGCTGGTTGCAATTTTAATGTCAATACAGTTGTTAACTGTTGGTACTGTGATTGAAGCATATTATAGAACATAGAGGTGTTCTCTGAAAAAAAGGATGTGCAGTCTACCTTACCACTATCATTTAGCATTTATATCTCATTGGAGCTGGAGATTTTTTTTTATTTTCTGGATGAAGTCAAAAAGCATTTCCTAACAGACCCCAAGGGAAGTGTTCAGTTAGACACACCCTGCATACAACCCCAGCAGAGCAGATTTATAAAAGCTTGGTACCTGTTTCCCAGGGTTTTTTCCCCTCATAGAATCACCCTGGTTGCCTTTTAAAGGATCTATTTATTGAAAATTAAAGTTTGTGTAAATTACTATTGTTAAGTACTAATTAGTTAATAATAGTTACTCATCAGTTAGTAACTGATAACAGACCAACAAATGAGAGAAGTGTTCTTCGTAGACTTGTGTCCCTGTACCCCTGCAAGCAATTGCTATCAGTTTTATGCTGTCAGCTTTAACATTGCAATGTTTTATGCTGTGTTTTTGTTTGAAAAACAATTAATAGCGATGACGCTTTTTGTTGCTAAGGAGAGAAGCCTGATGATCCCAGGGCAGCCCTTCCCAGCACTTTGTTCTGGCTTCTTTCAATCAAGATTGCTTTGCTGGAAGAAAACCAATCATGTTACATAAAGCTGTCCTGATAAATCTGGCTGACTCATGAAGACATTGTTGAATGCTGAGGAATGGAGGAGCCTCATCCAGAGACAGACGTGAAACTCAAAATGGGTGTTACCACACAGAACTGAAAATCTCCCTCAAGTATAACAATGATCAGTTAATCAATGAATGCATTAATAAAATTAATGGCTGACCAATTTATGTATCTAGTATCTATTTTTCATACACAAACTAAGTTTTATTAACAGGATATATTTACTCAATACAGGATTTATTGCATAGTATATTTATGTAAATTTAGACACTAAATAACTCAGTATGAATTGCTACATTGGCAGAGAACAGAAATGAATGAGCTTAACACATCAATCTCCTAGAGTAAATGATATACTGTAGCTATGTAGCTGTGCAGTGTGACTGACAAATGACCTTCAAGCTCATACAAGCAGGACTAATTTGATTGTACTGGCACTGTCGTGCAATACCCAGGAGCTGGTGTGATAGAAAGGATGTCTTTCCTCCTACATGCAATTTAAGCATGATGAAATGGCATTTTTCGGCCCAGGAGAGTGTGATCACCTGAAAATGTCTGGCCTTGGTTTAAAGAAAGAAAAAAAAAACTAGGTTTGCTCTCGTTTTTTTCCACGTATATGACTAAGCTGTGTGTCCCAAGAACCAGCGATTTCCTGTCAGATCAAACACATGTCCCGGTGCAGGTGAGCAGCTGCATGCATTTTGTGTGGGGTGTTAATATAGATATCCAGCAGAGTGCTTAGAGAAAAGGAAGAGCAGACCTGAACCCAGATAATATGATAGCAAATCCAAGGCAGTGGCTCTCTGTTCTTGTCATTGTTCAAGACCAGCGTTGTCCACTCCCAGTCCTGAGGGTTTCAGAGGGGCCTTCAAATAGCAACTGATCAACACCTAGAACAACAGGTGACTCAAGCCCCCAATCAATCTGTGGCTCCAGGTAAGTAATATCTGAGCTGAAACCAAAAACAAAACTATGTAGTATGGAATAAATGAGTAAGAAGAAAGAGCAAAACCCCTTGAATCAAATGGACACTAATGGAAGGTCCTACTTCTCCCTGATTAGTTCCTTAACAGACACTCAGTTGACTTATGTAACTACTACTAAAAAAATATGGGTGCTTATATAAATAGAAGTAAAAAATATAGCTACTTAAAAATTAAGAAACCCTGGAAAGGGTCCTGTGCTGAATGAACAGGTGGTGTACTGTAATTGGTCTTGTGTTACTGACTTTATATTCACATGATGCAGGGGGTTGGTGTTTTGATTTATTTTAACTTATCACTTACCTGTCATTTTCTTACATACTGAGAAAGTCCCCATTTCTGGCAATGCTAAGATTTTCTTGTTCAAGTATTTGATTCAGGAAGTAATCAAATAGGACCATGCCATTCAGATAGGATATATTCAATACATTATAATTTTATTGCAAATGAATGCAATATAGAATTTGTTCTGTAAATCCCTTTGGAAATATTAAACACACCACAGTAAGATTTTAAACAAAGAAAGTAACCACACCTTTGATTACCTGTATTTTAAAGCACAAATTTCTAAAACTAAAAATAATCTGGCCTTAGAAACAGAGAAGAAACAGATATAAAAAGTTTTGATATGAAGATAAATATGTATAAATGGGTAATATGAACCAAAATGCCTCAACAACAAATAATTTCAAGTATAAGACCAGTTTAATTGTAACATCGGTGCAACATTGTTGAAATGTTACATCATTGCATGACCTGTAATGCTCACAATATTTACATTAAAATGCTGTTTACAAGAAATCATAAAAATCTAAGAAAACAAGAAATAATGAGCTCCAACACACTACTCCTAGCACCCACAGCAATGCTCTCCGCAACCAATGAAATCAAGTGCACAAGAATACTTTACAAAGTCAAGTGTAAAGTATTCATTGGTGAAAAAATATAAAGTTAGTTACATTTGGGGGAAAAAAACACTGACAACACAAAAGGGTTGGTCACACCAAACAAGATTAATGGGGGCAAAAGGTAGAGAGGACAAACAAACGCAAAGAAACCAACACGCATGCACACACACACGCACACACACACGCGAGTGAAAAGAAAAATAAATCGGAGCACACAAACATGTCAAAGAAAACAAATCATTTCAAGGCAACGGATGACTGTTTGAACAGAAAACATGCCCACCTTCAAAAAAAAAAAAAAAAAAAAAAGAATATGAAGTATAACACATCTTAGACTTTGTTTGTACATGGAAATTGGGTGGGTCTCCATGTCATTGCACAAAGCGCAGAATGAACTTTACCAGTGGCGCTGTAGTATCTTCTTGGCTATGGTCATGTGTTTTTGGCGAGATCTCCAGATGCATCATAGGATACGGACTTTAAAAGTGCTGGCCCGCTTTAAGATGAAACTGGCTCATTTCTGTTTTGCAAGACACAAATATATTTTTAATCTGACACATGCACTGACGTGGCCATATTGGATTTTGAGGGTGATGTTGCTTTTCGGAAAGACTTTATACAATTTCATTGAGTGTCTTGGAATTTGAAATACATTTCCCATTTTTAAAAAGCTTCACAGGATAGATACGCACCTACCACATTATCTTCATTCGATTTCTATTCACTGCTGTATTAGACATTTTTCTTTGTTGAGAGCTTCACTGGGAGTGTTTAACAGTCTAACGCAGCTAGTTCAGGTAGATTACACATTTATACCGGAGGGAAAAACTCTGGAGGCTAAACTCACATAGCGTATGCATTTACAAACACTCGTATAATGTCTGGGTCAGAAACATGCTTATGTAAATGTAACCCTGACCCTCAAAACACTCTCTCCTTAGCCCATCTCCCTCCACTACCATAGCTGCTTTTAGAGGAAGGCCTCTGATGCAAAGTTATGTGGGGGGGGGATGTCAGATTACTCAATTACTGCATTACTGCACCCTTCACTCATGTCATTCCCAAACTGTTGCTCTACACAGCTCCCAGCTCCACTTTACTCTGCAACCTGTGCTGTTAGCGGTAGCACCTCTTCTTTGTTCACAAACATTTGTTTTGTCAAACCTGGTCAGAACAAGTGCATCTGACACAAGCACTGGGCACATAACTTCTGTGGGAGAGAGTGGGCAGCCTAGCAGACAGACAGCCTTTGTCTTTGGACCCTCTGGGAAATGTCTGCGTTCCTTGAGCAATCTGAAGGGTTGGCCAGTTCCCTGAGAGCAAATTTCTGGTGCACTTATCACTTCACTTAGCTTCCTTATCAACCGTACAGATGTAACTTTCTACAGATTCAGGTTTCCTGCAGCTGAGCACAAAAAGTAACACATAATGTGAAATTTTATTACCTATCCCTCAAGATTTCTTAAATGGATAACCTTAGCTGAAGGTTTGTGGTGTATCCATTAATCTATTACATTTTAAAATCTGTATAAAATCTCCATCATCCTGCTTTTAGAGGTGCTTCTTAATTATTAGATCTACTAGTCCTTCGTCATAAATAACATGGTATTCGTGAGATTCTGAAATATAAGCATTTTATGAAATTTGCCAGTTTCCCTATAGAAGCTAATGGTTATCTCGCCATATGTCAAAATGCTTAAAGTAGTGATGTCATAAGAAATAGAATAATGCAAGTAATGGGTGTTTCCACAAACATATTAAATAAAGAAAAAAAACACATATACTTATTCACTGCTATTTGAAGAAAAAAAAAAGACTGTTCCTCTTGTACAAGAAAATACTCTAAGGCTTTTCAGAGTTTGTAACTCTTAAGTGTTATTGCCAACTACTATACTTCTATAACTACAAATAAATATGGAATACATTAATAATTTACCACAATAACAACATCAACAACATCAACAACATTAACAACGAAGACAAAAACAATTAAGGCCCCTAACTGGAGAAAACAAAATGATGAAATAAAATTCCAAAGCATCAATAAAGCTTTGGCCACTGGGCATTCTTGTGATTGATATAAGGCTTAGGTCATACACAAGGTCATGCTTCTTCGGGTAACTGCAACTAGAGTTTTAAAAGGTAAAGATAAATGAACCTGTATATTAATCCCAGTGTAATTGATTATTAGACTATGTTTATTTGTACTGGAGGCTCCAAACGCACATTAAAATTTGCTCTTGAGCCTTGCAACTCTGGACTGCAGAGTTTTCAAGGGCAAACCAAGAAACACCCACACTGGTTTGGAATGAAGCGACTAATTGCAATGGCTTCCCTGGTCATCTTTATGATGAACCTGTACATTACTCTGATTACTCACTTCACCCTGGCCCTACTATTACAATGCAGGGTTCAGGCCAAATAACACTGGTTTCATTTATTCAGCAGTTTGGAAGATAACCAAGTCTTATAAATGGGACTACAAGTTTAAATCTTTACCTTTAAAAATTTAAACTATCTACTGTTCTGTCAAAGCAGACGCATTTACTACTCAGAGGTCCTTTTGTAAATGTCCTATCTGATATTTGTATCAAAAATATTCAAGAAAAATAAGTGATTTACTTTGAAATACAAATAACTGGTCAATAGCATAATTTTTTAGTGTCCTTCCTTGGCATGGCTTGTTTCTTGGGTAACGCACACACGTGAAATTATGAGTCTCTGCACGTCACGTGAAAAAATACTATTTATGCAGTCAAAGAAGGTGTCAGAGAGTCTTTTGAACTTCACAAGAGCAACAGATGAACGGGAAAGGTCTCACGTGGCGTACCTTTTCAGGGGAGTCAAGTAAGATGCAGCCGGACACCTTCCAGCATTGCAGTGACCAATTTAAAGAGAAGCCCAGAAGCACTGTGAGCCGGTAAAGTTCATTCCTTTTTGACACACAAGATATACACTTATTGGTGTGACATGTCTGTCATAATTTAGGGGTTATACCATCATGCTGTTTCTCCTGCTGTTCAATACGAAAACAGCTTGTTTCAATTTAACCATATAAATGCTTTAGGCGGCATTTCTTTTTATTCATCCTGTTTTACACTGGTAGTAATATTGACGGTGTACTAAATAAAAACCAAAAAAAAATTGTACACTTCTTTCTGCTTTGTTTTCATACAATAAAAGTTAAAATGTGCATTAGGTACGCTTGTACATCACAATATTGTACAGTATATACATCATTTCTAATATCACCATGAAATTTCTGCATTGTCTATATACACATTGAAAACGTATCAGAAATATTTGGACTGTCTATCTTCTTGTATGCACGATTTAATTTTTTCTTTTCTTTTTTTTTTAGTATTCTAGAAAAAATAGTTCTTCAACAAGCTGTTGACAAATTGCAACCACTGTCTTAAACAGTTCTCTGACTGGTTCACCCAGCACCCACTGTGTCAGTCTGTGTCTTGGATGGAGGGTGAGGGTAAGGGGGTTGAAAAACACTGTACCACTTTGACTGCAGCACCAGGTGAGGGGTGGAAGTCAAGTCAGATGGTTGAAACTCAGTATGTACACAGTTCTACGCCTGGGTACTGGACTGAGGGCCGACACATTCAATGTTATCTGGAGATCTTCCTCCTCTTGGGTTTCGGGGGCTTCACCTGTCTGTCTCTTGGCGGCATCTGGTGAACCTGGGGTGGGAGAACAAAAAGAGCACAAAGACACATCAGTCTCCCTGTTGGCCATTTCAAAGGGAACCTGAAAGTTGTGATTCATCTTTTACATAAGCCATGATTAATATGTCATATAACAACACAAGGCACTCCGAGATTAATTTATCAAGTTATTATTTAAGGTAACATTGGTTAGCTTGCTAGCAAACAGCAAGCCAGATAAACTGTATAATTGAACTAAAGAGGCTCTCTCTTAAGGTCTGGGTAAAAGCTGACACAAGAAACAAAGTTATCAGTACATCAATGAATTGATACATAATAATACACATAAGACATATGATACATTGTACAGTTAAACAAAAGATAAAGGTCTTAGAACCACGCATACTCACACTTCCTGACATTTTGTCCAGCTCGCTCATGGTCACGTGTATAGCAGCTTCTAAATGATTATTCAGTTTCCCACCTCTGGAAAGAACAAAGAAATAAATACTATTAATGTTTTTCAGTCCCCATCATCCTCCTTCTCATTATGGGATGGGTGGGCAGCCCAAACCCCTGACCACAGCTGTGGAGTCCCCTGCTCTGAGGTCATGCGACTTACTTTATATTCCTCTTGGCAGCCCTGTTAAGTGCCTCCAGGTCTTCTGTTAGTGTCCTCAGCTTCCCTGGGTCCACCTGAGAGAAGGTGTGAACACAAAACCTTATTAGCCCACACCTGCAATCACTGAGGCTCTGGAGTGTCGTTGCTATGGAGAGAGAACTTCCTCAGTCACAATGAACCAGCAGCATCTGCAGACGCTGCCACCCCCACACCCTTATATCTGCTGCTCACACACAAGACAGGTATTCTCCTATCTTCATTCAAGAGGCTGTCTAAACCTCCTCTGTGATTTTTGTGGCATATGTTGTGTGGTTATGTAATAGAGGCAACTGTGCTATACTGGCTCACCCGGCTAACTTGAACTATCTTGGTTTCAGCTCCACAGTGGAAAAGGGGTACAAATGTCTGCTTTATCAACCTCACCCAGAACCATCAGGCAGTGATACCATTCTCCACTGCAATCAGTGAATAAGCTTAAGGTTTATGACGTGTCTTTAATCACACTCACAGCACCATTTGGGTTCTCCTCCGACAGGCCACACTCGCTGAACATGGTATGATTAATTAAATCAAGAGGCCTGACTGACTGTGCGGGGTTTATCGGGCCTGCGGCGAGGGGGGCCGTGACTCACCTTTCCCTGCTCGCTGTTGTGCAGCCCGGGGTTGTGCACCTGCTCCTCGCCCACCAGCTTGCTGTGCCACGGGGGGAAGCCCTTGATCTGACCCCAGACCAGCTCGCCCATGTGAAATGTCCTGGGGCGGATGTGCAGGAAGTCATTGGAGGCGGGCGAGTCCGGGTGGCGCAGGTCCTCCTCGCTGCTCAGGCTCTTGGTGTCGGAGGGGCTGGGCACGCAGCCGTTGTAGTGGCCGTTGTAGTGGGCGTAGTCCTCAGCCAGGGATCCCTCCAGGCTGGTGGAGGACGAGCTGGGCGACTGGTCCTCGGAGGCGGGGTCGTGCCTGTGCGGGCCCAGCGCATCCCCGTACACCCTGCCCATGGACAGGTGGCCGCCGTTCATGTGGGCGCAGCGCTCCACTGTCTGCTCCAGCCGCTCCTTGACGCTGACCGCCGTCCTCTGGCAGTTGTTGAAGCGGTAGCTGTCGTCGGGGAAGGTCTTGTCGCCGGGCGCCAGCGGCGTGTGCGGACGCTCGGCTGGGCGGGGCAGCGAAGGGGGCGGGCTGTTGAAGTTCTCCGTGCGAGGGCTGCTCCGGACGTGGGCGGAGCACTCCAGGAACTCCTCCCCCTGCCACAAAGCGTGGTGGCCATCCGTCCCCGGCACGGCCTCTCCTTCCCACTGCCTCCGCGGGGTGCCCGGGAACCTGAAATAGTCCTGAGCCTCCCTGCCATTGGGGGCGCTCTTGCCCTGGACCGAGCTCTTGCGGGGGCAGCCAGCCTGGGCTTGCTGCTGGCAGGGCTGCGGCCGGGGTCCGCCTCCTGGAAGGGGGGGTCCCGACGGCTGTGGATGACGGCGCTGACGGCGGGGGGCGGGTTGCCGGGCCCCCCTGCGGAGGCGGTGAAGGCACTCATGGCGCTCAGTGTGGGGACGGGCCTGCTCTGCGTCACGCTGCTGACCGTGGTGGTGATGACCACCTGCACTCCCTTACTCGCCGCGTCCACCACCGCCCTGTAGATGGCGTCCACCGATTTGCCCTCGTTCCCCGCCTTAGCCGGGCCCATGCTCTGGGGCTGCGGCTCGTGCAGGCCGTCCCGGAACTGTGGCAGGGGCATCCCTCCCGAGGCGTCAGGAAGTGATGTCATCCTGGACTGGGTGTACATCTGTGTACTGGGGGCTAAGACACTCTCGGGCACACTTGCCTGAAAAAGACAAGACAGAATACCTGAGTCAAAGATACTGATTCAGGAACAATGCTGCAAGCGCAACTGGTCTGCACCACAAACACAATCAACTGAGGAGAGACAGAAACCAGGAGAAGAACGAGTGCTCCTCTCCTCCGAGGCTCTGACTGACTGACCTGGAAGTTCTGGAAGAGGCAGGCCATGGGGCTGGGCGAGGAGTTGTGGGGAAAAGGCTGCGGGGCCTGGAACCTCGGGACACCCTGCCGGGCGAGCACGCCCTGGGGCTCCTGCTGCGGGAACATCTGGCTGTTGGGGTTCAGAGACTGGAAGTCGCCCAGCTGAGGGTTGTTCAGACTGCAGCTAAGAGCATTACCTGTGGGATCCCAGAGAGAGAGGGGTGGTCACGGTCAGGGGATCAAAGTAACAGCTGTGCTCTTAAAACTAGTGTTTACTGTACATTACTGTATTCTAATGTTCAACTCACAAGACAGAAGAAGAGAGAAAACCTATGCCAACCTGCAGCACTGCCCCTTGCCATGGCTTATTGTAAGCACATGTAGACAGGCGCTCCTTTTCTCCCTAACGACACACACATGCATCAGCAGAATCCTTCACTGATAGCAATGTGACCTTTGAAACATGGGGAACAGGTTAAGATGGAAAACACAGGTATGAAAGCAATGTCAGAATGTGCTTGGGATGAATCTCTGTTGACACTTTTTAGATCTAGCTTGATCTGCTCTGAATGGGTCATCTGAGGTGTATGTGTGGCACCATTTTGTTTAAAGTTCATGTTTTTTTCTAATACATCAGCAGTGAGAGGATGGACAAAAAAATACATTTACAGGATCACCTGTAAAAAGTTCATGATGCCAGGTTAAAGAGCAACACTGCACGCTGTTTGAATTCATCAGACTAAATTCTATTCTATTACTGGATTCTTTGGTGTTTGAATAAATTCAGAATTCACTACTTAATTTAAAAAGAAAACCATGCCCTCAGCAAGATTTTGAATTGAAAAGACAGCACATAGCCAAGCAGATACAAATCACTCTTGCAAGGGATCCACAAAGTTTCAGGTGACGAAAAAAGGCACAGAAAACTCACACAGCAAATCAGGACTCCATGCTGGGCAGAAATACAGTTAAATACTTAACCTGCTGCACAGCCCTCCTAATACAAGTAAGCATATGGCTTCTCCACAGCTGATGTCTCAGGCCAGGCTTGGCCCACTCAGCCCCTATTTTGAGTAATTAACCCATAGAGGGCGCTCTAAGTGTTGACTTTACCGTCCTGCTTGATTGGCCGTCTCTCCTCCAGATGGCACACGGTCTACTTCACGACTCCCAACAAAAGGCCCTTTCAGGAAGGCGCACTCAGCCGCGCGTCTGTGAGAACAATGCATCAACAGCACAGAAAGACGGAACAATCAAATGGATCCCGCATCTCATCTGAAGGGCCCCACTGCTCCATAAAACAAAAAGGATCAGCTGGAGGGGCAAAGCCTGGCTGCATCTGGGCTCTGTGACTGCCTCTGAAACCTAATTAAAAGGCACCTAAGGCTGTTCTTTGAGAAAATAAAACTGAGGGAAGATATTTGTTTGGATGCAGCCAGCATTTAGAAATCTGCCAGTAAAGGGCTTTCTATGTTGTAAGTGCTTGGTTCTTCATACTAAACACTTTTCCCAGGGTTTAACTGTCAGATAATTTATGTCAGATGATTTTATTTTTTTTCTACATTTTTTCTTCAAATTTCATCCTTCATTATGATAGAAATTTCAAAGAAAACTTTGTTGCACTGCATATTTTTTTCCCCATAGAGCAGCACTAGCTTCCCTTAGGTTCCCTTTCTTCATAATGACATGGAAGTCGTCACCTGGCAAGTGCTGCCATTTAGCAAGTGTGTTCAGGAAACGTCAGTTCATCTGACAGCCAGACGTGTCAGCTAAATATTTGTGACCCTGGTCTGTAGAGCTACAGCACTCCTCCAGACTGCCTAATTCAGTTCTACCAAGCTCTCCAAACAACAGACACAAAACAACAAATCAACCTATGATAATTCCATTTAGATCAAAGATAATGCCACACTAATAGGGAGACATCAATAGGAATATTACAAATAAATATACAGACAGACAGGTACTGAAGCCCAGGTAGAAATATATGTGCATCAGACAAGATATCACCAGACTGCGCTGTCTGCTTGTGTACCAAAACAACTTGCATCTGCACCAAGGGGAACATTAGCTTTTTAAAGAAAAAGAAAAAAAATCAGAAACATAAACAAAGAGGCCACTGTGACCTACTGACATTTTGATGATTTCAGACACCAATTTAAAAGATGGAAACCCACAGCTACTTTATTAGGTAAAATTGATCATTTGCGTGGTGCCCCTGTGTCAAAACAAAAACACACTGGTGTCACTGTATATCCATTTTCAGTGTGACGTGTGATCTGCAGCCTACGTAAGCAAGCCTGAAACAGCCCCCTATCCCCCCCGACTCATGAAGCAAATTCAAATACTGTTTTAAGAACACCGGTCCTGGAAGCCGGCTTTCAAATTCGATTAAAAAAAAAAAAAAAGTTTAACTGTCATTTTCAAGGTCTGCCACTTTCAACACTGTTTCAGAAATGACCCACTTTCTCCCATGAGTTCCTTCAATTCAAAAGTGAATCTGAATGGCTTGAAAAAATGAGTGGGAGTAAATCCATATGCTAACACTCACCCCCTGCCCCAAGGCAGGTGTGTTTAAGCTTCAGAGGCGCATGTCAAGGAGAGACACTGTTGACTCACCATCCACAAACAGAGTAAAAACTACAGCAACAAAACAAGACTCATTCCAAACCTGCTATGTAGGCAGCAGTAGAGAATAAACTTGGAAAATACTCCAAGCATCTATGTGAGATGTTAATTTATCTTAAAAACTGATCTGTTTATTTTGTCTCTATTTTGTCAAATTTTATGGTAAGTTTCGAGGCCTTTAAAAGAGCAGTTGATAGCCACATAGAATAGCTAATTCAAGTTATTAGCCAATCCCTGACTCTAAAGTGAAAAAGACCTAAGTTCAGGCAAAGCCCAAGATACCTATTAATCTTCAACAGACACCACTAAGACAACAGACATGCCATCTCCAGCATTCCCTACACCAACACATCCAACGTTAGAATTGTTTATATTAAGACTTTCCCATTCTACAGGTATGAACCTTCTTGACCTTATCACTGGAAACCATCCCAGGGTGAGGGAGGAGGGGGGCAGAGCAGAACAGTGGGTGTGGCAGAAGTGCATTGGACACTCTCCCCCACCGGAGAAGCACTCTCCCCTCTCCACACTGTGGGGTCAAAGCAATGATATGTGCTGGGCTGGTGGAGGCTGAGATGTTGAGCAGATCCTGTGCCAGGATGCGGAGGGATGGCACCAAGAGGGCCAGGTATAGACAGATTGCTATGGCTAATCTTAATATATTGGAGCAGGGGCAGCTGTTCCTGTCCTGCGTGGGGGGAAGGCAATGCCCCCTGCTGGTCACTGACCTTGCAGTGACCCGCTACTGACAGTGAACACACCCTGACTACTACTATCCTGCTTCAGAGACAAGGCTTCATTCGACACAAATCCCATTGGCTACGGCCCTGAAAGAGGGAGGAGACTGAACTGCATACAGTGTCAAAAACCTGAGGTCTTTTCTGGCTAAGACACTGAGCTATTAACATCGAGTAAAAAGTAAAGAATAGAACTTTTCCCTTCAGGTCTCTGATGCTGTGAACAAACATTGCGGGAACCAGATTTATCCATTCCTTCATTTTCTGCCGATTACAATTTACAGCTGGATAAGTAGAGGGGAGCTGCAAATCATGTGGACTGAAGTGGAAAAATGTATCACTTGCCAAATATGGAAATACACTGCATGAATCACAGAAGATATAAAAATACAGAAAAAGGAGTGCAGGTTGAACATTTTTCTTGAAAGTTCCAACCTAGCTTCCATCAATGGTATGTTGTTCACGATGAGTCTTTGCGTTGCACTGAATTTTAGGGCACTCAGCATTAGTCACCTTTCCACAGTATCATGTCAACAGTATCAGCGAAGGCATGACATCTCTCACAATGTAATCAGACAGAATACAGATCAGTTAGTTTCAGGTACAAAGCCCCATGCGCAGACACATTCAGCACCAAACGATAACAATCCAATTCTCCAACATTTCTGAGACTACCGAAGCTTCAAAGCATGGTTTCAGAAAGTGAGGTGTACAGTATTAGATGGAGATGAAGGTAGAGAGCAGTAAGAATCTTCCCCTCCTCCAGAGAACTGCCATGAACAGCACCGTGTGATCAGCAGAATAAAAGCAGCAAAAGCCACCGTTTTGAAGGGAAATTTGTCACACAAGTGTGATGCAAGAATTGGGAGATGTGTCACATTTCATGCATCTTCAATAAGTAAAAGATCCCTGCTTTTAGTTGTATCTAAGATTTTATCTGATTTAATGAGGGGGACAAAAAATCAGAGTATTACTTTTTTTGAGGCTTGTACCAACCACTATGGAGTGAAAAAAAAATCTGTATACAGATTACAAATGATTTGAAATAATACTCATTTCAGAATATTCATTTCTGTTGATGCATATTTGCTGCTGTCTATTGCTGATCTGCTAATTAAAAAGTATACCAAGTAAAATATGATTTTATATATATATATATATATATATATATATATATATATATATATATAATCATAACAATAGTAACACAGTAAGTAACAAAGTAAATAATAAAAATATTAACACACTGAGTCTAACACTTACCAAAGATGGTGCCTGCTAGATTATCTGATAAGTGTCCAGAGTTTCCTGAACATTCTCATAATGCTTTGTACAAATTGTGTTTACAATGTCTGTATAACAGTTGATATACCTGTCAATATCTACCTTGTCAATATTCTTTCTTGTCACATTGGGAAGAGAGCTCTTTAATGAATCCTGGACTTTAGGACTCTGAGAACTGAGTGTTGCTGGCAACACACCACTAAACTTCTGAGTTGACAACATGGGAAAGGTGCCCTCATTCCTGAAATAAAACAGATTGGGCAGACAATCTGAAATGGCCAGATGTGACTAATAGTGACATTTGGGAGTATTTTTTCATCTTTTGGCTGGAACAAAAGGGAGATAAGGAACTTTAAGGGAGCATAACCATAAAATCATCTCCATAGTAACAAAATGACACACTGCGATTTTTTGCAAGAAAAATGACAAAGAAACATTTTTGTCAAGGCAGATATGGAGCCCACACCATAAAGCATAGCTGCTTCTCACCACTGCTGATGCTGTGGAAACTGTCAGTTGTTCCTGCGTTGGCTGTCAGGGCCAGTCCTGAAGAACAGCAGAGGCTACACAAAGGAGATCACATTTTTTTCTGTTTTTGATTTTCATTTCACTCCAATAAGTGCACTGTGTACAGTTGCTAGCCTGTTGTTTTTTTGAGTAACCTGGAAACCGGCTGTGTATATTTCTCAGTCTGAGACCGCCACAGACTTACAAATACAGCGACTGGCTTGATATTATGTTTTACAACACTAGCTAGGCACTATTCATAAGATGCATCTTCTACATACCTTAATCAATACATTACAAGGTGAGGTAATGTTTAAACTTCTCCTAAGGACAGGAAAACTTTTTTTTACTTTTTTGTGGTTTTGAAAGACAAGAAAGCTCTTGCTTTGCAAATTTAACCATCTTAATGTTATGGTATAAATATCAATACTCTTCAAAGGGACTGCCTACCACACCCAACCATCCCCTCACCTGCCATGTTACTGTTATTTTAGCAATGGTATTTTGGTACAAATTTTTGTGTCCCTAACATTAAGCATGAATACAGTAAGACTGTATTCTTACTGCGAGGGACTGTGGCTCCCTTTGTAGACGCAGTATGGTTTAGCTCTAATTCTAACAGTAGAGAGATGCATGGAGTCTACAACAGTCTTCTTCAAAAATGCTCTGAAAAAAACTATGCTATCTTCGCTAAGTGTTATTTTTTTTCCTTTTTTCTGAGAAACCAAAGCCTCATTCCATGCTGTTAAAACAGACTGAAATAAAGGGACACAAGGGACTGAGGGACACTCATCCAAGTATCCCTCCTCCCATTTCCTAAAAACATTGGAAGAAATGCTCATCTTTCTGTCCAGCATTTTAAAGCAACACGGTTTGCTCAGTGTGCTACCACCAGCTCCCCCACTGACTGCGACTACCCATTGAAGTAGGCCATTTTGCAGAGCACCTTCAAATACTGACAAAATCAGCCAGGAGGAAGCCCTGTCAGACGCGGGTGACAAGCAGCTGCCATTTTCTGCGGCTGACACTGCCGCACGTTCGCAGATTGGAGAGGAGGTGGCAGAGGGCACAGCACGATAAGGGAGCGTTTGACGCCAACGGTGCAGTCCCGTGCTGCCGCCGGGTCTCTCACAATGGCAGACATCATTATTAAAGGAGGGTCTTCGGAGTCAGAGGAACCCCTGTATGAAACTGCATCTAAGACAGTACAAAAGCAACACAAACGGCTTTTCTGTCCTTTTCAACCGGCACTGGCCATTATGATTTCATTTCAATAAACAGCATAAAGAGTTTCCTTCAGTTTTTGGGACTGACAGGGACTGCCAGCTATGTACATGCATTTTAGTAAGTACACTCTGTAAAGTAGTCACATTATAAAATAAAAACAGAAGCAAGGTCTTTGGCATTAGGCGCTAGGCAAGCGTTATTGCAGACAAAATAGTCTTCTGTTGTTGAAAAATATATATGCGAAGAAATAAAATGTAAGTCCGATGAACAACAACAACAAAAACATCATTCCTGAGGTCGCAGATATGTTCTGTGATGATTTTTGCCTTGTGTGACATTTTTAGTTTTTGTCAGAGATCTTGCAGATGTCTAAAATAGGTCCCTTTTTATTTGGCAAATTTGCAACAGCTGAGAAAACATTTCCAGTCTGATTGCTCTGTGCTGATATGAATTTTTTTTACATGTATACTTTGGAACAACTATGAAGTTCACATTTTTTGTGAAGGCTGCTGGGTTTCTTGAACAGGCTTGGAGAGAGGGGAAGAGAAGAAAAGAGATGTTCTGGGGTTCTGAGAGTTCTCCACCATGTCATTATTACTGCAGCTACTACAGTTCAGCAAATTAAAATTAAAAATCTAAAATTTAAAAGAAACTTGTTTCCTTCATCTTCACCTCCAATGTCCGCGATAATGACTTCTTTTACATCTCTCAAACACAGATCTTTAAGTTAGGCAAACCTTTTTCTTAAAAAAAAAAAAAAAAAAAAAACTGGATGCAATGGCTGGTTCTTCTTGAATTTACTCCTACTGTAAAATTCTCCCCTCTTTAACCTACTTTCAGAATACGGATGACATCACAGTCCACGGCTGCAGCAATATCAAGTATTACTTCAAAGCCCACAGCACTGACAGCATGCCCTTCTCTCTTTACTCGATTATTTCCATAAATTAGTTAAATATTTAACACACTATTAAATATTCACAAACAAACCGCGAGCACTAGCCTTTGTCAAAGCACTGACTCTATCCTGTTTTGGTCAGAAACTGTTCAAAATGACCTCTCCAAGAATGATTGACCCACAATGCCTTTAAATGACTAGTTCCATTAACTTTAAAACTGGATTTCTTACAACATTTTCCTAAAATAAAATAATCTGGGAAGCAGTGGTGTAAAGTCATCTGTAATGACAACGACATTGAATGAAAGTAATTATTAACATTATGGGCATGAAACTGACAATTAAAAATAGACCAAACTAAACCTGTAGTGATACTTATATGGTAATATTAAACAACAAAATAAAAGGATGCTATTTATTTCCATCCAAAGATAAAATGCGTAACCTGACAGACCATTCAGGCTCATTTAATAGTCCCCACATACTGATGAAAAGCACCTTCTATCTGATACGGAGGGAAGATTAATACCTGTAATATACTGGGAAATATCTAAAAATTCATTTTATCATCTAAACTTTGTCAAGTGCTTCACAAAGCAATGCAAGATTAGATTGCCGCGCTAAAGAACAATTTATAGCGAACACAATTTCTGTTGTGCATTCACCTATATATTTTTTCCCTATTCTGCTTTCAATTCCCCTATTCAAAACTCAATTTTAAACCTTCTAAAAAGTTTTCAAGCTTCTGCTAAGAAATAAGGTGGAGTTATATTGAGAAGCGAGAGGAAATCCTGACTCTAAAACTGTTCTAGTGTTCTGAGTCTCAAAATGACCACACCTGCAGAGGGATGATCCCTTTCACTGTCCTCACACGATGGGTCCTATTTAAGCAGTGCCATCACAGCTGGTAAACACAGATGCAAGTGACTGGTACTGGTATCAGAGAGGCATGCAAATAAATGTTGAGACTTTAATGATGCAAGCATGATGTAAGCAGCAAATGGGCTGGGAATGACTTGAATGAAATAAAGGTGTGAAAATAATGTGACTCTGCACTGGACAGTCAGAACACCTGCCACTTCCTTGGTAAATAAGCGTTTGCCCCATCGCTGTGGTGTGTCATGCCTCACAGGATAATGGGAGATGGTCCAATACAATAATACAGGCATACCCTGTAATGCACAGAATCTTTATAGCATGAATTTATCAAATTCACTTTTTTAATTCATTCAAAATGAGGTTCTCAATTAGTTTAATACTTACTTAAAAAAAACCAGTCAATAGTTCACAAAGTTCACACCATACTCAGCGAAGAGTGTTTTTAGGTAGAGTATAGCTTTTTTTAAAAAGATGATTGTTCAGTTATTTCCAGTAATGAAAAAAAAGAAACCAAAGGAAATATAAATCAAATGGAGTGCACAGCCCTTAACTGCAGTTTGCCGCTTCCTCTCTGCTTTCTTTGATAACCAGATGAATTTAACTCTTCAGTTTAATAACCTGACCCATTCTGCCTGAGAAAACATTAACATCGTTTATGTTTATCTGTAGCAGCATCCTTATTAATTCAGTGTATAAATGCTGACCTGGACCTATCTCTTGTTCAATGAGGGTACGCCTGAATTACAAGACACTGAAGCAACAGCATTCAGTAGAGGCTGGAATTCTGTCGCCACTGTTGTTTGTGCACAAGTCTAAATAACTAAGCAAAGGGTTTGCCGTTTTCCCTGTGACTTGCACAGCATTTTGTAGTTGATTTTATTGCCCTATGAAATCAGAATGCCATGTGTCCCAAATGCTATTTATACCCATGGTGCTAGGAAGCACACGTGTGCTTGCAGCAGAAGGACATCACACCCCCTGGAGTCACAGGGACAGAGTTCCCAGTGCTAGGGACCCTGGGGGAGCTTTTCCTCAGAGGGTGCGCTTTGTGGTTTTGAGGGTGTCGGGTCTGATTCCTATTCAGGCCCAATTGGTTACACTTGCTTATTTTGTTATTGGGAGTACAGAACAAACTGCAATGTTGTAAGATTTAATTCCATTCCTCACAGCCTGGCAGACACAGACATACTACTTACTTATCCATATGTCCGTATGCCAAATGTGTGAAATTCATGGCGCGTACAAAATCTGCGGGACAAACCTACCACCTACAATCTAATAACCTCCCCCACAAAAGACCATGGCAGGATGTTCAGCAAATCCATAATCTCCTGTGCAGTTGAGCAAAAACCTCCCTGGATGTATCTGTGTTCAGTTTGCATGAAAGCTGCAGCTTACCCGTTTCAGAGACGGCCTGCGTGCAGCTGCCTCCGTTGGTGCTGGGGCCCATGGTGGCCACGGCGACCTGCCCCAGGGTGTGAGGGTGGCTCTGTGCTGGGTGGTGGTGGTAGTGGTGGTGGTGTTGGTGGTGGGATATCTGCTGTGAGTGGGGGTCGATGTGGCCCAGCGAGCAGTTTCTGAGGGCCACCTGCCCGCTCTGCCCCAGCGCAGAACTGGCCTGCATCTGGTCCATGGGGCCGGACTGCTCGTGGCCCGCCCTGTGCGCCATCCCTCCATCCACGCCATGGGGACGCTGGCCCTGCCCCCTGCCGGGAAGCCCCTGCGGCACCTGCAGGGGCTGCTGGGGGTGCCTGGCCCCGTCCCCGCAGTGCAGCTGGCCAGGGGCCCTCCCGGACTGCACAGCCCCCAGACAGCTGGAAGCGCTGTTCCCAGTGGACTGAGAGCTCTGGTAGCTCATGGACTGGAGCAGCTGGGCCATGGAGGTGTTGGGCGGGAGCCCGCCCGGCCGCATGTGCGCCTTCCTCAGCTGCTCCGCGGGTCCCGGCGGCCTGGCCCCGCCCATCTGCGACTTCAGCATGTTGAAGACGCCGTCGCCGTCGGGCTGCTTGCGTTTGCGCAGCTGGTCCCTCTGGTGGGCCATCAGCTTGTCCCGCAGCGCCGCCCGCCCGCTCTGCCCCTCGCTCACACCCAGAGGCATGCTGGGATTTGGAGTGAACATCGAGTTTAAAGTGCCATGCCCTTCTGCATGTCCTCCGCAGCCAGCAGAGGGGAGGTTACCATTGTTATTACTAGCACCTCCGCCTCCCACACTCCCTCCATTGTTACTGCTGCCGGTCAGTTTACTCTGATTGGCCAGCTGGGCTTTGGCTGCTGCAGACAGGAGGTTGCTGGCTGGGAAGGAGGCGGAGTTATGCTGATTCAGGATGTGGTTGAGGGGCATTCCCAGCAGCCCCGGGTGGTTCTTCTGGGGAGGAAGCATGGCGCCGGGCTGACTGCTGTTCATTGTACTGCTTATCCCCGACAGCAGCTGGCCGGGGACGTCTTTGTACTGGTGCAGGGCGTCGGGCTTGGTGGAGGGGCTGGGGGGCATGGAGGGCCGAGGGGACCTGGGGGGCGCCTTCACGCCTCCGCAGGGGGCTTGCGGCCCGGGGGGCACGGCGAAGCTCCCGTGGTCGGAGGAGGTGGAAGAGGAGCGCGACCTCTGAGGTGACGCCTCCACTCTGCTGACGGCCGGCCCCATCGCGTGCACCGGGGAGGTGACGGGCGAGGGCGAGACCGAGGCGGAGGCCATGTGCTGGCCCCTCTGCGCGTGGCCGGCGTGGTTGGCGTGGCCGACGTGCCCGGGCTTGACCGTGGGCAGGGGCAGGTTGCTGGGCAGGGGGACGATGGCCGGGGGCATGGTTACATTCATGGCTGGTACCTGAGAGTGGACGCCGGGCTGGAAGCTGGGGTTCAGGCCGGTGACGGGGCTCTGACTGGAGGGCTTGCTGGGGATGGGGTCCAGGATGCCCAGCGGGTCCTTCTCTGAGGTCATGTGCTGCTTCTGGAGGGCGCAGGAGGGGCGGGGATGCGGGGGTGGGGGGTGGTGGGGGTGGTGGGGGATGCCTCGCAGCTCCATGCTCGGGGGGAAGCCGCTGCTGGCTTTCTTCATGATGGGGCTTTTGGCGGCGACAGTGGGGGACAGGGGCACGCTAGTCCTTCCTGCCAGGGCGCAGGACGACTGGCTAACAGGCGAGCCCTGGAGCGGGAGGCCCGGCGGGGAGGAAAGCACTGTCCTGCCGTTGCCGTGGAGAGGGCCGGGGCTGCCGGTCCCGTGGAAACCTCCGGGCACGCACCGGCCGAACATGTCCGGGCTCCCCAGAGGGTCTGTCCTGGGGGACGCTGAGCCGTCCCCGTAGGAGGTTGGGCTCAGCATCCCCGCGTGCGCGGTGCGGTATGGGGACCTGTGCCCCTGATCGCCGCTGCCGAGCCGCGTCCGGGAATGGCCTGCGTAGATCTCCTGCTCCAGCTGGAAGTGCCGCTGTCCCACCATCATCATCCGGAAGGGGTTCTTGCAGTCGGGGGCCAAAGAATTGGGCGGAACCTCGTGTGATTTGTTCCTTATTGCTCGTGGGGTCGCTGAACATGCAGGGACCATTGGCGCTGCACCTGGAGGTAAGGAATAAATACGAGAACAATGACACTCTCCAAAGAACCTTCCAAATAATTATAAGTGATATTAAATTAATAATGTTATGCAACCCAGTCTACCTGAGATTAGTGAAACCTAAATTACTGAATATCAATGATTTTTTTCAATTAGAACTGGAATTAGAAAGAAAAATGGAGAAACATAAGTGACACTCTGCAGGCTCCTCTGGGAGTGCAAAATGTCTGCATGTGTCTTCATATGACATTTGACTTTTATTTTTTGTGGAGGTTTTCATGTGATTTGCTGGCGTGGCACAAATGCACAGCCTAACGCCACTGCAAGAATGCACGGAACAGTACATTTTCAGAGCAACTTCTAGGATGATCTCAATCTGTCATAGACATGTTTTCCCATTTACTTTCTGCTCTGTGTGGAAAATTGCAGCAGCCCACTGGAGCAGCACTGGAGTACATTTCCTGATATCACTCAATAACGGGGGGGACCAAATCTACATCTGTGAAGAGGACCTAGATTCCCACAGATTGCGTTCGCAGATCGAAGGTCCAATGGCTGGACTGAACACATCACATGAGTTTACTGGGCTGGATTCCATTAAAAAAACCAACAAGAAAAACATCCACGTAAGTGAAATTCCTATCTACCTGTCCACACTCTTTCATTTTAGTTTCCTTCGGCCCTCTTCATTGAATGGGGAAGAATTATTTACGGAGCGGAGGCCCTTATCCAGACCGACTTTCAAACAGCAGCAAATTTACATCACCCATTTTCACTGCAGGGTTTCAACTGAAACCCTTCCATTTTCGCAACTTGCTTATGAAACCAACAGTGCCCCAGCCCATGTTAGAACACACAAGCCCATGATCACCATGTCTGATCAAAATCTGTACAACAGCTGTGAGCACACGAGCGGCAGAGATCTCTCCTTCAATTGGATAATGATGCAGAACATGTTTTCGTGGATAACAATTCCATTTTACTTAATTGTGTCTAATATGATCGCATTACCTTTGTGCACATTACATCAATCTGATTATCACAGATTGGATCAGTGCGCGAAGACAGAGCTGCCTTATTAGAGGTGATCAATTAAAAAGGAATCAGTGGCTAATAGGTTGTCTTTATTTACATTGACATACTTGTTATTGTTGTGGAACAATCAAAACCAGGTTCAGGATCATTACAAAACCAAAGAAAGTTCTCCACCTTCCATCTGTAGCTCACTTCCCAAAGGTACTAGAACACTACGGATGTTTTGGTGGAAGTGTTGAGGTGTAGTCCCCTGCCTGTGACCTTGGCACTCAGATGATTTCTGAAAAGCTGCACGTGGAATCAGGAGTTGCCAGGTGCCCCATACAGCACCCTCATTTTACAACTCATGCACCATGCTATGACGAAGCCAATTCAACATCTTAGCTCAGCAAGCACACAGAGACTGTGATACTGGAATCCATTTACAAAATGCCTCTGAACACGTCAGAGCTGAGCTGGAAAACAAAAGATGATTTGGACCCCCCTGCCCCACCCGGCCCTGACCTGTGTGAACGCCACACGTACTTGTGCCGCCACCAGGACTGGTCAGAACTAGAGAAGGATGCGGTGATTCCATGCTCCTGTTCAGAGTTGCCACGGCGATGATCTTCCTCTTGTGGATGCACAGCTTGGTGACATCCTCGTCAGCCTTCACGTCCTCTGCAGTCCTCTGCTTGACAGCGGCCCCGGGATCGAAATTAAACACCTGAAAAAAAAAAAGAGGCATCGCTGCTCAAAATTCACAAAAATCTATGACTTGCATCTGAATTCAAATTCCCTATGACCCTGCATGCCAATACAAGTTCCTGTTTTCCACTGTTGTATGGAATAAGCAACAAATTAATAAACTAATGAATAAAATAAATAAATCAGCACCGCTCTGTGGGTAAAAATTAGAAAGAAAACATCTGCTCAGAAAGGCAGGGAGCCTAGCGGTATAAGAACGCTGCCAAACTCATTCAAAGAGAAACCAAAGGCATATATTACATAACCTATCAGACTATGGGACGTACTCCAGAGGCTTGCAATTAGGATGGACCAATGACATATTAATGAGATCAGATTAATTCAGTTAACTCACTGTGAGTTATCTGACAGTCAGGCAGGCAAACAGGTCTCATTTCCCCTACATGACCCTTGAGTCTTCAATAACAGTGTCCTCTAGATCCATGAAACAGTAGTCCAAGAGGAAACTTACACTACTTCTTCCTTATAATGCGGAAAACATCTATGATGTGAACAAACATACCACACATGCACATCGCCTATGCACACACACAATTACCACATACATACTGCAACTAAATGTATGCAAATGCTACAGATGCACAGATATATACATACATGCCACGTACAGTCTTACTACCAATACATGCATGCGTGCCCACCTGTACCACACAGACAGACACTAACAATCTCACCTTAGGGAGGATCAGGGGACACTCCAGGCCACACTTGCAGGTCCCGTCGGTCAGCAGGTAGCTCTTTACCTGCTCCAGGCAGGACAGCACTGAGCCACTGGGGCTGGGGAAGGCAAGGAGAGACATTACTTACAGCGCCACATATAAACTGTGCCATCACTCAAGAGTGATCACCTTCACAACACCGCACATTATTACAGGGCTGGCGTCAGTATACGCCCGGATGCACTGTTTAATTGACTTGGGGCCAGCAGCTTGGTCTATAGCTTAGCGGCTAAATGAGGGGGCACATGATGCTCAGGAGCTACTGTGCCTCTGCACGAACACAGATCGAAACATTTTTACTTCTGAGAATCACCACTTTCGCCAGAACACTGGTCTGAGTGTTCAGATGTGGCACACACATTCACAGTGTGTCACACATTCAGGCAGAATAAGATGTGCCTCCCACAAAGATGTGCCTCCCGCAAAGGGTTAAGAGCCGAGACATCAGACCTCCACTCGGCCCACTCCAGTGCTGAAATGGCCTCCAAAAGAGATCCCTTTCTGTACCGCTCCCCTGCACTGGCAGTGCTTACCAAGGCCTTTTCCCTTCAAAAGAAAAGGTCACCCTCTTTATTAACCTGCCAACGATGGGCACATGGGTCCATGTTTAGAGAAAAAAGTGGTGTGGAATAAAACTAAACGTAAGCTGCAAGTGGAGATCCAAACCCTAGAGAGACTCTGACCAGATCCCTTCTTGATGATGAACCTGAGAAACATACAGTGAATTCTTTGACGAACAATAACAACCTGAAGGATGTTATGCTCAGCGTGGCTCTCCATCTCCCATGCCAATGACCTACACTCAGACCCTCAATGTGAACAAAGATATCTCCAATGAGACTTTGTTTTCCTGTGTTCTCGCCACACTAAGAAAAATCCCACAATATGAACCAATCGGTTATGAAAACTGTCCAGGCGTATGGCGTACAATGACTTACAATTACCATCTTACAACAGCCTTGAGCGATTCTAGGTCAAGGAGCCTGGATTCCATAAAGGCAGCAGGATTCAACATTAATGGAACCTTGCTTGATTGCCCACTACAAGGAAAACATGTGCTAGGCAAGTAAAACTAGCCAGTTAATCTCCTATTTAAGTTTGGTTCGGTGTGCCCACCATCACCCAAGTAAGTCTACCAGAAACCTTAATGTTGAACCCTGGACAGATTCAATACATTAAACATTACATAGAAAGGAACATTTGTTGAGGTGACTGTTGCCAGATGTACAAACGCTGCTTAAGATGTCATTTCAACGATTTTCCAAGTTAGCTTTTCGTTTTAATGTGCCATTAATATCCACATAGAAAATTAATTTTGAACATTAGTAAGTTAAAGAGCTAAAATAAATGAATAGTTGTGACTTTGTTTATTGTTGTTGAAGTTTTGGTTTATGCATGTCATAGGTGCAATGCATACAACCACTGACGGAACTCATGAAATTCAGTGAATCTGACATCAATATAGCCTGACTGAAACACTCATTGTAGAGCTTGCCAACTAGAGAGGAATTGCCATAAATATATCTGTATCGTGCTGTCTTTCTGGTGACACTTTATTTGATACTAATGACTATGGACAATTTTTTTTTTTAAATCAAATTTTCAAAAGGATGGAAAATTTTCAACCCCGTCTACCATTGTTATGGATGAAAATTTATCCCAGCAGAAATTTGTCATACCTTTGGATAACCTGTGAATTGTCATACTTTTGTCCCCTCACAGAAACAGAAGTCATTTTGACTTTGTTATAAGGCAAAAATAAACAGGACTGTCAAGTTGTTCTCTTATTGCTACTGAAAACCACAGAATTTAAACACTGCACATGGCTTTTTTTAACCTTGCCTAAAAATGCAGCCTCTGAATTTGTAATCATTGTTATATGTTGTTGCCTAAACTCTTCTTTTCATCTCCTGCATATTTCATGTAGTGTCTGTCATCAGTTGAGGCACAGCACAGTGCTGAATGCTGAGTGTCAGCTGAATTTCACAAGTGGGGCAATTGCTTTTTGAAGGCCCTGCTACTCAGCCCCGGTCCTGGGAGCCCACTGTGTCTGCAGGCTTGTTTTTTCCCCAGCCAAGCTTTTAACTTCCACCACCTGATTCCATGAATCACAGCCTTGACTGAACTAGTCTAGCCTACTACTGCTTCTAGCCTTCCGGTGTAAGCGTGCAAGTGCTTTAAAGACAGCTGGATAACCTGCAGGTCTGTAGCCCTGCAGAACCAGAGAAGAGGAGCACTGTCCTACGGTGCAAGCATGATTCATTGAGGGAGTTAGCATTTTACAATGATCTGGTATGACATGATAAGTATTCACATTTTTTTATGGAAAAAAGCTTCCATTAATTGTTCTACACCACAAAATCCAAATTTATGATGAGACAGAGACAGGAGAGTGAGAACAGAAGTCACAACAAAGTGTTAAAAAAGGTTGAAAAGGTTTTACAAAGATTGTGTTTACACAGTTATTTTTCTTTGGTTTGCCCCGGACAGTCTGTGTTGTTTTTTTTCCCTATTTCAGTTTGTTTTCTTTCAGTGAACTTGTGATTGGAACCACAGAAGATTTAGGCTATTTATTTTATCCTTGTATGTGTGCTGTCTCTCTTGCCCTGTAGCTAAATAAGATTCTGTCCAAAGTGTGTCACAGCACTGAATATTTACACTTCATTTACAATTTTCATTTATGTTTACAAATATTTATACCATATTAATGTGTTATGAGTATTTCACTGATATTTCATTCTATAATTTTTGAAAAAAAAAAAAAAAAAGAACCTGTGTTCAGGAACGTAACCCCTGCTTATAACTTTGTGTCTATTGAAGAAAAAAAAAAGATTAATTCCTGATGGATCGCATTTACTATGGATTTGCAAGGAAGGCATTGTGTCATAAAAAGTGTACTGCCAGTACTCAGATTATCAGTGAACCCATATGTACCAAAGGGTGTCCAAAATGATTAAAAGTCAGTCAGTCGTTTCTGTGCAGATGTGTACACCTCCAGCCATGCAAGGAAATCCATTAAAATGATCCTGCAGCATCTGATTAATTTCTAAAATTTCATAACTCTTGACCCACATGGTTCTTTCATATTTTTTGTTTTGTTGTTTTTCCTTGCAAATATGAGTGATATAGACCTCGTCTGGCTGGAAGTTGAGGAGGTGTTAGAATAGACTGCAAAACTTGTTACAGAAAAATAAAGGATAAAATTCAGCTTATATGTTTCAAAAATGACTGCAAGATCACCATTTTCTTTCAAACAGTGATGAGGACAGGAACTTGTGAACATAGGGTAGGGGGTGGGTACACAGCTGCCTGCATCTCCTACACATTTAAAATGTTCACTTGGCAAAGAAAAGAGCTTTCAGTTTCCAGTGCACTGGTTCTTACCTTATGTAGGCCACCCCAGTGTGATCCACCTTGCGCTGCCAGCCTATGGGCACCTGCGCCGGGGGCGGATGCCCCTCCCTCCCGCCTCCCTCGCAGTCTTTTCCTCCATTCATAGCTCTGGCTGTGTACAAGACACGTCAGGTGATAATCACTCGTCCGTAAGAGTCCTCGCATCACATGTCATCTTGGTCTTCCGAAAGGGGGACCACGCGCTGTAGCTCCGCTCTCAAAAGCGTAGGGTCGCCCACGTTAGCTGGATCATGGGGGAGGTGAGTGGGGGGGGGGGTGAGAGACTGGCTCACTGTAGAACCAGGCCTCTGCAATCCTTCATTGCCGTTCCCTCTAAACGGCAGCGGGGTTTCGCAGCATTGTCTCTGTTAAGAGGAGAGAGGGGGCCCCCCGGGGCCCAAAACAGATCGGGGGAAAGGGGAAAGGGGAGGGGAGGGGACGAGGGTCTGCGCGGACGAGGGCCTACATAGAGGAGGATCAGCGGCGTCTCATTCCCGCGGCGGGCGCAGATGTGCGAGGGAGCGGGCGGATGGCTCAGGCCGTTATCTCTCACAGCGTTTGGGGCTGCTGTTGACCGCTCTGGAGGGCTCTCATCTCTAATGAAGAGAGCGCATGCTGATGATTCCACTCCCGGAGCTCCTCATGGCCTTCGATTCCTCACAGCGAAATCCCCGGGACGGGCGACAGGCTGCACCGAGGCCTTCTCATGACTGCCAACCTGGGAACAAACATGATTAGAGATGGGTAAGACAAACAAGGGTTTTTTTTTTTTGTTGTTGTTGTTGACACCTGCTGAAGATAAATCAGATGCGTGCTTTTTCAGTTCACTAAAAATACACGTTAATGAGACGGACAAGTTATTCTCAAGCTCTGGGTGCATCGGTAATGAACTCAGTCATGATGATGTAAACTGACTGTAAAACATGCCAGTAGCCCTGGGCAAAAGCTGCCTTCCTCTATCATAGAGCATAAAAATATGGGCATAATTAGAGAACACCTACAGGTCCCCTAGACTAAGTTGAAAGACACTAAATATCCATATCTGACATAGACATTCACAGTACTACCTTCAGGTAAAACGACTGCTTAACACTAACAGGTAAATGAGTTCCAGAGATTACAAAAATTGTGACACTCTTTAGCATCACCGGAACAGATATTTGTCATCTTCGCAGCTTCAACGGAACTCATATTATTTTCCATAAATATAATCAATCCACAGTTAAGTGAAAGTGACAATTACATCAATACAAGGAATAATAAGTGCATGCATACCTTATGACTGCAGTGAGAATGATATGAAGTATAAGCACGGTGTGCACTAAAGGACAAGTACAGCACAGGGCAAATGCTTCATCCCCAGCTATTTGTTCTATTACACATAGGTTACTGTTAACTGTAATTCATTTTGGATGTAAATATTAGGGGTAAATTAGTAAATTTACACATCATATCTTGGAGGCAGAATGTAAGTCTCCAGAGCTATAATTCTCTCCTGTTGATGTCATTTGGTCTCTAGCTCACAGACACACCCTCGGTGAGCATTTCGCCACAGGAGCTAGGGCCGACCTGCTGCATGGGGGTGCCAGGGAAAGCACCATTGGGCTTCTGATGAAACACAGGAGCGGAGAAGAGAGAGACACTTCTGATGCTTGGCCTGAGGCATGTCTGTTTAAAACAAAGAGACCACACACACAAAAACTTCCACAAAAGCCTCCTATGGACACAGTGAATCAATCCAAAAGGGGTATTCATATCCGTTCGTTGCCAGCAGCCGTATCCTCGTAAAGGTATCAGCAGAGCTGAGTTGTATCAGTCCTAAAACCCAAATAATCTACTTTGTTCGGTGTCCTATAAGCAATCATGGCTTATTCAGTCATCCTGTTCACAGACGGACAGGCGCGCGGGAGCAATCACAAAGCCTCTGCTCCACCTATGGGGGGTGGGGTGGGGGGGATGGTGATGATAAATAAAGCAGCCTTTTTACTGCTGCTTTCTTACAGTGAGTGAGGTCCCATCTTAGCACTCGCAGCCACACCGGAGGGCAAAGCAACAGTGTGCAGAGCAACCAAGCCTCTCGCAGTCAGTAAATACACAGCACTGTGAAAATGCACTGCTCTTCACAAAACCAGCACATCCTCTCAGACAGAGACAGTTGAAGGGTATCTAGAATGACGTTGTGACAAAATAATGAGAAGGAAAGTGTCAGGCTGAAGCTTACCAGACACCATCATTAGGGCCATTGACTACGCTTGGTATGTCCAAATAAACACAAATCTTTGAGTTTGATTTTCCAAGCTTGCTGCCTTAGGAGAGGTTATAATAACTGGTTAGGCTCGTATAATATCATATAACTGCGGATAGCAGCAAATGAAGATACTTTTTCCAGGAAACTCAAAAATTTGGGGCTTGCCCACTTGTGTCACAAACAATCCTGTGCATTCACCTTTTTATTTGTGATCTCATTCCTTCAACCCATGTTTTAAAAGCAGGTTCTGACAGCCAGAGAGCGAGCGCTCCTCCGGAGGTGAGGCGCGGGGAACGCCCAGCACCCTTACCGGTCCCCGGCCGTCGCGCGACTTCTGGTTTTTTTTTTTTTTTGCGAGATGTTCCTTCCCCTCCGCCCGTCGGTTCGGACGGCTGATTTATAAGGCAGGGGCGGGCGGGCGCGCTGGTGTTATATTACACACGCTTCAATCTGGCAGGGTGTGAGTCACGCTCGCGGCGCTTTTCCCCGGCGCTCTGATGACTAATGCCGGGCCGTGTGCACACACAAACGCTGCGAACAGGACCGCGCGCCTTCCACCTGCCTCCGTGAGCCTGATGGGAGGATGTTCATCACGGCCCCATACACTGACAGTGTGGATAATTTTATGGTAATGTTCAACACTGTTTAATTTAGATCTCCATTCCAAAATAACAAAAAAATGACATACAGAAAGGCTATATGTAGGAACGCGTCTTTAGAGGACTTCGACGGTATTATATTCTTCTTAACATTCCAATGTCATATGATTAGCCCATCTATTAATCTATGCAGAATGTTTAGCCTGCTATCTTGCAATACCAGAGCAATTCAATACAAGCTAAACATGCTGGGGGGAAAAAGCACAGCTACAGAGTATGACACCGTTTCTTCTCAGCGATAAATCAACAGTGTAAAATGCAACACCCCTGAGTTTACTCCACTGGTTTAGGCTTGGAGGAAAAGAATCACTTGAAATATAGGGCAGGCCAGGCAGTCCTGGATGGAAGGTACTGTCCCTCAGGAGGTCAGTAGTAGATTCTGCTGCTCTGTAGTATTTTGGCAGCATATGCTCAGTGTTTTAGGAATACAATATCACTGCTCTGTGTACAAAAATAAACCCCTTAAAGGGCACGGAGAATGGCTGCCTGAAAAGCACAGACCCAGGGAAAAACACTGTGATCCAACAGTATTGGATGCACTTATGATTTGTTTACACTGAAGGCAAGTATTTTGCTGGACACAGTCTCTTGCACTCGTTTTTACAATAATAATGAAATATACTGCATTTCATCCTCTTTCCTTGAGCGATTTTTGTTCACCATATAATAGAATGTGGAGACGCTGACATTCTTAATTATAATGTCCATCTTTCTAACTTCAAAAAAGCTGTAAAATCAGCAGAATCTCTGTACATTATGTCGCTCTTTCTAATAAAATGAAACAAACCTAATAGCCCTGCTCCCCCACCACCTCCCACCCTCCCAAGATTAGAACTTTTTTGGGCAGGAAATATCCTGGAAAAAACACTGCCTCCAATTCTTACTGTTAAAAGGAAAGAGGCGTGTGCATTCATCTTCTCTTACAAAACATAACAATGGAAGCCCTAAACATTTAAACCAAAGTACAATATCTTTAAAACATTTTTTTTGACTGTTGGCTCAAACTTCACAATACCGAGCAAAGAGGACGCACTGGCACGGCGTTCAGCCCCTCCCCCTTCCTCCTCGGGACCCGTGTGCGAGCCCATCGTGCTGGCGAACGCACATCCTGCGCTCTCTGCACTGACACACAACTTCCACTCACAGACGCCCGCCGCAGGACTCTGCCTTCCCAGAAACCAGCGAGCGGCTCCGCATGACTCTCCAACGACTATTCAAAGAATCTAGTGGGCTGGCACAGACACTAGTGAGGGAGTGTGGCGTGCTGGTAAGGCGACTGCATTCATGACCAGAAGGGTGCGGGCTCAAATCCCAGAGTGGGCACAGCTGCCGTACTTGTGAGCGCGCCATTTAGCCCGAAATGCTACACACCCAACTGCTGTAATATGTAGCCCGCAACTTAAGCTCGGTGGGGCATCCGAGTGCCTCGGACAGTAAAAACCCTTGCTTGGAGTGTAAGTTGAGCCCTTCGGCCCAGGTTTGAAACTCATTTGCCAACAATGACCCCAAGCATACGTTGGCAAAACAATCTGGCTTCACTCTGCTGGGGAGGGGAGGCCTGCCACTGTCCCCTTGTTGTTCTATTCTTGGCACCCCGGAGCTCATATGGGCGCCTACGAGTTACTCAGATAGCATCAGGAGGACACACGTATCCTTCAACAGCATTTGGGTCCTGGTGCACTGTTGGACTTGTAATGTGAAAATAAGTTTGCATGTATGTACCGCAGAATTGTGCATGCCTCACCCCTTTCTGGCTTCAGAGGTTGTCACTGTGATGGTGGTGAGCTTAAATGCATAACTGACGGCTACTAAAGTTGGAGGAAAAGAGGAAAAATGCAAAAAAATATATAAGTCATAAAAAGGACCTACAAGCAACCCTGGGCTTCTGCTTAGCAAATACGTGAAGTAATGCGATGGACAGTCAGTCTTGCTGTCCCCCAGAACCCATCCCGCATCTGGCTCAGAGTCTCCACGAGGGAGAGCGCGCTAGGACAGGACGACACGAGGCTGTGGGACATTCCGCTGGCTTTGAAAAGCACAGTCTGATCAGTGCGCGCAGCCATCAGCTTGGAACAGCGGACAGAGGCTGCCAGCTCTTATCATGGAGTCACTGGTTTCAAGGTCTAGGGCAGTGAATTCCATTTTTTTTGACCCATCAAAAAACATTACAACCCGGTACATAAAAAGAGTGGACAGAGAATTTTTTTTTAGTTCTCTAGAACCATGTTCAGAAATGTCAGACACATTTTGCTGTGAATGCAAACAAAGTAACTGTGACCAACTGTGCCACAGCTGAAGCATCTCATGGGAGTCTGTGGTTCTTTTACACAGCCAGGTCCAAATTCAAACAAACCTCAATGTTACACTAACATCAGACCATCACACAGTGCACACTAACAGCATCAGGTGCTTGGTGGTTACTGAAGCAGAGGAGCTGAAACTGAGGGGAATTTTGTATTAAGCAGGGTTTTCGCTGGGTCTTGGGAAGAGCTACGCAATGGCTGGAGGGTTGGTTGTTACGGCAGGCGATGAATAATGTCTTTAAGAACGAAGCAATTTCCCACCTAGGTGGTAAAAAAAAAAAAACTGAACAGCTCTCCTAGTGCTCAGATAAGCAGGGAAATAAATCTGGGGAAAAAAAAAAAAAATCCAGGAAAAAACTGTAACACTTTATTTGCTAACTTGATATTCTTGAATTAACTGTTGCTCATTACATTTAAGACAAAGCACATTAGTTTTCATCAGGGCTTTAGTGAGGACACTTCCTAGCTACACATGTTCATAGCTCTGCCCTGTAATGACTTGTAATGACACTACCGCCATGCTTACGTGTGTTCATGCTCATCTGTGGGGCACTTGTGCACAGCGCTCCCCCACATCACACAGCACCGGAGAAAAGGTGCAACCTGCAATGCAGCGTGCAGGTAGACGCGGAGCGTTGCGTGTGCTGCATGCAAACCGAAATGCAGGGATGAAAACGGATGGTACTGCACTGCATTTCCCGGCTCCTGATTGTGAAGCGAGCGACGCAATGTATGGCTTGCCTATCTGAGTGCAAAATGGAGGAATTTCCAATCCATACGTTCCCCGCAAACTAATGCAGCCTACACAACAGAACCACTTACAAACAGCGTGCGCACTCTTACTCCCGCAGCTTGAAAGCCAGCTTTACAATCCATGCATCAGCTGGGTGATTTGGGGATGTCCCTGGTGAATGGTGATGCTGAAGCACACAATTACAACTCAGCTAGCAGTAGCATATATGGAAATTACACCAACTATACACTTGCTAGCTAACCAGCTACAAGCATAGCTACATAATTTAGGCAGTCAGCTAACTTTCTGTCATTTTTAAATATACTGAGAAAAACTAAGCACACATATGGTAAAACTTACCTGAGGACCGCCTACAGCAAAATATTGGGTAAAATAAGATCCTGCTGGTAAACAGCTCATATGCAAAAGTTCGTACAGGAAATACAGTGAGACTTTATTTGACCTGTGTCCTAAATACAAGGCTTGATGATATTTAATAATGTCTTCATGTCACGCATACAGTGTGCTGCATTCAACAAAAACAAAATACAACAAAACAAACAAAAAGCAATAAACTATCAAGGATCTGATTTTAAGAGGCTCTAGAAAAATAGCTGGATAAGCAAAAATAAACTGTGGTTAATTTTACAGGTAGCGAAAAAATGTGATAACAACAAAGAGAAAAATGTGATCATATAATTTAGAATTCAAAAGGTCACTAAAACTTTGGCTGTAAACTTTTGAAAGAAAAAGTAAATTGGTGCATAAATGCAATATCTGTGAACCTGCATTGAAAAAAATATTTTTAGACAGTTGTTAAAATGACAAAAGCAAGAACAAATTGCAGATATTTTTTATTCAAACTGGATGAACAAATTCTGTAATGGCTAGATAGGTAATTGAAGGGAAACAATTTGTAAGTAACCACAACATTGTTAACGAAAGTCCAAGTACCAAAATTCATTTTTCCTGGATTCAGAAAATTGCAACGCATTCCAATAAAATTACTGTCCAAATGATAATTTGTGTCAAAAATTATACCATACAAACTAAAAAAGGTATTTCCTTCTCTGAAAATAATTAAAGGTTTTATTAATTATGTGTGGGTGAAAGAGGATAATGCTCTTCTCAAAATTGACAAAAAAAAAAATAAATAAAATAAAATAAAACAAAAAACACTGAAATAATGCACATTAGAGCAGCTGGGTAGAGCTGAGCTCTGAGCTGCCTAGAGCGACCACTCCAAAATCTCTCTCCAGGGGTCACTTAAGGCTGGCCATTTCTGGGCTGCCGTGCTAACGCAGTGGTGGTGGTCTTTAGGCATGACACAGAGGTACTAAAAACAGGACATGAGGACATTTGCTATTTTTTTTTTTTTTTTAATAAAAAATGTAGGCCTATCTTGAGCAAACATCAGAGTATGACAAAAGCCATTGTACACAAAGAAACTGTGAAAGTTAACCTACTACAAACGAGAATGAAACACAGAAATGTGGAATCTAAGATTCAGCTCTGACTGAGAGCAGACCCATGACAATCACACATAAATGATGCACTATTGTGCACAGGAGTACATCAGACCAAACAATCAGGTCCAAAAGATGGAAATCAATATCAGTCAGTCTGTCAAATAAATAAATAAATAAATAAACGTGTGCCAATATACAACATAACAGCACCTACATAACATATAAGACCTTTCCCCAGCTTTCCCTTATTTTATTCATGCAGTATGCCCATACCAGGCCTGTAGGGTCTGATTTAACAAGTACTGCACCAGGCCTTACAATAAAAAAGCAAAGGCTGTATTATGGTATGTAGGTAGGTAGGTAACCTAGATTCTCCATGTTCCATCTCCCTGCTTCAAATCACAGACACCTTTCCTGATTCTCACAACAAAGAAGGACAGAGAGGAATACAACTGACTCAGTAAGTGCCAGATTTATGGGATGCACATTCATGCTGCTTTTGGCTCAGTGCCCACCTCTCTCGTAACAAACTCCACAGAAAGATGCACTATTTTGGAATCGCTTTTTAGAAATAAACAAGGAAGACACGTAAACGTGGATGAACATTCAGCCAGCGAGTTTGAAAAATTAGGATACTTGTATAGTCACAGATGCAGCTACGTAAATACAAACCTCGCTTGGGGCATATGGGATGGTCTCTGGGAAAATAATAAACCCAGGGAAAGGGTTTACTCAGACAAACCAAGGTTTTATCAATTAGCACTACTGCGGTAATTGACATGGTTTAGAATGGGTACGCAATATCACTTCAATATTTTTACGTGTCCAAGGCATACCTAATTTTTCTGAGAACATAAAATGAATAATATAATGAATTTCACACTTCAAATGGACATTATATATAGTGATATAAAATACAATAACATGTATTAAGTAGCTAATATCTCTGAGCAAAAGTTCTTTCAGCAATCTCAAACTAAACACATCTATTAGAGAGGAAAGTGTGGAATGGGAAAACTAAGCACAGATGACTTCTCACAATACACTATTAAATTCATTAATAGAACACACTACATTACTGCTGTGGTTCACTTAACATTCTTGGTATGCTCATCTAGTTAAATGCATAATCTTTCAATCTAGGGCACTGTGCCAACCTCAGCCAATATCCAAGCCCTGAGATTCCTCAATAAAATGATCTTTTCCAAAGGAACACACCATGGAGCTTGAGGGAAAGAAGCTCAGGAGTCTGCTGAGTGCCATTCAGACTCAATTTTACCAACAGTCAATAAATAAGCTTGTAATTGTATAGACCCTTAGCCATGCAGAGTAGATTACGGACCTAAAACTTCACCCAAGGCTTCCCTGCTCAAACATATTACCACACACGCTTTGATCATCGGGAAGCAAGTAGCTACCTTTTTCAGAGAGTAGCCACTCTGCATTTCATCGTTGGCTTCATCAAAAGAATACCTTATTTCATTGGACACTTCGTAATGGTACTGTACATTCAATGTTTCTGTGTGTCCACACAAATCTTTCAACTGAGAAGGAGGCTATTTGTAACTTCACAACACCCTTAGGCTGCTTTGGTTAACCATTATACTAATAATAAGAGGACTTCCGTGACCACATTTCATTCACAAATAAAAATCTTGACAGAAATTCAAAAAGAACCTTAGAGGCTTTGTTTACATATTAATACATATTTACCTGAGCTTAGCATCATACATACCTAACAATGCTAGCTATATATAGCACACTTTAGTTTCACTGCTCAATCACATCAATACTGTCAATATTATAAGTCAGCAGAATAGAACTGAAGAAGAGGTAGCTGTTCAAGTATTTTCTATCAATGGTATTCATAACCATTTAATAAACATGTTTTCAGAATAATATCATTGCTCTTCATCACTGCTGCTGACACAAAACAACTGATTACAAAACGTGTGATGCTATGCAGAGTGGAATGGGTGCTGTATCATTTCAAAGACTCAGAGAGAAACAGAGAAGAAGAAACAAGACTCCGTTTCCCATAAATACCTTCTTTCTCCCAGGCATTTTATTTCCATGATAAAAGTGGCAAAGTGATGTCACCGTCAGCAGCTGAATTTTCCTTCAGACGCTCTCTGAGCAGCAGCATGGGTAAGAAAGGAATATTCACAGAACATCAGAGAATACAATACAGTACATATGGTGAAGCAACATCCAAGGCACCAGGTGCAATACTACTTCTTTGCTGTTGTCCCCAGCAATCATTAAGGAATGGAAACAAACAAACAATTAATGAACACACACACAAACACAACACACACACACACACACACACACACACGCAATAGCCATCGATAAGCATTTGATAATCAGCAATCGTAATCATGGGTACAAACTGACAAAAACAAAAACGCATTTGCAAACATGCATTTGAATTCAGGCTCCTTTTTCCACTCCTCCAACAGGTACCCACAGAGAGATAAACAGAAATTGGTGCCTATCCAGTCCTATCCAAGCCTTAAAGCAACATCTTCTAATCTGTTAGGCAAAATATTTACATTACGCTTTGCTCTGCAGATGCTATTAGCCAGAGCAACTTAGCTTACAATTTTTAGATATCCATCCATATAAATGGATAATATTTAATGAGGCAGTTTGGGATAAGCATTTTGCTTAAAAGGACATGGTACAATAGCAGTGGCCTAGTGAGGAACAGAACCAGAAATCTTTAGGTTACGAGCCCTAATCTATCGCTCTATACTGTATTGTCAATCACTAACAAGTAATAGTGTACCACTAGCTGAGGAAAAAATGATGTCTTTCTCATGAAGGACTGTTACACATTAGACAGTGGCTTTTGACTGGATTACTGCTCCAACTAACCGGCCTATAATCAGTTACACTGCATTTGCTCCTCAAAAACGCTCTTCACAAGAGTGTTATAATCACAGAGGCTCACACAATCTTGCTGTGACAGGAACCGGCAAACTATAATGAACGTATGTCACGGTGGGCCTAGATCAAACCATGACCGGGCACCATTGCTAGCTGTAATATCATTCCAAAGGGGTTCAACAGTAAAATGTATGATAGCCATTTCTTCCTTTGTGCATCTGCTTTAAGGTCATTCATCACAAGAGAGACATAACTATCTATTAGAGAATATCTATTCAGTAAATTTCAAGTCTGTAGTACTACTTTACTGAGCCCCTAAGTTAAAACTATGTCATATTAGCAAAGATATTGCATATTTGCTCAGAGCAGGAGTAACATCAACTCTAGAACAACACAGTATTAAGGAACAAAATGCACAGAAGGATGAATGACCCAAACTTGACCTGCAGCCAGCCAGACCAACATATCTGCAGCTAAGTGAATACTTTCTGAAGCCAGTTTCTACGCTACTGCCCGCATTTTGATATTAGCTTGATGCTCGCTTTATGAGTGAACTGTACTCAGTATATGAACTTGTGTGAACCTGGAACCCAACTTCAGAAAGTCTAATATAGGTCTAATATATGTCTGATACCCAAGACCAATACTGTTCCAAAATGCCACAGTAACTTTGTCAGTGAACGGCTGCAATGTTTTGAAGTATACTACATCATTTCTCTGACAAAACAAATAATTCCCCTCGTTTTCAGGTCTGGCAGCACTGGAATTGTACAGGAAACGCTGGGATGGAAAGCTGACATATATGTGTTTGAACAGGGTACTCTTATGTTGACAAATTACCAGACAAAGTGGTGCTGTGGACTTGGTACTGGAACTGTTTACCCAATGGTGGTTACGCAGATGTTTCCCAGGGCATATTTTGTCCAATCACCTCAGCTTTTAATTGCTTAACTGATGTCTCCATTTGAATGGGCAATTAAATCCTCTTGGATGAGTTAAACAGGAAAATGTTAAGCATCCGTAGGTGCTTATGGGAAGTGAAGTCCAAAGCCAGTGAACCACTAGTGAAATGGAGCAGGATCATAACTCAAGCTACCCCGAAAGCACCCATTCATGCACAAGATGATTTTGTCCAGGGCTGGTATTGATCATTAGTGGATCTCAGAATTTCAACCAAAAAAACAAAAAGCATCTGCAAGTCCCAAACAACGAAAAAAGCACAAAATGGTCATGCTGAATACCCTTAAAGGCATTAATAAAAACTGTATTAATGCACTGTGCTCCTCCACATGCATCCAACTATGAGGCCACCGTCTCCACCTCTCCAACACAGTCCACCATCGTTCAGTGTCACTGGCACATTTACCCCTTTCAGGGGTGACTGCCCCCCAGCTGTGTGTTGGCATACAGCAGCATGCCACAACAAAACAGAATATATGTCTCTGGGTGCAATTTGATTCTGAACTGTAACAAAAGGTAATGTTAAAAAAACAGGACATTAAAAATCTAGCAAATACGCTACTCATATAGGCTGCACACAGCCATGTGAGTAGCAGTTCAGGTTCAGCACAGATGATCACCTGAGGCACAGACATTAACACAAGCCTGCTGTTTAGAGGGTTAATACTATGAGGATAGAACCATTTGAAATTTCAAAAGAAAATGCATGTGCTCGTGTGTGTGTGTGTGTGTACGTGCGTGTGTGTGTGTCTGAGATCTGCATTTTCTGGCAAACAAAGATCAGAGAACATACCGCAGTAGGAACTTGCGGAATGTGCAACTGGCGGGAACAATATTCCAGGCGAAAATGTGGGATAGTTTTCCTTGGCGTCATGATGCAGTCATTACAAGATGAACTGTAAGACTGGCTTCTTAAAAAAAAAAAAAAACTTTATTGCTGCTTATCTCCTGTTTGCAAAAGAGGGCGGGGGTATGCGCAGCATTCGTTAAAGCAAGGTGCTGACAGATCAGTTCAGCATCAGCCTTTAAACCAAGCGTTGGGTCGTCAGCTTAGCATCGTGCCAGGCTGCAGAACTGGAGCACCACCATCTCCCTAACAACTTGCCTGTCTGTGCTCAGGTGGATGCAACCAGCAATCGCAAATTGAGGGGAAAATTGGATGGGAAGGAAAGTACATTGCAAAGCGCCGATTTTGAAACAACCCACAAAGGAAATAAGGCAGCAGTGCAAGAGCGCCACAGACCAACTTCCTTGGCAGGCCGACAAAGATTCTAGCAATGCGTGAAAGGGAGAAAAAAAAAAAAAAACAAAAAAAAAAACAGGGAGAGTGAGGTCACGGGACCTGAATCCTGTACCCAAGCTTCTGTGGCTGACAACACGCTAGCGCAGTGCAGTGCAGTGTGTTACACCTTGCACTCACAGCGAGGGGCTGGGCTCCTAAATTGCCTCAGGCTGTAGATGTGGCATCTCATCTGCAGGGGTAAGGGGGGGTGTGGATGAATCACAGTATTTTAAGTGGATTAGACCAAACGCTCTTCATACGATCCAAGGACCTTTGACTAAGGAACACTTATGCAAATATGTTTATGGAGGAAATGGGAAAAGGGGGAGAAATTCCCCACCTTCAAAAGCCTCCCTCCCTTCCCTGCTGACAGGTTGGAGCTGTAGGCATGAGTTGATTCTGCCATGCAGCTGCTGGAACATGAGCTGAGCTTATGGAGTGGGGGGGTACAGTATAAGTATTCTTCACATGGGCTCGGTTGGGTGAACTTCTTTGCTTAGGAAAAACAGGCTTACTTCCTGCTGTGATGACTTCCTTCATATTTCAACCTTGCGTATTATGTCTTCTAAATGCTTCAGACTTTTCTCCGTGCATCCTTTATCATCATTACTCTTCTGTCACAATGTCTATTCTTGGAGTTTTACTCAATATGGAAAGGCAAAGCACGTTAAAACCTTGAATGAAGTGCATTCCCATTCACATCACGGCAGAGTATGAGAAAAGTTTCAATAATGATTTATCATTTCATTACTGCTCAATATGCAGTTGAGAATTACTCTAAAATATGCATTGCCCAGGCAAAGCTTTAACTGAATAAGTACTTCCTCCTCCTCCTCTTTATTTGTTATGATTTACCACAATAAAGACCCATTTGAATGGCAGTGTAGCTAAGTGGTAATAGGAATCTCACTTTTCAGCATAAGATTCAAATCCCAGGAAGGAACTTTAGTTAAGTGTTAGGTAACCTGAACTGCCTCGGTAATCATACAGCTGTATACTTGGATAATATGTAAACATGGACTATTGACAGGGATGATCACTTCCAATATTCATTTTCATCCCATTGCCATTGTAACTTTTTCCACTAGTTGCTACACATACAGGCAAAGTGAAGAGAACACAGCTGGGTATGTGCATTTTCTGTAATGTAACCCCTTAGTATGCAAACATTATATGTTTGCTGCATCTGGTAAATAAAACATGACTTAATACTGTTTAAACTGTTTCATGTATGCATAGAACATAAACCTATTCATAGAAACAAGGCAACTAGCAAAAAATATTTAGCACAAATACAAAAAATTGACAAGTACAGCTTCTCCATGGCAATTAAAGGAAGTTGTTTCAGCATTTACTTCAAATTCATATTTTAAATGTTGGTAAAATCTAATGCAATAAAGTAATGAAGGTTATTCAGGATTCACATTTCACTAGCGTTTGCTGGGAATGCTGTGATTACCTGATGCATACACAGCCATACAGCCAGTACCAAAGGTTGCAATGGAAGAACAATCACTCCACTGTAGTCTTTCTGTCGGTACAATCAGTTTCACCCCTGGCATTAGCAATATAGAGTTTAAAGCATGGTTTGCACTACATTGTGAGAGGTTTAAATATGTCACACATTGGCTGTTTGCTCATTTCTAGTGGTTTGAGATTCCTAACTCAAATGTTAGCGAGCTAGCTACAACAGTTTTGGATTAAAAAAAAGATAGCCAGCTAGTCTGCTGCAAAAATTAACAACTGATGTACCTACTGCATCAGCATCGCTGCATGTTTACTGTTTTCAAACAACCACCACTTTGAAAATGTCGTTGCTGCAATTTAATATAGGTACTGTCCTTAGCAACTGATCCTGGATGAGGATAAAATTTTACAGTGCATGGCTGGGATTAGGATTGGGGGTCAACAAGATGATCTCAGATCTGCTGGCTAAGGCAGAAACTTCTCAGAGCCCAGGATTTCAGCCAAGTGACAGTCAGATGGTGGGGCAACTGCATTATGTGAATGTCAGACAACTTTTGAAGGTAGAACAAAATCATTATGCCTAACCATGGCAATGTAAAACAGGCCCAACAGATGTGTTACCAAATTTCAACATCCCATTTTCAAGCAGTATTTTCTGTGCCTGAACAATACATCCTCATAAGGATACCCAAGTAATTGATCCCGTCTTTCCCTAATTACTGGGGTAATCTTTAGAGGGACTACATGGGCATTGCTGAGCCCTGTGTCCCATGAGCCTACTTCTTCTGACCTGCCCGGGTCCCCCCTCAGTATCAACAGCACCATTCTAAGGTGGCAGATCCTACAGAGAACTGCCTTCTCCAGCATTAAACGGCACCTTGGGCTGTTCTCAGACACAATAGTTAGTATTTTACAGCTAACATTGAATATATATGACAGCTGGGGATGGGAGGTCTCTGCTGCTTTCGGAATCACAAGATGCACGTCATCTCCAGAAATCTCCACCATACAACTGGGGACTAATCAGACTGCAGCACAAACCGTGGCTCCAACCTCCAAACAGTGAGCATATCACCTTAGGAGTTAAAGATATCTGCCAGTGGAAGATCAAAGCATCACTGATGTGCAAAGCAGGCCTTTACAATCTGTAAGCAAGCAAGAGCATTTACAGCAAGCAGATTCTTCAGTACCATTCTGATAACTTTTCTGGGAAGCAGATGCATCACTAATAGTCCAGCAAAATAAAAATAACTTAATGACAAAGAAAAATGCTGAACAATTCAGAGCAATACAATTAACTACAATGCAACCGCTCGCCTGAAGTCTACCCTTAGAAGGGACAAACTGCAGAAAAAGTTTTCACTGAACTTGTGAGTCTTCATTGGCAGAGAACCTCCCACACACTGCAATTTTTCAAGCTTTTACTGAAATTGGAGAATTTTCCATTTTTCTCCCTCTCAGTGTTGTTTTAAAGTCAACTACATGATACTGAGTTTCAAAACTTACGTCATAACAATTACGTTCAACAGTAATTGAGGCTATTGACCTTGCAAGGTAATGTAGCAGTACGGACAAACTTTAATTTTTGTAACTAACTTCCCATTCTAAGCAAAAGTAAAGAAAAACAACCATTTGGTCAGCACAACGCAGTTTTTCTACTTAATGCCCATAACAAAGTAACCATTTGTAATTCTTGAGCCAACCAAAAGTCAACTTCAATACTCCTCAGCTCCAAAATAATCCCATGTTACACATTACATTATACCATGCAAACTGGGAGTAACACAGCAGTTCTGTGAGTACAATGCAGTCATTTCACCTCACCAAACTTATCACCTGTGATGCACTGAATGAATATGATTGCAACAATTCAACAAAAATCCAGCATTTGTGAGTATCAAGTTTTCTTCTTGACTCATGTACAGCTTGTTAGCATCTACTCCATTTGGATTTTCAGAAGGTCCCTCATTTTCTACCCTCCTGAATTTAAACCTCCGGGACTGGAAAACATAAGTGTTTAGTAGCGTTTGGAACACCTGAAGTATTTTAGCCATACATTTTTTGGATGGCACACATTAATAAAATTAAATGAAACCTGTCAGTTGCACCATTGGCAATCTCTTAGATGAGTTTGGGACTTCAGCTACTTTTGTGAAAAGCCTTATTTGGAGTCAAACAGTGCCCTAAATATAATGGTCGAATTAATATCGAGCTTAGTATGTTTTTTTTTTTTTTTCCTAGGCAAGGGCAGCATTTTATTTCTGGTTGTTGACTTGAACTCGGAGGGTGATTTTTAAAAAGAACTTAAGAATTTTTGAGAAGAGCATGTCCAAAAATGAGCATGCCCAGATTCTTGGCACAAAATAATCTATGGGCAGGTAACTATCATCGTCCACTTGACATGAAAAGACCTTTAGGTATTCGCACTGGGCCAAAAGGTTCGCCTCTGTGGATCACACAAGCCAGGTTGAAAGAAGCACCAAACAGCTATAAACTGCGCAACCACCTTGTCATTGCTGATGTTAGTATTAACGTCGATGACGGCATGATTGAGGTCACCATGGTTACTGTACGGGACAGTGCATTAATACGGTATACTGAGGCACTGAACGTAGAGTTAGCTGGTATATAAATTATACAGTTAAGATAACACTTTCATCAAAGCTTAGCGTTAACAGAACTCGTCGAGTAAAAAGTATTCGATGTGATAAGTGCATCAGCATTTTTCACCGCAGTACAATGAATGCTAGAGGAAAAAGTGCAATCTACTGTTTCAATCGGTTTCTTCAGCACAAAGAAAGTATCACTTAACTCACAAATTGGACTGGCAAAAGGCCAAAGAGAGGTTTGCACTGTACGACAACACATAAGAGAAAAGCGTTCCTTGAAAATGAAACGCTGAAAGAACTGTGACACTCGTTACATGCAGCAAGCTTGCGTCCAGAGTGAAGTTGATTAGCTAGCTTGATTGGCAGACACGTTGTAGCAGAAACAGCTGGTGGGCATGCAAAGACTATCAAGAAGAAATCACAACTGAGATGCTATAGTTGCCGGTCAAATCGCTATGCAACAACGTGAAATGGCCTTATGGATAAAACCTGACCATCCTATGCCACATATCCAAAAAGCATAACTAGCTATTTTCACTACTTGCTGCATTGACATTGTAGCTAGACGGAAATCAAGGTGGCCAGCAGCTGTTTAGACTATAACGAGAGGCTGTTCAGAAGGCTATAATTTCATTTTTTTATTATTTTGAAAATTCTGAGTGAAATGCTTGATAGCCAATCTTCTGTCAAGTTCAACAAATTGCACTGAACTAGCTGGCTAGCAAACTGTCATGTATGCATGTATCTGGCGATGGTTACAGATAGCCAACTAGGTATAAAGTAAAATGCTAGTAACGATATCTACACACATTAAGGTTGTTAGCTGGCTAGATGGAAATAGAATTGTAGCTTGCTACCTACGTAGCGACACACAGAACTGCCTAGTTAGCCAACTGTGTGTATGCAGCTAGCTAACTAGCTACCCAGCTAGATAGCTCTAAGCTAGCTAAATAAAGCTAGCTATAACTTGCTGGAGCTAGCCAACCACATAAATCCATTAACATGCACATTTCATAAATATTTACAGCTAGCTAGTCAGTAAATTTGATAGCTATTTTACTAGCTAGTCTAACCCCGTTACTGCTGGTAACGTTAGCTACAGATAAAAAGCCTTTGAGAGAGAGACCTAGCCAGCCAGCTAGCTAGCTAGCAATCTTCCCAAGCCAAGCAAGAGCAAAATAAAGCTAGCTAGTTAGCAGCTGTATATTTAAAATGACTGGAAGTGCCTAAAACTAAAAATGCACACCTACCTTTGATATCCTCCCATTGTAAGACAGAGTCAAATCACGACTCGGGCGCCCGAAAATAACGAAGTTTTATTCTATGTGGACTGAGGTCCCTTTCCTCTGTGCAATGTCTCCAACCAGGGCCAGAGACAGAGGGAGAGAGGAGAGCAGAGGGCTGTGTACTGGAGGAGCAGGAGACAGAAGAGAAAAGAGGGGCTTTCTGGATTTTTCTCCTTAATATAATAACCGAACAGCCGTTTCCCCCATTTTTCCTGACCAGTTGAGTTCCTCGAAGCCTAAGGGTGGCCGAACGGCAGGTTTGAGCTGGTTGAAATGAGGCTCTGTCCCTTTAAAAATAAAAATAAAAAGCTTCCCCATCAACTGCTGCTGCTGGCTCTCTCTGGGCTTGTTGGGATAGAAAGATGGAGCTCTCTATCACGCCTGCGCCGCAGCCAGGAGCCTGGAGGAGAAGGGGGTGTCCCAGTGTGCACCGCGACGCGACAGGAAGCAAAGGCTGAAGGCGAGAGCATTTCCAGTCTTCCCAATATAATTTCTATCGGAATGGGAAAAGTGTGGCCTCGGATAACGATCTGATAAAGAAGATACAGGTACACGAGTGCTGTGCTTAATTGTGGACGGCCGTGCTTTTCTCTGGAAATATTGCACTTTACCCCTCTCATCGCTGTGCTTGTAGTTAGCTAAACTTGATGGACAGAGTCATTTTGGTACACGTTTCAAGATTTGGCGCACGTTTTTGCACTACGTTTGCCCAAGGAAAAAATCAAGCTATCAGTTATGGTTTCGATTTTTACAGAATAGAGTTAGCTTGCTAGAGAGATAGGTAGCTAGTTGGCCAGCTAGCTAAACGTGGCAGGTCAGTAGCACCTGCCTTTATTACCAAGATAGCCTAAGGTAGCTGGACTGTTTGCTTGGCATGACATGTTACATCCTTTGAATTTTCCCTATGTAGGTACTTAACTGTCCAAGAAATTTAAATACCGTGTTTAAAAGCACTCTGCTAGTAACCGAAATTCCCCACCGGCAATCTAACCTGTAACAGAAAGGGTGTAAAGGTAGCACTAGACGACCACATCACCATGTCACTTAGATTAACTATATTTGCGTCTTTGTTTTCTGAAACCAAGGCTGAGGTCATCATGAGCAAACGAAAGGCGAAGGACAGCCACTTCACAGTTGGAGAATGCATCTCACAGGTTTGTGTCAACGAATGTGTGTCTGATGCACCTGCTATTGAGAGCGTCTGTTTTCGGATGCTAATATTGCTGATGTCATATTTAATCTCACCCCGTTGTGACTAAGAGTTTGGCTTTTAATATAAATGGATTTTACACTTAAGCGTATGGCGTACTGTGCAGATTCACCGATCTTTATAGTACGTGGATGGGCAGATACATTGAGTCATAGGATCGGGTAAATGTCCAGATTTGGGTCGTGTTTCATGCTTCATACTGTACAAAATTTTCATTTTACAGATTTGTTAACCTCAGCCTCATCCAAGTGTCTCATTGCAAACACCATACCCATTTTATGAGGTGACCCAAAGTGTAAAGATAAGGGAGCATATAGAATTTAACATATACTTTAACATAATAATTTAACGACTCCCTAAAACATAGGTGGTGTTTGAGTGTCATGCTTCTCAGAATTATCAGCTGAACTAGTATTTTTTTGTTCATTACGTAGATTCCTCATCCTACTAACTTTGACAACACATCAGTTGATCCACAAATGGTTAGAACAGTAAATCTGGCCAAGAGCGACAAACTCAAACATGACCACAATAATAAAGATTTTTGAGTCTGCACAGAATCTGGGCAGCATTAGTTAAATAGAGGAGCCACTGATTGGATGGAATCTCCTACTGCTCCAGGTGTCAACCAGCTTCTGGTTGAAAGATGTCACTAAAATCCTCAGGATTGTAGATCGCCAGGACCAGGATTGGATCCCATTCTGTTTATGGGATGGCGATCTATATTTACAAGTTGTTGCCAGTCATCACAAACCAAAGCTGCTTTATGTGGAGTGTCATACTCGCAACATATACCTATTTCATTAGCTCAAGGGACCATCAAGACCAGATGAAGCAAAGATGCATTATGTGTGAAAAGGGACAACGTGAACCTTCATGGAGTGACAGTCCAGCAATAATAGGTAGACATCTCTGGCCTTTTGCTTGTGTGATTGCCAGGTGCAGAGATTACTACGAGAGCGTTTCTGTCATCAGCAGCTTCCCCTGAGGCCACTAGGGATGGAATCGCAACACAAGTATGTTTGATTGCCTTTGGTCTTTAACAAAACTCTCCTTCTGCAGATGTAAGGGGCTTGAGTTTCCTGAAGTAAAATTAAGTGTCTATCGAACTGCTTAATGAGGACCTGGGCCTCAGAGCGCAATGTCTTAACTTTAACGACGGGCTGGTGTTCAGTTCCATTGTGGGATTGAGTAATTGTACCTGAGCTCTTTAAAGTTTAACTAGAACAATTAAAGAGTCTGGAGGGGAAAGTGGTGACTCTGTAATCACTCCGCTGGCAAGACCTGATGATGCTGTTGTAGAAAAGTAGGCTAGCTTATCTCCAATGGATGCTTGGTATGGTTCCTGAAACACAGTTACAAGCTTTAGTGTTCTGTGTTTTTCCTAAAGAAGTCTCCAGGTTATGATATTATTATTAATAATCTCTGTGCAATTATTCAACGGAATAATAAGTTCTTTTTCTTCAAATACATGCTGTACAAAATGTGCAACAATGAGTGCCATGGTGGTTCTGGAGCAGGACATTATTTGAAAAGAGATAATCAGTTAAAGGTATGTGTACATACTGTATAGGGTGCACTAGTTCTGATTTATGGCTTTTTAACATGCAAAACAAAACCTGTACATCTGTGCTTGCATAATGAATGCCATAATCATTTTTTGTATTAGAATCATGTGGCCCGTTTGGAGTCCTCCTGCTTGCCATCACGATTCCTTTAGGAAGTTTGTCATAGGTTAGCAATTACTTTGTGTTTGAGTCTGCATGTGTAAGGTATGTTATTTGTCATTTAGCAGATGTTCTTATCCAGAGCAATCTGCATAGGTCACAAGTTTATCCATTTATATGGCTGGATATATTTACTGAGGCAGTTATGGGTTAAGTACCTTGCCGAAGGGTACAAAAACAGTGCCCCAGCAGGGAATTTAACTAGCAACCTTTTGGATATGCGCCCTGCTTCTTACCACAATGCCACACTGCTGCATGTATGTATAATATGCATGCATGTGTGTAGATCTTACAATCAGCAATGTTTTGAATCAAATCAACCATAACTTCAGCATGTAAAATGTGATAAAATCTTCTTAAAACCAGATAAAGTAAAACTGTAATCTTTAGGGTAGAGATTTGACAGTAGGTCCATTATGATGTCAGTTGGCCCCATTTGTTGTGTGGATGGTATGGTTTAGACCTCGCACCTGTTACCGTCAGCACTGTGTAGTGTTACAGAGCACCAGGTTGGCTGAAGGCTTGTGGCAGGGGGACATTATGGATAATGTTGCTGCCTCTTTTTCAGACACTTGCTGGAGCTATTGAGGAGGACAGCTGTTCATGGGGAGAGTAATTCAGTACTCATCGTGGGACCCAGGGGAGCTGGGAAGACAATGGTATCCATGTTTGGACCCTTTTTTGGGGGTTGGGGTTCAATTTCCTGAATTCTGGGTCATGCTTGGTGGTCCAAAAGAGTATTTTGAGTTGTTACAGACCTCTGATAGCTGTCCAGAGAGTTTTCCCTCTTCTGCAGTTAAATATACTGTACAGAATAAATTTATACAATGATGAAAGGGCTTTGCCCCATTTCTGTCAAAGTTATCTTTGAAGATCACGATTAAGGAAACTTTAGGTTCTTTTTCAAAAGCAAAAATGTTTGAACTTACCATATCATTTGAACATGTGTGTACAAAACCGTCTTTATATTATGCATGTCAGGCTCTGTGAAAATGTTTATATATAGTCCAGCTCTTCTTATCAGAAATATTTTGTGGAGCACAAGCCTACCCTGTGCCATTTTCAGAATGTAGAAGCACTGAATGTTAAATGCCAACTTAATTTTACTAACTTGCTTAAAGACACATATTTGTGCCAGCAACAAATGGAAGTGTTCAGTTTTTGCACTCTAAAAGACATGAGGGAGGACAGATGTTGCAGTGCTGTGTAATTTAGTTTCCAGCTAGCAGTACACACATGAAAGGGTAAGGTTTACAATATCAGAGTTTTCTAGCTGTTTTATTTAGCAATCTAAGTTAAAGGGATATCAAGTATTTAGCTACCCACAGTAAATGTAGTATTTAAGCTAGCTAGGTAGCTGTGTTTGTCATTGGCATCATGTTGTCTAGTTAGCTAGTGACAGAACAGTAGGCTCTACATCCCCTAACAATTACTTTGTAGTATAATATAATATTATATAATATAATATATAAGTATAATATCTGAGGCATCACATAACTTTCAGTTTTTTGGTTTTATGAGTCCATATGCTGTAGAAGGATAAAGGAAATCTGTGGAGGCTACTTCTACTAATGTTAGCTAGGTAGAAAAATATTGTGTCCTTATACAGCAAATTCTGGCTAGCCTGCTGGCTTTACATTAAACCTTTAACCAAACGTCATGGCTGGTATTCACTGCCAAAAGCATCTGTAAATGTCTTTGCATGTAGACACAAAATGTTTTTGAAGTAATGTGCCTGATAAAGTATTTCCCTTCTACAGTTGCCTCTTTGAAAATATCCAATTTCACAGGATTATGCATATAATCTTACATATTCTATACTTTTAAAAAGTTTTTTGAACTAGTTTTATAAGTCTGTGGTCAAATTATGATGTTGGTGTCTTAAAGACAGTTATAAATTTAGTTTACAGCAGGGCAAACACACATCTTCCATTAACTTCACCAGTATTGGGAAATGTGAAATCTAGTTTTGAATTAATCATATAAGATAAATGTCTTAAGTAAAAGTTTTCATCGAAAGGATAAACTTATTGGTAGTTCAGAAATGACTTTTCCCTCCATCTTGTAGGATGACATAAACCTGACTTGTGTTTACTTTTTCAGCTTCTGAACTGTGTACTGAAAGAGCTTCTGGAAGTGAATGAAGTCAAGAAGAATGTTTTACTGGTTCACTTGAATGGCAAGTACTGTTCAAATCAGCCTCTGCAGCCCTTTGCTTTGCTTAAGGATCTGACCACCTCTGTGTGACTTTACAGGTCTCCTTCAGACTGATGACAGGATAGCCCTGAAAGAAATCACTCGCCAGCTTCATCTGGAGAATGTTGTTGGGGACAAGGTCTTTGTAAGTGATGTTCCACTGATGTTGCTATTTGGCTATCAGTAATAAAATATAGCCTTACTGCATTTATTTGATTCATAGTTTTTTTCAAAATACGTTATCTTTCCTGAATTATTAGTGGTTTTGTTTGATACTTTTTGTTTTTGGAAATTTCAGTGTGTTTAGTCAGTTACACCACAGTCTACAGTATGTAGTAAGTGTAAGTCTATTTGATTCCAACACACCTGTGTCTTCTGTGTAACCACGAGCACTTCTCTGTTTCAGGGGAGTTTTGCTGAGAACCTGGCCTTTCTGCTGGAGGCTTTGAAGAAAGGTGAATGTTACAGTGTGGCACATTTCAATAATCAATGACTCTTATGGAGATGAGTGGTAGCTGCTTAAGGGTCTTCATGTTTCATGTGTAATGACTGCTTTTTTTGTAAGAATCAACCCAGGGACTCGAGATGGAAAGTAGCTAATGACGTAATACATCATATGTGCCAATATTTGTTAATCCCAGCAAAAGAGACAAAGATAAAAATAAAATGTAAAAATCCATGGATGCTCCTGTAGATCAGGCTTTTGGCTGCATGTCTATTCTTCTCTCCCAGCCAGCATTTCTGTATCTATGGAAGCCATATCTGGAAGTAAAATAAAATGGGAGCAACATTTTTAGCGACTGATTTCTCAAGTCACTTACGTATGGAAAAGGTCATGCTGTTAATGTTTGGCCTTCCACAATCCACGCTTATACTTTAGAGAAGACGTCTGATTGGGTTTTGTTCGGCAAGAGTGAGGAAAAACAGGAGAGGGTGAAATTTTGGCACTGTGGTTTCACCATTGCTCTGATAGGTCGTCCATTTACATTTATTCATTTGGCAGACGTTTTATCTTACATAGTTCTTTACAATGTTACCCATTTGTACAGCTGGATATTTACTGAGGCAATTGTGGGTTAAGTACCTTGCCCAAGGGTACAGCAGCAGTGCCCCAGCGGGGATCGAACCGGCAACCTTTTGGTTACGAGTCCTGCTCCTTAACCACTATGCTACACTGCCACCCATCCATCCGTTGTCCAATCATAGATAAGCAACAGCTCAGGGCTGAATCATGTGTGTCTAATATCTGTTGCCCAGGTGACCGCAGCACCAGTCGCCCTGTGCTTTTCACCCTGGATGAGTTTGACCTCTTCGCCCATCACAAGAACCAGACGCTCCTCTACAACCTCCTGGACATCTCGCAGTCTGCCCAGACGCCCGTCGCCGTGGTGGGCCTCACCTGTCGCTTGGTGCGTTCCCATGGCAGCTTGGCGTGGATAAATGAGGCTTCATGGAACAAGTAGTCCATGAAGCTCTGTCATACCTGGCTGATCCGAGCCAGTCATAATCCTTGGTGCTCTGTTGCAAAATCAGATAAGCAAGTTATTGACATCGCACAATATCTCCTGGTATTATGATGTTCATTAAGCCTCAGTCACCTGTTGTTGGATATGAGTTCCATGGTGTTCAGTGCAAGAAGTGCTTGTCCATGCACTATTATTCTAAAATTGATTTAGAAGCCACCCTCCAAGCTAAATGCTGAAAACGTTTGACATGATGCAGTCCAGGCTAGTCACATTTTTACAGCTTTGCCGAACCTAGACCCAAGATGGCACAAATTGTTGTGCTTTCAAATTATTAGTGTGGTATGACCAGTAATACAGTCACTGCTGGAAAACAGAGGGTCAATATGTGAATTTGGGATTCTGGAACATGGACATTATGAATGGGTATATTTCCTCTCAAAACCAGTGTCTAGACATGGCACAACAGCCGTGTCTCTCACCTGTCATCCACTTCCTCTCGATAAGAGAATGAATTCAAAAAGCATTAGAGAAAGCACATCACAGGAAGGATGGGGGCATTCACAGGATGGTAATGGCTTTTAGTATAAACACACTCAAAAGCAAGAAAGGCCTTTCTCCGGTCTCTAGCAATCAGACACCATTTTAAGCTTTCTCAGAGCTTGCCTACTCCAGTTCCCTTCAGATCATGAATCTCACAGCAGTGGGGATGGTGTATTGTATCTGTCACTCTCTCTCTCCCTTTCCCCATGCTGGCTGCAGCACGGTCATCATAAACAGTGTCAGGGTGGTAGACCACCCAGAACATCGGGTTCCTTCCCAAGATCGCAGGCAGGCAGAAGGAGGTATTTAGTAAAACAATGGTTGTTAAGCACAGTAGCTAGCTAACTCAAGGGTACAGCTGCAGCTCCCATTCAGGTCACATGGCCAGTGCTCTGACCACTGCAGCTGAATCATGTGCTATGACCTCATTTGCATTCTTGAGAAGGTGCACAGCGTAATGATGGTCAGCAGATACCTAACGCAGAAAATTCAGGAAAATGATCAGACCGCAGGACACGAATGGCATTTCAAAAAATGCACGCCTCCCCTCCCAACTCTCCAGCACATCTCCACTGATTTCAGAACAGGGGAGTGAGGGAAGGGGACATTTATCTACCCTGCTATGCTATACTGGATGGGGCTGAAGCTCACTATACATGCACATTATACTGAGGTAATGATAATTTGTAACTGTATGTTTCACAGTGTTTTGATGCGCCTCATTATATCTCATTCCTGATGACAACTACAAGGCTAGACAAGCAAGCATGGCTACCTGAAGCCTGGATCCTCCATCAGTGGCAGTCAGGGGGAGGGGAGGCAGAGCACACTGACCTCTGGTCCCTCTGTTAGGACGTCCTGGAGCTGCTGGAGAAGAGGGTGAAGTCCCGGTTCTCCCACAGGCAGATCCACCTGCTGAGCCCGCTGGGGTTCGAGCGGTACCTGGAGATCGCGCAGCAGCAGCTGAGCCTGCCGTCGGACTTCCCTGACCACAAGTTCTGCGAGGACTGGAACGCCAGCGTCAAGGTGGGCTCCGACACCGTGATGGGCCTCTGTGCATAAAGTGTTAAAGGGCTGGGCCATTTCTCTGGAAAGAAATATCAGCCGTTATGCTCACAGTTATCGTTTATCATGGCTATCTGTTTGGAGCTAGAAATACATTTTAGACTGTTGGAAAAATTCAGTTAGTATTTGAAAATGAACATCAAAGGAAATGTTCAGTAGGACACATCACGGTGGCCTTTACAAGGGTAATCCACAATGCAGCAACCACAGATGCCTCTTAATGTCCTAAGACTGAAGGGCTCTGGCTTTTAACTGATAAGGAAACTCAAAGAAGCTGTAACTTCGGTCAAGATTTGACCGAAGTGTTTCACAGCCCTGTTCTCACAGACTGAAATCCCACTGTAGACAGTTGCATGCTTTGTGTTGACATTTGTTGTCTTCAGCAATAGAAAAACAGGTGCTAACAGTACCAGGCTGGTAAGAAATGAGTGGTGACAGAATGTTCCACTACTTTCGCATATTTTCATTGGGAGGAAAGGTATTGCACTGCATTATTTTCATTTAGCAGAGGCTCTTATCCAGAGTGACTTACATAGGTTACAGGTTTACATGTTATCCATTTACACAGCTGGATATTTACTGAGGCAATCTGGGTTAAGTACCTTGCCCAGAGGTACAGCAGCAGTGCCCCAGCAGGGAGTTAAACCTGCAGCCTTTCGGTTACGATCCCTGCTCCTTACTACTATACCACACCACCGATATATTGTTTTGTTGTCATTTGGTATTGCTGACGTTTTTAGAGTGAGGCTTTATAAAGAACATGTTTGTTAATGGTATGTAACTGTTAACCATTAGATGCACAGGGAGAATAATCTGACAGAGATCCATCACACCTCACGTCTAGTCTTTCCATGAAGCGAGATGTTTCACAAATGTTTCTCCATTCTTGTTTTTTTTTTTTTTTTTTTTTGTCTTACAGGCATTGTGTGAAGACAAATCAGCAGAGGCCGTCTTACAGAAGCATTTTAATGCCAGCAAAGACTTCCGATCTCTGCACATGCTGTTGGTAAGGTTGTCAGGATCATTCATACAATTTAACACAAAGCAGCTAAGCTGAGTTTATCAGTGCTTTTAGACTAGACTTAGGGTCTTTCATGGACTTCCATCTCATGACACATCCTGTCTAGTGGGATACAACTCTGAGAACAACAACAGATCTAAGATCAGCTTGACTGGGCCACGGGCCTAACCTCACCCATCTTGCGTAAAGTAACAGTTCTGATCCAGGATCAGGGGAAGTTTGCATTAGACAGATTTGGGGAGATTGAAGGCCTTCGGGCCATCCCTCTCCGCTAAGCGACGTAATTGTGTGAGCCGTGTTTTTCAGATGCTGGCCTTGAGCCGAGTGACCGTGTCCAACCCGGCCATCAGACCCGCTGATCTGCTTGAGGCCAGCCGACTCTGCACCGCTGACTCAAAAGCCAATGTTCTGCACGGTAAATCCCTCTATGTCCTATAGTTACTGCAGTGTTAAAGAAATGAAGCTCATTAGCTGCTGAGTTAACGGGAATGGAGAGTATGAGGAACATGGAAGACATATACACACTTCTAGCTTTTTTTGGGTACCTAGTTAAATTTGAAAAAATGGGGTAAAAATTACTGCCAACACAGTTGTACAAACTTATTATGAAGAAAGTGTAATAAATGTAATAACTTATACTCAAGACCACACGATGGTTGTAATGTTGTGACTTTTACCCACCCTAAAATAAGAGAACAGTCAGCGTATGGGGGTAATATGGTTATACACTGTACTGTCCTCGGGGATCCATGTCACCCACTCTCAGTTTATTTATCTGAAAGTGTTGAGGACAGAATGATACAATGAGTAGTAAGTTTTATAGTCCATCATTCATATTTCATTTGATCTGGTATCCTTCAGTGGAATTATCTGAGTGCTTTTCAAATCCAGACATTGATATGCAATTACAATCATTAGGTATTAGTGGAGAGAATGATATAATCAGGATAAGAGAGTAGTTGTATGAAATGCTAAGAGAAATTTAAAAAGGATAAAATGGACAGCCACAATTGCCATCCCAGCTGCAGTTTTGTTCTGCTTCCAGGTCTGTCCATTCTGGAGCTTTGCTTGATCATCGCCATGAAGCACTTGAATGACATATATGACGGCGAGCCCTTCAACTTTCAGATGGTCCACAACGGTAAGGATGCCTAGAGCGACACCCAGACGAAGCAGGTCTTGAATTGAGCTGATCTAAAACTGGTCCTAATTTTTGTAACCTGTATGTTTCACTGCATATTAAGTGAACTAGTAAGCAGTGTGCTTTTCTGTTGTTTTCATGTCCCTTAACAATACTCCTTTTCTTGCAGAATTCAAGAAATTTATTCAAAGAAAATCTCATTCGGTTCATAATTTCGAGAAGCCAGTGGTTATCAAGGTGAGTCCATTATTCTTTATGCTCAAGCTTGATTCATTTCTGAAGACATTATTTTTGTCTTATTCTGACATTATTCTGAAGACTTAATTTTTTTCCTGGGGGAAAGTGTATAGTCTATATGTCTATCTTTTAGTTGTTTATTGATCTTGAGCATTTCTAGATTAGTCTTCTCTGCCATCTAGTGGACTCCATTAGAAATGGAATTCTCTGTTTATTCTAGGCCCAAGGTGGATGAATACACTCTGAAGTTTGACATCACTACTAATGAACACCACTGTATACACAGGCCGTAGTAAATGCACTACGTATATGCAAATAAGCCATAGTCTAAAGTTCAGCCACCTAGGATATTTTCAGTCGGTGTATACCCTTAAGTATTTAATACCGATATTGATTTGTTTTAGGCCTTTGAGCACTTGCAGCAGTTGGAGCTAATCAAGCCGATGGATGGATCCACTGCTAAAACCCAGAAGGAGTACCAGCTGGTGAAGCTGATGCTGGACCACAGCCAGATCATGGAGGCCCTACAGAAATACCCACAATGCCCCACTGATGTCAAACAGTGGGCTGTTTCTGCTTTTGGCTGAACTCACGCGAAAACGCTCAGACGGAAAGATGCTGACACCTCATGTGCCATCCTCTGGTACTGTATATTGCATTGTTAAAACAGTGTACAAAATGAAACGCTCCATGTTTGCAATGATTCTGTGCTCCTTTTTGTACTACTCTTGTCTACTCTTTTTATATTGGAAAATGTAATAAAACCTCACCATTCATTAAAGTGGAAGTGTTCATTTCTCCATACATATACAGATTAGTCATACAATAGCATCCTCTAGATCATGGAGATTTCATTAATTTGATAAAATCAGTTAAAAAAATGTATATATCATTTGAGAAACTTTCTCAAAAACCTCATAGCTATCATCCTTTGGATTGCTTTCTCTCCCTTCGATATGTCAAAATTATTTTTGTATTGCAGCCATGTTTAATACATTAATACACATTAAAAATGATTTTCTAAGAATCCAGTGGGAATGATAGTAAGCCATGCAATGACTGAATTTTTTTCACACTCGTATATAATTTGAGTGTGCTGATAATCTGATGAATCAATATCCATGTTGGCAAGATATTCAAAACAGTTGATCTCAGATTTTGTGGGGTTTACCACCACCCAGTGGACATATGTGGGTAGTGAACTGGGTTGGTGAACAATTAGAACAATTCTTACAAGTGCAGAATCCTGGCCCACTGTTAGGATTAACAATAAACCTGTTAAAAATGTGGCTATGCTGGTGTCACTGATAAGAACCAAGCAGGAGTTATTAGACATTGTTTTATAGGGTGACCACATGGGGTTAAGAGGTCTGTATTAATGAGGAACTAATTAGATGTCATGTTGTCGTGTGGTCATAACTGAAACGCATATTTTCAGTAGAGATTTTGGCATCCATATCATCTGTTTATAAGAAACGAAGTCATTGTTAAGACTAACATGGGACAAGCAAGTCCCAGCCAGTTATAAACATATACTGTAAGTGGGGTGAACAAGGTGATGTGTGTTTGGTAAGGGCTATGTGGTCTGTTGGCTATTTAAGTAGACCAATAGCTATTGTTTTTGTTTTGATACCCCAAAAATATAATCATGTATTTACATTCAAATGCTACTATAAGCAGTTTCCATATTTGAAAGACCTCAGTCATTCACAGTAACACAGGAATTACAAGTAACACATTTACACGATTTCTAAAAGTGTGAATGCAGATAGACAAGTTAAATACAAACAACAGTAAGTACACTTAATTATATTAATGGATCCTTTGTACATCTGTAGTTATTAAAAGAACAAATGAACATGAGTTGGATAACTGTAGATCAGAAAACTTCTATATCCAGAACTACTCTCCCCAAATCAATCCAAACCAGGAAATTATGTATATAAACCTACTTACCTTATTTTTCCTGTTGTATCAGATGTTTGTACGCCCCACCTCTTTCCCTCTCCATATCTTGCTCCTCTCCTACCTATAGGCCTCCATCCTAGGCTGTGTCTGAGGGTGCCCTGCCTGGCCTTGATGATCCTTCTCCCAGGCTGGATCCAGGGTTCCAATGTCCCCGACTCCCTGACCTCAACACCTTCTGCTCAATAAGGTCCTCTCAGCATCACCGCACGGCCATGTTGACCCATTTGCTTCCCTGAAGAACTGGACTCCAAGTCGAAACCAAAGATCCCAGTAATCAATGTCAATGTAACCCCAGTGCATCACACTGACTGTAATATTGTACCTTTCCTCTAATGACCTTAAACTCACTAAAGTCAGCTTATCGTTAATGACATACCAAGAGATCATGCTAGATTCTCACAGATGGTGAACGTTTTTTGCAGAAATATTTTGGACCACTATTTTTTAATGATGATTAAGTAATTTCACTATTATGTGTTTTTCACTCAGGAGCAACAGCCTTTTGAGATGCTATCAACAAAAGGTTCACAGTAATGCTTTAGTATCTGCATATGTCCTATAAACATTCAATAAGTGAATAATTACATGTCCTTAGCGTTACTGGGATGTTTAACTAATTTTAAACCAAAGACCATTACAGTAACATCAAACTGACAGAGACCACTACAGAAGCATCAAACACAAAGGGCACACAGAGCAGTCACTATACTTTATTTTAGGGGGAAATAGCATACCATTTATCTGTACAATATTAACAATCAAATCCACCCAGGCCTCTGAAACAGTTTGTTAAATTCTTGCAAAACAATAAAAATGGCAAGTACACTTTGACAGTAGTACAGTTGTTTTGTGCCCGTGACGCACTGAATATCGGCAGATAGAGAATTCAAGGTAACGTGGCTGAGCCATGTTAGCTTTCTGGCATAATATAGAGGTAATGCGTTTAACTTGAACTGAAACCGCTGTATAGAAAAAACACTGCTGGTCAAATCCCAGTTAACGTTCTTGTAACGTTAAAAGAACGCTGCGCTGGCATTACCGCGTCGCTGCAACATTCCAGCAACGGTGCCAGAACGTTACGCAATAGCTGGGATGTCTGAGGTAAACGATGTGTCGATCCAGGGGTGAGATTTTTAGTGTTTCGTCGGACCGATTTAAAATAGAGAGCCTTGCGCCATGGAAAGTAAAGATTGACTGTTTGGGCCTTAACATAAATTAATACAATTAAAAATATAGATATATAAAATAAACAATAAAATCTTATTTTGGAATAATTACTTTATAAAGGACTTTTTTTGCTTCGTGATATCTTAGAAAATAAAAAAAAAAAAACATGCTAAATTCACAATCTAAAAACGACATTCATATTTACATAATGTGCATTTTCCTTGAAGTCTGCTGCCAATGTAGTGGGGAACAATTTTGGCTTGTATAGCTGGGAAACACAGAAGTAATTTATTAGAACAAAAAAAACGTGAGCTTTTACGGGGTTGGAGCATCTGTACAGCAGTTGGTGAATATCAGAAACGTGTGTCTATGAAATATTAGTGTTAAAAAAAAAAGAAAAAAGGGGGGAAAACACACACTCTAACAATACCAGCGACTCTGAGGGGGCCAGTCACATGGCTACATCAGTATTTTTTTACTTTAGCACAGGGAACAATGACAAAACGATGCACGGCGCCACGGCAGGTGTTGCGCGCACAGCAATTGGATATCCGCCTTCCTGCCCCTCCCTGCTTGGAGACTGCGTGACTTTATTTTCCACGTTCGGAGAGGCGCAGAAAAGCTTGCAGAGGTCCAGCGGTGTGAAAGCATTCACAGTGATGGAGGTGTTCTGAGCTGAGGTCAACCCTGCCGCATTTTTTATCCCGCCATTTTTTACGTTACACGAACAAAACTGCTTTCTTAATTATAGCGCAGTAGATTTAGTGGGGTCGGTGGGCCTTTTACAACGCAAATCCGCCGATGCCGTTCCTCCGAACCTGCGCTCTCGAAGCCGAGGAACGTTCACACGCTCGTACAGTAAAATTGGCACCCGCCCTTGTGTTACGTTTAAGCTCAGGTCCGGCGATAATGAAATAAACAGCACTTGACAAGTCCGTGGTTGTAAAAAATGCTACAGTTGTTTAAAAGTAGTCGGTAACGTTGCTGTACCTGCGATGATTGCATATAGTTAACATTGTAAAGCATAGTATTGTATCCCTGAACGTTGTTGCTGTAACAGTCACTGTTAAAACAGTGAACGTGTCCAAGAGGAGAAAGAATACAAAGATTAGCATAATCGCGCCAGCCTCGTCCGCACCGCCGCAACCGGTAACCTAAAGGCTCGAATACAACTGGATATCCGCACTAAATCGCGTCACATAACGTTTTCCACCTCTTAGACCCCACACCTGCAATATGTTCGTTTCTATCTATCAACACTAAATCAGGTTTTTGTAACAAAGTTGTTTCTTTTTTGGCTTGTATTCTTTCCCGCAGGGTCTGAGAATGATGCACCGAGAATGTTGAGGATTCACTGTAAATAATGGCACCCGGATGAGAGTGAGAGAAGTCACTTGCGGCTCTAAGCAGAGAGAGGGGTTTGAGAGACGAAACTTCCTGAGGTGTATCAAACAGCGATACCAACAGATCTTGATCGCTAATTCCTGCAACAAACGGGAGAACTAGCGATACACATGAACACGCACAAATGGGGAAATATTGAAAAGAAATTTAAAGTCAAAAGGTTTCCGCTACAGATACGTGTCACAACTCACGGGGGTGGGGAGGGGGGTTGTTAAAAAAAAAAAAGAATAAAGGCATGCACATTGTTTAAAATGTTAATAGACACAGCAAACCTAAATAGGAAAGTGCTTTCAAAAGTTATTTTGGAAGTTTTTTTCGGGGACTTTTTCTTCTCATCAGGTTTTCAAAAAAAAAAAATACATTTCTCCAGACTATAGAATTCAACTGCTTAAAAATACTTGAAAACAGCAGGGCAAAACGACACTACACGAAACGCTAAAACTGAAAAATAAAAATGAAAGGCAGAAACACTGGTTTATAAATGGCCATTTTGTGTTGGCATACTGTTAAATGCTGTTGTCATCTGTCATTTCTAAATGCATAAATACCAAAGAGATGTCAGATCTGAATATTTGAGATTGTTTTTTAGTGTTATCAGACGGAACTGAGGTATACCTTGTTGAGGGAGGTTTACAGTTATTTAAAGTAATGCTTGGAAGCAAATCCCAACAAATAACCTTGATTACCATTTTTTGTTGATATATGTACAGCAGCAGTACACTAAACATTCAGAAGCTGTTTCTTATTGGCATTACAATATTCATTTATATTAACACAAAAACAGCAAATGCATTTAAAAACAAGTTGCCCTTTTTATACTGAAATGAAATGAACTGTGGTGGGGTTTCTGGTATGTTGTCGTTTCTTTGTTTTTTTTTCTTCAAACTTCTCACGTCTTAGAAAAACCAGCAGATGTTCGTCCGAAGAAGTCTTTTGCTTACTCTTCGATAAAAAAGAAAAACACCTGCCAAAAGTCTGATTCAAATGACAAAGTCCTGTTGCCAAGGAGACCATGTACATTTTCTACCTCCGGTTTCTTCCTGTAAAGGATCCTGATTTTGTTTTTTTAATTCGTTGTTGTAATGTTCATGGCTTACAGTAAAAAAAGCCAGCAAGTCAGCAAGTCTTCAGGCACACATGTAACTAAACGTAGTGGGTAGAAACCAGTACGGGCGCAGATGCTCCTGATAGCCCCAGGCACGCCCTGTGAGCACAGTCTTAGGGCAGCTGGCCCTGTCTGGATTACAGCAGCTCGGGAGGCGAGTCCCATTGGTCAGTGTTTGTGTGTGCGTGCGTACGTGTGTGTGTGTGTGTGTCTCTCCGCCCCCGGGGGGGAGGGGGGCGGGCAGGAGTCCGACCCGCCCATCATAGGCTGGACTCCTTGGGTGGGAAGTCTACGTTCGTCACCATGGTGACCACAGTGACGATCTCCTCGGGCCCGATGACGTTGGTCTGCCGCTGCATCTGGATGACGCGCTCCTCCACGCAGCCGGCGGAGAGCCGCGCCTCCGCCTCGTGATCCCAGCACTCCTCGATGGTCTCGCACAGCATCGTCAGGCCCTGCGCCCACGAGAAGAGCCGTCACCTCTCACATACTACACTGCGCCATGGTAACAGGGACCTATGTCCCCTCACACACCACCACTTCATATACCATACTAACATGGATATATGTCTCCTCTCACACTCCCACTCTTTCATATACCATACTGATAACGATGTATGTCCCCTTTCACATTTCCACCGTTTCTTATAACATGATAACTTGGATATGCAATACAAACGCTATATGACAACTGATGCCATCATGCTTACATGGTTATAGGCCTACATGGTTACATGCTCATACACCATAAAAAAGAGCAACAGGCAGGGATCAAGGTTAAATTCTCATACACCTTAAGCAGCACCTCCACTGGCCTGCCATTAACTTCATGTATGCCATTTCATTGCTTCCCAATATGGTAGTTTGCATTTCAACCGAAAGTCTGGCCTACTGCTCAAGTACTGCTGATTTCGGAACAGCTTGAGAGCAGAGCTTTTTGGTACTTGCCTGCAACTATCCGTATCACATTTGTTTGTGAATAAACAAGTGGGGATTACATAACACATTTATGCATTTGTTGTTCATTAGCTTATGAAAATAGCTTCATTAGCTCAAGAAAACCTGATTCTCCTGTTACTCCTGTTTTGAAGAGACCTTTGTAAATAAATCATGGTGAACGATCTAGGAATATACTTTGAGAAAGACTCTATGGCTATTGAAATTTACACAGGATAACCTGGGTCCCTGGCCTGCAATCACATACTGACGGTACCAGTCAGTTTGGTGTAAAATGTTTAGTGCGATTCTGACATCGGGGGATATAAAAAAATGTCTTTTCTGCATAAAAACTGAATACGCACAATGTTTTTTTGCAACCCAAACAAATTACATATGATTTACCACTTGTGCCATATATAGCAGTGACTTTTCCGAGGTATTGGAGAACACACAACAGTGATTCCAGACAGACAGTCTGAGAAATTACACTAGCTATAAATACAGTATCATTTACGGTTTCCCAAATCAGTTATTATTGTTTCAGCACAAACACTGAAAAAGCCAGCAGATAATACATTAAACTGCCATTTAGTGTGTGTGACTTCTAGTCCTCCTCCGCTCCCGAGCAGTTCTTAACTTTTGCAAGTCTGCTACAGCAGTTCATTTGTGAGGACTGTGTGTCAGGCGACTGTCCGGGGTGGCCACTCACAGCATGTTTCTGCCAGCACTCTCTCAGCACTGGCCGGAGCTTCTTGTGCACCACCACCTCCTGCATGTCCTCCAGGGATGGGTGCTGGCCCACCTCCTCCTCAAACGGCAGCATGTACTCGTCTACCGGGCCTGGGGGCACAAGGGCACAGCGGTGAGGTCACAGCTCCGCCTGCCAGCTTCACACGCAGGCACCGAGCGGCATTCACACACATGCAGATAGAGACATGCACTGACACCCGACACACAGAGACAGACACACACAAATGTAAAGAGACAGACAGAAATACCTATACACAAACGCACACACACATACAGATAGATAGACTGAGACAGCCAAGGATGAAGGGAGAGACAGAAAGGAAGGACAAACACTTAGACACACACGTACACACACACGCTTGAGCTGAAAAACATGTATCATCAGACGTTCATTGACTCCTGTGTGAACACAAGCAGTTTGGAAGGGTACCGTTAAAACTCCTCTCAAAACACAAGACTGGCTCATTTTCCACTCGCACTGGAACATCTATCCAGCTGTGACTTTGAATGGGGAATCACTATGCTACCACTGCATGGTGTGCAGGGATGACATTTAACACTGGGCAGCCTCTGGATCATTACACACACACACACACACACACACACACACACACACACACACACACACACACACACACACACACACACACACGCACACACACACGCACACACACACGTACACACACACACACACACACACACACACACACACAATCAGCACTGTCCCCACAGGAGTGTCACTGACTGTCACAGAAGACACAAGGGAGTCACTCACAGGGCCACTCCACAAGAACCGGCTCCATCCACACCCATTTCCACACTCTGAAACCACACCTGCCAATATCAATATCACTGCAGTACACCCTACAGGCTCCGCACTGGAGCTCTACTGATAGTTATCCTGTCTGCTGGCTACTGACGTCCACTGTAGGGACACTACGTTCATAACCAGATAGTCATGGGATGAGCTCCTCGGCCAAACTATATGTCATGCAATTGTCATATAAGATGCTCAGAACAACAGGGCCAGGTCCTGCAATTATTCTATATGCACTTTCAGTGAGGTGACTGTGCATGCATATGTGTGTGATGTACTGGCGACAGTAAGAGTGCTGTGATTAATTGACCCGCACACTCATTCCAGCTTCCCGGGGGGTTCGCAGGCGTCCTGTTCTTACCGTCAGCCGCGGTGCAGCGAGAAGCCAGCTCCCACAGCACCAGGCCCATGGCGTACATGTCTATCCTCAGGAAGGCGTCCCGCTGGAAGTTGATGGCCCCCTCCAGCACCTCGGGGGCCATGTACCGGCGGGTGCCCACCTGGAACAGACACATTCGGGGGTTTCGTGAAGCGGTAAACACCAGCGACAACAGACAGGGCTGTCTCTCCTCGCCATTATCCGGCTCTCTCTGTTCCAGCACAGCAGACTCCACATCAATCGTGTTCATTAACCATAGACTTTGACAGCCACCGGGGCATTTTCACAGACTGGAATTAGCCCTGAGTGTGTGTGAAATTCCCCGCTTGGGCGTTTACAGCATCCTGATCTGATTTGGCCCTACATCACCTAGCCCATGTTGCAGCCCTATATTAGCTTTCCTCATCATTTGGGGATTTACAGAGTCTGGGCCGCCAGACGCCCGTGGGACTCACCTGCCCGTGAGTGTCACCGGCGGACTTCCCCGCCTCGAACCTCAGGGCCAGGCCGAAGTCAGCGATGCAGGCCGTCAGGTTGCTCTTCAGCAGAATGTTCTTGCTCTTGATGTCCCTGTGTGCCGCGGGGGAGGTAGGGGGTCAGAGAGGACACGTGAGGAACAGGGACGGCACTGAGACCACACCTGAGACCATTACTAGGGTGGGTGCTTTTGGGGTGGGGAGGAGAGTGTTAGCAGACTGGAGAGATGAAGCAGGAGGTTAACAAGATTTATGGCTCGTAATGATGTGTGCTGTCAGGTGACATTAACTGTGAGGACCGCCTCTGGCTGGAGAGGAAGATACGTCTTCCCTGCAACATCAATAAATCATGCAACGCATTATGTGCAGAAGTGGATTAGTACAGGGAAAATACTGAAATGACCAATGGAAATGAGGTAGGGGGTTGGTCAGCATGTGGATCAGCCAATAAGAACACACCTGTGGGCAATGGCGGGCTTGTGGCCATCCTTCAGGCCGGGGATGTCCTCATGCAGGTAGGCCAGGCCCCGGGCCATCGTCTGGGCAATGTGACACAACTCATTCCAGGACACCACATTAGCCTTCAGATAATCAGTCAGCGAACCCTGCAGAAGAAACACACTTTCAGTATCTCTGTGGTACATCTTGTGCCAACACATTACTGGGCTGTAGTTGCGCCTTTTAACCACTGGAGGGCAGCTGCGCCCAACCAGCTCTTGCCAGTCAGGCTCCCGGGGAAGAGAGGGTATTTTCCTTTTGCAGCTCTTTGGCTGGAAGAAGACAATCGGCCCACTTTCAGAGGCGTTTCATCATCAGACTGCTGCAGCCTCCCAGCAGGGGGCACTGTTGAGCCAGCCCGGGTTACCTTCTCGTGGTAGGCGGTGATGAGCCACAGCTCCACGTCCATGTTGGTGCCCCGCTTCTCTGCGCCGATGAAGTGCAGGATGTTCTCGTGTTTCATGCCGCTCAGGCTGTAGATCTCGTACTCGTTCTGCCACGACTGCTTGTCCTGTGGGGGGGGGAAGGGTGTGACACTGAGTACAGCAGGAGAGGGTCACGCCCACACCGCTGCCTGGGCAACAAAGGCCTCACAGTGCGCAGTGCTTCAACATCACGATTCTGCACCACGACCTAGCGCTGCCTCAGAGCTCCAGCCCCTGAGCTAGGCTTACTGGACACCCAGGGACACTCTCAGCACGCTGCAGTCTACCTAAAGTTTGCATTTAACATGAGTAGCCAACTGAAACTCCAAGTCAATTTACAGTTTACTGTAAAAATATCTAAGGAAGGTGTTTATGTGGGCATTCTATGCAAACACAAAGACAACAGCCCTTAAGAAGCCTGACTGGTAAATTATTGAAACAACCAAATGCTTTCCCTTTACTTTATTATCTGACATCACCCTAGGTACTATTTAAAGAAGCCACGAAAAAGACCTTGTCAAAACCATCTGAGAAGAGCTAAGTCTTCAGATTTAAATGTGCAGTGGCCTGAGTACCCTGAAGTGACATGAGTAAAACCACTTGGCACGTACCTGAATGGGGAAAATCTTGACAGCCACAAAGTCGCTGAGCAGCTGCGCTTTCCACACGCATCCGAAGCGTCCCCTGGCTTTTATCTCCAGCAACTGCAATGGCTTCTGTCCAAGGATAGGGGAGGGGGGTGTGGGCCCTGGGTCCTGGAAGGCAAGAAACCCGGCACGTCAGGAAGGAGTCGCGCATCTGTTCTCAGCTGGGTGACTGGCAGTGGACGCCAGGCCATGGGCCAACACTGAGCAGTCTTCTGGAGCACACAGAACCATCTGCATCTGGTGTTTGGTCCATTACCACCACGCCCCTCAAGGGGAGAAAAGATGATCCTCAATCTGGAAATGAACTTTAATAGTTTTTACACTGATTTATTTTCCAGCTACCAAGTTCACTCTGTGTTTCAATATAGAGATACTTCACTTGATCAACTGTACAAAGATCTCTGGACCCGTGATGGCTGCCCTTTTGCAAGAATACCCAGGCAGCTCCTCCACACTGTGGGTTTGCTCATTGTTTTAACAAGACCTTTACTAGTGAATGCCAGTGGTAACTATGACAGGGTCACAGAAAAGACCAACAATGGCAGGCTGATGATATTCACTCCAGCACAAAGGCACAGAAACAGTAGCTGTTTATCTTTTAACCACTCCCAGGTTTGACAAAGTCACACAGTCGTGTAACATTTGCCTTTTTAATTCTGTTCGGGTTAGGCTGCGTCGGGTATCCCTCTATCAGGATGTCCCGTGTGTGACGTCCTCCTGTCATGCGCTTTGTAATGTTTGCATTTGCGATGCTGCTGACGATCCAAATTTCTGCTCGCAGGGATTAAAGTTCATTCTATTCTGTTCGATTGTGTGGACTGGTGACCCTCACGTGCAGGCTGGGAGGGTTGTGTAAGGGCTCGGGGAGCGATGAGAGCAATCTATATCCAACCAAACTTTCACAGCCCGCTCCCTCTGTCAGCGGCACCAGCGTCTGAGGACAGCTTTCCTGTGTGTGTGTGTGTGCGTGTGTTTATGTGGGGCCACAGGCCCCTCTCCATACGTGCAAGCGACACTCTCGAAACTATGGTTCTAAAACTTGTTTGAACACCGAGTGGGAAAGAGGCAGGGTGCCGTTTGGGCGCTCTCCCTGCGTCAGCGCTCCTCTCTCCGTAGGGGTCCCATAAACAGGCCTCAGCGGGAGAGAGGGAGAGCCGCTTACGTGTCTGCGCCAGCTCATCCGCCCTGACCCGCTGGGAACTCCCCCTCGGCCAATCGCGAGGCGGGACGAGCAACCGCGCAGACGTGACGCAGTTTCCATACATCAACTGCCGGTGCCGCTCACGTTTACTATGAGGGGCAGGACGTGAGCGATGCCGTGTGAATTGCACGAGAGGGCACGCAAGTTCATCGCTACGGCTGGCAGGTCACCGAAGCGTCCAGCTGGTGTTCTGCGGGCGCTAGCCCGCGGACAGCTCTAACACGCGAGAGGAAATGGCAGCTTTGAACACCAGCTGACTTAGCTCTGCAGGTGTTAAAAAAAACAACAGAAAGCCATTGGTCTGGATGCTGTGTGCTTAGATGGCATCGCAGCTCCATGTCCGGTCTTCTGGCACACACCAACACAACTTCACAGGAAACAAAGGAGCCGCGCAAAAACCAAGCGACTTCCTCAGAAAGGAACATGATAAAAGGGCAGAGGGAGGTGTTATGAATGTCTGTGAGTGACTGTGAGTTCTGTGTGTCTGTTCTAGCGATCACTCCTCTGCGGAGCCATGCACAGAAGGCCTAGGACAAGCCAGACCACAACCCTCCAACGCAACCCTGTAACAAATGACCTCAAGGAGACTGTGGTGGTGTGGCAAGCTGGAACTGAAAGACTAAGGGTTCAAATCCCCGCTGAGAGACATTAAAACAATGTGCTTAATGTGAATTGCTTCAGTACATATCCAGTGGTATAAATGGGCAATATCACATATAAGCTTTGGGACGAGAAAATTACTTAGCATTTGAATAATATGCGGGTATAATCCAGACTCAAAAACATTTTGGAAAATTACATGCGTAACAGAAAATGTCATGTCACCTCAAAAAAAAAAAAAAAACAACAAAAAAAAAACACGTCACTGCAGAGAGTGCAAGGAGGGTGTCCTAACAGAAGCGAAGCAAAAATAAACAGGCTTGCCTGTATCTAGGGGCGTAACGTGAGGGGGAGCCAATCCGTGCAGCTCTCGGGGCAGCGTGATCGCATGCAAACACAGACGAGAGCATTCCAAAAATAAACGGGTTAAATCAGCCAGCGCACGGGATTAAACTAATCGTTTCCACGTGTAACCTCCGACAGCAAGAGGGGGCGGGGAAGGGGGTATGAAATATAAATGACCCAGCTCGAGAGAAGAGTGGAAAAACAGGAGTGAGGTGTTTTCAAGACCGCGCTTTTTGGCAGCACACCGTATTTGTTATAAGAGCGAAACTCACAGGCCGATGTCGCGTGGGGACTGCGGGCGTGAAGGAAGAAAACGAGCATTCGCCAATAAAGCGCCCGGGCCGGAGCGGAGGCCGGCGGCGACAGGGGCGGGGGGGGAGGGCGGTCCGCCGGCCGTAAACAACAGCCTCCGCAGTGACATTGTTCAGGGTCAGCGCCATAAACACGCGCCGCGCTACATGCTTACGTTTGGGGTTTTGCGAAGTTTCAATAATTAAACAGATGCCGAGTCGTAAAAATCGAATTGAAAGCCATACCGCTTTTATCGAAGAGACGTCCCTGGGCGGTAATGGAAGCGTGGAAGGGCCTATAACATAATATCAGGGTTTTTTTTAATGTCTTTTTAAGAGGAAATACACCAGTGTGTTTTACAGGCTGGTCCTGATGGCTCTATCCCAGCATGTAGAGGCCGGTGCAGATGCCTTCTCAGTGCAGGTCGCAGCCTTTTGTTTTCTCTTACGGTGCGCCGTCACGCCATTGGTAGACTTCCCACACTGAAGGGTTGTGTGCCACGCGATGGTCCGTTATCCATAATTAATGGGAATGTACAATGGCGATAAAGGAGGGAGGTAAGCCTGTTACCAGGCAGAGCGAGACCCCGATCCGTTATTCATATCTGTCACATCAGTGAGGCGCCTGTCAAAAATGTCCTGTGCCAGCACCTTTGTGGGGGGTGTTGGAGGGTGCAGAGGGGGTGAGCGGAAAGAGCGCTGCCCTGAATAAGCTTATTCCCCATAATTTAATACAGCGAAAGAGGAGGGAGGGCGAGGGCGAGCCTCCGTCCAGGAATGCTGGGAGAGGGGAGGAGGAAAAACAGGACGGGGGGCAGGGCGCAAAAAAAAAAAAAAAAAAAAAAAAAGGGTACCCTCCTTGCAAACATTGTTCTGCTCTACGTCTGTCATAAAATCCCCCTCGGGGCAACGGCGCACGTACAGTGGCCCGCTGAGGTGTCAGTGTCACCGGATCCCGACTCTAATCACGGGGTGGCTGGAAGGGGCGCATTACACTTTGTCAGCAGACGACGGGAAATGAAAGAATATCTGTCGCCTCTCCCGTTTACCCCCTCCCCCTCCCTCCCCCTCCCTCCTTCCCTGACTTTTTTTTTTATTACAACGGGGCTGGCCTTCTTCCCCGGGCTTACTTAAGTGCTTTCTCAAAGTAGCGTCACACTTTTCCAACGGGTTATCAAGGACGCTGCCACTATTTATACATGCCACGCGCTCAGAAAATAGATCGTTTAATAGAGAGCTAACCGCCAGTGTGACACACGCCTTTTGACTCAATTAAGCCCGCGTATGTATTAAGCCTTTTAATCTCAAATTTCTGGCATTCACATTAATTATATATTTCATGGAAACTATTGCGGCGCGGGGGAATATAAAAGGGAGGCCGTTTATTTGACATCATTATCAAATTTAGCGCACAAAGCTGCGCTGCTCATATTTTTAGGTCCTCTGTGTTCAGTGCATTAAGGCGCTACGTGTCAGTCTGATGGAGCTTAAGTTGCTCTACAGAAAAGAAAAAAAAAAAAAAAACACAAAAGGCCTTTTTCATATTTTCACAAACATGGTTAAATCCAATTTGCCTTAATTGCATTACATCCGAACGCAAAGAGCAATGCAGAATACAGCGATCACAAGTGGACATCCATGCTCAAGGAAGTGCGCAGGAGCACCAGAAATGGTCTCATCAGTGCATGCACTTAGATTCATCTTGGGTTCTGCAGTGCTTTCAGCACGAGCGACAAAGACAACCATGCAAAACAAGGCTTTAAATTAAAAATCATTAGGGTGCCAATGTAATTGTAAACATGTTAAAAATGTAAGGGTATCACCATACAGAAATGAAAGGGGGTGGGGGGCATACAAAAAGCAACGGTTAGAATATCAGGCTCCCCTTAAAAAAAAAAAAATGCATTGAAAAGTTGGAGTTAATTAAACTTATCTTACCTCTATCATTATATGAAAGGCGTGCTAGCAAAGGAAAAGAGGTAAAAAGAAATTACAGTTTCCAGTGAGGGTGAAATGGAGGCAGATACAACAGCTTCAGTGGGTGATTGATGACCAAGCCTGAAAAGTGTTTTTTTTCCCCCCTCCCTCTCTTCTGCACCTGATCTGGGAACAGTGGTCTCCGCAGTGTAGGACTGAATAAATCCCAGCTGCGTTGACCTCAGCTCAGTATATAGAAAAATTGAGGCGTGATGACAGACAGGACTCTGCAGGTGATGTCACAGCAATAGCAGCTGCCAACCTGGACATCAACACTGAAGGGGCTGCAACCTAATCTTTCCCTAAAATGGAGGACAGCTTTGTGAATCAGAGCTGTGAGCAGTGTGAAGACTGGTCACGGACAAGGACGAGCCAAAGCACTCAAAACGTGAAGGGCATTATGAGAAAAGAACCGACAAGTTATAGCCCCTTACTCCATTCACGTTGAAGAGCAATCTATTGTTGTAGAAGTGAACCACTCATGCTATTAAGAGGAAATGAGGCCCACATGGTAAATTAAATTAAACCGTCATAACACAGCAGCATTAAGGTATAATTATTCCACATGTGTTTTACTGGATCCTCAGGAAGCTATAAAAATCAGACGAACTTTGTTCTGTAAGTATTTCAGATGCCAGGACACTGAGAGGCTTCCAATAAACCCTCATCTTTGGGGGGGTTTCATTCATCCCCATCTCTGAGTCAGCAGTTGCAGAACATTCTCTTTACATTCCTGTGATGCTGCAGCAACCTTGTAACGCTGCAAGCGGCATAACAGCGCGATTGTTTGGTGACGAGGGACTTTTCGGAGTAAGAGTGAGCCCTGAAGAGTGTGTGTTCTGCGTTTTATTGTTTGGGCCGTTGGACCAAAACAGTCTTGACCTTTAAAGGTCAACCCCCCAAAAAAACCTCTGCTGCTCCACAACGCTCTCCTGATAAGCATTCCCAGGAGCCGCCTTTAAAAAGCGGATCAATAATGAATGAGCGCTTCCTCCTCCCCCAGTGATTTGGATCACACTGCACAGGGGGAACAGTGGCCGTGAGGGCGAGGCGGTGGGCGTGTCTGAACCGCGCCGGCCGCTGCGTGTTTCGGCGGCCCTGCTTCTGGAATCCTCACTGCAGGGACCCGTCCGGATCGCGGCTCCGGCGAACGCGACGTGAGAGATGTGCCTGCCTCCGAAATGGGGCCTCTGAGCTTCCACGAAGCATCCTTTTTCGGTTTATATTGTTACCGTTCAGAAAGTGAAAACAAAGACAAAATAGGGTAAGAGTATCTAAGAGTGCCGGAAAATGCATAATGCAAGACTATTCAAGAGGGGAAAGAAACCTGGGACACCAGCAGTGCAGGCTTGGCTTGTCCATGAGAGAGCAAAGTACATGTTTCTGAGAAAGTGTAATGGCAGAATGGTAGAGAACTGGTGCACTATGCTCTGGCTTTTTAATATATTACAAAACTGTTAGGAATGATTACAGACCATTTCCCATGGGCATTAGCAGTGTGGTGAGCAGGCACCTAAGTATGAATGACTTTCTTGGTTTTCTTTTAAATAATTTATACAGAACTATGAATAAACACCGTTCAATTAGATGCATGCCTATTGTATTCATTTGTGAGAGCATTCATTGTTCCCATGACAACATTGTGCGCCCAGATCAGCTTTGATATTATTTACCTTAATTTGAATTATATAATTTATATTATACAAATTATATAACTGATATTATTTATAAAGTGATATTATTTATAAATTGACATTACGTTGTATGACATTCGTCAGCACATTTCAGTAAAAGTTGACAATAAACTAGTATCACAGCACAAATGATTACTATGTGGGTGTTACTTTGTGGGTGTTTGTGGGTGCATCGGTCAATATCAATTAATTATTGCTAATTAAGAATGTTTTGAATTCAGAGCTAACAAATTTTGAGTTACAGCATACAGCGCTTCTTTCACACAAACAGCTTAGACAATGTTGCAGACATTGTTTCACAGGGTTGTTCAGGACCAGAGTTCCAACATCTTAGTGCTAATATGGCTACATGAAATGCTGTTGCACTCAGACTGAAAATTTTGCCGCTTTAACGCCAGTGAACAGGGCTGCTTTTACATCTAACGTGTAAAAATGTGCAACTCATTAATGCTGTAATTTCTGCACTGATTCACCTCCATTGATTAGGGTTTATTATACAGGAAAACACTTGCAGCAACATGAAAGCAATGTGCGTCATTCGTCAATCACAACATTCCTTTGGAGGCAAGCTTTTGGCATAAAATGCAGCTATTTCCAATTCCATCTGTGCAATAAATTAATATTTGAGGCAGTATAGCAATTGAGAGTAAAACTGTGGAGGGGGTTTCTGGTCCGATGTCAAATGTCAGCAGGATTGTGTGTGTTCCGAGCAGATGTGTTATTGATTGAACTTTGATGTTCACGTGGGCCTGCCTCAGAAGAGGCCTTTTTATAGCAGTGGAGCTAAAAGCGTGCGATAGACGCGCCTGCATTATTTATCTGTTTACTCCTCTCTCCTGCCTCTCTGTTCGGGACCCCCGCCGTGGAGCTGTGGAGCAGAGGAAATCATGAATGGGAAGGTACGCACTCCACCGAAGCCTCCTTTTGTTACGGTGCCACATGTGAAGAGGGACCAATGAGGGGGGGTGCCGGGGAACAGGGGGAGACGGGCGTCAGGACGGTGAAGAGCGTGGATCTTGAGAGGTCGAGCACTTCGCTGTCTCTCCGCCGAGCGCTGAGGGCTTGTGGTGACTCACCACGGGTCACGGCGGCCTGCGTCTCTGACCTCAGTGGGTGGGGGGGTGCCTCAACCACACGACTCCGACGAGCCCTCCCCATTCGAGGGGGGTTTTATTTCCCAGCTCGTGGCATAACAGTCAGGCAGAGCCATGACTCCACTTGTTGTAAATACACTGCCGTGCGAAGGAGGACAGAACACGCAGCACTCTTGTCCAGGTAACATCCCGGAGCAGTTACCACACAGCAATCCTGCTTAGACTCTGTGTCTCGGAGGGGCTGAGAGAGAGGGCACAGTGCTGAGAGGAAGCTGCTCCCAGACCATGTGGAACTGATTCGCAACAGATTGAGCCTCTTTGTTACAAATAAAGCGCTATTGTTGATGCAAGGGCTTGTTTAAAAAAAAAAAAAAAAAAAAGAAAAACCTGCTACTGATCGCATTTTTTTGGGATGAAGTCATTTTCCTCTGCAGCCTACTGTGGGAGGAGGAACGCTTGCTTTCATAGCCTCTCGTACAAACTGTGATGTTTCTTACCAACAAAAACATACACCGACCACATCATTCTCGCCATCTCACACACACATCCATGCGTACGCGCACACACAACACAACCGTCAGCAGGGACAGTGGTGGAACCGAATTATCTAACTCAAAAAGATCCACTTGCTCAAATGCCAGATAAGTGTTACAGTACAGCATGGCACAGTAGTGTCTCTGACTTCCTGTTGCTTACAGGCATAGAAACTGTTCAATCAGAGGCTAAGATCAGGGCTGGCAGACAACTTCCCTGTCTCCTAAGATGGTGCTGCAGAACAGCTGCAGTATAGTTTGACATTTTACAGTATATACTGTCCATGTAATGGAAACAAAGAATGTACTAATGTAATAAATGCTAAATGTATTTGTTAGGATTATCTCCTCATGTGCCTGTAGCTCTTTATTATAAATAATAGGTTTTCTTACCAGTTGTCAACTGTCTGAAAATAAGCTGATGTGTATTGTTCAGTCTTCTTCCACCAAGTGTTTTTTCTTATTAATTAACCCAAGCCCTCTCCAAAGAATTTGTAAATCGCTGTAGGTGAACTCCTAATTGAAACTCATTGATGGCTCTGCATTGCCATTAGTGAATGAGTGCTGATCTATCTGCTCTGTCGAGGGTGCGCGCCATTTTGTTAGCCATGTGAATAAATACCTGGATGTTGCTGTGAGAAGCTCTCTGCACCAAGCAGGTATATAAAATTGGCATTTTCTAGCCATTGTGTTGGAATAACATCAAAATCCAGAACAATGTTCAACGAGCCATACTTGAAGCAAAGGGTTTCTCAGTCTAATGAAAGCATGCTAGTGTGGTGCACATAGGGCAGTTCTGAGAAAATGAAACCCAAGGGAGGTTGTCTGGATGGAAGTACCAAGCATATCTAAAGAAAACAGCTTGCTCGCTGTGTGGTTGGTCCAGCCAACAAAACACTGTCCTTGGTGCTCCTTGTCAATTTGAAGACCTCTTCCACAAAACATAAACTAGATTTCCAGCCTCTATCAGACAATCACATTAAATGGTTAATAGTCAGGTTAACTACAAAGAAAACCCCTACGTGGCCTCAAGAAAACCCAGGACCCAGAAGCCTCCAGAGCCATGGAAACACAGGGCTGGATTTATAACACTATGAGGCACGCATTTTACTATACTGTTGCGCACAGTGTTTTTGTATAAGACGAGGTGAAGCTGCATTCTGACAGGGCGCTGATGGACCTTTCATAGCATTCATAGCAAGCTGCTCCCATGCCATCTTGGTACATCTAAATTGAGGGCAGGCGAGCGTGCTCCAACAGCGCTGGGGATGATCCTGGTTTTTGTTCCACCTGAGCTCTTAATTGGATCAATTACCACAGTAAATTAACGCATGTGACCGTGTGCTCCAGGTACTCAGCACTTCTCGTGCTGGACACCGCCACCTGCATTCATTTAGCATAGTAATCAATCCAGTCATGCAATCCCTCTGGGATGTACCATCTCAGGCTCTCCAGGACTGTGGGTACGTTGTAAAGGAAGTCACCCACTAAAGCAGGCTGAATGACAGCGTTTCACAAGCCTACACCTCACTGGCACCAATCAAAAATAATGAGTATGCAAGTTATGCGGGCCTAGTGAATGTGTCTGGGCACGTCACGTGAGGACCGGTGACACAGATCTGCTAGGGACCGAGGCATGACAGGGGCGGATTAGATCACCGTTATTGCCGTCATGTCACATGAAGTGGAGGCGGTTTATCTCTGGGATTCTCCAAACAAGATGGACACGTGCTAAACACTCACGAAGCCACTGCACACCAGCATGGCCTGCAACCATTATGAGCTTACACAGTGATGCTTAAGTAGTAGCAGTAATACTGCTGGTAATGTTGTACCTGGTCAGAAGTGCGGCTGAAATGCGGTGTTTAACTGATTCGGGTGAGGGTTAGACTTACTTGGGTTGGCACCAGGACTGGGGGGTACGCCAGCTTGTGATGGCGGTACATCCAGAAGGAGAAGAGAATGATGGCTGCGATGCCCATGATGGGCACCAGGGAGTACAGCAGGGTGTTGAACAGCGGGGGCGGCTGCGTGAACGGGTTCAAGGTCGCTGTGGAGAGAGGAGGCAAGAGAGGGACAAGGGGGAGAGCAAGAGAGGAGAGAGCGAGAGGGAAAGAGAGTGAGAAGGGAGAAATGGGAGTAGAAAGAGGAGGGGGAGAGGGAAGACAGAGACAGAGAGAGGGAGATGGGGAAGAGGGGGAGAAAGAGAGAGGAAAGTAAATACATGGGGGGAAGAATGGAAGAAAAATTGAACAATGGAGAGAGGAAGGGAGGGAGCAAGAGCAAAAAAGAACAACAGAGGAAAGTGAGGAAAGAAGGAAGGGGGAGAGAAAAAAAAGCAGGTCAGTCCACGTGTGATAAGATATTTCACTCTTGCGGAAGTGCACACAGAAAAAAATACAAAAGAGCAGATGACTAAAAAAACAACTCTTCAGAGAAGCGTATCAACTCCTATTCACACACAGAGCACCTTTATCAGAACAAATCTCCAGCACAGAGTACAGAAATGTTATCTGGCACATCTCTGATAAGTAAGGGAACAAAAATCTTAAGACTCCTGTCAGTTCCTGTACGTTAGAGCTGAGTGCCACCCCCACAGGGTCATTTGGCTTGTGAAATAGCCGGGCATTCTCACTTTGCACTGAGGCTGCCTGGACTTGTAAACAAGTAGCTTTCAGTTTTCCTCCTAACACCAGAAGTCCTGGGCTGAGTGTTACAGTCCAAAGAGAAACGTTTACACACAGGGACACTTCTTGCACACTCACACAATCATACCAATGATTTTTTTGACAAATACTTCCAATTACATTCAGTGCAGAGAATGACACCTGCCCCAACCCCCTTTGTATATTTCAGCAAGATGCACAAAGCCTCCTGTCTACAATAACGTGGCTGCAGAAGTCCTGCTGACTTAAGGAGTAAATCTGGGGATGATTCATGTTTGTGTGATGTGGTAAGAGGGCAGGATTTCCGCAGTCCCACAGAAAGCTGGTCCATTTCGCAGGGCTCTGTGCGAGTGCTACATCTGATCAGGCTCTCGCTGCTGTCTCGGGCGTTTCCGTTACCGCCGCGGTTTCCCGCGCCCCGTGTCCATGACAGAACCGGTTTGGCTCCTGAGCTGGTGCCGAGCCCGAGATAAGAGCCGGGCGGTGACCGCGGCGTCCCCTTGGAGGACTGGGCGATTCATGCGGGCCCTGGCGTGACGCCCCCTGCTGGAGGTAAGGGGATAAGGCAGGGCGAGGTCTCTGGATTACTCGCGGAAATCCAGGGACGCGCAAATCCCCCTCCCCCACACGCGACGCGTGACACGGGGGGGCCGGTGGGAGGCCGCGTCACGCACACGTCACACGCTTGACACGTGCCGCGCTTACCGTGTGGACGCCATGGTCACGGTTGGCATGAGCGTCAGCTCGTCATGTCTGCCACAGCTCACACCGTTAAAACGGCAGCATATTCTCTAGATTCCTCCATGTTAACAGAGGCTTTGTGTCAGTGACAGGAGCTATACAAACATTAGAGTCCTGCTTTATGTACTAAAATTTTTCTACTTAAGTACACGTTTTCTGTTCTTCAAAGGTGAGACATATTGCATGCTCATTTTGGGAACACAGCATATTTTCAACTCCTAACGAGTAACGAGTTTAGCAACCTTTAAAATCACACCAACAAAATCCTTGCATGCCCTCAATGAACTCATAATTAAAAAGTCTTTCAACCCTGCATTTTATTGTTGTTTTTGTTGTTCATGTAACAAGGTATCAGCCTATTTTTCATCTCAACTTCTGTGTTGTATACGAGATATTTATGGATGGGATTGTTACAGCAGCTGCATGCAATGGTCAAGTTTAGGCCTACATGAGCAAATGCAATTTTTTTTTTTTTTTTTTTTTTTTTACATCTGTTATGTGCAACAACACACACACTGTTTTTCAGTGGTTTACTTGCATCAGTTAGATCAGCTGTGAGACTTTTTTCATCTTTTTTCACGCCTGACTACGGTGGCCTATTCCTGAACCACGAGGGGGTTTTTTATCTTTTCTGGCTCGAAGTGCGCACAACGCTCCACTCATTATGTTTGAATGACACACTTATCCAGGACGATTAGCACTTACCATTTTACACCTTCCATATTCAGGCCCATTTATCCAGCTAGGCTCTCACTGGAGCTGCTAAGTTACAGCATACACCTTGCTGAATGCTGGGGATCAGCAATGAAACCAAAGGTTTCCAGTTTCAAACAGCCCACATAGTTCAGCAACACACAACAGATACCCATGTTGGATAGTTTAGCCACAAGGACTAGGACTGCAAGGGCAATGAGAGATGTTCTCTGTAAAATCATGCTATTTACTTTAATCTGATTATAGAAACTGATTGATTATATTCATCTAATTTGAGCTTGAGATTTGTTTTAGAATTTACAGGAAAAGCCAAGAGGCAATTGAAAATGTAACCCATGGAATATGTTTATTTGGCCCTCCCTTGCATGCATTGAGTCAACAGCCCTGACGAGGCTGGTTTGGAAATGTTTGATATGTCCAACCAGAAACTTTTCCAGAGGTTTTCTCATAGAGCCACTCTTCATCAGTACCTTTCAATGTCTTGCCTATAAAGCTCATTTTGAATTTGAAGCAGAAAAATCCACTGGCTAATGAGACAGCCAGAAACATTTCCCTAAGAAAGCCACAGCATATAAAAACCTGCTTGTAGTGTTGTATTTCCATAACACCAAGGAAAAAACTTGCTTCAAAGATCAGGTAAACAATATGATGGAAAGATTCCCTAAATGAGGGTACAGCACTTACAGTACAGTGATTACGAGACAGCTTTCTTCCTTAGCTATTTCAGTTGAGTTATATTAAAGACTAGCGGTGCAAGTTCAGACAGGATTGTGATATATTGGTACAGAGACCAAAGGAGATATAGATATATTTTACTGCTGGCTGAGGATGTTGTGACCCTGTAGCTAAATATAAATGATGGGTGGGAAAAAATCTCTCTATACAAGCATACCGACATAAAAAAATCAAGATAAAAAAAAATTCATGAGTGGTTGAACTGGGACTTCCCTACTCTTGATACAAACTCTGAGGGGTGTTCTGTGTAGTAATGCAATGGAAAATCTTACCATTGCCAAAAAACAGCCTTTTTCTGGAGTAAGAAGAAAGGCACTCGTTCACAGTCTTCTGTGCTTTACCGCTCAAAATACATTTATTTATTTGCTTATCGCGCAACCATTAACAACGATCCCCTTACAAAAGGTGACACAGAAATGTCTGTTTCTTAGCTGGGTTAGGCGCTTGTCAGACAAAAGCTAATCAACTCTGGCAATATCAAGACCATGCAAATGATCCCGAAGGCTAAGCTGGCAGCAGGCAGGGGAAATTCGGGAGTACATTACACACCACATTCACCCCAACGGCAGATCAAGTTTAGACTAACATTCTGTCCTGTAGGCATTATGGATTAGTACATCTGGAGAGAGTGAGAGTAGGGGAATCACTGTCTTTCCAAAAAGACAGTCCAAGACCAACAGCCTTTGATTAAGGCTCAATTGCTTTTCTTACCATGTTTTAGAGTTGCCCAGAGAGTATCCCCCCAAAAGCTTTTAAAACAAAAAATCACTTCTGCATTAAATCTTTTGGTTCTGTAAATTTTCACTTCAAACTCTTAACTTTTCTGTAATACATTTCCGAGAAAAAAATGGGGGTGTTGCATTCTGGGCAACAGCTGTACAAGGCCTGCTTGTCTTGTACCTGAGCCACGTGAGGCATCCAGGGCAATCAGAGGCGAGAGCCCATTTTAAGTGCGGTACATAACTGCCCCCTGTTCAGGGCTGTGCTCGGCCATGGTATATCTTCAGGGCCAGAGGTCACCTATATGTCCGCGGTCTTGTCAGATTTCTCGACGGTGCTCTGTGGCTGTTTCTGAAGCTGCCCATCTGTCCCACCGACGTGCTCGCGCCCTCCGCCGCTGCCGATGACGGGTCACGCCGTACAGAGGGAGAGGGTTACGGTGTGGCGGGGAGGAACACTTACTCTGCACCGCCTGGGTGTCGGGGTTGTAGAAGAACTTCTCGTTGCACATGTTCCCCTCACAGCAGCAGAAGAAGACATCCGGCCCCTCCTTCTTCTCCACACACTCGCTGCTGTAGAGAGAGAAGGCACAAATACGCACGCACGCACACGCACACACACACACACACACACACACACACACACACACACACACACACACACACACACACACACACACACACACAGCACTGTTACCATCACAAAGCAAAAACCGTCTGCCTCAAACAAGACTCCCTGGGGACACTGTTCTGAGATGCACTATGCGTGCATGTACAGCGATACTAGTCAGCGTGAGGAGTGAGAAGTGTGTATACAAATAAATAAAAAAAACAAACAAAAAAAACACATACACCTGCATTTCACTGCAATACTTTATTCCAGGAATTAGAAATTCTGAATGACGGTGTCCCATAAACTCCAAGCCACAAAGGGCCTGGGGACAGTGAATCTACGTGACTGTTTACATTTTTTCAGCACGCGAGTGTCTGTGTATTAATAAGCATCTGTTAGCGTGCGGTGATAATCCTGCAGTGCCGAGCCCGGGAGCTCTCCCGGCGAGGATCGATCCTGCGACTGCACATCGGGACAGCAACGGCTTCACCGACGAGCCGGGACAAGCGCTCGCCCTCGTTTAAAGTTTTGTTGCTTTTCGCTCCGTTCAGATGCTGGCGCACAGGAATGTTTTTCAACCTGGCTCCGTTGCAAGCCGAATCAGATTAAAAAAAAGGGGGCTATTATCAAAAAGCGTGATCACCTGGAAAAAAAAGGCTCCACGCTGCCAGAGAGCGATTACACAATCACCGGGATATTAAAATGTTTTCATGCTTGGGGTGGGATAAATATGCGTCAGCTGTACAGCGCGGCGAATCGGACACAAGCGTCCACTGTACCCGCTGGCGCGCGCGGAACACTGTCCCCCTTCTCTCTCATAACGTCTTACTCCAACATTTAGCCGTGCCCCCTAATTGCCAATTATGGCTGTCTTGGCAACGGCATTTAACTACACAGCTTTTAAAGCAAAGTTTTATAAACAGGCAATTCGTTTTAGCAATATTGTAGCGAAGCGATCCTTGGGTTCGGCTGCGAGATGCTGCAGTTGAAATACTTATTTTCTCCACCACATCTGCATTTGCGAGCTGTCACTATGAATTTGAGCATCGTACACCTCTACTGTGAAATCTATTCCTCTTTCTGCATGATCACTGCCTCTCTCTGTGCTGCCAGGCCGTGAAAAGACAAGAGAGATAAGCGCCGGTTTATCTGCTTCCCTGTCCTTTCCTTCCCAGAAAAAGGCTAATTCAGCGGAGGGTGGGGGGAAGGGGAGAGGGGCCAACGCAGGCTCCTGGCCTACCTGTCATAGCAGTTGACGTCGTCCAGCCAGCAGCCCTGCTTGACGATCTCGATGGAGCCGGAGATGTTCTTCCAGGTGGCGAAGCAGTGCCGCCGCTTGTCTTTCTCGCCGAAGCAGGGCTCAATGCCGCTGCGGTTGGTGCGGTCCTTCTCCCAGCTGGTGTTGTAGTAAACGCACTCCTGCGTCTCCGAGCGGCCCAGGATTGCGCCTGCGGGAGAAGGGGTGTAGACAGTGAGTAGCAACCCTAAAACAATTCATCAAGATGCTGTAAACTGGGGAGAAACATTTATTTCATACAAGGGCCACTTAAATCAATGGACAGCGATATATTGAGTACATACATACTTATAGATATATTTTACATTACAAAAAAGGCTACATAATATGTGTACATATATACATCGATATATATACTACAGTAATATTGACAGAGTAATATATGTGATATACATTTATTTTGCTACACGTCATAGGAAACCTATTCAGTGTGTATGTTGCTGTGTAAATAGTTAAATAGTGTTAAGTAGTAAATCTGCCTGTGTGCATTTCGAAGTTGTGTTTACACGTATACGCAAACCCATACACATGTGCACGCCACGTGACTTAGCAGAGGCACACAGCAAGGGGGACGGCAAGCTCCCTCGTCACTCTCAGAGACGGTGCCCTAATTTTAGAGATGCTATGCATTTTACAGCAGGTCTCACTCCCGACGGACCCGGAGAAAAAAAAAAAAAAAAACAAACCAAAAAAACTGAACGGTAAATGGAACCATCTTTCCGTAGCAGCAGCAGAGTGAGGGCGGTGCCGTCGCGCGCACGCACGCACACACACACACACACACACACACACACACACACACACACACACACACACACACACAAACACACACACACGTGAGAGTGATCTCCTCACTGACGCTGGCACGCTGGCCAAACCTCTCTCCCCAGCACAGTGAAGTCAGGTCACTCCTCAAAGCCCGGACAGCGTCCCTCTGCTTCTCACTGACGCTTACAGGCCAGCTAATACACACAGGGATCCCTCCCAGTTCCACAGACACACACATATATATATGTAGACATAAACAGGAGCGGCAGTGTAGCATAGTGGTTAAGGAGGACCTGTAACCGAAAGGTTGTCAGTTCAAATCCCTGCTGGGGCACTGCTGCTGTACCCTTGGGCAAGGTACTTAACCCAGAATTGCCTCAGTTAATATCCAGCTATATAAATGGATAACATTGTAAAAAAACAAACTGATGTGAGTTGCTCTGGATAAGAGCGCCTGCTAAATGCCAATGATGTAATGTCGTGTAATATAAATACACACATACATTCGAAGGACAGTAGTGGTGCCAACATTTAACAGCAGTGTGCACACAGATACAGAGGCATGTTATTAATATTTAACTGTAAAGCAAAGTAATTTCGGGGCACTGTGTGACTGATGCGTGTCACATGCTAGTGTCCTGAAACTACAGGACAAGGTCCAGCAGTGCGTCTATGTATACATTTCCCATCATGCATCAGAAGCCCCGGAACTGACTTGTAGAGGTGTTGAGGACAGAGTGTATGTGTGTGATTGTGTGCACGCACATGTGTCTGTGTGTGTGTGTGTGTGTGTGTGTGTGTGTGTGTGTGTGTGTGTGTACGCTGTGGACTCCATGAATTTTGGGGATTCTGAGAACAGTACCCGGCTTGTGTTACATTCAAGGCACTGATTATTTGCGATGCCAGAATCAATCATATTTACCGCGAAAGCCCCTAATTACCTAAACCTAAGCTCAGCCGGCTTCCACACCACAAGCACATACGCAGGCCGTAAATCTCCTCTCCAGTTTAAACCGGCCAATCACCGGTTCCGTCAGAGACGCGGGCAGCACTGTACAACGTGACCACATGACGCTATACGGTGACTCCCGCTCACACGTTATTAGTGCCAAAAGCGGGCCAAAATCACAGGCTCTCAGGAAGATGACGGGAGACTGCCGAGCCCCTGCAGGTTTCGAGGACCTCCTCACCTCAGCACGCAGCCTGACTGATGCCACGACCGTGCCCGGACAGGGGTTTAATGAACATTTAGCAGATGCGTGAACGAGGGTCACATCAGGGCCTTATTTAAACCCACACGCCGCACTTTGTGCTGAGCAGGCAGAGCATCAATGGAGCAATTGTCAGGCCCTGCACTGCTTGCAAAGCTTGTTGACCCTCACCACAATGGGCACTTTTAAGCACACAAAGGCACAGGTTCATCGTCAGATGTTTCCCTGTTTAATTAATGTCAAGAATTGCCGGTGTTAATTATGGAGGAGAATAAAAAGGGCTGGCATAAATACCTATTGCACCTACCCCCAATCCAGCACTTCAGCACTAGAGGTGACAGAGCAGCCACAAGAATCCCCTCTAAATGTAACTGTCTGCAGTCGAACTGAAGGACTGTGGAACACTAGCACACATTATGCTCCGAGAAGACCGCAATTTAACACAGAGGCTTGTCCAAGTTTCCTTTCAACAGAGATGTGCCGTGGCAAAAGCAAATCTTTCCGTTAAAAATCCTCCAGAATGAATCCAATCCAGTGACAGGGCACGCATTAAGAGGCATTTGGTTTACAATGCAACAATATAGCCAGGAGCAAGCATATCGTTCATAAACAGACAATGCAGGCTGGGTTTTGTGGTATGCCAAAACAACATATTATGAGCACACATTTAGCGACAAAACATCCCTCTTGTCAGATGTGGTAGCCTAACCACAGGCACATCCAATGATTTACAAATCTGTACCCAGCTAAAACATCACACAGGCATATAAACTGCATTTCTAAAAAGCCATTTCTTCTCCCTTGCAAATACTAGTCCTCAATTTGCCTATAATCTGCACTGTGGAAAAATTTTCCATATTAACTGCATTCTAATGATATTTTTCTAGGTATTGTTATTCCACATTTCATACTCTGCGAGTCACACTGGACAAGGGTTTCCGCTGAGTGACATAATTATGACACCACCACTATGGTGGAGTGGTTGTGAATGTGCAGAGAGGATGGATGTTTCTCCTTAAAGATTCAGTGCTGTCCCAGCAGAAACAGTGCTACTCAGGTAAGTATACTGGGGCAGCAGTGTAGCATAGCGTTAAGGAGCAGGACTCGTAACTGAAAGGTTGCTGGTTCATTTCCCTGCTGGGGTACTGCTGCTGTACCCTTGGGCAAGGTACTTAGCCCAGAATTGCCTCAGTAAATATCCAGCTGTATAAATGGGTAACATGTAAAAAAAAAAAAAAAAAACGTAACCTATATAAGTCACTCTGGATAAGAACGTCTCCTACATGCCAGTAATGTAATAATGTAATATGTCGTCTCTGTGGCCCCAATGCCATGTTGATCGGAACAATCGAGCAGCACCGATAGGGGACGGTGGGACAGGCAGATGACTGGTTAAAAAAAAAAAAAAAAAGCAAAAGCGTGGGCTTGCTACAGAACGCTCCGAGCCTCGGGCAAGAAAACTCGGGCACAAACTCGTTGCGCAGGTCCGCCAACAGAATCTTGGAGCCGCAAAAATGAAAAACGCTCTCAATGATCGCGTGCAGGCAACTGGGCAGACCGGCACCAGACTTGTTTGCTAGATATTTAAGTGGAGTCACTTTTTACAGCGATATTGTCACCTTTGCAATGTAAACACCGTGTGCTCTGGCACGTGCTTGAGGTGGATGTGTGTAGTAAACACAAGATGCCTATCAGCTCTGGGGTGCCCTGCGAGTTAACCACTCAAAGGTCACCTGGGGCCAGTCTAGACAAACTGATCACAAGTTTAACAGAGACAGTTTGCCATGTAACAACGGCTTGAATTTCAAAGTTTTCTGAAGAAAGTGAATATTCAGAACTTAACACCAAGTGAGGTGGTTGAGTTCACCAAACAAACCAAGCACAGTGCAAGTCAATGTAAAAGGCCCTGGGCTTTAGTTCTCATGGAGCCACGCAAAGTGCCTGTTCATCACAACTTTCACCAGGCAGCTACTAGTAGCTGTGAAATGGAAGAAATATGCTGCAACGGAATGTGCCAGGTTCCAGTTCAGCCGCCTCCACAGTGGCGTCATGTTAAAAAGTATGTTGACATCCTGGGAAACACCCCCACTGCATTACTGAGGTCAGCAGAGGTTGTGGTTAAACAAACATGGACATCATGCGGGCTTCCTATTGTAGCCTCCGTCTCCCCCACCGCAGACACTAACATCTAAACTAAATGTTCCCAGGATACAGCAAAGTGCAACCCTGTGATGACCAATTTAATGAATAGCCAACCTTCCCAGAAGTGATAGCAGTGATTGTGTACAGTATCTGATCAGAGGAGCTATGCAGACCGGCTCAACCATGGAGTTATGTAAACGTATTCCTAAGCGAAGGAAAGGTCAATGGCTTTTTATGGAGCAAACGGAGTATTAGCCAGCGTGCGACCTCCCTGCTCACGTAAGCCGGGTTCACTGCCGTGGCACTCGGAGGCTGACGGGACAATTACTTGGACTCGGCGGCGTCTGGACTCAACAGACCCGCCCTGGAGGGCTCTGGCTTCTGCTCCGTGAACTCGTTTGCTGTCTGCTCTCCAAACGTGTCACAACGGGCCGGCAGCCGCGGGTCCCGGAGCCAAAACGGCGCTGCGCTACAAAGCGTTGCGTTTGGTCAGCGGAGGAGGAGTTTTCCACTGCGTTCACCTCCTCTGTCGGCAGGAATCCCGCCTCCACCCCAACCAGGTGGACATGTTTATCATTACATTAGGTAAAGAACAGAGTTCTACAACAGCCCCCAATCCATTTATATGGACTATACCGGGCCTGCCGCACATAAACAAAGCACTTGATTAAAGACAGTGGTTCACTGCTGTGGCAGCACAGGGTGAGGACCTTGCTGGGTTTTTTTTTTCTCTGGGAATTAATTTGTTAATTGCCTTCAGCAGGGGATAAATCCCAGGGATTAGTTCCGGCGCATGTACTCGTAGACACAAGTTGCTCTTATCGGGATTACGGGGGAATCTTCTGGAATTTCTGTCGCATCTGCACGGAGGGTGGGGGGCAGATGAAGTACGGCGCAGAAGCAAACTGCCGCCCTTCTTCCAAATGAGGAGCCTGATCCGACTGCGAATTAATCAGACGTGCTGACCCCACGGCTGAACTCAAATTACAGTCCCCATCTGACAACTTCATTTCCTTGTTAACAGGCTGATGTTTTATACTACAATAAATATATGTTTATACACAGTATACCTATAAAACTAATGTATACAAAATAAATTAAAGGGTCATGGACCCGGTTATAGTGAACAGGGGAAAAAAAAAAAAAAAAAAAGCGGAGATGGTGTAATGCTGGTATATGGGAGGGTCTTTCCATCAAAGTCCTTTGAAAAGAAACATTACACTAGTCAGAGCAGGCGGAAGTGCTGGCTCGCTCTCCTTTGCAAACTGAGAAGGATCCCTCCCTTAGACAAACTCAACAACCTCACTCCCCCCAGTGCCCCCAGACACCGCACAGAGATATAAAGGGTGCCGCACAGGACACGAGGGCTGAGCGACTTGAGATTGTGGCGCCATCCCAATCAAAGGTTGCGTGAGGTAAACACACTGTAAATAGACCCGGGCCACCCTGTCACCGTAAAGCAGCTCACGGGGCCGGCCAAGAGATGCAGCGAGCCCGTTTAGAGCTGCGTTATTCCCCCGACCGCCGGAATTAAAATACACACGGGGTCTTTCTTTAAAACGACGTGGGACCGAAAAGGCCTTCCAAGCCGCATGAAGGGTGTCTGGTTTCGGTCGCGTCCCGCGCCGTGGCAGCTCCCGAGGAACGGCTTGGCCCGGCGCGCGCGGCTGCATTGTCTTCTCAAATTGGCTCATTACATGGCGCCCAAGATTAAGTGAAAGGGAAGTCATTTGACAAACTGCCAGTGGGAGTCACTCCCGCAGCCGCCTCTCCCCCGGAGCCCTGCTACGTCACCGATTGGACAGAGGGAAACCTGGGGCCGCTCCAGCACGGCCATTTCCACCTGCTCGGCGGCGACGGTTCCAGCGCGCGAAAAAGAAAGCGGGAGGGCCGGGACGCCTTCCTCTGTCTCCCACAATGCTCCTGGTGCCCGACGGGGAGTGCTATCAAAGGCCGCCATCGAATACTTTGTCCTTCCTTCCGTCTGAGCCACCTCCTTGCTGTGTGGCGCAAGAAAAGTAAGTTTGTTATTGAGGCGTGGCCCTCACTTTAGACCACAGCATCAGTAGCTAGGCTCTATTTACTCAGGCTAAGAGCCTAGCCCTGTTTTTTTTTGCTGTGTATCTGCCAATGGTACCAAGCTGTAAAGTAGGAAGTTGAGGGGCTGCATTAAGTTGCAACCCTTCTCCATCTCACTTTTGGGCTGGAAAACACAGGGGATTCTTCCACTTCTTCCACAAATGCATCTGCCAGCACCAAGGCCTAATCCTTCCCAGAGGCAGAGGCAAACTCTGCTTTGCTGTTCCCTCACTGAAACGGTCGAAACCGGCCAGCTGCGCTCAGCTTTTTTTTTTTTTTTCTACATCCTAATCAAACCGCAGCAGGTGACTGGCACAAGTGCCACTGCTGAAAGACACTCCACACAAATTGACTGCAGTTGAGGTTCCGCAGTCCTTTTTGAGCGTGGATACTAATTATCATTAGGTTACGACAATTTGCCGCAGGGAACTACGGTTTCGCCGTGTTTTCAAAACCACTGTGGTTACTGAGGAATGTCTATTGTGTTTAAATTAAGAACTCCATCATCACAAAAACAAGTTCTCAATACTTCATCCAGCACAAGGCAGAGCGAGAAGCCACACTGGCTGGCTCCAGGAGAGGGAGGAGTGCTCTCGGGGTGTGTGTGGAATTGGCCTCTATGCCAGTTCCAAGCAGCCCAATCTCTGACCTTTTCCCGTTTGCTTCATTAGATTAACGATTGCCCCCCCGTTTCCCCCACTGGCAATGGCACGGTCCATTTAAGACCTGTCCGCAAGTCGGCCACAAGCTTCACATACCCACGTAAGGAAAACAACTGAGGGGAAACGTCTCTAAGTGGATTGTTTATAAGGCGTCAACCGCATGTTCAGTGTTTAAACTTCGATCATTTCCCATATCCTCTGGAGAAAAGGGGGGGAGACAGAATCGTGGTGGAGCAGCTATGCCCCACAGCGGCTGCAGGCCCCTGGGAGGTGGGGGGTAGGGGTGGGGGTGTGGGCGGGGCAGTGGAAAAACACTGGGCCCCGGGCGGATGGGACGGCGGCGAGCTGAGGGCCGCTTGACCCGCTGCAGTGTTGGGTTGCTGCTGAGTCTGGGCCAGATTGCATTACTTGCACGGCGAGCGAATCCACCGGCCTCCGGCGCACGCTGAAACGCCATCCCATAATACCTTTTCAGGGGCTCGACATTACATAATGCATCAAGCGCTACCTCGTCGAGGATATTGCTTTCCGCCCCATGTAATCACATTACCATGAGGATGTGGCGGGGAAGTGGGGGGAGAGGGGGTTAGGATGGAGGGAAGAAAGCATCCGAAATTGTTTGTCCGAGAGGTAGTGCTGCACAGGGATGGGTCTGAGCCGCCTCCTTCCCCCCGAAACAAAGCTGATCGAGGGCTTTCTGAGACACTTAGTGAGGCTCTCAAACTGCAAGCCACACTACACACTCTTAAAATGAGTGGAGGCCTCGGGTGCAGCGTAGACAAAGCAGGCCCGAAGTCGTTATTCACAGCCTCTGCCTCTGGCTGGAAAACCGAACTGGGATGCAGGATGTGAAAGAAACCTCTGGTAGGAGGAGTAAACCCCTCAATGCGGCATCAACAAGAGGGGCAGGGAGTGGAGGGGACACAAGAGCCCTCCTCCAAAATAAAAATCACTTTAGTGTTGCCCCGTGCTGATGCATTGTTAAAGCAGAACCAACAAAAACTGAAATGGATATGTACTCGGTGGACTAGTTTATTTTCAGGCCCACCCCTTCAAGCAAAAGGCCCGTAAAGAAGTGCAATTAGTTTCATTTCTTGGAAAACGGGGATCTCTGCTCTGTTCCCCCCCGCCTGCTTCACTCACTGCAGCCAGCGCGTGCAGGAAAGTAACACCGCGCGCTTGGTGAGGGCGCAGAAGTGCTTATTATCCGTCCTGTAGTTGTGGCACAAAGCCTTTCTGCAGACTTTCCAGCAATTGGTGAAGGGGGAAAAAAGCACAAAGAAAAGGATGGACCAATTTAGAGGAGTCAAGGACATGCGTGGGACTCCAGGGTTGTACCTCTGTGCAGCAGGTCAAACTGCACTTTCCACTCTGCGGTAAGCACAAATTAGCCACGGAGGCCAAGTCCTTTATCAAATCACGGCTGTAGAAAAGAGAACCCTCTCCTACTGCGGAGCGGCAGAGCTCAGTATAGGGGTCAACTGATGCTCTGTGCATCGGGAGAATGTGCCAGCCTTGCTACAAGCTGCTGAGGACAGAAAGGAGGGGGGGAAAAAAACAACCAGTCACAAAGGCTGCAGTCTTTCCATCTGCGAATTAAAACAACCCAACTCAGCAAGAGAATCCAATCCCTTAATCCGTGCTGGAATGTCCGGCAGCCTATGGGTCTCCGGTTCAATTATGCTGCTGATCGGCGGTGAGGCCTGTGCATGCAGGCCCTGGTCAGCCATGTACTGTACGCTCCCCAATGGCTCCTATTCTGCCGGAGCATGCCAGCGATGGCCCGCAAACAGGGCACAATCTCACCCTGTATCCTGCAGGAACCCGGGCAGCTTTCAGATGGCTCATTACCATCCGTGTGGTGGTGGCGGAGGGGAAGGGTAACATAACTACCGGCGGTTGATGGGATCAGCCGACGAGGCCGAGAAGAAATTCGATAAACGTGATTTACGAGATGGCGGAGATAACCTGGTTCATATTCGTCACGCAACTGAGTGCGCTTAGCGTGTCGAGCATGTCAGAGCTCACGGGCTGCAATTTGGGAGAAATTACTGGCCACAACTTTTAATGCAAAGCACGGGGCAGTCTGTGCCTGCCAGTCTCTGTGATGAAGTAACAGTCGTGGGGAAAATGCAGTGTATTTCAGGATGACATAGGGGTGCTGCCTCCTCAAAGTCCTCATAGTGGCGGTTCATAAACAAGCTGAACAAGTGCCCTTTCTGCTACCTGAACTCTATTTGAATACTATTACCATTTTTAATTTATTATGCAAGTTGCATTCGAGAAATTATGTCGCTGAGGGTATTATTTGATGCTATTTTGAAATTCATTTCCTCATTTTCACATGCTAAATTCAGTTTTAAAAAAGGTCAATCCCCCAACTGAGTCAATGATTCTGTGATTGTAGAAAAGTGCAGGCCCAAAACATCTGCTTTTTACCTTACTTTGGAAACTGGAAAGTCCTGTATTGAAAATTCTACCACGCTGAAAAGACAACTTGAACATTTGCATTCCTAGTATATGAACAATAATAACTGTAAATGAGAAAACGTCACATTAACCTTGCAGTATAACTTAGCTTCTGAAGTATGCAATTTCAGTTAGGAACTCTAGCTAGAATCAACCGACATGACACCTGTTGACACAAAAGGATCGCATTAAGTTGACGCTAGAGCATTGCTTATAATGAGAGTGAAGAAGAAGAAAGACACAACTAAGGTGAAAGTAAGGTGTAGTATTCATTACAATATCTACCCACATATTCCCCATTACTTCTCATTAAAACAGCTGGTTACGGAATCTGGATTAGTTACTACTGATTAGTTACTTTAGGGGTGAACACACTCCTAAAAATCCAAATCTGGAAACATCACCATTGCCCTGATGCTCACTGAGGTAATGATAACAAACTCAACATACCTTGCTTACTGAGAAACCCATCAGTCCATTAACCCAGAGGGAGTGAAGCTTGAACATTAAACAGTAAGGTGGTCAAAATACCTCATCACAGGGGCTTTCCCAGAGGCAGAGGCCCCTTGGGATGTGGGAGGTGTAAGAGATCAGGAAGATGCTAAGGCTTCAGACACACACTCCTCACCCACAGGGCAAGGGGCTCAGTGAATGAGGTAATGGAACACTCCACAAAACCTGAGGTCACGGGCTGAATAACTCCACACGCACTCGCCGACCAAACTCCACTTCATCAACGGCCGCAAACAATGGTGGGAATAAACAGGAATGTTATGTCTAAGGTCAGACGGCGACCACTTCCTTTCACGATGAAAAAACCGACTGGCGCGACGGGGTGAAACGCAATACACAGTAGTCTCCATGAAGAATGTTTTTAGTGCACAACGTACTAATCTCCAGGAATCCAGTTTCTGGTATGTGGAAAAACACTGGTGATTTACTGTACCACTTCCTTGACAAAATGGGGCAGACAGGCCGGGAAAAAAACTGTGCATCCTATTTCATGTTCACTTGTCATTTGCCCCTTAATTAAAAAAAAACAACAGGGTAGGAGACAACTGAAAACTTACTGTACATTTAAGCAAAAAAATACACACCCTTCACCTCAGAAATCAACTGGTAACGAACAAAGATAGCATCTACCCCGCAGACATAGTTCAGCGTTTTGGGACAGAGAAGGTGGAGGTACAAAACCTAGGCATGGGAAAAAAAAAAAGGACACAAACAGGCAACGAGAAAAAGTCTTGAGAGACCGAGAACGAGAACATGATAAATGTACCAACAACTAGTTTTAATCAAGGATCAAAGCGAGAGTGCAGCACAGCCAGTCTGTCTAGACTGCAGTCTGTTTCAGGAAGCCCCATCGCATATAAAACAACATCTGCAAGGCGCATTAATCACACTTAGGCCCTTTCTTCAGGGGCTCCTGCTGCAAGGAAGCTCATGCTGAAACTGATCCAGCCCTCGTTGTTTCTGACAAGGGCTCACGGTGAAGGGGAGAGGAACAAACGAGTGACGTAGCCGGCCCGATCCAAGCAACAAAAGGCAATGATTGACTCACTTGCCCCCCTTATTTAATTTACAGTGTCGTAATATAGTGTGAGACTGCATTGCTGTTCTGTGCCAGCTGTTACCAGTAATGTTAGTTTGCTGCGTTTGCAAAGCCTAAAAAAAAGAAACCAAAAACAAAAAACATTGGGTTGAGTAGCTAAATTATTTCCAACGCAAGGTATAATTTTTTTTTTTAGACAACACACATATGACAGAATGTGAAATAATTTGCGGAGCCTGGCTGCTTTCTGTTCTGAAAGACACACAGATATGTGGGGAAAAGACAAATGACTGTATTCATACAGAACTTGACACATTTCAAACTACGAAGTTTCAAACTTTGACACGCGAGGATGTCAAAAATGAGAGGAGCACCTCTTCCTCCAAAATTTGGGAATGCAAAATGTGTTTTGCTCCATTCCAATTCAGTCAGCCTGCAGAAAAACGCACATTGCCAAGAATTTTACTTTCTAATTACCTCTGCCGCTTACTGCCTGCAGTCTGGTTTGTTTACCCTCGCCAAAAACAAATGGCCAAGAAACTATAGCCCGTGCTTTGTCAACCACAAAAGGAAATGCCTTGTTGTTTATATGGGTACAAGGTTCACGACTCATTCAAGCATAAACACTTGGTGCAACTAAAACAAAGATCTAAAAAAAAAAAGAAAATAATGTTTTCCCCATTTACTGCCGGGAATTCTTGTCACTATTTTCAAAGTTTACTCAGGGTCAAAAGACTGGTGTTTTGTGGGAATCCATTTTTAATGATTATACATGTAACCTCAGCGGTTTCAGGCCATATTTTTGTAGAATCCCAAAAAATGCCTTTGTGACCAAATGCAGTTATGTATTGCTGCATTGCATTTTTTCTGAGCGATGTTAAGCAAACAAGACCTCATGAGTGCGTTTCAGTGACAATTATTTTCAGCCATCACCTACTGCTGCTCAATTTTTGATGCAACCATCAAAGAGAAACAGGTTGCGAGACCACTGCTCAAATCAATGGTATACAGCCTAAATAAGGAACCCATAACATTGACACTTACTAATGCTCAACTCACTTTTCTTTAAGTATGAAATATTACAGATATTGAAGCAAAAAACACCAAGTTATGACATTAAGATCCTGGTAAAACCTTGTGGCTTCTAACCTATTGCACATAATCACACCACGGTCACTTTCACATCTCTTCCTCCTTATCCATACTGACCGATCATGAGACAATCAACCCGAACAACCACAGCCTCAGTACTGCAGAGATAATCACACAGGCCCCAACCTTGACCAGCATCAGCCTTCTCAAATAAACACCACCCTTTTTGTCACTTATGCAGTGGTTATTTTCATCTGAACAAGCACAAATTTTATGGGTGGAGTATTTTGACAACTACATGGAGGGAAATGAAACCTGACAAGCCGTGAAGTGTGAGATTTTGTCCCTACCTGTGCGGCTTGGAAGAACTCCAGAGGAACTGAAGTTCAGATTTATTGAGGACAACGAGCGCCAGAAATCTCAAGCTACCTGCCTGGTTTCAGGTCACACAACTGATGCTGAGAACAGAATGTTCAAAGCAATAAAAAGTCCAGTCAACCGAAAACACACAACATACACAAATTCGCCTACGAACAATCTACATACATTATCTGTTAGTCACACTGTCCCAGGCTTGTGAGCACTGCTTCATCTTATCTGTCATAATCCTTAGAACAGCAGATAACACTGAACAGACTGGTTGAAATTATGGTTTACTTTACAGATTTTACACATTCTTGAATGCAAATACAAAATAAATGAGTTACGGTAAAAATTCAGCTATCGTGACCTTGTGCAGCATAATCCAATGCTCAACCGCCATGTGTTTGTTAATGACTATAAGCAGAACACGCTGACGTGGTAATGTTTGCCACGGAAATGCCTCATTGAAACTAGGTAGCCCTGAAGACAAAGTCACTGGCGATTTGTAGGTCACGCTGCCGTATTGAGGTTCATATCCTTTAAAACTGAAGAGCTACAGAGCGTGAGAAAGCAAATAACACCACAGGACGGTAACACAGGAGCAGGGCTGAGCTGACATTTGATATTCCGATGGTAAAGGACCCGCCAGCACGCCATTAATGAATTATGTGTATGCTAGGTCCTCCTAATTGTATTTGGTTAAGGATACTACATTAGGGTGAAAGAATCTTGAAGTAAACAAGATACGGGACACAGTTTTTTGTGGAACCTCACCATCCCCAAAGGTGAGCTAGTTTGTGGGTGGAAGAAAGAAGAAAAAATGCCTTGTGGCATTGTGGGAATTACGATGGGAGAGAAATCCATTCATTTGAAGCCACACTTACACTTTGTGTGCAACATGTATTATTCCACAAGAAAAATGCTAAGTCTGGCACAGACCTGCAATTAGCCTCTGCAGATGATGTGCATGTTACCTCTTTGGCACTGCAAAAAGAGGAAAAAATAGGAAAGTGTTTGGTTAGACACACCAGGCATTTATCACCCAGCCCCAAAAATGCCTGAGTGCATGGCTGATGGGTCCAACTTCGCCTCCCTGCCTCTTCCTTTCAAATACTTATGGAACTGTAGAGTAATTTCAAGCTGCAATTAAATGCCCATGTCAGATGGTAACTCTTTGACAGTAGTTAAAGGAACAGCATTAGATGCACTTTACATTTTGTGCTAAAATGTGAGAGTCTTGACTTTTTTTTGCTGTTGCACAAGATTTCTGCATCTGCTCTTATACCTCAGAGCATAAGAGGAAGAATCACTAAGCCAAGAAGCACAGTTAGCAATTAAAACGATCTGCCAAAAGGGGCAACGAGAAGCTGCACCTTCATTCTTTCGGCTGAAGCCACTGGGTTGGAAATCCATTATGAGAAGCCTTGTGTACTAATGTGTTTGGATTACCCCAAGTAATAAGCTAATACACATTTTAATTGTACTCTTTCAGGGCCTCTCGTAGGAAGGCTGAGGGTAATACAGTAATTGTACTCGCTGAAGAACTACTTAAAATTCAGGACAGATGCGGGGGGATTTCAGCTTTGTTGCACAATACACACTGAAATTAACATTTAAAGGAGCAGAGGCCTTTTTTTCCCCCACTCTGCAAATTGGGCTTTGGCGTAGAGGGGGGAAAGACTGCTCCTTGGCCTCTTCGCTGACCCGCAGCTTCCTAGTGCTCTGCCTGGTGGGCTATAGTGGGAGGGGGGAGGTACTGGAGAGGGAGGGGTGCAATCTGCAATTTAAATTGTACTCAGAATGGGAAAATAAAAAAAGTCGATGTCAACAGGGCAGCTGGTGCACAGCAGAACTGGCACAAGAGAGGGAGAAAAAACGTTGCACTCGACAGTTTCACATCGATAATGTTTTACCGAGGACTAAAAATAGCGTGTCAAAACTACCCTAGGGCAAAGCGCGAGTAATAAACTGTACGTGCTTCTGGGCTGCTGGTCTAGGAACTGTATGGATTTCAGCAGAGTGCCGAGTTCTGTGATGTAACACAGACCATTCTGCACTACTTGTGAGCGCTACACATGCATGTCAATGGTCCTTGAGTCCTACCCCTAATCCTTTGCAAAACCTCTCTGGATGTGACCACAGATGTGCGCGGCTCTCAAAATCACCAGCCGCGCTCATGCTGGGCGATTGGCGATTGCGTGTGGGGGATTTTAATGGGTAAGCATGCATTATCCTCTTCGGGCAAAAATGGCAAATCTTCTTTGTCTCCATGGAAGCGCCGCCACTCTCTGACGGCCCCCTGCTGCGCTGTCCGAAGCTCGGGCGACACCCCTGTGTCTGCGCACCCGCTGCGCCGGGCCTGCCTGACCCAGGACCTTTAATCGCTGTCGAGACCCTGCGTTGCATTTCTTTCCCCTTTTCTGGCGGAAGAGTTCCGGTCATCATGTCAAGAGTTCCATTGATGGCAGCTCCATGAATATTCATGAGCAAGGAGGCCTTGGAACATATTTTAACCCAGAATGATTGGCTGTTACAATTCTGGGCATGTCCACGGTGATATTACTGGGGATGAATATTCATCAGCACCAGTCAACACCAGAATCTTAAGGTTCGACAATGCACTCACTGAACTTTTAAAGCACAAAAGAGCCTGATATCTCATTACTACAACTGCAGCATCTCTGACGTCACCTGCACTGGGCGAACCCAAACATCACAGAGTGATGCACCGTGAAAAAAATTCAGGCAGTCTTTGATTAGCCAGGCAAACAAGAGCTTGTATTCTTCTTGGGAACTAAGCTCTGTATAAGAGTGCAACCCTCTGGATTTAACAAGCATAGGAGACACTGCCTTGATCAATATTCACTCCAAATGAGCCATCATAATATTTTTCACCAAATAGGCCTCTGTTTCAGAACCAATTGCTCCTCCCCAACGTCAACAGTGCCAAAGTGGTTGTTAGGCTTTTTTCAATTTGAGGTTCTTAACTTTGTTTTTGTTCCTTGTTCCTTGTATCTTGAGAGACTGTGCTGTGCACTGAAATATTATCGGGCATTCCAAGAAAATGACAACAGAGTGCCAGAAACAGTTTCCAGTGAGGGCTTGTCAGGCTGCTCATCTTGCTAAGGCTGGCAATGCAGAAGAAACTGCTAGACTGGGTGAGAGTTCTTTGTCTTGTGTAGAACTATCCGATGAAATAGGGTGACCTGAAAGTATGACAATGCAGAGCACAGCAACTTTGAATCATACAAGCTCCCCTCTCAGAACAACGTCTGCATCTGAACAAAGCCTGGGGTTTCATTCTACCCAGTATCGCGGCCCAATCACTTGCAGAACCACTCTGGTAATTATATTGCCACACGATTGCAAAGAACCTCCCTCTCACCCCATGTCTGGAGATCTATATGGTCCATAGCTTTGTGTGTGTGTGCGTGCTAACATCAACCTAACACCTCCACCTCACTACACACCTGAGAACAGCGCTTCACTCATTAACAACACTGGGTCTCTGACAGTCCAGGAATTAAAAACACAGGGCTGCACTGGGAAAGGGAGGGAGTGAGTCAAATGATTTGGGAAGTCAGTCAGTCAGTCAGTCAGTCAGTCAGTCAGTCAGTCAGATAACAGAACTGAGCCTCAAGCTGGAGCAGCCAGCCTGAATTAACAGCCTGGCATTTCTCACCATCACATTCCTTGTGACCACGGCGCATTTGCTCAGGCAAGCTTGCCTCACGCCAGCTGGACTTTATAGCGGTTTGTGCTCTGTCCTGCAATACGACAAGCTCAAAAGCACAAAAAAAGCCATCCTGCATGTACACAGACATGTGTGCATGTGCAAGTGTTTTAATGTGAGGAAATGTGTACATTCATGTGTAGGGAAAAAGAGGAAAAAAAAAACCCATCACACAGCAAGCTCCTCAAAATGTTAAAATGACGTCTTACTTTGTGTGCTTTTATCTGTGAAAACAGTACGTGCCAGGGGCAGGGTATACAAGGAAGGGTATAGATGTTGAGGTAATTATTGTTGCACAGTAATTGTGGCTGGTGCTGTCACCGACTTCATAGCGTTTTTATTTTTGTGCTGTTATTAGTTATGCCCTCCAGTGAATAACCCTGTCCTTGCTTGCCCCTGCTCCCCCACAATATTCCACTGACAGAACGCTGGCTACAGCTGGCACAGGGCTCTCACAGAACCATGCTGCAGTTTCACCTCCCTCTTGCAGGAATAAGGTCAGCCTTTACCAAGATAACTGAAGCTCACGCTATAAGGAAGCAGCGTCAATTCCTGCTCCAGGAGATTCATGGTTCAGGGTTTAAGAGACACCGTGCCTTTCCACCTGACGATGACTGACATTTCTTAAATCTAGTGATTCCAGTTCCCATCTAATCAGAGGCTCTTATTAGATAATAAAGACATGAATTAGAAGGCAGACCAGGCATCCACTGGACACCAGCTGAAATCTTGGTGTTCTACTACATCAGCATGTAAAATCCTGCTCAACTGCCAAGAGGGAGCACACAGGACTTCTCTCTCTTTTTCACATAAGAGTGAAGCAGCATGACATGCATCAGGCTAGTGGTGGAGATGAAGCGAGTTCGAACACTGAACTCCCATGTCCTGTGGCCTGCTGTCGTTTCCAGTTTTTAGTAATTTTAGTGCAGAGGGGCAAACACCGGCCTTGCAGTTAATGTAATGGAAAAGCACTGGTGCCGTACCGGGAAAGCCAGCTTTGGCTCCTGGTCTGCCGTGGGAAAGGGCTATCTATGAGCTCAGTCAGAGCCCCGTGCGGGCCCTGCTGGGGGTGGGGCAGCTGGGGACCCGTGTTAGTACATCAGTCATCCTCTCGTCACCTCTCCCGGTGGGTGACAGCCAGGACCGCGAGCGGCCGGGCCCGGGCTCCCCCAGCCATGCCTGAGAGAGCGCGCTGAAATGCCTTGGCCCCCTCTGAAGAGTACATCATGTGAGTGTGTGTGGGGTGGGGGTATCAGGGAGGACAGGAACGAGGTAACCCGAGACCCGCTGATGAAAACAAGTCCTGCAACACGATCCCCCAGCCAGCAGCGTTCCAGCTATGTTTATTATTCGCACCGAGGACACTGAACCTCAACAGCTACTGTTACTGCAATAATGCTCCTCTCCACGCCTCCAGGTGAACGCAGGATGGAAGCGGCAACTGTACACGACTTGGCCTCGGAAATAAATATTTATACAATCACGATAAGCTTCAAGGAGGAATTTGCGCTGGCTTCCGACACAATACTTAACCTCCATTCTGGGCTGGAACAAATTCAATCTCATGTACAGAGTTACCGGCGGAATCTAAAAGGAGACGTGCTACAAGTTATGACCTTGCAACAAGAGAGCAAATCAGCTTGGTGTTAACAGTACGCTGCAGGCAGATAAAGTACCAGATTCATTAAAAAAAATAATAAAAATAAAAATTCCCACTCTTTTTCAGGCAATCACCAACATTTAGTTAAGAGATGACTGACTTGCTTATAAAAGGAACAGGCAAAAGATCCACAGAAATAAAATTCCTTTAACATTAATAAATGAATTAGAACATCAGAAGAAAGTTTCAAATACAATTTTCAATGAGCGAATTTCAAACTCAGGGGTATTTCATGACAAATGTTAGAACCTGAAAGGTTACAAATATCACAATGCTGGCAGTGCCAAAGACACTGATGGTTATCTACACATTTCTATGAAAATCCCCTTTCCAGAGTGCATCACCATGACCACAACTGGGTAAAATGTTAACTTAGTCATTAAGGCTTTTTGACACCAATGTCTTCAACTCAGCTGTCACACAAATGAAGGTTTACTTACCACATCTTTCCAGAACAAAAAAGTCAACTACTTTCAGCTGATGTTTTGGTTCTTGAATGGCATCAAAACAACTACTTACAATGAGTGTACTTTCATTACACATAAAACTGGAATGATAAGAGCAACTACTGTAATTAGGCTACTGTAATTTTTCCTTGCCTGGTGTCACTGACTGTGTTTCAAGAGATGCAGTCAGAAGAAAATTTCAATAGAACTTCATACTGCTGTTGTATTGTGCATTGAGTACTCACATCTTTTTTTAAATGAGACGTGATCTTATTCCATCTTTCTCTGCAGATACTTCATGAAAATCAAATGGAAACTAAAAAGGCAATGTTATAACAACAAAATGGGCACACAAAAGCTTAGCCATACAATTCCTAGAGATCCACACGGGTTTACCTAACCTGTCCTGGTGGCAACTTAGTGAGGCAACTAAGCAGTTGACTTTGGGGAAAACTCCATCCCTAATACCATTTCCTCTTAGTCCTTAACCACCCTTGAAGAGGATAACCTTGACCAACTGACCTTTGGGACACAGCATTTTAAAAAGCCTACATATTTGGGATAATCTTGGCAGCTTGGTCATCAAACCGAGGACGCTGCACAAATTCCAGATTTGTCAGTGGGCTTTGCTTTCAACCACGTCAGCAAAAAAACCCCGTTTCACAATTCAGGCCTGTGTCTACAGCACAGAAAAGATCCCAATGACCAACTCATCAATCAGGCACAGAAAGGAGGGAGTCCAATAAAATTAAAATGCAGTTTCACTGGCTTTCCTCCAGTCCCTTTTATTGCGCGAGGTACAACAGTCATGTAAAACGTAAGGTGGGGAAGCAAGGAGGCCAATAAGGGGATAAGCAAAACTAAGTCACAGTCTGCTGAGTGAAGCCGGCGCTCTGAGATAGCGCTTTAACGATCGGAAGGGGTTACTCGCAGCAAAATTCAAGGTACTAATTCCATTACAGCGATCTTGCATCCTGCAACGCTGGACGAGTAAGCGTAGCGGCCAGCCGATTCCTGCTGGTGTGGCTAGCTGTCCCGACAGGAGCGTCGCGCATTTTCGTTCGCTGTCGTCGGCCACACGCTGAACGGCCCTGGAGGCGTGCCGATGAGAATTTAAGACATGGCACTCGGAGGGGGGTGGAGAGGCCAGAGCTTTCCCCTCTTGGCTCCGTTTTTACACGTGTATCGACAGACGCCATCCTACTTAAAAGTGCACTTGGCCAGCAGAGAGGGGAACCGAAGACATCCAAATGTTTAATCCGCAAAGTTGGCTGCAGTTCGGCGGTGTATCTGAGAATGGTGATGTCAACCACTGAAAACCACCGCTTGTAGAGACATTGTCCAGGGAACAGCACTGGAGGGTGGGGGGTGAGGATTAATTAATGGACTCGAATGCAAAACCTGATTATTTTGTGTGAAAAATTACTGATTACTGTGTGTGTGTGTGTGTGTGTGTGTGTGTGTGTATATAGAGGGAAGAGGCAGGCACATAACAAACCTATGACCTTATTACATAATGTTGCACCAGATCAAAGATTATTTTTAAAGCATGAACCATTAAAACTGCAGTTCCCTCCATCGAATTCCACAAATCTAATCTGCAACGGAGTTCTGTGCACAAGATAAGTGAAAGTGTAATTAACCTTGGTCCGGGCACACACCCAGCTTGGGTCTTTGTGACAACTGCACTCTTGGCCACGTCCCCTCCCATACTGTATTGTGACCTTTCTATCGAGCCCAGCAATTCAGGAGTTTCACAAGCACGCACTAAGAATGCAAGATCTCTCTGCAGTCCGTGAGATCCAAAGCCGTCCTGCAGATTCCACATGAGGAAAATGAGCGGCTTGTAACCATAAACCAATCAGCAGACAAACAGATTGCTTCAATCTTTTCGGAGACCAAGGCATGATTTAGGGCTATGGCACGCAACTCGTCTAAATCTCGGTGATTGAGGGCTCTCGGAGACAGCGTGCAGCTCTGCATTGGACTTTCCTGTAAAAACGGCTTTTGTGCAGTCCACGTCAATAATCACTACCAACACACTGATCTTTAAAAAAGGCGCCTGCAGCGACCATCTCAATTCAGCGAAAAGACCACACGCACAACCAAAGCACTGAATAAAGGATCAATGCCAACAGGCATGCATTTCCAAATATCTGTCTGTAATGTGGCATTAACTCACTTAATTCGGGTCTGAGTGGTGATACGATCTTGTATGAAACTCTGGAGATCAAAGGGAGATATTAACAACGAACATCGTGAATCCTTAACAGCCAAGTATTCCGATTACGGCACCGCTTCTTTTAAAACAACAAAAACTCCAGGACATAGTTGGAAATTCACTATTATCATAACTTATGTAATAATAATAATAATAATAATAATAATGCCATTGTCTACAGAATGGTGTATCGTTGAGTTTGCTAAAACGCAGATCCCACAGATCGAGGGAGCAATTAAACACATTACTGTGGTGCGTTACTGATTATTCAGATATTGCGATAACGATCATTCCTGCATTTTTGTTCATAATGCAAAAATGTAAACCAAACTCCTTAAAGAACAGGAGGGTAGCCCCAACGCAATGCTACGTGTAATTAAAACACTCTGTATAAAACTGTATTAAAGTAAGGCATTGTATCCGACCAATGCAAGCAAGATCTTTTTACCCAAATACCGCGGGTTCTTTCCACCAGATAATCGGATTTTGAAATGTATTAAAAGCGCTTCTGTACAGACACTGCTGTAGTAGCTATTTCTCTAACATTTGAACGACAAATCTGGGTTCTATGCATGCGGTCCGTCACCACAGACTTGATTCGATCTCAACTACATACATAATTGACACCTGTTAATTCTTCAAAATGGGAAAAAAAAAACTGCCCAATGACAATACAACGGAGTAATACAAACTGCAAAGGTCAAAAGTTGCACGCATGCATAACTCATATGGGCGTATTTATCATATGTTGCAAGAGTTTGATGCGTTTTATACAAGGCGGTTTACCTACACTAACGTATAACATCTCTGAGGTAGTCGCTGCCTTTAACATGCTTGGCTTGCCTACCACAGTGATTTAATGTATCAGTCAAGGTTATGTTCAGTATTCAGTGTGCAACAAAACACTTGGGGCGGGGTTAAAACCAGTTGAGATGCTCATTTTCCGAGAAACCAATAAATTCGATGACATCCACGTGACACAGGATACACGAAAAATGATCTTATATGTGACACCATTATACATACAGGAAGAAGCCAGCAAGCCTACGTTATTGGCTGGACAGCGTCCCTCAGGCATTTGTTGCATGAACATTAGCCAACAAGCTACACTGCCAGCTACGCTTACAGCTTCACGGGAATGAACATACATATATATATATATATATATATATATATATATATATATATATATATATATATATATATATATATATATATATGCACGTGTTAAATTTTAATTTTTCCCTAATTACATCACTTAGAGAACACACAGAAACAATACCCACCTGAAGAACAAGAGATCAGGAAAACGGCGAAGGCTAGTTTTGTAGCTGCTCCCATTTTCAATCCAGGTAAAAAAAAATCCTTTATTTCGCCAAAATCCTATTGCCACAAATCCCAAGGATGACAATACCCTTCTATTGCGACAGTCCTGTTATTGTAAAATCGGCAAAGTCAGCTGCAGTCGATTGTTCATTCAAATAAATGTTAAGGCCAACCTGCACGCATATAAACAAATAGCTAGCAACATATAGCTCGGTATATTTGCAAACAATTTGACGTTGGCAAGATCCCCAAAGGCCCGCTCTTGAATCCTGTATGTAGCTAGCTACAGTAGCTAACTAGTAGCTACTGCACTCGAGAAACGTGTCATTTGGCTGGACTGAAAGCATATTCTTCACACGTGGAAAAAAAAAAGAAAAATAAGATCAGTCCTAGATATGGCAAAGGGCCCACGTGGAAAATTCAAAAATAAAGGCTGGTGCCTTTTCCAGATGGTAGTTTTCAGGTGATAACATTGTAGGTAGCTACTGCACTGTCAGGAGGATGTCACCTCGCACAAATACTCGCTACAAGCTGGCCGGCTAGGAAGCTGTATTGCTGGTTCCCTATTCTCTCGCTGTTGTGATTGGAAACCTCCTAAAAACCTTTCCTATTTTCGCTAACCAGCTTATAAATCACATGTAATATTACATTTACTAACTAGTTACACGTTATGTGACAACTAACGCTAGCTAGCTAACTTTACCAGTAAACAGCTAGCGAGCCAGTTCAACTAGCTAATCACTTGCAGGGATATCGAAATAAAGAAAACACTCCTTACTCCAAAACTCGAGCGGTGATATTTTCATTTTAGCATTTGCATATCATCCAAGTTTTCAGCTAGCCTGTTTACGATAGATGGCTGACTGATTCACATGCCACTTCAGCGCTAGCTATTTAGCTTTCTAAATACAACACCTGGGTAAAAATAAAAACAATACTGGTAGCTAACGTTAGCAGTAGCTAGCTAAAATGTTCTCGTAAATAATTTAGTTACCTAGATACCTAGGTACTTAATACAATCCACTTTTTCTGCTTCAACGGTGATCATAAATCCACAAAAAGTTTAAATGAGCGATATAATTACAAGTCAGATCCACATTTACAAAATGCTTTGAGTAGCTACGGATACACAAGAAATACTTGAAAAAAACGCAGTCTTCTTCATTTTGCAGACGAAGAAAATACAACGATAATCCAAGTTTTAGGCAGCTTCAGCTTGCTGGTGTTATTTTATTCAGAGAAACAACACATCAGTGTCACTGTATTTGCCTGACTGGTCAGCAGGTTGCCGTAGCAGCTCTCTTTAGCTGGGACGCAATCTGGGGTATCGGGTCCAAATCAAGCTTTTCAAAATATCTTCACTTCCGAGCCACGCAAGGTCTCGCCAAACGACAGGAGCAAAGGAACCGGTTGACTTTGGATATGAATTCGTCCAGGCGATCCACGGCGTTTCGCTAAAAATCTGAAGCTGTCATGAGTCCCCTTGAGCGACAGTTAAAGTTCCGCGTCTCGTTTACAAGCTAGCGAGCTAACGAGCGAGATCTGTTCCACAGCCGTTTACCTCTCATTCACTGAATAGACTGGATTCAAGATGGCGTCAAGTACGTAGCTATTGTTTTTGTTTTTTTTTTCCCTCTCTCTTCTTCCATGTCTGCCCTCCCCTGCGCATAGCGAATAGTGGTCCTGTACGGCGAATGATTTGATTGACACAATAATGTCCAATCGAAATAGAGTAACATCACATCAGCAGCCAGAAGGTTCGGAAATTCAACCAATCCCGCGAAACACATCCGCCTGCTTGTGGGATGTGGGCAACGTCTGTTCCAACTGAAAATGATTGATAGGCTGTGTGTCTAGTCACACTTTCAAATAAATCGAAATGTTCATTTGCATGTAGCTACCGTAAGGAAGAGAAATCTCTGAAAACGGGCTATTTACCACCACACGACCCGGGCGTTTAGAACGCACGCATATAATTTCGCATTGAACAGCTGCATAAATAATTTAGTGTTTGCTGCGAGTTGTAGGCCAATAGAAAAGACACAATGTGCTACTTATAAGCGACCTTATCAGGGATTGAAGTAGTTGCTTGCGCTGCGAGTTTTCCTTAAAAAGGAATACCCAATCAATGTCCCTCGTCTTGCTTTAAATTTGAGTGCAGATAATTTCTGTTCTTAAATTATAATTCCCACTGAGAAAATGGTGTATGGGAACCAAGAAAAGGGAATCGTTTGAATTTTCAATGCTGTAAACATGCGTTTCTTCCAAATAATTCAAGTCAATGCACATCATTTTAGAACTTGACCTTTTCTTGGTACAGCGTCCGAGTTTCATGGGATGTGTGGTGATCAGTCAACCAAAGACTTCAGAGTAAATGTCTGAAATATACTGTGATATACAATATCATTTTTGTAATATGTTGTTTTAGGGTAGTTGTATGAATTAGAATTTAACATGCACTGAACATTTCCACCTGGAAATAAATGATATACTTAACATGGTCTACCACTTTTTTTAAGGTGTCCCAATCACCTGATGGCCTAATGCTACTCAGTATGCAAAATGTTGAAGAAGAAGCCAAATAACTAAGTTTAGTAATAAAGTAAATAATGAAATAATGTTTGAAGATGAGTGGTAAACACAGATGGAAATATTTTATGTAAGGATATGCACAAGGTTACCTAATGCTGCATATTTCCAGTGGCAGAGTTGACCATCTCCTCTTTGTTCTTCCTTGATTACCAGATTCCTAGACTGCACACTTCAGAAGTGACGCCAGTGTTTATAATTGTAACATTTTAGAATTCTAAATACAATAGCCCAAGGGAAACCTCTGCTTTTGGATTCTGTTTGAATCTTTATGCTAGCATACAAAGTCACTAGAATACACAGTGGGTGCAATTTGTCACAAACAATATTAAAGCATGTCATTTAATTTGTATGTTTGATACGTTTTACAAATATATTCAAAGATTTGTGTTCAGCTCAGTTGTGTTGCTTGATTGGTAAATATGGATTGACAGTTGTCAGGCTCAGTTAGTAGAATGGTCCTAAATGTTCAGCATCAAATGTGCTCACGTGGTCTTGAAGGTATCCAGTTACAGTGTATTTAACAACATATGCAAATGAGAGTGTTAGCCTGATAATATCCCTTATTAGTCTATTGACCACAAAAGCTGAGAAGCTAGGCTAATTCCCACTCAGTGAAAATAAGATCAGGGTCTCATCATAATCTTCAGTGTTCTTTCATGTCACCATGTGAGGTGCCTCTACGTCACACGGGTGACATGTTCGATATGGCCTGACCTCTTTATGGTCATCTTGCATTGTGTATTGAAAGCATTCTCTGATCCATTAATATTCCCTCATAATCCACCTCTTAATCTTCAAGTGCTGTTTAACACAAGCATTTTCAATTTAATGTCATAATGCACCTCACATTTCCATCCACATAATAATTCCAGATGCCTCTCCTCTCAGCATGTGGTGGTGTCATCAGATGGGCAGCATTTGCACTGCTTTTGGATGCACATGTGCATAAAGAAATGTAAAAAATAAAGCATTGCTCTGCCACAGCTAATTCCACCATAAAGCACTCTAATGAAAATCATGTGGACTTTGATGAAATCTTCTGCAACTGTCCAGACAGTCAAACTCTGTATCTACAGAATGAAGCCCTTGCCCCTCCTCCAAATATTTATGCATATTTTTATCCATTCTAAGTAGAGGAAATGCATTAGACCTTTTGATGAAACATGCAGCCCTTTGCCACTGTGTAGTCCACAGGGAACATTCAGGGTACAAAAAAATAAAGACAAAGACATACATCAAACATCTTTGCGGGGCTAGACATTCAAATGAACCCAGAGGAGGACTTGTAAAAGATGTCCACTGGACAACCAGGATATTGCCTTCATATTCATCTTGTAAGAGATTTATTTATGGCGACTGGCCTTTTATCTCCAGAAGCACATTTCAGCTTCCTAACTGATGGGCTGGCTCTCTGTCAGAGATCTTCTTTGACTCTCAAGACAATGGGCAGTCCTTTTGGGGCTTGAGATAGTGGGCCTTGCTTCACGAAATTCCTGAGGACATTTAGGTTATATGTCTGAGTGCCAAGTGAAACAGCAACAGCAATAGCAGTAGCAATAGCAACTATTGATTGGAAGGGTTCATTGGCGTTCTACTAAAAACAGAACGTGAGCATTTGTAAATTCTACAACAAACAGCAACAACTGTGTCAATGAACAGTTCCTAATATGATGTGATAACTTGTATCTACCAGTAACATGAGAAACTTCACTCATCGGCGACCGTGCTTCATGCTCATGCCCATTGATCCAGTGTGAAGGTGTTTTATTTTTTCACATTTTTATTAATCTTCCTAACCCTCAGAGACCTCGGTCTCCACATATTGCACATCCCCATCACCACTGGAAACCAAAAACAAATACAATCACTTTCAACTGTCCTTACAGGTTGCTGAAGTTTGTATGTTTTTGACCAGGTAGACATGACAATACTATATTTTAAAAGCCCTTGACTGCTTTCAATATGTTCAGCTTGAAGGACTTGCCATTGTGCTATATTTGTCACAGCAGTGCTATATTGGTCTTGGCAAAGGGCACCATATTCACCTTGAAAGCATTAATTGGCACAGAAGATACTTCAGAAATACACAAAAATCAACATTTACTTTCAGATAACTATCTGCATGCTATAGAGTTACCTACCAGAGGCCTCTGTGTCTGACTTTAATAGCCTTGATATAAATGCTTGGTTTAGGAAAGGGGTATAATGATCACTCTGGCGAGTGATGAAATGGAAGTGGAACTTTAAAGGAAATGGCTTTTATGGTTGTGATTGGAGGAAGAAGCCATAAAGATAACAGAATCATTCACTCATTCACTGACTAAGAGGGTCCCCCAAAGTTGCAAGAGTAGCTTGTTTTACCACAAGGCTGCAAAAAGGCCAGCAAAAAATTCTCAGACATTGAACAGTGCCTGTTCAGTTCTCACAAATCTCACAAACCCTGCATGGCTGTTCAGCAAATGTCCATTGAATCTCAACTTGTCAGTTCATAAAGAGATGATTGGGCACTGACCAGCTACTTTTACATGCAATAGTAATTCTAAAACAATACCTGCATTTTGCATACAACCACAGTGTCCTGACAAGATGTGCTGGAACAGATCCACAAAATGCGCATGATGAGGATAGAGTGAGTGGTGCTCACCCATTGCTGGTTTGTGTTTTCTTGCAGAAGTCAGTGCCTCAGTGTCCCCGGTGACTTGGTGAAAAAGTAAAAAAAAGGTAAATGAAGTCAAATATCAGACATGTTGGTTTTTATGTATGGGGCAGTGATTAATAGGTTGAAGGGATCAACAGATACCCTTTACCCCCTCCGAAGAGGTAGCGATGAATAGCCTATGCATGGCCTTACATACTGGACCTTCCATTCCACTTTTATGCCCGTGCGTGTGGCTCAAGGTATGCCAGTACTAAGACGCTTGGAATGCTTTGTTGTCAACAGTGATTTGTCACTGTGTACGCTTTTGAAGGCTGCAGTGATGTTGTCATACCCAGAATAACATGTTGCCATGCTGAAGATTGAAACTTTTATTAATGATAAATCTGGAATGTATACTCAAATGTGGGTGACAGGCAGATAAAACTGCAGAAGTTAATGCAAATCAATAAAGCAGGTGTGCAATAAAGCAGTGTGTACTTACCTGTTCTTTGTGTTTATTTTGTTTTGTTTTCAAAAGTGCATATGTATTGTATATTGCAAACAGGCCTGAACTGTGTTTTTGATTTTAACTCAGCTTTCAAAGGATTAACATTAGTTTTACTTAAGGAACTTATACATAACTGGAGAATAACAGACCTATATGTGGCTTTAAATTTTGTACAATATGTCTGCAGCACATGCAGTGTCACTCCAATAGTAGCCAAATGTTTCTCTTAGCATAGCTATTCAAATCTGAAGGTTGAAAGCACATATTCTGATACAAGGTTACTTTTTCATGTTACTCACTCTATTCTTAATAACACATAGCAATGTCCAAGTGTAACGAAAACAAATAGTGTACTTACAACTATCATAGCAAGGTAATTTTAATAGTATGCCATTTAGTTGCTTTGGAATTGCTTTGGAGTGAGAAAGGAAAGTGTGTAGTTGGCCAAAGTTTTCTTTTGAAGGGTGGAAGGAATGAGGGCTGACATTGAGAATAACAGTAAAACTTCTGGGGAAGATTTACACAGGAGCTGTCCTGTCATTTCATGTTCTTTATTCTACTGAAGAACTTGAGCTTCATGTAGTCTTATAATAATACAGGAAAAAAAAACTATAGCAAATGTAGGCTGAAGTCGCAAGCCTGGAACATTAAGCCATCTCCCAACACACTTGACCCTTGTGACCCAAAAGGAGGCTGTGGTATGAGTCACCCAAGATCATAGCAAACTACATTATTCATTTTCTGAGCAAACACCCTTATCCATGACACCTTAAGTAGTACAACCACCTCCGCAACCACTTCAGTCTTAGTGACCTCAAGTACAATGGCACGCTCATTTACTGCCCAAAGGCATCTGTGTCCATCTAGGAGAAGTTAAACAAAGTGGCTGCAGCCTTTGATCCAATGCTCATTGTACAGCATTGTACAGCAATGGTACAGAGAAGTGCCCCCACTTACAACCAAGAGGAAGGATATTGCTTTCATCATTATTGTGTTCATCAGAATGACAGAGGAGGTGCTAGCCTTCAAACTTAATGAGACTCCTTCTCCTGAGCTCAATATTCTCTGGCAAGAAGTTGAGGAATATCTCAGGACTCCACATCTGCTATCAGAAGCTTACATTCTAGAAAGCACACATTTCTGTTCATCCTACAATAAGACTAATATTTGAGTGTCTGCTCACACCAGCATCCTCTGATACTGTAGAGTGCCTGTTCAGCACTGGAGGATGTAACTTCAGACCCAATCGCTCTTCACTCTCTGAGAATCTCAGTAACATGTAATTCCTATGTCAGCTGAACGGCGCGTGGTTACCTGATGAATCAGGGTGCCTGAGAGCAGAGAGATGAGGAAACCGTGCCAACAAATCCACCACCACTCTGGCATAACAAAGCCAATATGCTCCACCTCCGTGGGCTCCAAGTCAATGTCAGCTGATGACATGGCTGGATTCAAATCTGGACTGGAGGGCTCTGTCTGCACTGAAGAGGAGCACTTCGCCAACTGAGCACTTGGAAGCTCCAGTATTGGAATGTATTTTGAAAGTATTTAAAACAGCATAAAATACTCATATGTAAATGTGTATTTAACCCAGATCCGCACTCACACATATCAAAGGGTTTTGAGCAGAATTGCCCCCCCCCACCACCCCCTTTCCCTTTCTCTCCAAACACCAAAGGGTCATAAGTTAATCATCGAAATTCTGCAGCTTTCTCACATTCTGATCATAGCGCACCCCTGGTGCACTCATTAACTTTTAATCAAAGTTCCAAGAGTGCGGATGATTATCAAGATGGATTTCAAAGAGTATATAAGCTCCCATACAACAGATGTCTGGAGACAGGCGATGCCTCTGTTAATGCGTGTTGTCCCTCGCTGTCACTCTTTGTCCTTGAACGAGCAAACATACGGCCATTCGTATTGCCCATCAGGTCACATGTCAGCCCCCCCCCCTCGCTGACGGTGTAGGTTGAACCTGGTGTCCTGATTAAAACGTAACAAGTACATTACTTTAACAGGCAAGAAACATAGCTATGTTACTGTTTCTCATGTTGTGAACAGCAGCAACATTTTAACAATGAGACCAGCTTGATTATTGTGAAATAAGGAGGAATTTTTCACATTTCTGCTCATTCCATTTGGAAGCATTTATGTGTTGATGTAACCTGAGCCCCTGGTGTTTTCATCAGCATTTTTTTTTTTTTTTTTCATTGAAAATGCATAAGTCCAGCAGAACAAAATAGTCCTTATTAGCCAGCTCCCACCACTGGGAGCTGGCTAATAAGCTGCATCTCCCACCACTCCTTGTTTCTCAGAGAATATGAAAAATGGGACCATGCTGACAAAAACAGTTGGAGGTCAAGTTGCTTCGACATTTAAAAGTTTCTACAGCGATGATTCTTTAGCCACTCCCAATTTACCACACAGCAAGCCCGCGTCTCGTGGCCAAGTCTCTTCTGCCATGTGCAAGGAAAGCAGAATGCTGGATGGTTATTCAGAATGAACACTGATATAGCTGTTTTTAAGTCTTGAACAAATTCTACTGTTACATTTGAACCCCCCCAAAAATACTTATTTGGAAACACTCAATGCACCAAGTCAGCCATTACAAAGCTGATTTATAGATTCTTGGTCTATCTCACTGAACATAACTCTGTCACAATGTATGTCACAAAACTAGAGACTGCCCCACCCTGTGTATTTATAAGAACAAGCAATTTTGAGCGTTGGTAGAACTGCTGAAATTTCATACCAGCACAACCCATGTTTGGTCAGTGGTGGCAATATGGCTGCTAGGAAGTCTTTACCACTGACAGACTTTTGGTTTTAAAAAGACCAATGGGTTTGCAGACAGTGTTGTGTTTACTCTAGCCATTTTGAACAGTCAGCTACAATATATCAGCCCTAACAATGTGGGGCAGAAGAATGAAACATAAATTATTTATGGTTCAACTGCCAAAGCTGTAAATACGATTTCAAACAATTGATTTTCCTAAATGTATTTCCTTCAACTGAAATAAACTCCCAACTGTAGGTAAATGGAAAAACACTTCCTCTGTGTATTTTTTTCCCTTCAAACGGTCATCTGCAATCTTGCCTCTTATGTGTTTCTCCTTCCTCTTCAACTTTAAGCTTGGCTTAAGTGCCAGTAAATCGCATTACCTCCTGTTCTCTTAAATCACATTAATGGGAAGGCTGGCCACACGATATATGCACCCTTTCATTCACAAGTGGGGAAAATGAGGAGAATCAGGAGGGCCACCCTGAAATGCCAGGAGATTCAAAAGATTCTATGGAGGGGCTATGGAGAACTCTGTGTGTGTGTGTGTGTGTGTGTGTGTGTGTGTGTGTGTGTGTGTGTGTGTGTGTGTCTGTGTGCGCACTTTCCTCCATAGTATTCTCATGGCATACATTGGCTTTTGAAAAGCACTGAATAATCTCATCATTATGTGATGAGCATAGCTTTAGAAAAGATACAGTGCAGTTATTGAGGCAGAGTGTTCGACTGTGCTAGTGTGAACAGACATGCAATGTACGTCCCCCCCTTGGAGTTGCCATGGTAAAATGTACTTAGCCAAGCGTACATAACCATGCCAGTCATTTCATGCTTGGCAGCTTTTCTTTAATTTTACATTATTGTCAGGGGACAGCAATTCCACGGCACATCCTTGGACCGACCCTTGCCTTTTAATGTATAATTGAATGAAAAATAAATCATCCTTCAAAAAGGGTACAGAGTGTACATTTTGTGCAATGAAACAAAAAACATTACACACTAGATTATATGTCAAAGGTACAGAAAATGTCCTCTAAGTGATAAATGTAGCAGTGTAGCTGAAATCTGCACAATTTCATACTCCATCTGTAAGTGCTTTTAATTGCAATAGAAGGGCGTGACCCACAGGGCAGTGCTCAGAGAGAAACACAGCACTGTACACATAGCATTGTACACTGTACATAAGAACCTTGATGAAAGCACATGTGACTGTGATCACCACACCATATGGTGATATGGTAAGTATTTTAATATGTTTGACAGACAGTGCCCCTGCTGTGATATTATGTATTATGTACTATATTGCTTTATGAGGATGTTCTTTAATAACAGTGGTTAAGAATTGTGAGAATACACAAGTTCATGCATACTCTGTGTGGTCAGTTGTCTTTCAATGGCAGCAGATGAGTGTGTCCTCATTACTTGGGTCACTGCAGAAAATGGACACTAATTGGACTTGAAAAGAGTGACCTAAGAGTATGATCGCTGCTTTAGTGTTCAGGGGACAATAGGTGACATGGGATTACTGGTGTAACCTAGGGGCATTTTGGGGGGTGGGGTTCCCACTCTCTACTACTTTACTCTGAGAATTGAGCCAGTTCAGTTTTTGTCACATATATCATTTTCTACAGCATCATAATAGTCAGAGGGGTGAAGCTAATTATTCTGGACATTTGTCTCTACCAGCCTTGGAGACATGAGATTGCCTTTACTGTGCTCCATTCACTGACCAGTGTGCTTAAAGACATTAAGGCCAGTTCAGAAGTGTTTAATTTATTGCCAGGGTTGGATTTTCTACCACCTGCATGGCTCTGTCGATAGCTGACAATCTCAGCCTGAAATAAGAAGCCCCTTGATAGATCAGATTTGATTGCAGTCTAACTCATTTTACTGGAAAAGCAGGACATCAAAGGGCATGCCTGTCAATAACTTCTGCTTGCCCCACCTTTTCCCTTGATACCTGATGTATAACAGGTATTGTGTACATACTGTGTATATATAGACTGATGAAGCAACAGCTTGGCTGGAAGTCCACATTTTAGTTTGTGGCGCCAGTATTTGTCAGAACAAGGGCCTTGCTAGTCATACTCCCACCCTGCAGCAATGTGTTCTAATCTGTGCAAACCTTTCCCCCTGGTTTGTGTCTAATGTTCAAGAGCAGTTTCATTTCACTATCGAATTTCAAGGTTACTGTCCAGACGTGATTATTGCTCTACATCTACAAAGCTATGAATATTTTTAAGGGAACACTTATCACCTGCTTTTCCTACTGCATATATAAGTTTGCATGGGTATAACAAAACAACTCACACAGTAAAGTTATATCTTGAAAATATGCAAAGCTTGATGTCGATCATTTTATTTTCCACAGTTCCTTGTGAGACTTAGCCCAGGGTCTAACATAGCTTCCAGGAGACCTACAAAAAACTTCTGAAAAATGAAACATGCTGGTGGTACATGACACTCTTTACTGTTCTCCTTGCATTTATGTAACAAACACTATTTTGTTCCAGTGGCCTTTAAGTTACTTCTTTTTATATACATAGAGACGGGTCACGCACAGAGACGCATTGCTTGGAAAAGCAGAGGACCTTAGCGCCGAAAAGGCCAAGTACATTTCTCAACCCAGAGAGAGAACATCCTGCAGGCAGAATACTGGGACTTGTGGGAAATATTGGATCTGTACGGAAGGAAACGGCACAGAGACTGAGCTTGAAAGAGTCCCCGAGCAGCTCGGAAAATATGAGGAAAAAAGTTTGCGAGTGCCGCCTCTGCAATCAAATCCTTACTGATGTTGGACCAGACTAGATTACGCCTCTGATTTTGTCCTCAAATGAACGTGCAGCTCAAGGTGATAGAGTGACATGCTGAGAGAAGCCAGCTGTTGTGGTGCACTGCCTGGTGCATCTGCTACCCGTGAATAATTTCCTAATCCAATTCTTCTGTAAGTTAATGTGTAAACACATAAGTAGCTCCGCGTGTTTGTGTACAGAAGATGATCTGGTCACATTTGATTTGGCAGGAGGTAGCTAGTGGTATCACGGGACGAAAAAAGATAACATGCTTTTTCAGAGGTCTGCTTTGTGAGAAACACTCATACGTGTCATGCGTGGTCCCCATTGGATAACACCATCTTGTAAATGTTTTACCCCCTAATTGAGCAAAATTGATCACATGAAGTACTGTATGTATCGTGTCTTGTGGTTTACCATTAACCACGTTTAACCAAATGTTTATATTCTTAGAGAAGTATTGCACCACTTTTGATGTGACATAGATATTTTACGAGGAAAATATTCAGCTCAATACACCTCAATAAAAATGACTATCATAGACATCTTGTTTCATGTAGTACCAAATGTGAATAATGCATATCAGAAGACAGCTGTATCAGAGGAATTATGTCATTTACTTAGCAGACAACTGTAGCTGGGGCAATTTACACAGCATTGCACATATCCACTTTACAGCAGGACATTTGCTGAAGCAATTTAAGCTAAGGACCATGCTCAACAGCATACAGCCATGACCAGGACTCCAGGACCTGCCACATGGTTTTTACAAGCCTAGTTCATTAACCATGATGCCATGCATAGCACACAGATATACATATATGCACTGTAGTTGCATTCATCAAAAGAGAACAGTAAATGAAACTGCTGAAAGAAAACTCTTGCTCTCTGGTGTCATTTCATCTGAATCTGAAAGTCCATCAGTGGGGAAAATATTCCACAGCAGGATTTATTAAAGAGTGTTATCTCCCTGCCCTGTCATAAAAATGGGGTTTTTAAGAAAGATAAGATAGCCTTTTACAGTGGATTGGAGCTTAATGATTAATAGATTTTTATTTGTGCTGGAAGGGGCCTGAGGTTTGTTCTATCATGTCACTTCCATGCTAAAAAAATCCTTTGTCTTCAGTAACATGGTCCCCCATCAGGCTTGTTGACAATTCGAATTCTACAGTGCAATAAACACTTTTGGTTTTCTGTTTCTTCTTTGTGTAATATCAGCAGTTTTGGCTTTCACAGATGCTGAAAGCTGACATGCAGAAAAGAGGGGGAGAGAGAGAGAGAGAGAGAGAAAGAGAGGAAGTGTGACCACAAAGGCCTACAAAGGTGGGTCACCTGATCTCCCATTCCTTTTACAGAGGCTGCACACACTGATGGTCCATGACACACAGCCGACCTCATGGTCACATGGCCTGGTTTGACTTAATCCGGGTCATCTGTAAGGCTCATTATATTATAGTTTTAACCAATCCGTATGGCTCTGTAAAGCCAATCAGCTGATTGTATTTCCTCCTTGGAAGATATCCTCTTAGTTTTAAAGAGCAATGCTGTGTAGCCCACAAGGAACAACAGAATTAGTCCCACTTGCTAGAATAATAGTCCGAGTCACATGCCAAGTGGGACAGCAGCCAAGAACTTGCGGCTTAATGGAGCTGAGAACCAGTAGTGCCACACCGACGAATGTCTCCCCTCCACATATCACATTCTGGGCCGCTTCTACCACTTTGACTGCTGTACTGTACTCTTGAACTTGAACTTTATCTTCATTAACCCTGGCCACCAGCTCTCTTTTCTGTCACTTATTACACAAACTGCCACCCATTGAATATGTCAGCTCACATATATTCAGTGTATGTGTGGAGACTGGATAAAAATCTAAAGATGGGTAAAAAATTAATAAAAGGGTAGACACACAAACAAAACACACACACACACACACACACACACACAAATATGCTTTTTGAAGGTACAGGGTTTTATTTGTTTTGTATTATGAGTAAATAAAACCCAGTATTGGTGTAGTCTATCTCAGATTTCAACCTTCAGTTACGTATTCATATACACTATACTTATGGGAAAAAATCTTTTCTTATCATTTTTTTAAAGAGCAGCCCACATTTTTTACAACAGATTTGGGTACACTTTAGCCAGTGGTGGGCTACATGATTTGTGCCTTGTGGACAGGTCTGGCTTCTTGCAGTCTAACCAGTGAAAGACAAAAAAACATGTGAGAGTGGATATGAGCATGTGTGTAGACATGCATACTGTACATATTATGGATTGATATAACCGTGTATGTATACATATACATGTGTGTTAAAAGACCTTTATTATTTCCATTATTGTTGCCATTATACTGGATGTTTATCTGCGTATAAAACTGACAAAATATTTTTTAAAAATGATCAAAAAATCATTAGTTTTGTCCTTTGCAAGACACTTCAAAATAACCAGGCTGACTTCAAAACTTACATTTTTACATGCCTCCCATTTGTACAGCCAGCAGGAGCAATTTATGTTACCTTGTAGTAACATGTTCAGTTTTATGACTGTGCCCCACCAGAGAGTCAAAGCTGCAGCCCTTGGGTCATAAGCCCATCTCTTTGAAAGCTATGCCATACTGCCACCCAATATATATATTTCTGTGTAACACAAGCATACACAATTAATCCCATGAGGCAGGATTGCACAAGCAATCCTGACAGCTGACATGCCCCATCCTGAAGAATGATTTGTCCTCCAGTTTGAACCGTGTCAAAGTGGACTAGCAGAGGTAAGAAACTTTGCCATTTTTGCACTGATGTGCCTTGATGTAGATGAAGGCCTTATCTGTCTTTATTCAATATTCTCTGCTGAATTTTCTGTCAATCAGTTTGTCGTTCCTGTGTATCAACCTTTCATATGATGCTTTGCTATGTGTGATCCTAAAGTCATGTGATTCAAAGCCCTTTTATTTTCATTTTGGTTTTTGGTTATATAAAATATTTACAGTATAACAGTGAGCAAGTTCAGTCTCTTGTTTGAGAAAATATCAGAGATAACCACAAGTCTTTATGGTTTTGCTGCCAACTAAGCAAACATTCATGAAAAATAGCTTGAAAATGTAATAGGGTTTCTGTAAAAACAAACCCATATAAACCTATTCATTCATGTCTTTCATTTGATATTTATTCAAGTATGTCCTTCATAAAATATGTAAACACACAATTTAAGGTAGCAAACTAAATTTAAAGTGGCCTTTATAAAAGAATGATGCACTTCAATGAGTTCCCAGAGTGAAAGAGTTGCTCTGTATGTAACGGTGCCGGGTCATGACCTCAAAAGCATTTGGGTTTATTTTGAGGTGTTTGAGTACTGCACTGAATTCTTAAACTTAAAAGCTCTTTAAGTGCTTTGGACCACAGTGTCAATTGGTTCTGGCAAGATGACACAAACAGAAGGTCTACACCTCATAGAATATGTTCACGAAAAGGTCACTTTTCACAGGAACTTCATGCAGCGTTGTAATCCTACACCTCCTCATGTATTTGGCATCTGTCTGTCACCTAGAACAGCTATTTAGTCCTCCTTCTTTGCAATTTGACTTTAAATTTGACTAGGAAATTTAAGCAAGTGCTGCTTTTTGACTGTATGTGTTTCATCAATTTTTGTTGTCACTAAACTTGTTGCATAAGTAATAAAAGGTCAGCCTTATTTAAACTTGTTCAGAATGACAAACTGTAGTTGTGCTCAGACATACAGTAATCCAGGCCTTACTGTCAGAGGCATTGAGGCTTAGCCCACGGAGTACAGGATAATTCCACAGGATGATGGTCTTCATGCGGACCTCATGGCATTGATGGGCCCAAGGGTTGCTAAGCTCTCGAGATGAGATCAATGTCTGCTGTTCTTTGTTGAGTTCTCTGGTATGTTTGAACATCGAACCACAGCTTGTAGTGAAGAGAGACAGAAAACTCCTTGGCATCAAAGCGGTTATTCTCTTCCTAGCGCCAGCACAGAATCATGGGATAGATGTGCTCCCCCTTCTCCTCCAATTGCTAGTAGCGACATGATGCAAACAAGTGTCATGTGTCACTCTGAATGGAATGGGGAAGCAGTTATGCATGTATTTATTATCAGTACATGGTGATATGCACACCTTGGTACAAATTTCAGTCAGAAGTGAATGTTATATGTAAGAACAGCTCTACACAAATAAAGTATCATTTCTTACAATGAATGTTATGTATGAGGAAAGAGCACTATTTCGACCTGGTTTAGTACTGATGAAAGTCTTTACATTGAACTCAACAACAGATGCACATTGAGGACAAGATGCATCTAAATGAAGTCTAACAGGCTGAGCTTTCCTCTTACAAAACCCCAGGCAGCTGTTGTCACCATAGGAGCACGCAAATTGCTGGGGAAGACTAGGGGTGGTGGGGGGAGGCATTCCAAGTCAGCCTGAGGTCAACTGCTCTTATGTAATGAGGCGATAATTACAGTAATAGCAAGGCAACAAATTTACCCAATAGACAGGAGGAGAACGCAGCCTCTTGGCGTGTTTGTTTAAGTGCAATTTTGCAGCTTTGGAGCCCACCCTTGGAACAAATACCCAAATGTGGCTCGGAAATGACTGTGCTGCAGATGGTTCAACGACAAACGCTTGATGAACGATTCAGTGTCCATTGTAATCAGATTTCCCACAGCATGGTGGTCTTTATCATTTGTTCTACATCTCCTATAATGAAAGTAAGAATCCCACAGGCAATGCTGTTTCCCATTCTGTTTTCTAAAAAAAATAGCTATCAGTAGTAATTTTATCATCTATCTGGCAACGAATTTGCAAGTTTACCGAAAAGTTTTTTGCCCAACCAAACACTATTCCTGAGATTTATTTTTGCATAGAGCCACTCTTGGTGTCTCATTTAATGGGTGTAACTTTTAAGTAATGCAGAATGAGTACACAATATAATATCTTTCATTTTTGCTGTTCCCCAATTTGCACTCCCACATTGTCCTTTGTTATCCAGAGCATTAAAACACAATGTTTTAAAGGTTCTTCAAGGATGAAAGCCAACAAGAAGATTGAGAAACATACGTAAACCACATCAGTATCAGTACTTGTGCCCCCCCTCCTCCACCCTGTCGCCCTCTGATGGCAAGAGTGAAAACAAACTAAAATAATTCAAACCGATGAAATGCCTTTCATCTAGAGTCTCCCTTCCCTCTCTCTTCCGCTCTCTTATCCTTCTCTTAACGTAACAGCCTGACCCCCAGGAGAGAGGCAAAGTACTAAAAGTCATTTATTTTTTCATTTGATGTTTTTATTTATTTCAGAGTGTTTAATTTTTATTTGTTTTTAAACAAATAATGCTTTTGTTATTGTGATGCACAGCCTGACCCAGGCAAAGTACTAGTCATTAAGAAGTTTTAAACAAATAAAATCAGAAGAAGTATAAATCAAATATACCCCAGCACACACTTGGCTTCTGTCTAAACTTTTTTTGGGCGAAGAATCTGTGTGACCTTTCTCAAGAGCTGGCTCTTAACATCACCCAAGATACAGCGTGCGCAGTCTGTCCTGTGTTTCACAGCACTGTCAGCAATGAAACCAGAAGCTTGTTGTGCTGCTAAGGAAAAAGGTCAACTTTACAACAGTGAGAAAAATTTCAAAAGATGTAAGAGATACCAAACTCCTTAAATAGAACATCAAACAAATGATCTGTCTACCTCAAATGAAATGTATTTCATTTATTCAGAATATTTTGTGGTTTCCTTCTTGAAACAGGCTTCATCTTTTGCAGAAAAGTTTACTTTTTGCATGGGAGTCAATGTAAGAACCAAACAAAAAAAGGATTTCAAAAACACTCTATATGCACAGTCAATCCCCTTCCCTTTGGGATTTGCACCTCTTGCATAGTGTTATTTTCACTGCAACAAAGTGAGGTGTCTCATAATGTAAGCTCTCTAATCAGCCATATGGCACATGGCCCAGTGGAAAAAAAAAGGTTGTGGCTTGTAAGTATTTGATTGACATAAGTGACCTGCGTAACGTGTAACCACAATGTGTGTTTTCTCATTCCTCGAGGCGATTCTGTTATTATTTACTGTAAACTGCAATGTTGTTTATACCCCTGTGGTATATGACAGGGAGAAAGCATAAACTATCACACCTTCCCCAGTAGCACACATTTTTAAAGGCATTCAGGTGCAACATCCATTAGGGCATCCCATTGTACTGCATAAGATTAATTTTATGTTCCTTGTCAGAAAGGTCTTTCATTCACTGCTTTTGGTGCAATGAAAAGAATGGCTTTGCTTTATGTACATATGTTTACCTGAAAAAAAGTTAAAAGTTAAGTTCTCTGGATTCAAGGTTCCTGCATGTTTTCAAAATCTCTGATACTTGAGATTATCTTTGTGATTGCTCCACAAAGACCACATTCAGACAGGTCACTTCATCAACGGCATTGAAAAAAATCAAACCACTCTGGCCAGTGAATGATTCCTGCCCATGAGATGGAAGTGACATACACTTTTCAGACTGTTAGCTCCAGCAGGGAACTTAACTCGTGCATGACACAGTTGGTTATAGAAAGATTTCAGCATTGGACAGTTGCCAATGGAGTGCAATTGAATGTGGATCTGAGAAGTTCTGCTCAGGTTGGCTAGGCCAAGCCCATATTTGACAGCTGAAATATAGAGCCAGGGGTAAATCTTCCCTCCTTCTCTCCCAGTGCAGAAGCAGGGAACATGGGAGGGCCTCCTCGCACTGAGATTTACCTCTAATCCCATTAGGAAACTATCAGACACTAAATCTCCTTAGGGGGGCATTACAGATTCAGGCATTGCAAATGATGATGCTAGCTTGTTAGCGCTTAGCACGGTGCATACAGGGAGCTTATCTACTGGTTGCAATCACGTGCAGCACCAGGAAGATGGAGTGGTATGTTTGCAGGTGGGGCTGGGGGGTTAGGGAGACTAAACACTCAAATGTAGAAAAATTGTAGAGAATGAACCTAGTTCCCTATAATTTAAGGTCTGATATTTGAAAAATGACCAGTAAGTACTTCACCTCACAGATTTGTATAGTATTATTACATTGAAAGTTCAAAGCAATTTGAACATGGGGAAGCAAAAAACTATTTCAAAATGAACCTCAAGGAAAGTGCTTTTTGAAAGCAATGGTCCAAGTGCACACAAGTCAATGGCTCTTACAAGACAGATCAATCCTTGCAGAGCACACCAAACATTGTCCCCAGAACCACCCCAGGTGCCTTAAAATGCATACCCAAATGCAGCCCCAACAAAATTACAACAGTCTGGTGCGACAGTAACGCATTCCCCAAGGCTGTCTTTTCAGTGGGGCCTCATTAATTTGTGCAAGTTAAGGAGTATCTGCGGTCTAGCGCAAAGACGCACGATTGCTGACCTCTCTGGGTGAACTGAAACATGTCAGTGGGGGTAGGGGCGCATCGGGATGAGCCTGTTTTAAATTAGCTCTGTGTCTAATATTAGTGGTGGAATTTGGACAATCCTGCCGGGAGTGCCACTCAGCAGACCAGGACGGCAGCTCTGGGACCTGTTTTTAAATACAGCAGAACAGCAAGAAGCTTATTCAAATTTACAGTACGCTTTGCCACAGAAAGGGTTTCAATTAAACTGCTGTAAGAATCTATCCTCTGATGGTTCGAAAACATCTCTCACTGCTGCATATCACTAAGACACTGGTTTTAAAAGCACTAAAAAGAGGTTCGACAAGAAAATAAAGTCCAAGAAAGGCCACTGTTTAGATGTATAAAACATTTACAATTTAGTGCTAGGAGTTTGCATACATCTGAATTATTCTAAGATGGATTGTCATCAAAAATCTACTTTTTCTGTAAATCTAAAAATGAATACGTCTTATTATTATCAATTCTTATTTAAAGAACAATGCATGCTACCATTTAAAGGATGTTCAAAATAACTATGTTTCTGGCATAAAGGAATGGAGCAAATGTCAGTGTTGTGATTCAGTACATATTCAGACCCAGCAGAAGTGCAAACTTGATCTTTTATCGTGTGAAAAATTGTATTACACTTGAAAACCAGGGAGTGCTTCTCAGCAGAGCATCCTAAAAATTGTGGCGATAGATATTGTGATAGCTGTTGTAAGCTAATACGAAATTGCATTATTACCAAATTACATGGCTTTGCGCTGACGGGCATAGAGAGTCAAATGAGCGTTTCTGGAGCATTCAGGGCCGTTTGTTGATAAGAGGATTTCAAGGCAATTTGCCCATCTGCATTACAGGATATTCCAGTTCTTTGCCAACATTTTGTATTAAAAACGAAAAATGTTATCTTATTCAAGATACACAATATCAGAACACCTCAATACAAATGTAAAATATCTTGCAAATGATTGCATGTTTACTGAAATAACAGACATTTGTTTCTATGTCTGATTGCTCTGACAACCACACAGCTTTCTGTAGAATGTTCCCACACAATGGTTTCATGTTCATTTTCAGTGTCTCTTTTGCCCTGTTTCAGTCATTGCTGTTTGCCTTTTACCTGTGAAGTATTGACTTTCATCACATGACAGATTATTTTTGATAGAAGACACCCCAGGTCTCTCTTTGAGAAGTCTTCCCCAGGAAATCCCCAGTAAATTTAGAGGGTCAAAAAATCCATAATTTGGACTGAGGAAGCAGCCAAGCAGCATGGACAGTTGATCATAACCATACCATCTCGAGGTACAGTCCTCACTTTTCTGAGCTGAGAAAAAAATGAGATTAATTCAAGTATTACTAAGGCATTAAAGCTGTATACCTTAATGTACATTTAACCATACTTACTCATACAGTATAAAGCACCAGTATGAGTATTTACTATTGCGAGATGAAATTATACAGGCTTGAGAATTAGCCTACAAAATGAAAAAGCTAACCTGAATGAATTAAAATGTGTTCTTAAGTTTGTGACAAGATGTGCTGTGAATCAGGATTTTGTGTAGTAGATTCAAAATTCACAGATCTTCGTGAAATGGGGATGACCTGGGTACCACTGCACAGATCTCAACCCTGAAAATAAATCTGCCAGTATTTGTTTTTAGTTTGTAGAGTCAAGTTACTGAAATCTAGGATTACACACACACAAATGTTTGGAATTGTTCAAGGTCAGAAGAGGTCAACCACATACGGTTGCATAAAGTCACATTCATCTTCACTGTCTCTCCATTAGCTCATTTACTGACACGGACTAGTATCTGAAGGACAGAATGGAAACAACACCTCTAAAATAAAGATTGAGGTCAGTGACGCAGTCCCACTTGCCACTTTTTTGGTCTATATTATTATGCAGAAGTTGAACAAGGTTAAGGATTACCTGAAGCTATTTTTGACACCATACAATTTTCACCTGCCAGAATATGTGCAATGCCATGATTCCTTGCATGAACGGGTTGTTCCAAGCCACGTTGTTCCTGCAAGCTAAGGCCTGACCCTGCATCATCTTTAGCTCTTCCACATTTCACTGTTCAGGCAGAGCCTTTTTTATCTCAAATCATGAGGACAGCTATGTGCTCTTTGCTTCTTTCTGGTCAGAATAAGGAGTTCTGGTGGCTATTCAGATGACAGAATCAAAGCGTTTCAATGGTGAAACTTTCAGTTCAGCTATGGCAGAGAAAGAATGTTCAATGTGAAGTATGCAGGCTGATATCTTCTTACTACTGCTAGAGAGCTTTTGTTTGGGGTTACAGTTAGGATTGGAGTAAGCTGATCCTGGATCAGTTGTTGGGGGGCAGAAAATACCCAGAGCAGGCTGAAACACAAGCTTGGTGGATGCTTCCCAGATGACTGCTCTCCCCTGGCACTGTACTCCCATATGTCCTTGCCTGAACCCAGAAACCATATCTTCCCTGTAGAAGCACTGACATGCTGCAGACTAATTCTGGCAAAGCTCCTCTATTTTTTTTTTCCTGAGCAAAGCCAGCATCGGTGCCTTTTTAATCTCGGCTCATCGATCAGCCAGCTACTGTGGGGCTGTAAAAGCCTCATTTCTTAATGTGAGAAATTTGCTCTCCCAAAAAACTGGCCACCTGACACCACGCTTATCGTTTTACAGGATTTTTATGGAGTCACGATTGAGATGTAATGAGATGTAATTTTTTTTCGGTGCAGATCAAAGACCCTCTTGTGGAATTCAATGCCAGCGAAGGCTGATGGAACACGCACTGGGAGAACAACAGTTTGACTTCGGTCCAAAGGACCTGTTCAGTCATGGCCCCCAATGATCTGGATGACTTGCATCTTAATGGTCAAAGGGAGGCAAATTTTGGCAGGACTGAAAAGGTTATGTCAGACGTGTCTGTCTCCTCTCACCTAAGCACGACAGATTTTTTTCATGTGGCGGCATGTTTAAAGTGCCTATCAATCCATCCACCTTAGTATTATGAAACATGACAAACACTGCTATATAAATTTTGCACAAATGATAGAAACACAGCAGGATTTTTTCCTGCCTCTCTCTGTGTCTGGTGGCCTGCTATGAACAACCTGCGGGGAAAATGGACAAAAATGCTGCTTCCATAATTCAGTCATTATTTAAAGTTTAGAAATTGGGGCACAATATGTGTTTACCAGAGGGAGCCAGTCTGAGTGCCTGACTGCATGTGGAAAAGATGATGAGTCAGGCAGCTCTTCCTTCCTGATATATAACTTTTCATAACACAGCCCCGTGTATGTGAGCCAGTTCAGGGAATAGGATATGAACTTGATGCCACAAACCAAAAATCATGGCACCTACAGGAAAAGCTTTGGACCAAAGTGCTGTTATGAGTTGTCACCACAGACCATATCATTCTTTCAAACATAAATATGAATTCATGTTTGAATGGATGTTAGTCGATATACACTCACCGGCCACTTTATTAGGCACACCTGTCCAACTGCTCGTTAACACAAATTCCTAATCAGCCAATCACATGGCAGCAACTCAATGCATTTAGGCATGTAGACATGGTCAAGACGATCTGCTGCAGTTCAAACCGAGCATCAGAATGGGGAAGAAAGGTGATTTAAGTGACTTTGAACGTGGCATGGTTGTTGGTGCCAGACGGGCTGGTCTGAGTATTTCAGAAACTGCTGATCTACTGGGATTTTCACGCACAACCATCTCTAGAGTTTACAGAGAATGGTCCGAAAAAGAGAAAATATCCAGTGAGCGGCAGTTCTGAAGGCAAAAGGGGGTCCAACCCGGTACTAGCAAGGTGTACCTAATAAAGTGGCCAGTGAGTGTATTACTGTACATGTGAATTGACATGTTGCTTTTCATTGACTTTCCAATTTCACCTGAATGATTTCTGAAGGCTTGCTGTGCAGACAACCTACTTCACAAATGCAATCAATATTTTTAAATGCACTGAATGGCTAAATGTTCGATTACTTAACGCAAATTAGGACTTTCATTTAAAACGTGTATGCATTGGTCTAAAACAGAAAAGCAAGCAGTCCTCTTAACCACCTATGTATGACAATAAGCAGAAAATGTAGAAATAATACAGTACAAGCTAAATATATATTATTCTAGAAACTGATATAGAGAACTCAGCTTCAACAGCAACACAATGTTCTCTGTTAGCTGTACATAGATGTTGAAAAATAAATATTTTCAAGCAGGTCATTGCATGCAGTATTCTACTGTATATATGTACAACAGTATACTACTGCTTTTAGTTTTAAAAAGCAGTAGTATACTGCTCTTAGTTTTAACCTTTTTGGGCTTTGCTATGTCAAGATGAAAACAGTAGCAGTGGCAACCAATGTAGATATATGCATGTGATGTGATGATTTTTTGCCAATAGGAGGTATTTTCAAAAATTTAGCTGTTTTCATTTGGCATTGGGAACATCTTCACTGCAACACCAGGACTGCTGGGTGTTGCGAAGTGATCTCAGCTTCTATATACTTTAATTTCTGCTTATTCTGATAATCCCTGTGTCTTGAGCTGCCAAGGAGCATGCTCCATAATTCACTGTCCTTTCCCCATTTGGGTTGCGTGTGTACACCACAGTTACCTTTCTGAGTTTAAGATACATGCACTTTCCAAAGATGAAGATGAAGACTACCCAGCTCATGGTTCTAGAGGGCCACAATGCCACTGTGCTGTATAGCTATGCAACTATATGTAGTCTTAGAATGATGGGGAAACGCTCTGAGTTGGTTCAAAGAAGACAATCATGAAACAAGTCAGTTGGTGTATTCATTTTTTTGGTGAACCAAAACCTTGTGGATTCTGTGGTCTTCCAGATTAAATGTAGAGTAGCTCTAATGTAGATCAATACCTCTTGGAAGAAGAAGTAATCTGCAATAAGAGTATTACCACTTACATTCTTTTCTTAGCAATTGTTGTCAGAAACACTACCTATGGTATCTTTAGGAGTGTTCATGTGCTTGTCTGTATATTCAAACTGGGTAATTGTCTCATTAATAATCTCATTCTCTCATTCTCTCTCTCTCTCTCGCTCTCTCATTTCTGTTCCCAGGCATTTTAATTTTCCACCATTTGCACTCAGTGGTTTTCTAGGTTTTTACATTACATTATTGTCATTTAACAGATGATGTTATCCAGAGTGACTTACATAGGTTACAATTCTTACATGGATATTTACTGAGGCAATTTTGGGTTAAATACCTTGCCCAAGGGCACAGCAGCAGCGCCCCGGTAGGGAATGGAACTAGTAACCTTTTGTTTATGAGCTCTGCTCCTTACCGCTATGCTATACTGCCAACCCAATTGCTACTGTTACTATGGGAACATCGCATTGAGAAATTGGGGAGACCTCAATATATCACATATAAATGTTGACCTGTTTATGTTTCGCTCATCCACTGTTCACCCACACATAACTCATGGGTGCAAGTGACTACTCCGATATTACTTATTACATTTTAAATACCAACAGAGCTAAGCTAACCGGTCAAATGAAGGATTTCTGAAATCACGATTGGTGGTGTTTACCTTGCACCACCTTTAGATAATGACAAAGCAGATAAACCTACTGAAAAATGCTCCATTCTTAGTAAACACAGTAGAGTGTGTTGGAATCTTTACACAAAACCATTTGAAATCCTGGGACAGCAATTACTTCTGGCCTCTTTCTAAATGTAGCCGTTCTCGGTGGCAGCAAAGCAGACATATTCAGTTCATTCTGCTCTGGAGCAGAAGCCTTGAATAGCAGAATGATATAGCTAATATTGGACATTGAAATATCCTTCCATTCTGTGTATCCTCTGCCCCAAAATTATTTCCAGTTCATACACTGCGTACTACTAACATGTCTCGAAAAGTAGACAGTGGGGTGACACTGCATATGTGCCATGCAAATGCTGTGTATTTTGATCAATGCTTGTGACTTCATATATCTCAGAATTTTCTTTTAATGATTCTCTCCCTGGAATGAATGTCACTCACAGAAAGGGTATGCAGCACAGGATTGCCATACTGGATGACTGAAGGCAGACAATAGGTGAAATCATAACAGTGCTGTCTGTATTATTGTAAATCACTGTGTTCGATGTGCCTGCTGAGAAAACCGGAGAGGTCACTTTAAATTGGACTTTGGGGAACACTTTGATAACTGATAACAATTCATTTCATGGTGATTCTCGGCTTAAAAATCTGCCTTGCGAGGAGAGTTTCGAGTGGTGATCGAAAACACAATTTAGTCAAACAGAAATTAAAGTTCCTTGCAGCGAAAGATCGTATCAAAATAATTTATTTAAGGCTGGATAAAAACAACTTCCTCTGAGACCATTTCTGTGGTTTCACTGCTTGCATGCCTCTCCTCATCACCCAGACAATCATCAAGCATATTGAGCTGATTAAATCTGAATCAAGCATTTTATTAGATTATGTGCTATAATATTGAATTAGTCACCACCTTGCTTGGTATGTTAACTATTTTGATGTGGAGTCATTTAATTAAATGTCTGGAATATAGCACTAAATTATATATGACTTGATATGAAACTGAGCTATGAAGAGCTTGCTGTATGAACTGTTAACAGTTATTGGCTACATTATTTTAGCAGTAGAGGCTATTTCAAATTTTAGGATGTGTGAAAGCAAGAAATTCATTGTCCCCTTGTGGAATACCACTAAGAAAGGTATGATTAAGATGTCCTAACATAGCACCACGATTTGATCAATCATGCTTCTAGATTTTATTAACTTTACATATTACAAGCACATGACAACCGGCAGTCTCCACAGTCCATAAAGTGTGTCTTAATGTAGCTAGGATGTTTGTCAATATTGGACAGTACGAACTGTTTGTTTTGTTTTCATTTCCCATTCAGACTTAAGCTGTTTTGCAGATCAGTAAAACCACTAAGACTGCATTTCTGTCTGTTTTCCTCCTTGCCCCACCCCACTCCCATCTTTCCATGGGGGTCCGCCCCTCCCCCTCATGACAGTTCTCAGGGGTAAACAACATCTACTGTAAAAGAAACAATAGGCTCTGGTTTCCGCAGATCAGAAGTCACGAACTTCACACAAACCCTCGGTGTCTGTTTTTCTACAAGTGTCTGCAGAGACGCCCTCTCCGTGTGTTCTAGATATACGGCGTTACACTGAAATACTCTCCCCTGGGCTTCAGACCCCAGATGACCCCCTACACTCTGAACAGGGGCTGGGATGGGCTTGGAGGTAAGAGGGCTGACCAGAGACTCCAAATTAGGCTGTCAAGCTTTGTCACGCTTGCAGCTCATGTGCCTTCAATAAGCTCAGTTAGTATCTTGTTGATGTTCAAATGTCTCAGGAGCAGAAATGATGTCTTCGTGTTTTCTTGTGGTTTTCATTGGAGGGCTTTCATATCGACCGCTCTATATTTAAGACACGGCTGCCCAAAATATACACCCTGCCCTGGTGCTGCAGAGGGTTCTCTTTACAAAGTTAATTGCAGGATTATATCAAATTTGCTTTAACTTGATTCTCATATGCCCCAGCGCCCCCATTTTGTATATGTCAGTGTCGTCAAATTATTCCCCGGTTAGATCATGATTAGAAAAGCAAACGTAACCTGACGCGACGGCTGGGCCAGGGTGCCTGTCAACGCGGTGTTAGAGGCAATTTAAGGCAAGTCACCCGAAGTAGCAAATCTACAGGCAAAGATACAGATGGGAAAAGTACACCCAGACTATGTTTAAAAAGGGTATATTTTTCAGAGTATAAAATATCCTGGGGTAGGACAAAAAATATGTGCATATTATTGTTTTTTATTATTTCCTCTCACGCCAGTGTTCATGACCTGTTTTCCTGGGGGCAGGCATGCAGGATTGGAATGAGGAACAGATGCACTAGTTGGAGAGACTAATTTAATACCAGTTCAGACTGGATAAAGAGGTGCAGAGACGTGGGTAATGATGACACACATGCTCTCTACTCCGAAGGTGCTGAAATGGGGAAGGGGAAGGGGGCAGTAATTCAGGGGTGAGGTTGGCCTCTAATTGTACTGATAGACTGCACACAGTGAGGGGAATTGTAACAATATTCTGACTAAACACCCTGCATCTCTCTAATGTTACCAAGATTGGGAGGAATCAATCTAGCATGTCATCAATCTGATTCAATCTAACATGTAACAAGGAAAACCTAAACTGAACTGAATAAGTAAAATTTATTAATACAATTTAATAATATGTTACTTACTTACCTCACAGTTTTGTTGGTATAGATGTTGAGCTGCAAAGAACAAGTTTTACAGAAGAATTTCAATTTCTTTTCATATTTTTTCATGCCATGACTTCAGTACACAATGTTCCCCCTCTCTAATGCATGTGTGAAGCTGCTTGCACTCCCTCCTCTTACTAGTACGAGGTAAGTCTATGCTAAACTGGGTGTGAATTCAAACTACACACTGCTATTTTGCCAGACAAAACTGAAAAACGTCATATCTGAGTTTTGGTCAGAGTGACATTATATACTGTTGACCACTGACTAACTGCAGTCCTCTTCACAAAGGGTAATACTACCACTCAGAATTTCATACTTCTGAAGTGATATGTGATGTCAACATTTGCATGTTTCAGGTGGTCCAGTGTGTCATAGTCAGGCCTCTCCAGGGTGGGCAAAATAAAAGTCAAATTTAGGAGGGGAGGGCAAAATGACCAAAACATTCACATTGTTCACCTTTTTCATTCTATCACCTGTCATTTTAATGGTTAATTGGATGTTTTTCACCCCCCAAATTTCTTCACCTTTTCACCAAACCCTCATACCCCACCAATTTGCCCCAGCATGCAGGCATGGGTGCAAAAAAATCTGGAGTGCGGTTAGCGGAAATGGTTACGTGTGGCAAGCAGGAGCTCTGAAGCAGAACTGCGGGCTACAGAAAATGGAAAAAGACGCCCTGGAGAAGAGAGAAAATAAGACCTTTCTCATAGTGCAGTGGAAAATAGGAGGGAGCAGCGTGTAATGACAATGACCGATGATGCGATTAACCTTCATGTATAGTGGGAGGTAAGATTTATTGTGCTGCTGTCCAAAATCCTGGTGCTTATAAATGAACTTACGGGTCTTAAATGTTTAAGGCGAGTATAATGTGCATCTTGTTTGTGGCCATACTAGATTTATAAAGACTTGTATTCACAGCGGACACAGAGCTGAGCCTGAAAAGAAGGCAAATATTGAATCAAGAGTATTACTTTATGACTTTACTCCTGTTGGGTGTTTAAATAAAACACACAGCAGTCGTGACTGGAATGGCTCTTGTTAGTTACTGCAAAGAACAGTGGCCTCTGTCAAAACTGATGAAACCTTTTGCGTCTGACAGGTAAATTGAATTTATGAAGGTGTTATGGACAAAATAATCTCTTTATTTACAGTCAGCACCCCGTAATTGCATAAAGGATAATTGCATACTCTGCTTTATTGCACAGTGTGCATTTGGTCCTGTTTAAATCCCCTTTGATTTTATTCATCCCGGTTATGTGCACACTCTACTCTTAAGTGTATAATGTCTCAACAGCCCTGAGCAAACAGTGTGCAATCAGAAATCAACTGTACTTATAAACAGGTAAATAAAAAAGCTTAGTGAAGTAGTCCAAGGACATCTAGGGACACTTTAGAACAGAATCCATATGCTAGCACTTAATAACACATGTACACCTGCATTGTAAATCCTTCAGAAATGCATTGCGGATGTTCATATTAGCAAATGTGCTGTCAAGGCCATATGGTACACAAGTGTGATTGACAGTGACAACACTTTCTCTCCCTCACAACATGCATTTCACTTGGTGAATCTAAACAGGTTAAATTAGCCCCATCAAGTTAAGCATGAAATATTAGCACAAGTAAACAGTATGTTGACTGTATAAAGTGGGTGAGATTATTACAGCCATTTCAAAGGAGCCCATTCCTCATATACTCCAATCAGAGATCTTTGCTGAAAAATCCATGCTTGTAGCACAAAGATCCTCACCTCCTGCTCCCAAAGTTTATGATTACCCGAGAGAAGTCAGCAGTCCACAGCTAATCAGGCACTGTTAATAGTGGCAGAGGTTGCAGTGTCCTAATTTTTGTGTCTTGTGTTGAACCCATAACTCTGTGTTACAGCCATTCCTGCAGCATATTGTTGATGAGTATTACTGTGTTTACTGGAACCAGTGGTAATCAGTGAAGGGTATCAAAGATGAACTGTTAAGGAAATGGGAACCGCTTTTTTGCTCCCATCTTTGAAATATTGGCCTCGGCATAGTCTGGCATATTGATTAAGGGACTGGGCTTGAAACCTGAAGGTTTCATGTTTTATTTCTAGATGGGAATCTATAGTGATGTCCTTCCCCTGAATTGTTTCAGTAAAATGTCTTGCTGTGCGCTGTATGAATGGGTAAGAGGTTGGAATGTTAGCTATGCAAATTCCCCTGGATAAAGGAGTCTGCCAAATAAATAATGCTTGATCTCTTTATGACCTGGGCCCTCAGCTCATTCATCAATCTGGCATGGAACTGCAGAGACGTCACGCATAACTACGACCCTCCCTGGTGTGCTGCAGATCCAGATCCAGAACTACTGCTGCTGCCACTGCCCACGCATGAAACCACCTCCACCTGGTCAGCTTGTTTTTCAGCCCCTGGACAGGAAACCCGAGCGGACCCTTCAGGAAAGTCCCGGGCCATCCGAGATCCTGCGAAGATAAGTGGCGCCAGCCCCTGGGTGATCTCACCATCTCTAGATGAGGCCCATTTCACTTGACCACCGCCCCCCCGATCCTCCTGAACTTGATGAACTGGTAAATGGCATGGGAGTGAGGGGGTAAGGTTGTAAGGTTGTGGCATTCAACCAACCCCAGGACCACCCTGCTATTGATGAACTGGACTGCCATGCCATGGGGCCTTGCTTTTGTGGGTTGACAGACATTTCTTTTGTTTGTGTTGTTTGCAAATGGTCACACGCCAGACCCCATTGCTGGATCCCTGCACATGAACACTACCGCTTCTCTCCTGAGAGACTTATCACTTGCCCTGCGGTTTACACACGTCTCCCAACCCCCTTTCTCAGCCCTGTACCCAGTCTCCCTCAGATAGGTCTGTGGCAAAGCACAGTGATGTCTGTTTTAAAGTGAGACCTTTAATGATTCAACACTCATTATTTTGCATTGTAAAGCTGTCTAACTAGGTTCAATCTAAATGCAGTACTGTTTGCCTTTGACCTTAGGCAATGAATTTAAGTGTTGCTTTTTAAAATAATCACACCACATCATGAGTTCGGCAGTCACACATTTTAGTAAAACAATTTTGTTTAAGATGTTGTTTAAGAATGACTAAATGCCACACTTAAATTTATCACTCGGAATGTAAGTCAAAGTATGGAGGAGTTAGATTGAATCTGACCTTAACTGTGGCCCAGATTCAACAATTTAACATAATCAGGGGGTGGATAAGCAGATGTCCAGACTCATATCACAGTCTGAGTCCTTTTCCAAATGTTAGATTTCATTGTGACAGACTTTGTCAAGAGCACTTGCTGGGGATCCATACTCACACCATGCAGTCTGAACAATCTATAAAAGCTTGGCCAACATCCAACAAGCAATAAATCCTTCTGTTTGCTACAACAGGCAGAGGCATGTATATCTCTGCTTTCCTACGTGCCCTTAGCTTGCTCTCCCATGTGAATGCCATAGAGGTTATAGCAAGTCCTGACTCAACAACTGCAAACATGACAAGACTGGATGGGTTCAACTTATTTATTATTCATTTGCTTATCACATGCCCTCATCATGGCTAGCTTCCACGCTTTTCATTTTTCAACAATATCCATCTATGCAGCTGAAAAAATGTAGGTCAGTATCTTGAACAAGGATACAACAGCAGTGAGGTATGGGGCTTGATTCTGCAACGTTCTGGTTAAAAGTCTAGTTTTCTAACCTCTGTGCTCTCTACTGACATCTTAACCATCATCCTTTGGCCACATCTGCAGACAGTACCATGCAGGCCTTCTGTAGTTCCATTGTCCACTGCATGAAAATGGAAAATTACTGTTTGTACCTGAGTCCCAGTCTATTCTCTAGCAGGGAGGCACAAACGAACCACTGACTCCTTCAAGCCATCTGCTCACTGTGAGAGTAATTGAAGGGAAACTCTCAGAAGGTGCCTCTTGTGTGTGGGGGCTTGGCAGTGACTACAAAATCAGTCAGGATACAAGTGGCGGATGGAATCCTGGCATTAGCTTCTCGTTTTCACGGGCACATTTCTGCGAGTGGTTGTTGCTAGGAAAACATCCAGCTCGGGGAACAAGTGTCTGTTCAGCTCAGCTGCTGAGAAGGTTTTTTTTTCATTCCCATTTTAACTGTTGCTTTGAGCCAGACTGATTGTCTGATCTTGCGTCTCCTTTGGACTGAGACCGCCCATTATCAGCGCTAGACTTGTCCACCTGTGTTACACTGCTCAAGTCTGCACATGCTGTGTGTACCATGTGTGCTGCAGTCTCTGGAGTGTCTGGTCAACCAAGCAACAGGGGCAACACGAAAACACATAGTCTACATGCCATTAGATTTTTTTTTCCAAATTCTGACCACCATTCAGCAGGTTATCATGCCTGTGTCAGTTGACAGTAATTTGAACCATCACTAAAGCCCCTTTTAGCTGGATCTGGGTATAAACAGGTTGTTGCTGGTTCTGTTTGCCAAGAGGTAATGATGTCATCTTAGGGGGGAAGGCTATTAGCTTCAGCCTGATAAGGGGATCACATTCCCTTCGAAGGGTCTACAACAATATTAAAACACAGAGACAGAGAGAGCGGGAGAAAAAAAGAGGGGGACAGAGATGAGAGATAGAGACTGAGAGGCAGAATCCCTCTCAGAGACTGAGAGATCTTGTCTCAAAATAGAACATTAACCCAGCATGCACAAAAGATGTTCGTAAAAGAAGGATAAGGTCAATTAAAATGGTGCAAGCATTACCCTCATTCAAACCATCCTCTTTGTGAATACAGAGAGGGAGACAGGCAGAGACAGAGAGAGAGCAATGGAGACAGAAGGAGGGGGATGGAGAGAGACGGGAGTGAGAGAGTGGGAGTTTGCTCTAATACTCCTGCCGAGATTGAAGGACTCACACCTGCAGCAGAAACACTTCCAGAAATGTAATCTTTCAGTCAGAGCATGTGGGAACAACATATTTCCATGCGTGGAGGCATAGTCTTCAAAGAAGAGAGATTGTGAGTCAGACGTGAAGAGCAGCCATGGTTAGTCACTGATTTAAAAAGACCGAATGTGGTATCAATGAAATAACTCATCCCCCTAGCAGGTGGTTTTTCATGTCCAGAGATCCTTCCTGGTTACCATTTTGGTCATGTTATTAATACCACTATTAAGATTTTTAATGCACTATAGGTGTAAACATCAGGCCTGGACTGTGATAAATACTCTCATATTGAAAAATCAGATAATGGAGAGTCTACTGTACCAGAACAAAGCAAAAAGGGTGCTGGGATATATTGCAAAAGGCACAGAGTAGATAAATCAAACAAGGTCACATTAATTCCGAGCAATGCAATTGTTAGACAACATTTATAATATAGTGGTCAGTTTTGCTCACCACACTACAAATAATAAAAAAAACAGAAAAACAAGTGCTGTACAAAAATCATAGAGGGCTGAGAAGACTGTTACAAAGACGGATCAAATTAAAAAAAAGAAGACTTTTAATCTATTCAGTATCAGGAATAGGAGGCTCAATAAAAGTGATCACTTGACCGAAGCCTTTAAAATGAAAAGTGTTCCGTGAAGTCGACCATGGAAACTATTTCAGATAATCTGTCATTCTGTCAAGTTCTGCCTGCAAGCATTTGTGTTGAATCCTTCAGGACAGAACTACACAGCTATAGCTTCAATGTAGAGTTTTGATGGATTCTCAGAACATTTTAAAAATCTTTTTTACTAGCTACCATTACTTTTTTATTATTACTGGGATATTGTTGAAACATCATTTTTAGTGTTTTTAATGAGAAATGAGAAAAAACATGTTTACATGGGTTGTAATGCAGGGACCATACCAACAATCTTTCATGCATTAACTGATATCAGATGTATCAGTTAATGCATGTATCAGGGTGATATTGTATTGATATACTGCCATATGGAAGAGACTGCACTCACATATCGAGCAGCAAAAGGAGCCGAAATATTTATGGTTCTGATTAATTTTGTATGGTCCTAATGTCATTTCATATTCAGTATTGACATAACAATGGATATATTTGCATTATGTCATGTCAAGTTTTGTGCCAAATAATAACATACTTATTTTGTTTTATAATGAAAACATTGCAACAATGACATACTATTGTGAATGTTCTGTCTAGTTTTATATGCATGGAAAAAGCACAACAAGGGCACTTCTGTAAAGTTTCCAGGGGAGTTCTAGTTATTTAAAGCTGTTTGTGCTCGATTCCATTGGAGAGTAAGGATGAAAATGATTGAATTATGATAAAAAAATCCAATGAGTTTGGCTATGCAGTGAAAGTTGCTACAGATGGTGTGGCTACTTTCATGTTGATGAACGCATCGAGTAATTGAGGAATTGTTTATTGTTTGTGCGACACTTTGGAAGCAGCCCTAGAAACGACTGTCTCTCATTCACTCACTCATTCACTCACTCACTCACCCACCACACTGAGTGCTTTGCAGAGCCTGTCAGTAATACCATTTTCCACATTTTCATGGTGAAAAGGCCAAGAAAGTAGTCACAGGTGTTGAACAGTGTCTGTTTGGTCTCCTTTCAGAACAGGTGCATTTTCTCCTCTCTCTTCTCACAGGAAGCCCTTCCTCACTTCCTATGGAATTGAATTCCATTTACAGCTCGGCCACTAAAAACCTGGTGGGGATTGTCTTATAAGAGTGGCCAGCACAGGTGAAAGAACCACTGGCTTGCATTCCCTTTAAAACTATGAAAAATATATGTTTGCATGGCAAAGGGCTGCTCTCACTCTGCGACACCACGCTGGGTTTGTACATCAGGGAATCTCATGGGAACTCATGCTTGTATAATGAAATCAGCTGTGGAATGGAAAGGTGAAGTAAATTCACACGACACTTGGCTCTATGTATGTCATATAGTGGCATGACCCAGTTTTCAAGTTGGGAAAAGAAATTTTTCAGTGCACTTTTTTTTTTTCAAGTTTGTGATCAATGGGTTGTATTGAAAATGCCAGCTGTCAACATTTTTGATATGAATGAGTCAGATAAAAATGTCACCCCTTTCAGGCAAGAGGCTCAAAATGCATGTGACCCAGCAGTGAAGGGATCCGGTCTGGATGCTGCCCTCTTGCATGGGGTCCAAAACCTCCTACAGTTCTGGTTGGTTCTTGGAAGCAACATGCTGCCCCAAAACTTTCCCCAGTCAATAATGCAGTGATCTGAGGCATGGCTGCCATCGGCACACTGACAGTTTCCTCTGCACCACTCGGAACTGATGGGCCTCTGATGTCATCGTTATGCCACTGTTAGCCCAGTATGTGTTGGATGGCTTTTGGTGCTGATGGTTGAGACATTCACCAAAGAGGCAGAGCAAAGTATGAGCCACCTCTTTCAGCTCAGCGCATTACATCCAGCAGTCAAACAAAAAAAAAAATTCTGTATGTGCAAATTATATTTACAGATTACCTCTAAAATATTCATTAGATGGTAGATCAGATGGGCCGTAAATTACTGCACCGCTCAGAGGAAGAGAGGAAGAGTCACTGTCACTCTCTTTAATTCATCCCTCCTCAATCAGCCCCTTCACTTCTGTTATAATTGGTGGGGATGTCTGCGATATCTGCCTTGCTGTCTGTTGATCAGATCAAGAGAATGTTTTATTTTTTTTTAAATGTCAACCACAGATATTCCCCTATTTTCACGCTTGGAAATCAAACGCCACAACCCTCAAAACTCAAGACCACTGAGATTTACCAAGTTGAGAGGGGACACCTAATGGACAGGAAAACTGTATCAGATAATTGAAGGATCATCATCATCTACTCAGCTTAAGTGGAGGTGGGGGGTGATGAGAGAGAACGAGTGGGAAAAAGAGATGCCTGTTCATGTCTGTGGGAGAGTCACCAGCTGAACACGAGGGCTGGAACATTGGGACATTGGATTGTAACACGTTATTAAGAGGAACAAACTGCCCTGACAAAGAACAGTTATACATGTAACTGGGTTCATGACACTTTTTTGAAGCACACATGCACACTGTACAACTACACACATTTACATTTAAATTACATCACTGCAAATAATTCAGTAAATAAGTGAATATCTGAGTAAATGGATGATTTGTGCTGCTACCAAAGGCACATTTTGCATTTTTGTTTTTCCCTTGATCCCTGAGGCTGCTCAATGGTTTGAATGTTGTTTGCTTCAGAGAGATCATTCTGCTGAGTCAGGGCTTATGCATTTATTAGTTTCCCATGCAATATCAGCGTTACAGTGCAACGGGACATCTGATCTAGGGAGTGTCACGTGAAGTGCTCCAATTACTTTGCAAGAAAAAGACCAGTACACACGTTATTAATGGCATCCAAAGGCAGATTCAAATATAGGACAATCACCACCTGTGACAACACATGTGCATTAACTTGACATTTAATGAGTGGTAAACATTAATTAGAAATGCCAACACAAACATTATATGCATAACTTTCTTTTCTGGTTTAATAGTTATATTTTCATCCAATTTTAGATGTGAGAATTGAAAACACTTGCAAAAATAGGTCAGATACACAGTATTCATCTTTTCAGTGAACCAGAATTATGATTGATGATGGTTGTAAATGGTACTGAAAGTCTGAGGCAGAAATAAGTCATTGTTTTAGGGACATTCATATACTGTGTTTTGCCTAAAGTGATTTGAATCTTTTACTCTGAAAGGAATGGTCTTTTGAACCTGCAAAAGACTATGCCAAAGTATCTGTATATTTATTGTTTCATTATATTATATGTATATAATAAGTCATTGTTATTCATATTTTTATCAAAGTTGCTATCATCCAGGAAGGCTTATATAGCATTGCATTGTACATGTAGTGGTTGGATAGTTTATTTGGTTGGATATTTTCAAGTTCTTTACTCAGGGGCAATTAATATTATTGTTATATTACCTATTATGTTATCTTATTTGACCTTTTCCTGTGTGGGAGGGCTACAGAAAGAAAACAGACTTAAGTGTCAAGTCAGAATATGTGTATCTTGGAAAATAATGAGACACCCTCATTTCGAGCAACACGCCCTCAGATTGGGCAAACTCCACCCCAAAAGTCCCACATAGGAGCTTAAATGGGCCATGCCTGAATGCGCTTAGTAGTAAGAGGCATGCGACTCTCTGAAGAAGCACTTAAGCAGGGTTTACATGTCTCAAGTCTCAATTAGCCCCTAAGAGTTCATACGGGACATAGTTTTCATGTTATTGAGAATCTATATGGGAATTTTTAGATCTTTAATACTCTGCCTGTGCTCTCTTGCACGCTAGTTTAAATAAGAATATGAGGTACCTCAATTCTTCCATCACAGGCTCTAATTACAGAACTGAGAATATTAGTTGAGGCCATAATCTTGATTAGCCTGTGGTCCAGAGATGTACAAAGAAAATGAGACAAATAGAATAAACAAAATCATGAAAAATGAACTTACTGATCGTGTTTCAGTTTCACGCTGTTTTTCTGGTGGAGTCTCTGCGGTTAGGAAAGAATCCAACTAGTAAAACTGTAAATCTGCACATATATTATAGATCTTGAAAAGCACTTCACTGAAGCTCAATTCCCAAATGAAAACAGATCCTCAGACCCATGAACGTAATGTTTTTTTAATGATGCTGATGAAGAAGGAGCAATCTCCTGAACTTCCTGCCACCTACAACATTGTAACCCGTAAACATGAAAGTCAGCATGTTTACCCTATATAATGTGTGAGACCATGATGACAGAGAATGTTGACTAATGTCCTGAGGACTGTAGGGTCATTTCTGAGGATTTAACAGTGCAGCAGTTTTGTGAGTTGCAGCTATTGAACTCTTTCCATGTTTAACCTAATTTTCTATCCAGCTGCAATATGTAAGCTTTGTCAGTGACAAAGGATGAGGGCTCAGAAAATAAATTTTAATGGAACATAATATTACACAGCATTGTCTGAGGCAGAATAACCACATTATGAGTTTTTTTTTCTTCAGGATAGATTTACCTTTTTGTGGATTACTCCCCTTGGGCTCATTAGCTTATTAAATAACGTTCCACCATATGGCAGATACAAACTGCATAATTGCGGTTCATGATTTATTTTGCATAACAAAAACATAGTTTAGAAAAATCAGTTTTCTAGAATTAAAGGGCAGAGAGGACTAGGGCTCTCAGAAGATCACTGCAGGGCTCCTGAGTGGCTCAGTCAACAAGGCAATCATCTTGGCTCAGGTTCAGTATTGACTGACAATGACTGGGATCCCACTGCACCAGAACAAATTGGCTTTCCTTCACTGGGGATGGGGACGGGTGGGTTGGCCAGGGTCCCTTCATCACAATGATCTCAGAACTTGTCGGGCATCTATGATTTGCTTGGATGACGCCAGTGGAGTAACACCTAGAGGTTGCTATCGAAAAATTATCCTAAAGAAGTATAAATGGTAATCACAAAAAAAAAAACTGGGTGAAAAAAGGGGAGGTATGAAAGGTTAAAAAGGAGGCAAAAAAGGAAAGTAAATTGCCATTACTTTATTGTCTAATAGTGAATAAACAATGACAAAAATAATACTATATTTACTGGAAAAAAAAGGCTGTTGATGAGTTCAAAAAGACATACGAGTAAGAACTTGTACATAAAAGCACACCTCAAGTAAATGGCTCTAACAGGGATAATTTCTCAGCAGCTTGGTTTGTCAAATCAACCATGTGCCTCATATTTATCTTCTCACGGACCCACCCTGGGTGCCTTTTAAGTGATTAAGCCACCACGAGCTCCTCGCCGGCCGCACCGTGCGGTGTCCGGCCGGGCTGGGGATATCAGGTACAGCGTGGCCACTGCAGGGGCAGGATCAATGTCTGGCAGGGAGCCAGGAGGAAGGACTCACGTTCCCCCTTCTAACGAGGCATAGCGCTAGTCCTAGGCATTGTCATGGTGATGAGGCCTCCAGGATAAAGAAATGAATGTGAAACAATACTGACCCCCAAATACACACACACACACACACACACACACACACACACACACACACATTCTCAACATAAATGCCTGGGCATCCTAAAAAACATGCCCTGTCAATGAACTGCAGAGGAAAGTTTCTCCTCTATCTCTATTCCTAGTGTATTTGCTTTAATAAAAAGAGCATTGAGGACATATAAAGCATTCAGTTATCCAGAAGGAAACCAAAAGTCAATGTAATGAAACTATCAAGCTCTGATCTTTAGGAAAATTGATAATTAGTGTGTCCTACCATACAAATATTGTTTCCACAACGTAATAAAAAGTCCAAAAAAACAACACATACATACATCACATGTGACACTTAACGCCCTTCCCCCTTTGAATTGTGATACATTAAATAGGGATCATTTAATACATGAATGTTTTCTCTCTGTGGGCTGTATAGATGCTCAGTGGGCTACCAGGAAGCAAATATCCTATGCAGTCAATCCAACTGAAAAAGTCAGTTGTGGTATAATGAGCGTTGGATGACAAGCTAATTCAGGTTTTTCTTCCAAACTCTGGCCGGGGTTTAAGTCATGTGGTCTCATGCATTTTCTACAGAGTCGCTGTGGGAATTTCCCAAGGTGCACACCTTATAATTTGAATTGATGATGACTCCAAAGCAGTTGCAGTGTGCTTGTGCACTGCAGTGAACTGCCTTCAAGCTGTTCAATCAAAGCAGCCCAGCACAGGAGCCACAGTTTGAAAGTCATTTTAGGGAAGCACTGAAGGGTAGGTTGTGACCCAGCTAAGTCAATGAGGAGACCTCCTGGGAGATACTGAGGAGGTACCATTACATTGCAGTGGCCCTGTGCCTGTGAAAAATTTGGGCAGTTATTGTGTGGATGGATGACATAGTTTCTGTATTGTGTGCTCAACTGAGGTTAGATACAGAACAAACATAAATGTTCCAATGGACTCAAACCACTGGGACATTATGGTTATTTATGTAGAAAACTCTGAAAGGGTCCAAACTGTCAATGTTGTATAGGTGTGGGGTATGCCCTGTCAACCGTATGTCATTAGGTATATTTGTATGTGGGTGCAGATATCTGTTTATTACACTGTGCATTTTCACCATATACTGAATGTAACTGCTTTGACAATTTTACTGTTAGTCCTAATAGTAAAGCTTCTAATTGAAATGAATGTTAGAGAACCTGAGAAAGAGTGAGAAAGCAATAGAGAGAGACAGAAGGGAAACAGATGTATTTTTGAACCGCATTACTGGGAAAACTCTATGGAGAGACCAAGGTTATAGTTCACTATCCAGTCTGATACCCAAATAGGTCAACACGTACCATCTATAACTTTTTGCTAGGACAAGAATTTGTAGAACGACTGAAAAGAGTTTAAGGGTGCTTCTCGCTGGAAAGGTAAAGCATTGAAATTACTGGGAACCGGGCCTGCAGGGATTTTTGCCTTCACATGAAGTTCAGTCCTTCAGGGAAGCAAGCATGCCAGCATAGCTGTAGGACTCTCCTGAGAGCCCTCCTAAAAGAAGCTGATGATTCAGAGTCAAAGTCATGAAGCGAGTTTATGTGAATGACCATTTTGTTACAATGATGCAATTGTCAGTAATGCGGTTTTGAGACTTTGAAGGTCAGAGGGGGTGTATGAGGTGAAGGAAGCTGAGGTCCATCTGCTGAGCTGTTTGATGAGGTGGTCGAGTGAACATTGCCTTCAGGTGTTTGTGGAACCAGTGTTTGGTGCTTTTCAGTGAACTGTGGTTGAGAGAGATATGCCCACAGGGAGTGTAAATGATGTTCAGAAAAGATTATGAAAGATTCTTTTCCTTGTTAGTCAGATGGCAATTTAAAGGTAGGTGAATTCTGAGTAGGGGAGAGCTTCAGTGGGTTTGGGATCTGGAGCATCACTGTAGTGTAGTGGTAATGCCCAGGGCATATAACTGAAAGGCTGCTGGTTCCATTCCCTACTGGGGCACTGCTGTTATACCCTTGGGCAAGGTTCATAACCCACTACTGCTTCAGTACACATCATGCTGTATAAATGGATAAAATTGTAACCTACGGAAGTTGCTCTAGATAAAAGCATCTGCTAAATGACAATAATGTAAGGTAATTTCCAACATTTCTGCAGACTGAAATAGGATAGTGAATCAACAGTTGAGAGAGGCCAAGAGGGCAGAAGCTGGAGCCGGTGGATAGGATGAGTACGCACTGTATGCTGTCCTCCTGCCAGACTGGAAATGATTGCAGAGGAAACAGCAGAAGGAGTGGCTGAGGCAACAAGAGGTGCAAAAGATGCCACCTGGCAAAATACCTGGCAAAACAGCGGTGATTGCAAGCAACAGGCTACAAAACAGCAACAGGGTGGAATCATAACCAGTGGATGCAACAGGAAACAGAGGTTCGTAGGCAATTTATACATATCGTTTGCTGGTAGCTGGTACAGAGTAGGTATGGATGTATGAATTCCCTGCCCCCCTGAACTTGTTAAGCTTTCATTTTCTTTGATCTCCTTGCCCATGTTTTCTTTGAATAGTGGAAGTATGAGGACTGAACATCATTTGATTTGACTTTTCAGTGAAGATGAAATAATCTGTAGCATAACATGACGAAAATGAGATGATGTCACCAGAGCTGTCAATATATTGTAAATGTAAGGGGGTTCCTATCACACTTTACTGAACTCAAAACATTCTGCTATTGAGAAGAGATTTAAGCTCATAAAAAACTGCCAATAGGGCAAAGGACATGGTTGAACAGTGCAGAGCATAAAGCGAGCGAACCAGACAACCTTGTGTCTAAGTAGGCCTGTGTATACAGGTTGTTGTGCTCAATTTGTTTAAAACAACATTGTAAGTGGGGCAGTTTTATGACAATATAAAACCCAGAGAAAGTGTTTCTTTGGCCAGGCGAGTCACCATATAATTGACCTTGACTCATGTTATAATGTATTCTTCTTTAGGCTCTTATCCACAGATACACTGTCATTGATCTCTGCAGTGAGTAATGAATTGCATTATTAACAGTGGATTCAATATGTTGATTAGATTCAAATGGAAGGAGGGAGGAATATCCATCACAATCTGTGAAGATCAGTGCCGATAAATGCAAGCGAGCAAGTTTATTGCAAAAATTCTGTGTTCACATTGCTATCTCCCTGTGTCACTATCCCAGAATTCAATGGTCTCCTTGGATTAGGGTGTCTGCTAAGCAAATGAAAGATATAATTATATTTATACTTAACACTTTATGAGTCACATTTCAAAAATGTGTTTTAATATCAATAATCTATGACAACCTCAATTTAAAATCCCATTGTTATGGTTTAAATCTGTTTTTATAAGCACTCCTATGGGCAGCATCATGCACGTATCAGTAGGAACGAATCACTTCTTATGGTTTTTGTGTGTAATTCTGTATTAAGAGAACACTGAATTTTTCAGGGACCTGCTAACCCACTCTGAGCAAGATGCTCATTATAATTGAACAGAAATTTCTGCAGAAACTAATTTCATTAGCTGCATTAACATACCACAAAATCAAAATTTAAACTGTAGCAAGAAAACAAGGTAAAAAGTTCAAGCCCTGGCAGACAAACTGGAGTTGCCTCCACACTTCAGCAGATTGTCTGACTAATTATTTTAATCTCCAATATCAATGTTGTCCTTGTAATTAAATGTAATATCATTATCTCTCACTGAGGGAAAGCCAAATTGTCCAGCTTTTTTGAACCAACATTTGCATACACAGAGGTATTTTTTCATGTGTGCAAACATATATTCGGACACACCACCTCAACCTCAAATGCTTTCCTGATATTTTGAATTAAATTACATTTATTTATGGATTTCTGTCTATAATGGTCAAATGACATCACCATGACTTCAGTAGGGTGGAAGCTCTGAAGTTTCCTTGAGGAGCCTTTTCCAGCCCTTTCTGGCTTTCGTATCTTCTTCAGAAGCATAATTACTGCAAAAAATGTTGAGGTAAAATGAGGATTTTGTGTTTGATGCACCATCCATTTCAATCAGGTATATAAGGTGAGGTAAGATTGCAATAATTGCTTGCTCCAGCATTTCAGTAGGCTGCAGCAGTATCCTACATGTGGTAATGAAAAAGAATACTGCAGGTAATTAGGAGGACAGCTGTCATAAAATCTATGACCATTATATCAATATAAATGATTTTTTATAGATGCAGTCTACATTTACTGCCTTATCCGTGCAACATTTTGCCTGCTGTGATGCACAACTTGTGCTTTAGGACATCATTCTGCACATAAATGTTCTCAGATTCACGCATCTTCATGATGCGTGGATCGGTTGACATGGAGGGCACATTCTATGAGTCATCCAGGTGGTTTAAAAGTGTCTGAATCTTGAATTCTGAACAGAACTTTGCATGATGTGATGTCTTTGCATATAACCACAGACAGCTACTGCACCAAAAACATCTTTAACCCTTCTCTTTTGCCCCTCTCTGTCTTACCATTTTGCAGCTCAGGGGTGGACCATGCCCATAAGATATAAGCCGAACATTTGCTCAACATCCAGGTAAAAAAAAAAAAAAAATGATGATATAATATCTGATTTGTACACCAAGCAGACATAGGTTTCATTTGGGGCACTCAGGGGTCATAGCTGTAAACCTGCTAGGGAATAGGTGCATGGCAATACATTCCATAGGCAAGGGAGAGCTAAAGTTCTGTTTATATCCATGTAGAGACAGAAACATTCAAATTCCTCCTCATGTCTTAAACTTAAGCTGCTTATACTGCAGAGAGGATGTAAACCGTATGACCCAGGTACACCCCTCAGGAGTGCAGGATGACTGTCAGAAAACACTCGAGGAGATCCCTAAAGTGCAAGTATACGATGTCAAGCCTAAAAGCCCTTTGCATCTTGCTTTGTCACACATAATAATAATAATATTTATTATAATAATAATAATAGTAGACAGTTTGAGTATGTTTGAACTGCCTGCTGATCACAGCTGGTGATCGCAGCTTGCAATAAGCCACCACGCTGAACTTTTCACTCCTGGTAAATTGTCCCAAACTACTTGGCTAAAAGGGCTGAGTCTCCTGGCGCATGTGAGGCCTGCCAGGGCAAGATGGAAGCGTAATGTGTTTGCACCCCAGAGCCCCTGGCACAAGGTCCTGCTGGCAGAATCGTGAGCCCTCTTGTGTGTGCGACTCCGACCTCGCGGGCTGCCAGTACTGTGCTGAGTAACCTCATTACCACGCAGTGGCGTGGAGTGGTGCTTCGGGCACAACACTTGTTCCCAAAAGGGGTTGCAGCTTATAATCCTGAATGGGATGCTACTGTGGTACCCCTGCACAAAGGAAAATATAATGAGTTATAAAACCTAAGGAAGTTAACAATAGGTAAGGGTCTCGGCTAAACAAATGAATGAGAGTAGCAATGTGGACACAGTGTCGACACAGAGTAATCTTCAGTCATCGAGCTGGGAAAAAAAAAAGAAAGAAGGTTTGATGACTCAGCTTTGAAATAATACCTTTCTAGAGGACTCATCATCCTTCGTGAACACGCTGTCTGTGAACATTGCAATATCATTATATTTATAATATACAGACTGCGCATGTGATGGGGTATGTAATGTGTCAGCAAATTATTGATTGAATTCAGCAAATTTTGGTTGAATGCAGCAGGCAGTTATAAATCTGCCTTTTAAGGGCCATTTAGTTGTCTTGTGTGGGGCACTTCAGGCTAAACCCTTTACCTAGGAGATCATTTCAAAAATGCTGTATGACTTTCTTCCAGCACACTTATTAATGCGAAGCACCAGTTAGATACACGTGTGATGTGACAACAGCAAACAAATGTAAATTTCTGTAAATCTGATTATTTTTTCAACAGAGAGGAGGCCCGGGCTTTCCTTTAATAGATGTCTCGGTGACTGAGAGCAGCCTTTCTCCTGGTTGTCGCGCGGATCTGGCCCAGTGAGCTGGACAGCCCTGGCACCGGCGGACGGCGTGCAGAGCAACCCGGAGGGCGCTCGTCCAAGCTCCACTGCGCACACAGGCTGCGAGGCACGGCTCCCATCCAGCAGTACTTCCCAAAAACCGCAGGGGGTGCATTAGCAGCTACTAAACGCGCGGCACGCCGAGCGCTCTGTGTCCCCGGCCCAGAGCAGCGGCGAAATCTCCATCTCCCTCCGACTGCCTTTTTTTGTGGCGGGGAATGTAAAACGTGCAGAAAATGAGTGTATATGGCAGCTCTTAGAACATTTTTTTTCTCTCTAGAAGAGCACACACACAGCGTGTTAATTAAGAGAAGCTATTATAGCACTTCTGTTGCTTTAGAATCTACGCATGAAATTAATTGTGTGAAAATGTCCATCACGAAGAGCAGTTGGCTTCCGACTGAAAAAAATGAGATGTAAACATACGTTTAAAAGAAAAAAAACAAGTAGACTGTGTGCCATATATATAATGTATATGTATACAATCCACTTTTAGGGGAAAGCAATGATACAGTAACACTTTTGGGACATGCTGTCATTGATGCTGCTTGTTGTATAATGACAGAATTTGATGTGTGAGGTTTGACGGACCTGTGCAAATCGATATCTGTCCACTGTGCTGTGGCCTTAAAGTCAGCATTGAGTGAGCCCAGGGAGTTCAGCTGTTTCATCTCAGGGCCAAGATCACAGGTCTCAACAGAAGTGCTGGTTCAGTGTTTCTTTAGTACTGTAATTTTGTGCCCCCTCTGCTGGTCCAATAATGACAAAATATTCAATCCTACTGCAGAAGACTCACAATGCTGACTGGGAAAAGTGTCTCTGGGTTTCAAAAGAAGGCTTTCACCCTTTTGTAATTCAACAGATAATATTAGCCAGGTTCCATCTAGGAAGGCAGTTTAGAGTAGGCCATGTGCCAGTGATGCTGGGTTGTGTAGCCTGGTATCATTCATTTATATTTCTTAGACTGTGGCTGCATTGTGGTATAGCTGTGAAGGAACTGGGCTTTAACTCAGAAGGCTGCGGATCTGAATTCCTGAACTGCTCTGGTAACTATCAATCTTATCAATTCTTGCATAATGTGTAAAACCTACGTCATGTAAGTCACCCTGAGCAATGGTGTCTGCAAAGCAACTAAAAATATTTAATTTTTTTCTAGAAACTCAATTTTTTTAAGAAAAATTTCACTAGATTTAAAACTAAAGAGTACTGATAACCCCCGTGACATTAAAAACAGGTTGTGTGTAACCACTGTGATGGGGGATAAAGAAGGATGAGGCCAGTGGGCTGGTGTTTTAGTGGCTGTCTCTGCATTGGATTAAACCCTTGCACATGCAACTTGTTTATTACACTTTCAGTGTAGGGGCTTGGAAATTATGCTTACTCCTACAATATAACCTTGCATGTATATGACATGATGACAAGCAGCTATCATTTATGCAGTGGACAAGGACAGTCTGTTGGCTTGCAAGCGCTTCGAGCTGTGTGAGGCTTCATTTCTATTCCTGTGCTTGTGCTGGGCTTGACAGTGTGTGTGTGTGTGTGTGTGTGTGTATGGGGGAGGGGTTAATGTTAAGCTTGATACATTTCCCGACTGCAATATGTGGGTCATGCTGCTCTGTTGCCCGCAAATGAACAGACCTGACTTGTCTAGCTCCTCCATGTTCTCCCTCTCTCTGCAACAGACAAATGAATTTGCATTTCAGGTCAGATTCACAGGAAAAAGAGAAGTCTAAATCCAGGCCTTAATCCTTTGGGGATTTTGCTATTTGGGGTGTAACAATTCATCAGTGCAATTGATCAGTCAATCTGAATTCGTACGATACACCTCAAATCAGGTGCCAGGAAAAAAGGAATGTAGATATAAATGACATATAATTGTATTAAATGTGGACATAGAGTAATAACAGTCAAAAAGAAATCAATTTGAGTGATTATGCATAATTTGACCCAAATAAAGCCAGTTCATTTGCTTTGAGGTGGCCTTTTCAAAAACATCTGCATAAAGTTGGCATATTGGTGATGGAAAAATTATTTACACAGAATGTGCTAATTATGCATTTTTGCACATGGACATCCTCTGTGGATTTTATTTAACCATATTAGAAAGTACTAAATTAAACTGCAGAAAATCAGTGTACTGCACTGTTTTAATTTGAATCGACTTGGTTTGTCCTATATTTGGTATTAGACTGCATGTATTGTGCTTCTTATAGATGTACATGCCAGCTGGCAAATATGTCAGACATGTATGTCAAACACTCTTTAAATAAACCCTTTCATTAACCAACAGATCCATTGGCATGCTGGGGGTAAACCTTGTAATCTGGATGCCTGATTGTGTCTCTGGTATGGTAATGCATGGGGATTTGCCTGCAAATATAAGTATTCCATGTTTTAGCACAGCAGTTTCAACGGTAAAGTTTTACAGCTCTTAGACACTTCTAGCTTAGATGTTATTTTGTTAATTGACAGAAAGCCTGATTCCGATGTTTGTACTTTATAGGCAGTGCTCTGAGGCAGACCTGGGAGCTCAGTCGGTTAACAGACACAACAAATTAATCAAATTTATTTTATTACTGTTCCTATGGTGACTCTGAACCCCTGGGTCATTTTCACCAACCAAGACCTTATTTGCCTTTGGGTTTCCTCCGATTTATCACTATGACATAGACAATGTACACTGTGTTATCTACACGTTCTTAATTAAATGCTATTGCTTTTATAAACAAGTGGTAAGAACTATTTCATTTCACTTGACTGACCCAAAGGAAAGAGTCAAAAATTGCCACTTGAATGAAACGGAAAATAACGGCCAGAGAACGGTCGCTGGCTCGGAGCCCGGCTTCCAAGAAAAGGGGATAGGGTTACAGATGAATAGGTCCTATGTTTTGACAAAATAATAATTCCCGAAGACCTGAGCACTTAAGTCCATTTGCAGCTACAGTGCTGGCAGCATCATTTAGATCAATAACAGCCTGTTCACCCTCGCCAAAGAAATTGGATAGAACGATGTCACTGAAGAAGTGTTCAGCTTTTCATTTTTCACAGATGTAAACAGAGCCGTACAGTGAAACAATTTTGCTGTCCAAATCAGGCTTATGCCAAATAATACTCAAGCTTTTCCCTGAAAAGACATCTGAAGACAGGCCTAGTTTTTGACTTGCTGATAATAATAAACTAAATTAGAGACAAAATGTGCTGTCCATATTTAACAATGACTGGAATTTTCTAGTGCACAGCTTCACTATAATTCTGTAACATTCAACATTTTAAGCCCATTTGCTGAACAAATAAGGTTGTGTGCCATATGGCTTTGTTATATTAGCTTTATTTAAACACATACATCACAATCAAATTTTATGATGATGATTTTTTTTATCAGTGAAGGTAAAATCCACTGGAATTAGCATACAAATTGACTAACTCTCCCCTCAATACCTTGAAAAGATACATAATTGGAATAAATGAGGTAAGGGATACAAAGGCTTCCATCTAATGGGGTTCAGAAGAGGCAAAAAAGATCAATTCAGTGCTGGACAAATCTTTCATTAAATATCATAATTTTTTATCAAGTGAAGGACATTTTTGGTGACATTTTTATAAATTGTATGACTAATGAAATTCTCTATTTATCATTCAACGAAAACACCCTTCTGCTCTATACCAGCTTTATGCATTTCAACATGTATGTAGTTACATATAGTATTATAGCATAGCATATAGTATAGCAGGGAAGATCAGTGATTCTCAGTCCTGGACCAGGGGACAGAATGTAAATGTGTACACGCTGCCAAAAACACACATATGCATCAAAATTAATTGTTTTATAGCAGATACTTGCTAAGCAATGTTAAAGCCAGGTTCACATTCAACTAATAGCTAAATCTTTTTTTCTGGCTAATTTGGACTAATTGATGACTAATAGAGATAATGAAGGTACCTCAACTGAATGTGCAAAATGTGACTTCATAAGGAGGCTGTATCAGCGGCATGTTGCGAGAGGACTGAATTGCAGGTTTCAAAATCAAGTCACAAAAACATGCTTTCTCACTGTCTGACTCCACTCAGTGCAGTTGAAATGCAGTGTCCTGGGAGTGACCTTGGGACACACCTTCACACACCTACACAACCTTTACGAAAAACTAGGAGGGAGTAAGACAACTAAGGGATAAAGGAAAATGATAAAATTAAACCCTAAATAATAACTCAAAATAAATATATCAAAGTACAGGCTGAATGATGGTTTGTGCAGAAAGCGCATGTGATTCCCTTGTGTCATAATACAACTCCTGACAGCATTTGGCCTTTTATGTAATCTGTGAGTTTGACATCTGCCTTCAGGCATAATCCTGTTTGAATAAACATCTTAATGAGGTTTGGGGATTAAGGGTACTTAATATATAAAAATTACCTCTTAATGGCTGATACAATTAGCTATAAATTGTAATTAGACTAATTAGACAGCACATTAAGACACTCCAGTGAGGAAGCAATCGTTGGGTAATTGACTGCAGAAGGGGGGAAAATGCTCCCCTCACATTAATGAGGCAAATCAGGGAATTTGTTATGTGAAGGTTGTAAACATCATGCTTGAGGGAGGAGCAGGGGTAACATGAAAGCATGTTCAATGCTCAATCTTATCTTACAGAAAAAATATTGAATGTTGTGCCAGATGCAGCCAAATGCAGTCCTGGGTGAAAGTAGTCCTGTCGGTTTTCCAGCCGTCTTTAAACCACTGACCCTCAGAACCTGAGATGAGAGTGGCATTTGTTCAATCAAACTGCAATTCATTCTGTTTGTCACACCCGCTCCCAGTCAGCCAGCTCAGCCACGCCCCGCTCAGCCAGCTCAGCCACGCCCAGTTCAGCCTGGCTCAACCACACCCACTCAAGCACACCTGTGATTCATTCCTTCAGTCAAGCCCTGCCTTTATAAGGACTCAGTTCTGTTACCTCATTGTGAGGTATTGTTTCCCGGATTCATTACTGAGCCTGCTCTTTGCCATTCTACCGTGTTGTTCCTGTGTTTTGACCTCTCGCCTGTTTTTGGACCTTGCTTTCGTGTTTTGGATTCTGGTTTGGAGTGCTTCTGATTCCTGTTGACGACCTGTTTTGTCCCTGACCACGTTTTTTTGGATTCTGTCATTAAAACCTGTAACCGCATCTGGATCCCAGTCTGTTTCATTACACTGTTATTCTGTCATTCTGCTATTCCTGCATACACTATGGCCCTCCAACACCAGGGCTCAGTTGTTCTACAACAATCCATGTGTGAAAATGTGAAAAAAACTACTTTAAACTAAACTACTTAACTACTAAATTAAAAACTACATCAATCTGATCTGGCTTCAGGCCACCTCCCAATGAGATCTTTGCTATAGAAATCCAATTGAATGCCTTGAAAGGCACAAGTGCATACCTAATTTACCATCAACATCTCTGATAACATCCTCCTTCATCACTGCTGGAGTCCACCCAATTCTCCACAATATAGGGTGAGCCAGAACATCACTGGTCTCCACTGTATCAGCTCCAGACTGGTCACCAGCCTCAAGGAGAAAGAAAACACCGGGATATATTTCAGCTGCCCTGCAGCACCGCTCACCAAAGTCATACCGGCCAACACAGCAAGGTTTAAAAAAAGTTTAGATACACTCTGCATTTTCACAATGAGAGCGTTTTTGATGCGAGTCTGTACGGATATGCAGTATTGAGCGCCATCAGCGGATCCGCTCTAATCTATAGCATTGATCTACAGCTTCACACAATGTATTTCCACCTGCCGTGAGTGCCAGGTTCTGTCCTTGTGACTTATCCCAGAGGCTTTTGCCTTCCTGACAGCTCCCAGTGAAACTGTTGGCTATGAAAACACCATATTCGGTTTTCCCTCGTTCTCTACCCCAACCACTTCTGGAATGCATTTAAAAGATGAGGTAATGTATACACATGTCTGTATGGTCTGTGTGGATTTTCATTAGCAGCTCTGCTCAAACCATAAAATAATAAAAGGCATATTTGGATTTTTTAAACTTGTTTGCTTGGTAGGCAACCTTACACACAACAGTTTACATGAATTATATCTGATGTTACCCACACATACAGCTGGGTATTTACAGGAGTAATTCAGGTTAATTGCCTTGGCTCAAGGGCACAATAGCAACACCCAGCCTGGGAATCAAGCCCAGCTGCTTTAACAGTAAAATGCTTCCATTTGTGTAATGCTTACTGTGCTATAGGGTACAGTACATACAACACTTATCCTCACCTTGTGCACAATGGTGGACCAAAGCTTTGCCCTTCTCTTGTAATTTGAATTGTATTGTATGTCCTGTGATATGTACTTTAGTGTGTATGACCGTCACACTGTAAATCCCACCAAGGATGCAATCATCAGCTGCAGAGCAGGGCTATAATTCTCACCAGCATTAATAATTAAAGGGGTGTGCTGTCACTCAGACTTTAGTGCTACGCATGTATGGGGCATTAAGCAATAGCAGAGCCATGTTTATTTAATGCTAAAGGCAAGCCATGCGGAGCCGTAATGTACAAGTTCTCTCTCCTCCATAGGAGTAATCACGGGATGACCTATATGCATGCCAAACAATGTTCAGACTTAACCTCCGATTATGCTTCTGGCATCTCTGAAATGAAAACACATTTTCCTCTGAAAGTATATTGTATCTTACTTTAAAATCATTTCTTAATACACATACATACAGTGTGCTGTATATATAAGCTCTCAGCAAGGGCTCTCACTTTGTGACGTGAAAAGAAATCACCAAGTGATCAGTCCAGAGCCAAACAGAATAGGGGATGAAGAAAAGTGGTGTGTTGGAACGTACCTTGAATTGAACAGGAATTTGGCACCGCTACCCTCACCTTTACCAGCAAATTAGTGCCACTACAATATGCACCTCACAAGACTTTTGGGAACTGTAGTTTCAGATATTAAAGTTATGTAGGCATATATAAATTTACAGGCTTGTACAACACGTCCATGTTATGCACTGCGCTGCTCTTTCAATAGTACACTCTTACAAAAAAATAAAATTAAAAAATCCATGACCAGAGACAAAAAATGATCAATACTAAATGCATATCTTTACCCTTTATGTTCAACACCTGTATTGTACAAGTGTTCACTTCTGTACTGTACAGTTTTTACAAAGGGCATCAACTAGATAATGGAGTCTTTTTTTCTTTTCAAAAAAATTTAAGCAGAGTGGGAACGCAAACAGAAAAGATATTTGTGCTCAGCTGCATCTCTGGCTACAGACTAAAGTTCCGTAAGAAGAAGAAGTAGGCAGGGCAAATGGATTCTTTTTCACAAAAAAGTCACAACTTTGCTCATCTTCCCGGCAGCATAAGCAGCAATGTGGCCAGCTGGCATCAGCTTGGCTGTAACCCTCTCAGTTCCCGATCCCACTCCTGCTCCGAATCTTTAATATAAATCTATATATACAGTTGCACCCTGTGGCTAGTCTGACATTGTTGTTCATGGTGGTTTATGGGATATTTGTGGTGGTTTCTGGGTTCTTGATGCTGTCTTGCTCTCTCCCTGGGGGAATGAATTTTCTGATCCCTACAATGAGGGCCTTAGGGCTTTCGAGAAAAATTTTGAACTGGCTCCCTGTAAATGACCCTAGCAAAGGTCATCTAGAAATGTACAACCAAACACTTTACCCTAGATTTTATAGTAACTTTTAAAGTATTTTTGTTCTAAATTTTACCATTCACGTGCCATCAATATGTATGCCAGATCCAATCATTATGTCACACATTTGGATGGAAGAGTGCTTCTGGAAAAAAAAAATGATAAGATGTGTAACTTAACTCCCTCCTCGTGTGACAAGGAATACTTTAAACAGTTTTGGAACTTTTGAAAGCTATCAGGACACCCGGTTCTGACCCTAATATACCCCATAAATACAAAATATATTACTGGTTTAAATCTTTCTTATGTTCAGTAAAAACTGACCTAGTTTAAGCAATTTTGGAAAGATTGGGAAGTCTGTTTAACTTCATATTGTATATTATGTATTAGCCTTTTGGGTCAATGGCATCAGGTGACAAGGATTAGATTAACATGTGCGTGCCATTGAATTTTTTAAACTGCAACATTAGATCTAGACACAAATTTTGGATTGACTGAGAGCAGTAGACTGGATCATCCCCTCGCTGATCCCAGTCTAAATCTCTTGCTTTGACACTGACAGTAAACACGTTTCTCTCATTACCACAGAGCGGCACAGCACAGCAGCAGACTCCGCACCGCCTCAGTGATGTGGTATGTGGCCCTGTGTCTGTGACATGGCTGATCATATAGAGTAATCACGGAGTGGAGCCCCTAAAGAAGAAGCAGGTAACTGGTTGTATAGGACACCAATTGTGTGTGTGTGTGTGTGTGTGTGTGTGTGCGTGTGTGGCGGGGGTGTTTCTCTGTCTGCCTCCACACCCACAAACCACCACAGGAGATGGGGCTATGTCATACGACTGCAGGCTATGTGTGTATGTGCGAATCCAGCACCACTGCGTCCAGATTTCCTCTAACAAGCAGCCAGCCACAGTTGGTGCCAACATCAAGTCCAACAGCAAGCAGCTTCTGATTCGATTTCTTCAGTCTGCTGTAGCTCTGACCTATAACTTCATATACTGTGTATATCTTCTATTCTCTCAAGGTAGGTGGGGAGCATCTACTTGTCATCGCATGGTACCATTATGTGATCAGATTAAACAGCATTTTTTTTTTTTTAATTACTCGCCCAGTCGCTATGAACTTGTTCACACTTGAGCTTTATATGCGTTCGCGCAGTGAGGACGGGTTCTATTTTCAGTCATATGACTAATGCTTCCCGGATTCGTGAAGATTCTGCTAGATGAAAATTGCATAATCTGAGCAGAGTGGGTGGGCTATAGAAAGCACCAGATACATAATAGATGCCTTTCTGCGCTGTGGATTACAGACTGTGCCTGCAGGTCAGGGTGAAGGACGCGGTGACCTACGCCTCTAAATATGCTACTCAGCTAAACCCGACAGCAGACGTGTTTTACTCAATGACAGCGCGAAAGCCCAAAAGTCTTTAGCGCAAAAATCCAGACGTGGTGGAGTCAGTTGTGCGCATTGTCGGACATCCTTCCTCGGAGGAATGAACCTGGTTTAACAATTCAAGATAAATCCTCAGACTTAAAGGCAGTAACTTGTGCTGCTCCGCTCTCGCTCAAAGCCATGATAGCTGGCTTTGTCTTTCACCTAAAACACTTTCTTTTGTCAGACACCTGCTTCTGATGCTAAACATGTGAAGAGATTTTTTGTTTGTTTTGAAGAACACTTCTTATAGAATGTCTGAAGGTTTGTTTGCCTTCCAAGGTTGTTGCAGACCTTTCAGGAGTTTGTTGAAGCTCTATGAGAATGCTCTCTTCCTATTCATAGAAAGGAAAAAAAAGACAAGATGTGTTTTCTATTACCTCCCACTCAGGCTGAAAAGCCCTGTAAAATCAGACCTTTTTACTGTACTTCATATAGTTTAAACCATTTCTCATGTAGGCTCATATAATACATAAAACATTAGCGCTGGCAGGTTATATTGAGGAAGCATCTCTGTGGTGCCCTTAATCCCAGCATGCTTTGGGTGTGGGAGGGGGTGTGTGGTGTACGGTAATGGAGGCATGTGTGTAAAAAAGATACCTTTAATAAATAATGCACTAATGTACCATATCATGGTAGAATAAATTCTGAATTACACATTAAATATGCAATATGCACTGAGAGCAATAACTTTCATATGTAGCACCTACCATGATGTGTTTACTGTAGCTCAAGCCAGAGCTTTTCCTTTTTTATTTTTCTGAAATCCGAAAATAAACTACAGTTCCTGAAAGAGAAATAGTTTTTTTTTTAAACCAAATTAATAGCACTGTGTGAATGAATGCTGTTGTTCAACTGTTTTAAAAATGTTTATTTTAATGGTGCCATGATTTTCTTGACTATTGGATGTGGCTGTGATGTGAATTTAATTACTAGAACAAGGTGTAGCCATTACATTTCTTTGCAACCATCACAGCTGGATAAAGATTTTTTTTTTTTTTTACTTTCATTTTAAAGTATGTATAATTTTTTGAGAGCTGAATTAAAATTCAGTATGAAATGTATAGTTCGGAAAGCAATGTCTAGGAGATATACTGGCCAACACTGACATTTACACTAATTAGGCAGATGAACACTTCTGAAGATCATGGACTTCATTTAATAATAAGGAACCACTGAAAGGTCAGAACGTGACCTTCTCACAAGCCCTCATATGGATCCTGTCTCATGCTCCACTGATAAAGTACACAGAACAGTTCTGATCAGGGCTTGTGACCCAAAGGCTGCTAGTTGCCAGGAGGGCCAGCACCCTTAGGAAAAGCATTTAACCTGAATTGCCTCAGTCAATGTTGATTCTGTAAAAAATGGGCAACAGTGAAAAAAGAGAGAGCATTGTATTATATTCAGTTTTTCATTTTTATTCATGTAAAATGTTAATTGAACCTCCAGCTCTGTTACTATGCTGATAACAGAACTGGAGCACAGGGTTCTTAGCTGTAAGAGAGAGTAATTCAACAATGCTGCAGACAGAACCTTTGTAAGTGATCTGAAGCCACATACCTTTCCTACACAGTCTTCCCTCACCAACCCTACCTATCAAACTATGGACAAGAGCGATGCTCATTTTTCAGGGAATTTAGTATTTTTTCAGTCTCTCCTACCATCTGCAGGGGGGAGACCTTGTGTTACGCTGGCATCTGCAGCAATAGCCCGAGGAAAAAGAGACAGCCATTGTTTTGTGCATGTTTAAAACCCTGTCCTCAAATAGAATAATGACGATAATCCATCAAGCAGAGGCTGATATTTAATCAGATAGCTCAGCATTACCCTGTTTATAATAGACACTCCAGAATATTTGAGTTTCTGTTACCAGACTACCCTGAAAAGAACCCTCAAACCTTTCTGTGGCCTCCTGATGTTCACCTTCCATGTAACACAAGTATCGTCTGTGGCCGGCAGCCTCGCCTGCAGCTTGCCCAGTGTTTACAGCTGCAGTCGTATTGTAGTGTCACATTCGGTGCGGTCTTTGCAAGCATTTTTCATGTCTAAGGACCAGACAGGATAGGTGCATCCAGAGACTAAGCCAACACTGATAATACATTTTATCATCTTTTATTATTGCGTTTAGTTTTGTTGGTTAAGTACATGGTTTCATAATCGCTTTGGCATTTCAGGCACGTCACATGCATACTGCATTTCACACAACTCACAGCCGTCCTTGATAAAGTCTGATACATTCAATATGTTTTTCAGTAAATTCTTACAGGCATTGCTGCACTTCATTCTTTCCTTGTTGCATAGAGGAGGGTCTGATGTAGAAACATGGAAGTATGTTGATTATGAAATGTGCGGGTTAAGCAAAGACATAATAATACAATGCTCTTTCTCACCTTGTTTGCAAGGAAGGAATTCATGGCAGTTGATACCTGTGCTGTTCTGAATAGACATATTCTCTAACTAAATGTCAAGTATTGTATTTTATTCAAGTAATGTGATCCTGCATTACAACAATAAAGAAATAATACCTCAATGATCAACATTTAGATTTATGCACCTGAGTGAAAACGGTATTACCAAAAATAAAATTATATACTGTATATACAAAAAAACAATATTCTATGATGTTGTTCAGCCTGAAATACCATTCTGAATGGCTACATACTTTTATTCATTTCTTCACAAAGAACTACTTTCTTACAGTGCATAAACTACAGAGAACATGCCGCAATCAAATTTTATATTTAACACCAATATCATTAGCTGACTAGGTTAATTGAAGAGTTTGATGTAAGTGTCATGCAGCAAGGTGTAATATTATCTGTACTTTAATGTACATCTAATGTTACTGTTACTGAGATATATTATTGCTCTTAAAATTGAGAGAATACATTTATACTCATTGCACTATGAATACCTCCAACAGTGTTATTTTCGGGTTTTGAAATCAATTGTCTTACTGAAAGCAGCATCGTTCTCAAAGACAACTAAATGTGGTTCAAATCTGATATACGAATTTTGTGCTCCTTACACAGACCTCTTTGGAGCTTTCTCCAGGGTACCATTATCCAATTGTATTCAGTTTCTGGGTGAACTGTGTTCCATGCACCCTAACCCATACACACCCTAACTTTATGCCTAACTCCACAGCTCCTGCCATTGGGTTGGGGTACTTCCATTGCGGGGTGGCAGTGTGGCAGAGTGGTATGGAGCAGGGCTTCTGTGCTGGGTCAATGCTGTTGTACCCTTGGGCAAGATACTAACCCCACAACTGCCTCCATAAAAACCCAGCTGTATAAACTAATAACATGTAAAAAACTGTAACCTAAGTTGCTGTGGATAAAAGCATCTACTAAATGACAATAATGTAATGTAATTTAACTGTGCACTTGAGCAAGGTAGCTGGAACCGCCCCGATCAACACCGTGCTGTAGAAATGGGTTAATATGTAAAAATGTAATCTGTGTAGGTTCCCTGGCTGAGGCTAGCTGCCAAATGAAAAAAAAAAGAAATAAAAGACTAATAACTCAGTGTGAATTAGGAAAAGAAAGAGCGAAAGATCAAATTCTATTCAACAGCAATATGCACAATGCACGGAGCAGAGAATGCGGTGACCTTGAAAACCCTGGACATGGAGGGCTGAATGTGTTAAGATAATGAAGACAGCACACAGTCATCTATAAAATCACTGCTAATGAATGCCAAGGGTGAGTGGCTCTTCACTGGAAGGCTTCTTTGTAAGTGAATATTGCATTCTACAGTATGTTGGATTGGAGTGGGAAAGTACTGAGGAAGACCTCTGCAGTCAAAACCTTGTCTTTTTTTTCATTAAACACTTTTGGTAGCATCAAATAGTGTAATGTCCCCAATAGTGGCAGAAGACTCCATATTTTACATGATGTCATACGTCACATCAGGATAGTCTGAAAAAAGGCACATGTTAACATACTGAAGGTAGGATTTCTTTGTCCTGATATTGCTCTCCATAGATCAAAGCAGTCTCAAATATATAACTGATTGTATGATTAAGTGGCAATTAAGCACAGTACACACATCATTCGCAAAACGTAATGCCCATTATCAGCTGAATCTGTGCAGAATTGTGTAGGAAACAATGCTGTACACTGCTGCAGATTCAAACATGGTCTCATCCTGTATTTAAAATCCATCATTACAAGTGTATCATATGTCCCTTAAGGCACCATGCTGGAATGTAGGCACAGCACCAAGTTACAGGTAAAGGTTATAGTTACATAATCTATATACAGTATAGTTATAGTCTCTAGTCATATATAGTAATGATGGGTTAGCCAAGCAATTAACACAGTTATATGTGGGTAATGGGGCCATTTTGGTGGGAAGGAGCCATGTGTTATCTGGATTAATCACACATCGCCCCACCTCTACACCCAGGAACACAATTAATGTGCAATAATCAGCGTGTACATAACACGCGCCATCCCCATTTTCACCGACAGCCATTGCTTATACCAGCAGAATTCATTCATTTCAGCACGATCACCTGCTGTACACTAAGCATTCCCTCTGTGCTCAGAGAGAGGAAACCTCTCGCACGATTTCATTTACAATTCCTGCCCTGCTGATCTGATTATCAGCACCACTTTTAGAGGAACCATTCCAGTTCTGTGCCAGTGCTAGATTAAGCTCATCTGTGTCACTGCTACATTAACCAGTGCGTGTATGCCATTAGTATATGTGTGTGTGTGTGTGTGTGTGTGTGTGTGTGTGTGCATGAGTGTAGTGGAGGGGTGTGAACATGTCTGTGTGCGTGCATGTCTCTATAGCTATGTCCGTGCAGTAGCGTGTCTGTCTGTGTGTGCGGGTGTTGGTGGTGGGGGGGGTGTCTGTATGCCTGTTTCCTTGGCTGAGTTGGCATATGCGTGTTTGCCGCCATGCGTGTGGGATTTGCAGCCTGGTTTAGTCCGTGCGTGAGCAGAGGCCTTCCTGCCACAGCTGGCCAGCATGCTCCCAGGGGGGCCCTCCCCCCCTCCTGAGCGTGACATCATCGCACGCACTTCAGCGATCGGGCTTTAGCGGCCTCTGTCACTGCTCGTACTGATCAAAGTGCCTCCCTGTGTGGCTCTGTGCGTCTTTCATCTGATCCTGTTTGTGATAATTACCGAAGGGTTACGCCTGTTGCGAAAGCAGAGCACAAACACACAAGTGGTCTGGCACAGGCCTCATCTGTGGGTTGCTTTGACATACAATGAAAGACTTGGCCATGTTCTTTCAGGAGCTCCTGTGGGACACTCTATGAGCAAGGTCATGACTTTTGAGGCAGCGGGGTTTGATGAGTACACAGGCTCTGGTCATAGCTGAATCTCTGAGTCTTACTGCAGGCTGTTTGTCAGCTCCAGACCTGCACACCTCCTAGGCCTTGACCTCTCACAAACAAGACCTGACCCATTCGCATATACAGAGGTCAGTTGAGCTGGAAGTTTCTGGAAGAGTTAACTGAAACATTCATTCATTCAGTGCCTCACTCTGCAGTATTTAATTTAGTCAGATTATTTATTTAGCAGATCATATCCAGGGCTACTCACACTACATTCATTGCTTACATGAAAGCAGTTTTGAATATACTAAAGAAATTCAGATCAAGGGTGCAACAGCAGTGTCCCATCTGGGAATTGCACCTGCAACTGAGCTGACAGGAGCACACAAATCAGCCTGGCTGCGTGATGCCTTTAGCACCACCACGTGGATTGACACCTTCAGTTGTTTAATTAATGCCATGCTTGAAAATGGGACAGTACAGGAACACATACTGCACTACGTAACAGGGCAACTCAACCCTGGTGCTGCAGGGCAACAATGTCTGCAAGAGAACTCAGCCCTGTTCCTGGAAGTCAGCAGTGCTTGCAGGGCTACTCAACCTTCTTCCTATATGACTGCAGAATCTGTACTGTGTCCATCCAGCCAATTAACCTGTGTTAATCTTTAAAGTGATTTAAACAGTTCTGGAAATGGGGACGGCAGTGAAGCAAAGTAGCGAGGAGCAGGACTTGTAACCAAAAGGTTGCCAGTTTGATTCCCCACTGGGGCACTGCTATTGTACCCTTGGGCAAGGTACCTAACCCAGAATTGCCTCAGTAAATATCCAGTGGTACACACGGTTAACAAAAAAAAAAACTGTAACCTATGAAAGTTACTATGGATAAGAATTTCTGCTAAATACCAATAAAGTTTAATGTTTAATGGAAATACCAGTGGATTCCAGTCCTTAAGGACTGCAGTAGGCTATCTAAGCTGCATGGACACAGTTTCAATGCAGTGCACCGCAACAAATTGGCCAATGAATTCATTATCCTTTAAAGGCAATGACACACTCATGAACTCCAAATCCACATTATGCAGGGAAACAATCTTTGAGAGCAATGCAATGCACCAGCTGCTTGATGTTTAAAAGGCAATATATTGATTCATTACTGCTGCAGAAGAGCCACCACCGTCGTCCTTTAAGGATTCGTGTTTTAAAGACTAACGTCGCAGTAAGAAAATACCTAAGTTAAAACGGCGACAGGGGGACATGACTGAGTTTGGCTGAGAGCGATGGATTGGACGGCGGTGATGTAATGACACCTGATGAATTATACGGAGCGCGCCTCCCTCCCCCCTGCTATTAGATCAGGAATGAGATCATCGCCCCCCTTGGCCGAGCTTTCAGTCACCCGCCACCCCTACCCTGCCCAGATGCATTTCATCAGGAGCTGCGACGCAAAAGACGGGGCTCCTGTTCGTAACAGCAAGACACCCGTTATACACAAAACAATGCCTCTCGCTCTGCCCTTCTTTTTCAACCTTGATATAGAGGGATTACTCGGAGGATTACAAAGTAAATGGCACCCTGCCACACACACACACACACACACACACACACACACACACACACACAAAATGAGTGTTGCACTGTTTCATACATGGCATATCATAATCAACACTATTAATGATTATGGGATGTAGTGTTAAGTGTGAGTAAGAGAGCCAAGTGACTGATCAGGAGAGGTGCGAGATGAATATCTATGCACACACTCAGTCTTGCACGTACACGCGCACACACACACACACACACACACACACACACACACACACACACACACACACACACACACGCACTCACGCATCAGATAAGAGCTGTCCTTCCCAGCAGCATGCAACCATATCGTGGCAGATGGAACTCTCTGAAACAGGGGTTGCTAAATGGTGACGACCTCGTCCTCCCGTCCAAGGACAGCATGCCTCCATGTGATGTGATGTAATTGGGAAACAGTCTGACATACTGGCTGAGGAACTTGGCCTGCAACCAGAAGGTTACGGGGTTGATTCCCAGGAGGGGTGCTGCAGCTGTGCCTTTGATCGAGGCACGTAACCTGAATCGTAATGATGAACATCCAGCTGAACAGATGGATAGCACATGTAATATGACTGAGCAAGCTGTGTCTGTCCCCACTCGCATGTTCCCAGGAAGCTGAACAGGGCAATCGTGTGTTTAAATAGGACACATGACACATTTCACAAGCCATTTCAGAGCAGTTTAACCCCATGGCCGAGCAACATGTGTTTCTGTAAAAGGCACGTGCCACAAGAGGTGGAACTGAAACACAAAAGCATTCAAGCAAAGGAGACACAGACAAGTCAAAGACATTCGCTTTCCTTATTGCAGTCTGATTTGTATTGGGCTTGACAGTGCAAACATTTCTCTCTGACTGGCAGATGTGTCTTTTAACAGATATACCTATTGCGTGAATGTTTCCATGACAATGATGGCAAAAGTTGCATGGTAAAAGTGAAAGGACAGTCTAATTCTTATTAATTGTCTTTAACCTTTTAGCTCACAGATCCTATCACCCAGTGCTACTGTAGCTATGGCGATTTACCAGGCCTATGGGTGGCAGCTCTCGAAACCTTATATTCAATATGATTGATATTTTTTCTATTTTGTAAAAAAGAATTCCATGTGTAGAGCTTCTTGACAGTGCAGCACTGCTGCTCCACTTGAGAACATTCACTCGCTCACTCCACTTTGAAAAACAGCCCTTTGCCTCAGCTCAGAGAGCAACACAAGAGAATCCTCACACCAGGCAACAGAATGCAGAATGCTAATCCTTCCTCAATGCAAATAATAAAGATGATTCAAATTACCATAAAGCAGGTCTAGCTGATGGCAAAGTCCTTTTACATGCATTTCTTAAATGCTGGCATTGAACCCAAGAGCTGATTAGGTGCACAGTGCCTACACAGAAAGGCTAGCGGAGCGACGCATTGGGGGATTTTTCATATTAAGTTAATTAGGCTCTGCATGTATATTTCCTCTCAGATTAATGTCACCGCTGTTTTAAAGAGGAACATCTCTCACAATGTGAAAGGTGATCCAAGGTGAGAAGCTGGTTTTGATCCCAGCGAATGGGTGGAATGTGTACCTCCTGCTTTAAACGGAGATCAAAAGTGGTCCATAGGCCCAATCAAAAGACACTCAAGGTGACTCAGGAAGAAAATAGAAACCTAAAGAGAGTTCATTTGGGTGCACTAAGCATTTGTAGACCTTGTAAGTTCCACGGACATGTGTGAATGATATGTCCCCTTTCTCAAGACCACATATTATTTCTAGTGTGTATGGGCTGTTTGCAGACAGCAAAAGGAACTTCATGTTCCAGCAACAATTGCCTTCCATAGAAAGGCAAAAGAAAACATACACAGAACAGAGAGGGACACATTCATGATACTTCCCTCTGAAGTGCTTGCAAGTGCAATTACTTTGAACTAGCACTCAAATCAGAATAAAAAGGAAAACTACTTGTTCATCGTAACAAAAACCAAAAAAACCTTATTTTTGGGAAAATGGAACTCTAAATTACACTCTAACCTTCAACAGTCAATAGAAACAATATTATAATAGGCTACATTATGCCAAGGTATCCTCTGTAAGGATTTAGGTTATTTTGTGCACAGTGGAAAGGACATTACACGTTTGAGATACAGCACAAAGGACATGTGTGATCACCTTATGCCCCCTAGTGGTTATTTTAATTATACACATGATAAGTAACTACACGTTGCATGCACATTTAAAATGCATAAATACAAATTCTCATTAATAAAGAAGTATTTGTTCCAGTTTCAAAAAGCTTACAAACCTGATAATTGAGCATTATAATTTATCTTTAACAATTTATCAGTACATGTCTTCAGGTTGATGGATACATTGAGGATGGATCTTTTTTTTGAAATTTGAAAGGGATTTAATGCCTCCTAGTGGTTCTATGTAACATGACAATTGTCATTTTAGAGTCAGGAAAATAACAAAAACAACATTATTAATAATAATAAAATCTCCAATCACTAATAACATTTTTTTTGTCTTTAAACACGATAAACAACACCTACATCAGAAAATGTAGTTGATTCTGTAAATATGGTCTGCTGATGTCCAAACAAGCAGCCAGGAAAGTTTAACCACATAATATATACATAAATACTTCCCTAATAACACCATGTCAATGTTCTGTCATGCTTGTATGAAATGGAAGGTTTATGTGAGAAATTTTACAAAACACTGGGCGCACAGCATGGCTGGTGAGTTTAACATTACTCTTGGACCTTACTATATAGTACAGTAGCAAACTGATGTCTCTTATGGACTAGGACCTTCTTGCCAGCATTTAGTTTGATTAAAAACATTACAATATGTTTTTAAGCTCTCCTCAAGGTTCACTTTAGAAAACTCCCTCAGACAGCCCATCTGCTCATGAATACTGCCTTGCATTGTTTGTCAAGGGGTGACTTGAAGAAAATCACTCAACAAAACAAAATTCCAGCTTTTCCATCCCACAGGTTTATGCAAAATAAAGTGTAAATGTAACTAATTTGGCTGAAGAGCCAAACCTGGCATCCCTGCTTCCTACTAACAAGGACAACATGGTATATAGCAGTGTTTCCCAACCCTACTCCCGGCGGCACACTGTCCTGCATATCTTCTATTTATCCTTGCTCTACCTACCTGACTGAACTCATCAGTGGCACTTTTGATTATCTGAGCACACCTGATTTAATCAAGCAGCAAGGATAAATATCTTCTAGGATAGAAGATATGCAGGACAGTGTGCTGCCAGGAGTAGGGTTGGGAAACACTGGTATATAGCACACATTTGAGATGTTGCCAAATGTGCTAGCAAAATGTTAAATAAACCCACCCCCTTTCACACCAGTTGATGTATTGGATAATTTGCAACCCTCCATTGATGCAAGTCTGAGTCATTTACCAATTATCCAATCAGAGAGAACTATGCATTGCCAATGCTGGGTAGACAAGGTGCGTTTCATTCATGCAGTATGCTACATAGGCATGTTGATCCTTGGTCTCATAACCACACTTTGTCCCCACCACATTTCTATTTAGTCAATTTATTTCTACCTGGGTAAGAGCTACTCCTTTGCACCTTGTCCTTAAGCTAAATCCCCTTCCTGTCCACTAGCTTTAGCAGCACTGGCAAGACGATGCAAATGAAGGAGCTTAAAGTTTGATCATAATAGTTGCTACAGATGGACTTTTGAAAGACAACACAGTCACTTCAATTTAAATGAAATCCCAACACAGAAAGGTCCAAATAAGTGTCTCACAATTTCACTGAACACCATGATATGTACAGAATACAGAATATGTCCTAAGTCCTTTCCCCATGGGCAGTGACCACTGTAATTATCCCTGTCAGGTCTCTATACAGTATTTGTATCAGTATTGTCTTTGCACACTTAAAAGACACTTTGTGCTTTTCCACAAGATGCTCATTTCTGCATCAGACATAAAAGAAGGAAGATTAGGCCTTATTCACCAAAAGTCAGCTGCTGACATAATTCACCAACTCTTTTCTCAGAATTTTCAAGGGAAATGTCAACATGCTCATTGACAAACACATTCAATGTTTAATTAAACTCTCAGTGTAAAACCAGCAGTCAAACATGACATGCCACCGCTGTCTTCCCCAAAATTCTTTGAAGTATTTCTTAATTTGCTTGCATGTTGGCCCTTTTCAGACTCAGCTTACTGTATAAAATTGCTCAGCATATAAGAAGGGCACATCATAAAGCTAATTGTGGTTGTTGAATTGAGAATGTTGATCTTCAGAGTCTCATTAATATTCTGTGTTTGGTTCAAAATGCTTTGATTAAACAGGGTGACGATGAGGGTCAATCTAATATCACTGTAAGCCAAAGCTTGAAGATGCCTCAATCAGTTTCCCTGTCTTTAGGGTAGTTAGTATTTCAAGTGTGGTATGAAGACTTAATAATTACTTTCCACATTTCACACCAGTCCATTCATAAAATAAAGGCCTCTTCTCCCAACAGCTATTAGTAAGGTACTGTGCCAAATAAAACCCTCAATATTCCCTACTGGCATTTTCTTTGTAGACAGAGGCAGTATAATGGAATATTTATGTCCCTGGTAGGTTGAAGGAGAGCTGTCTGCATGGCCTACAAAGCAAGAGGTCCAAAATGGTCAGTCATGAAAAATATGAATTCAGATTTTGCAACATTTTTTGAAAATAAATGTAACAGAAAACATAACGCACAAATGACAGATTCCAGGTATTAAAGTGTAAATAAGTTTTGATGACTACACCAGTTCATTAGGGCTTCATCCCATAAACAGCTACTGTGACTAATTTGTTGTTTAAATTATGCATTCAGTACCATTTGATGATAATTTAAAACAATTAATGAGTGCAGAGGATCAGTTAGTTGTTAATTGTTTTTAATTAGAGATTAAAGACGCCCCTATGATTATTCTCATGTCTCTCTGAGTACCTTAGTTCAACTCATAAATTGACTTCAATGAATTTGTCATTCACATTTCTGTTTAGTATTCAACATTATTGCAAAGCTGTAGCTAAATGTTGCAGCCTCCTTAATGATCTTCATATTGAGAAACAACAACAACAAAAAATACATAACTGGCTGAGGAACACACTCCCATTCAGGATTGCAATATTCTTGGAATTTTAAAAATAGATGGACATTTAATTAAGTAAAAGTGAACTTCATGACATAGCTTGAACATTTTTAACAACCCTTCACTTGTTTTGTATTTTTTTACTTCCTTTACCTTTGTCATGGGTAAAACTGTATGTAAATTATACACCAAATTGTAAATTTCTGAAATCATATTAAGGTTAAAAAAGCCTAAAGTTAAGTAAAGCTGAATGTTGTGGCAGTCCACACTTAACTGCATTGTTCTATGGGGAAAAATAAAGGGAGGGCTACTTATGAATGATTAAACAGAACCAAAAGCGTGCCACTTTGCTTCATAAGTACAGGTGGCCAATTAAATTGAATTGCCATCAAAATAATGACTATATATAGCTGTGTCCAATTTCTTACACCTTTTTCCTTTTTTTGTGCATTTTTTGCATCTAAATGATATATAGGTGTTAAAGGTGTTCAGCTAGCCAAATATAAGATGACTCCTTAGCTTATGAATTATTGTTCAAATTCAGTTCTGTCCAGTGAAATTGTACATTGATTCAATGTCTCTCTTGCAGTGTGTCAGTTGAATTAAAAATTACAACAAATGCTAAAAATAACAGCTATGAGCACCAACTCATTATGAGGCAAGTCAGACGTTTTTCACCAGAACAGCATTCAGTGTCGGGCTGCAAAAGCTGAGCTGACAAGGACTGTCGATGACAACGAAAAATGACTATTTAGCATACATGGCGCTAGCTCACCTAACCTCGGCTAATGTACTGTGTGATGACACAGCAGTTAACAAAAGCAGCAGCAATATCTGGGTACTTGCAGGTGTGTGTATACGGGGTGAGAAAGTGACTGCAGAATACTGACCACAGCTGATGATACATCTCTCTTTCACAGGTACAGCTGAAGCACCCCACCCCCCAAACAAGAATTGAGGCATCATTTCCTAGGCAAAAGTATTGGGTAGTCACATAACCTCTGAATTTCAGTAGACTGCATTCTAAACAGTTGAGTATGTCTACCCATAAAATCTGCTGGACAATGTCCACATTTTTAGCATTCTTGTACAGTCTTCATATTAGAGGTGTAAGAGTCCTGAATACCCCACCAAATATACCACTGCACGCACAGAAAATCGTGCAAACTATGCTCCAGATCCACCCCTTATCTAGATACCACACATATTATTGCAAAATCTGTTATACTTTATGAAGAAAACAGACTTTAATCTGGTTAAGAATTAGGGCCTTAGTTATTTTGAATTAGAGCCCATAATATCCACTAATGTTCGGATGTATGGTACTCTGGCTTGCAAGTCTTGCAATTTTATATCCTTTTCTGGAAAAACTTTAATTTGACTTCAGACAAAACGCTGTTTTGCACCTAAATTGGTTTCAAATCCCAGGAAACAACCTGACAGAATTGTAGTATAACAGCTCTAAAGGACGACAGAGGCATAGTACACTGGCTTTGGTCGACCTCTCCTTTAAGGTGTTGTGAAGTAACAGCAATACATCTGGGAAAGCATCTGTGGTCTCAACTGCTATTGCATATCCTTCAATGTAAACAAAATATAAGCAGGTTTTACCATTTTATCAGTAAATAATTTCAATGATCACATAATATGGGATGATGTGCAACAATTGCTGTGTAAATCTTGCTTAAATGTGCTACTCACCATTAAAGCAAAAGGCAAAGTGGCAGTTCAATTGAATGCCCCCCTCATAAGAGCCTTTTCACTACTCTACATACAATCATGGACGCCCTGCAGAGCTATGGAGCCTACCGGCTCATTTAGAGACTCTTGCAACTCACAGTGGAGAGAGAGGAGGGAGCATATTAAACATGATTTACAAGAAACATGACTCTAATCCATGCACAAGTATACATAGTAGAAGTGCAGCTAGTCTTTTATGAAATATGCCTTTTATTAGAAAAAAAGGTCACAAAGTGTGCAAGATCAGTCATTCCTTTGACTCCCTGCACTCTGGTGTGTTTTATTAATTATTAATCAGATATATTCTCATGGGCTCTGAATGCAGCTTCAGTTTTTTTTTTTCGTTAAAACATCAAATGTTGGAGTTTGAAGTTAAACCTCGCATACAGATGTAAAATTTGCATTTGATTAATGAAGTTTCCCTTGCACATGTACATATCAAACGTTTCCCTTTGCAACTGCTGGCGTGCAGACTGGGGCTGACATGTAGATATTCATTTATTTGTTTGTTTGTGTGGTTTTTCTTTGCATTTGAAAAGCATGCCAGGAAGTAAACAACTTGAAAAGTAGTGCATTAGAGTACAGTTAACCAGGAGAAACTTCCTACTACAGACATCCTCACTTTGAACAGTACTATTCCTTGAGTTCCATTTCCACATGTCACATGTACGGTCTTACAATGAAGGGAATTAAATAATCAGTTGGTGTAAAACCAATGTAACCTGTGCTGCTTCAAGACACATTAATTGATTAGTGAATTGAGGGATGGATGAATGGACTAATGGATGAAAAACAGCCATTGGAGTTGAAGCTATGACATGACACAGACCTGGGGAAATGATAATAATCTTGGACTGTCTGCTCAAGGCTTCTGAGATTCACTGTGACTGACAGGAAAGAAATGGAAAATGATTGGATAACTGTATCACCCCAACACACTCTCCTCCTCTCTCTGAACATCTCTACTTTCGCAGAGCTATTGCAAAAACCCAAGGAGGTACAATGTGACAGACGCCAGTCTTGTCACAGCACACAGACCGCTATTTACAGCTTTATTTGAGCAGTAACCTTCAGGTAAAAATTCCGTCACAAGCAAGACAAATGTTCTCATCTCAGTCTGCCCTCCAAAGCCCTGAAATAAGAGAGATCTTAAGATAGAAAACAATTTTCTAAAAAGAAAGAAGAGAAAAGTCTGCCTGAGCATAGCTTCATAAGTGCAACAGCAGTTTGAGGAATATATCATCACTGCCCTTGGCAGTGGCTGCGGAAGCCAGTGCATCCATCTCTCAGGTCATTACTTTTAGCATATTAGATGATATAAAACTGGCCATTCATCAATTGTTGATCAAAATTGATATGAATTATTGCCACTGGTCCTGATTTGTGATGGAGTGCAAATGTCCCTCGAACACTGCAGAACATGGAGGCTCTGTGGTTGGGGGGCCTGCATTTAATTAATTTTAATTTTCACAGGTCACACTAGTGTTACAATAGAGAAGCCATTAGAAGTGTACTACTACTACTACTACTAATAATAATAATAATAACAATAATAATAATAACATCATTATCATCATCATCAAAATACAGCAATTCAGGAAATAAGTTTTAATATCTTCTCCAAAAGATACAGTAGAATTGATCAGGCTGAGCTTGTTGAGCAATGCAGTGAACGCAGTGTTTTTCCCCACCAGCCCTCAAACTGGTAAATTGAGTATGTGTCTGAGTGCTCCCTGCCAGGCCCTCACTGGTAATGAAGTGAAGTGGTCTGACAGATTCAAGATAAATGAGACCTGGGTAAACACCTCAGGGCCGATGGTTTCCTTGGACTGCAGGTGTCCTCATCTGACTCCTTGTCTCACAAGGCCCATGCTTGGCAGCAGTGAGGTATGGTGGTTAGTTTGCGGGTTCGAACCCAAGGTAAGGTAATGCTGTTGTGGCTGTTGTGTGACCTCAACTGCTTTTGTTAAAACCCAGCAGTATCAATGGAAAATATTTAAAATGTAAGTAATGTTATCCAAGTCAACTGCATAAGCAAATAAATAACCACGTGTAGTGTTTTGGGTGTGAAATCTCTCTCCCCACAGAGATTACTCTAGGGAGAATACAACGCAATCGTTCTGTCAGTTATGTATCCATTATTCTAAAATCAATATGGCAGTCATGGACTTGCAGGAGAATGTTTTGCTCCAAATATCAAAAATTAAATTCACAAGCTAAGTGCTAAGCATGCTGACTGACAGTTGGAGTACTGAGGCAAGACAAATGCAATCCTGTGATACACTCAGGTACATATTTCACACTACAAGTCCCAAAGTGCACCACAGCACAGTAACTGCCAATCAGAGGATAGACGCATTCCCACTGACATCATCCAAGCATTTCACAGGTGCGCCATGAGTAAGCCACTAGGTTCCAGAGAGAATATCAATCCCTGCACGATGAAACCCACCCTACCCCAACAGAATGAAACTAATTGTGTTAGACCACTACAGACCAGACCTATGGTCTGTCTTGGAAATGACATGGATCAGGTTTTTTGAAGTGAACATTAGTGTGGCTGATTAAATTAATTGGGAAACAGAAATCAATACTGTATCTACTCTACTCTTACCTGTACTGTATTTTGCTGCTGTATTAATACTTATGTATTTCTTAGTGATCAATAACAGAGCAATATATGATAGCAGAGCAACTATATGTCTTTGAAAACATCTCTCTCCTCCTTGCTTCCTTCTCTGCTTCATTGCAAAATGTTTTTTTTTCTGGTGTTACATGGGTCATTGACCTCCTCTCTGGTCTGTCATCTGAACACACTTATTAATCTTCCTCTGAGCCTTTCTCAGTGTTGTCGTTAGTATGTGAACTCTGTATTAAAGCAGCAATCAAACCCTCAATTGCTGTTATCAAACTCCTAACCTCTATATTTATGTACTGAGCGGCACAAAAAAGTATCACCGAAAGCTCAGAGTCTCCAGCCAGTGTTCCTCTCATTGAATCAATAAATCCAGTTACTGTAAAAGGCCATTTATCTTGTCATCGTAGGAGGACGCGAGGCCAGACAGGCAATCAGTACCTGCGTCTTGGGAGTCAGGCGGGAGAGGCGAGAAGAGGCCGGAGCGCTATTGATTTTTTTTTTAAAGCCGTCTGCCATGTGTGCTTTTCCGTAGAGGTGTAACCTCGTTATCGACTTTAGCCGCAGAGAGTCCCACAAGGCGGGGTGTCATTTCCCCTCAGCACCGGAAACCCGGGTGCATTTTGACAGGTGAGGTAATCCCCGTAATGACTTACCCCCGCGGGCTTGGCTCCGTTCCGCTCTGCGCGGAGCGCTGCCGAAATTTCTATTCGCCGAACATCCTGCTATCGCCAGGTCCAGCCATCGCGTTCATGTCTTCTCTCTCCCGCGTAACGGAATCATTTCCTACCTTGGTCATGATGAATGTGTCTCCCGCTCCCGTCCGGCCCTTCCACTTAACCAAGCCTAATTAATGAAAACAGTCCATGATTGCTCATTTGTCTTCATGCATGACAACCTATTATTCTTGCCCCTTCCAGATTAGGGAGTTATTATGCTTAGATTTAGATTGATTTAATAGGGGGAGTGTGATAAAAGACTACTTTGCTTTGATCTAAGGGAACTGCAGGTTTTGTGGTTGTCGGACATTAATTGTTCTTGGTAGGTCTGGATATAAAAGCCTCATTTTTCCTTTTTTTATGAACGTGGAAATTAAAGGTCTATGTGAATAACAGGTGACATTTTTGTATTTCTACTCAGCTACTGAGCTGACGAGAAATAGAGGTTTCACAGTTGGCTGGTCCAGAAGGATAAATCTCATTCATCATGCTTGCTAGAAATGACATATTTCTGTCAAAACATGATTAACCTTTCCATCAGAAGTGGCTACATTTTCTTAATTACTTGTTAACACTGAATACAAACAAGGACATTGCTATTTTATTTGTGTTTACTGTTGATGATTGCTGGAATTATAACTGCTGCTATGAACCACAAAATAATCATGGGGTGATATTGAGTTAACCATTTCATGAAGCTGCATGTTTATTGTGAATTTGTCTTTAATCACATAGTTCATAATTCTTGTTTTGATTTATTTTTGCAACGGAAATGAACCTTCAGACCTGAAGTGTGAATGTGTGAGAGCACAGAGAGCCGGAGAGCCTTGAGATTTGATAATCCAAGACAAATTAGATGTTACAATAGTTTTGTCCTGAAGATAAGACTGAGCCCTAAAAATAATCTCTCTGAATTGAAACCAGACTGAGGTGCTTTGATGAACATTTGACTTATTTTTTTTTTTTTACAAATAATGGCACCTCAGCTATATGGCCTAAAAATCACATTTAGTATCAGGAAACCTTCAAGATCGCTATAAATACCACTGCTGCCTGAGTATTTAAATGGCTGACATAAAAAAATATGTTTATGAAATTCAGAATGAGGAGGAATATCGACTAAACTCTGCTGTTTAAATCACTTTGTCTGTGGATCCAGTGTCTTCTACAATGGCTTGATAGTGTTTAATCTTACATTGTGACCCCAATCTAGCACAGACTTGAAATAATGGAGCAATTTTTGCCCAGCTGCAATCAAGAGATTTATATTTAGGCACACTTGGCACAAAGGGAAAACAACAATAGCTCACCAGCCAAATTCATCTGTGGCATACAATGTTGGAAACAGAGACCTTGTTTCATATATAATTAAGAACCTCCTTCAAAACACTGGCACACATCCCAGGTAGCATGTATACACATTCACACTTTCTATGCTGTGGACATGTCATGGGAATGCTATAGTGTAACAGTGTTGTAAAATATTATGTGTTACCTGTTTTTTCCATTGTTGTGGTATATAATAGCATAGCAGACATGCTAGTATTAATAATGAATATGATTTACATATGAAAACATTTATGTTAAATGTTAAGTGTTAAATGTGCTTAATGTCTGATTCGGTACCCTGTAAACACACACACACACACACACACACACACACACACACACACACACACACACACACACACAGAAATGATTTCTGATGTTCATTCAGTCATGAATGGTTTCTATTAGAAGAAAAGGGTAAATATGAGTTTAATGTCTTCTGTAACAGATCAGCCAAGGTAAATGTAAATGGTCCGGAGTGGTGATTATAAACAGGGGCTGATGGCAAGGTTCGCTATCATTAATGCGTGCTTCAAATGAACTTTTGGCTTTCGCTCGTACCCTGATATACCAAATTAATACTGGAGGACAGAATGTAGAGGATAACTGTTGTATTTATCTTCACTTCGTGAGCATCTGACCTGATTTTGTGCAGTGTTTCGGAATGTGTGATTGTTACAGCACTCCCCAAAACGTTTGGTTTAAGAATGCTTGTTTGATATGGGGCAATCTGAGTTGCAGTAGATTTAATGACTCTTTTCTCCATTTAACACATGAACCGGAATACAGAACATTGGCAAAGAACTCCTGAAATTAATATAACCAACTTTGTGGCAAAGCTTTTCGGCAGCCTAATTTCCATTTTTTTCCAATGGAGTTTTTCAGGACACCTAAAGATGCTTTCTGATAATTCACCTTAATTGTGAAAACACTTTTTTCTTTTAAAGTTGCCTGAAACAACTTTGAATGTGAAAATGTATTTGAAAATGTGTTTGTATTTGTTGCCCACACATGCTGTACTCTATTAAAACTAAATGGCCCTGCCAAGGCCAATATAGACATGTTTTAGACATATAACTAAACTCTCTACCTGGGCTCTACTGTCTCACCACACAAATTTTATTATTTTTATTTAAATATTACTATTCGTATTACTATTGATTACTATTTTTATTATTTTTTATTGTCACTGACAGGGCTTTACATGTTTCATGCTGTTTCCCTGTGACTATTGTATCAAAAGGTGACACCTTGATGTTTCAGGAGCAGCACCCATCACAAATCGGAGACGTTTAATAATCTTCAAACCACAACCCACTAGTACCAGACATCCACAATTCAAGACGGAGGTGAGAGTTGTAGACCGTAAAGTCAGTGGCCGCAGTGTCAGAGTTTCCTCCTTGTCCCTGGACACAGACTGTACATTAGCATGAGCTGAATATTGCTTGTTGAAAGCAAAGATAGAACACCACAGGAAAAGGAACAAAGGCAGCCCTGTTGCCTTTGTTTTGGAAATGAGAATGGCTGATACATGTACATCACAGCCTCAGATCCCACAACCTTTCTTTCCTCAGTTCCTGGTGAATTGCTGTTCTTTTTTCCTTTCATGGCAAGCTTTCATGATTTGACTCAAAAATGACAGATTGCTGAGAATGCTGAATGTGTTGGGTATCAGTGATGTGTCATGACTTAATCATTCTAACAGCAATGGCAGCATTATCATTGAGATAAATGATGGTGTCAAACCTAACCTCTGGGTCACATTAAAGCTATATTTTTGGACCCTTATAAGCAATTTTGGTCAAAAGAATGTTGCATCAAACCGATCTATCATAAAATTTACTGGATTATGGTTTCAGCAGTTTTTTCCTCTCTAGTCTTACATTTTTTCTGGTACAAATTAATAACGGAACAAAAAAGTGCATTAATTAATGTTTGCAGCTTTTAATTTCTGGCAAGGACACTGTCTTAATGCAGCTGGCAGCCTGGGCCCATCGCTGTTGAATCAGTGCCAGAGGTGCAGATGTAATTCTGTTATCTCTTGCTTAGTTGCTTACGCAAATCAATTCGAACAATTAGCCTTTTACCGGTCTTTGGTCTTTCATAAATCATGCAAGACAAGCTGCCAAAAAATGACTACTTGCTGACATGGAAAAAGCAGTTAATGGTTAACTTCCATCTAAACAGCCATCAGAGCCAAAGCTTAGGCTGTTAGATAATTATCTATTTCCTCCCCATGTAGCATTTATTCAATCTATTTCATAACAGGCGTGTAATAGAATGACATGCTTCTGGGCTGCATGTTAGTTTGGGGGCGGGGGGGATTAAATGTATTTGAAAACATTATGTATGACCTCAATCACTTGGTGGCATGCCTTTGACGTAAAGAGATATTGGGCGCAATGGGCTTAGATCTGGCACTCATGTTTGCTGTCTCCAGCGCACAGTGCCATCTCTCTTCACTTTAGCTCTTGGTCATGGAGAAGAATAGCGCTGGGATCATAGTTTATTGTGTTTATTTCCTTATCTGTGGGTCTTTTGCTGTGTAGGGATAAACTCTCTGCTTGGATCAAGTTGGCGCTCTATCTGCCGCAGGCCTCTGGCATAAACACACCGACTCTTGCTTTTATAGAGAAATACACCGACTCTTGCTTTTACAGAGAAGTAAAGAATCATGAATTCAGATGAACTTGGTTCAGTGACACAGTAATGCTGGAACAAAGCTATCAGTTGCCTCTTCTCCTTCTCCCACCCCCTCTCCTCATTTGTGGGCTTGTTTTCTCATTCCCTTCATTCTATCCAGTCTTGGCTTTTTATCTGAGCGCTCTTTACTGTGCCCTCTTTGAGTTTGAGGTTGTCCAAAAACTGGTCCATGAATTTTGATGTGATTTTGACGGTTATTATCTTTTAAAAAGAGTCCTTGGAAGGAAAGGCGAGGTAGAAATTGCCTGGGGAACGCAGCTTCATTGAACCATCAAACCAATTGCGCTTTTCCTGTGATATTGAACTAGAAAAAAAGGGTCAGTGTGTTTGTATTTTTAGACACTTCAGATAAGAAAAAAGCATTTTCTTGTAAGTGCAAATCAATCTATGTCATGCTTTATGGCAAAATATGATCCGATAAAGACTGGACACTGCCATAGATATGGACCCCATGGGTAAACACCATGAGTCATAAGATTGTAGGCAGCTGTCTATTAACAGGATCGTATGTTCCAGCTGTTATATAAAACAGAGGCACACACCCAGGGACGGAAATCAACAGCGTAGAAAATGGGTTGAAAACAAAGGGCTGAAGGTAACTGTTATCCTCAGTTTTCATGGAATTCATTACGTTAATGGCTTTTATAGGAGTTGGCAGTGACATTTTATTTTATTCTGATGTAATACTGCTTTAAAATGTTCTTTGCCATGAAAGAAAAAGTACCAAAATGCAAGAAAATGGATTTTATTTCTCTGACCAATAGAGGGAGCAGTGCACTTATATATGCGTCATGTTCTGTCCTCTTTGTCTTGTGTGTGCATGCCTGTGCTCCTGTATGCCCATGTATCGAGCATGGATTCTCAGACTAGGTGACGAGGCAAGACAAAAATAAATATATATTTTCCCATAGAGAAAACAAGAATAGGATATTAATTTACAGAATATGTTCAACCGTAATAGTCAAACTTGAATGCTCATGCTAGATTTTTTAAAGTAGACTTATGGGTGGATTGCAGCAGGAACCACAAGTCATGGGACAGCACTGCAGCCGACTCGATATTCATGATGAACATTGATGACCTGAATGGTTTATTTCATTCTGAGGCCTATAGACAGCGAAAGAGCTTGTCAGACAAATAGACCCCATCTCCTGTACTAATGATGTCATTTGTGTGACATTTTACATGTTGTTACAGAAATATATTGCAGTATATTTCTCTGTAAGTGCCTTCTAACTCAATTCCACTGAAATACATTAGTCCTTTTCAGTGTTTAATGTACATTAAGAGTTTCAGACGCCAGGAAAAATAACTATAATGGAGAGCATAACGCTGTACAATGCCAAGGGTTCTTCAATGGTTACTTAAGAGCAATTGCATATAATGTGTTGTATTTCTTGTCTCTTTTCTTACAATCAACCAACCCAAACAGGAATTTACAAAGAAAAACCTCTATGGTTGGCAAAATTGGATTGTCAAGTTTTAAATGTTGTCACTGAACGTCTACCCTAAAATTTGATTAACTGTAAATTTTAACAGGCAACAGAAAGGCGTGTACAGTAGGTATCAATGATTAAAATAGGAAGCTTGAACTTTTTTCTCCAAAAAAAAAAAAAAAAGAAAGCTGTAAACATTTTTACAGCTGTATTTTTTCCTTCTATGTAAAATCCAGGTGTGGCACTGACGTAGTTGTATAAATGTGGGTTACTTTCGCCACAGTAAATCATCTGTTGGTGGAAATCCTAATCATATTTGCTGTAATACAAGGTGAATTTACAACTCACACTGGAGAGCACTTTGTCTCCACTGAAAGAGGAGCATGTGAAATTTACAGCCTGCTAACAGTGCGGTAAATTTGCCATGAGACTGTGACAGGAAGTGTGTGTTTCTGGGGACTCTGTCATTGCCAAAAGAGCGGGGTGGGGGAGTTCAGAGATGTGCTGTACTGTGGGTTAACGGCGTCCAAATATCTCACAGGACTTTTGGAGGCAGTTTTATGTGCGTTCCTCTCAGCTGTGGGATAAAATATACCAATTTTTGTTTCAAAATACAGCATAATATACAATATACAATGTTTCAAAATAGAGTCACAACCAAAGTATATGGCTCTGTAACAGCTTCTCAAGCTTCAAACCACTATTTTCCCTTTCATACAGTCATGTCCCCATTGATGCCATTGTGTCCCCTATAGTTTATAGCTGTGTGTAGAGCTGACTGACTCTCCTTTATGTATAATGTTTCCTTTTCTCCTTGTTTTTGTTAATTTGCAAACGAATGCACACGTGTTTAGCGATGTCACCATATGCGGGCACACTCTATGTACACTGTGCACATAAGGCAAAGCTTAGGCTTTATTCAATCTTTAAGGCATTACCTCACCAGACCTATGCTAAATGGTGGTGATGCTGTTTCTTATGTTTTGTGCAAACCTCATTTGGGAGTTATAGTGGTGCACAAGCATGATTCTTTTTCATTAAGTATACATTTTTACTGAGATGTTATCTAACAATTGCCATGTAAGTACACCAATGTAAAACAAATACCACGTAATATGTTTACTCTGAAAATGACAGAATACACAGAGGGCCTATGGTCTTGTTTAATTTATCCCAATTGTAATTGTGTTTTGTAAAATGAAAGAATATACACAGAACCTCATCCTAATAACTGTATCAGAAAATAATTGTAAATTATTACTGTTGGTGTTTTTGTTGTTGTGGGTTAGGCAGTAATGAAATACAGCTTTTCAGTCATGTGTTCCAGATTGCCCGTAGTGACCAAACTACAGTAATATTTTTTAATGAAGTTGCTTAGACAGAGTGCACTGTCTGAAACCTCTGTATCTTATAATGATGCTGTCATAACCACTCTTGTCTGTTGTAGGCTAAATGAATCTGAACCACATCTTTTAAAGTAAGTGAACAAATGAACACATTTTCCCCCCATCAAAGCAATACTGACAGTGATGTATGGAGTTTGAGATGAACTCTGAAAAACTGATGGATTTGTGATCTCATAAATGCTCAGACAAGCTAATGCACGTAATTATATTTTCCATTTGAAGTCTATTGCTCGGCATCTTATTACAATATCATTAGTCAAAATGGCCAACAAAAATGATACAGCTGGCACATACTTCTTGAGGCAATTATGGGAAGTTGATTTCTTTGACTGGGATGAAAAAAATGAATTCAATTTTCTTCTTTCTCAGGAAGACACTGCTGGGTATTGTAGCATAAGTGTTTGTAATTGTGGAACATCTTAGTCACAGAACATGGGTGGATACCCTGCAGCTCATAGAAATTCAAAAGGTCAAGGCGTTTGGAGGACGTTCGCACAGGCGTACATGCTGACTATGTGGTGCGCTGGTCTCAGTGTGTCCCATGCAGTGTGTCTGCAATGGGGCAAGGCAGCAAAGGGGTACAGTCTTTAATCTGAAGGTTGCAGGTTGCCACTGTGCCCTTGAGCAAGGTACTTAGCCCGAATAACGTCAATAAAATAGCTGTATAAATTACATTGTATTTATTTTAATTTATCTGGTAGACTACCTATCCAGAGTGACTTACAAAGCAAAGGCACCAAAGTGCCTATAATAAGACCACATATACAACAGTACAAAGAGTAAGCCAATATAACACACTGCTACAATCCTGTGTCACAGCTGAAACCAACTCAATAAATTACTTCCATCTAACCAACTATTTGGCTCTGCTGTTTTGTTTTGTGCTGCTCTTTGTCCTTAACTTTGAGTCAAGAAATTTAAGCACCTATTACATTTTCATTTTCATAAATATTTCACAATTATTATTTCATTATTTTCATTATTGTCATTATTTCATCTATTACATTTTCATTATTTCATAATATTACATATAAACATGTTTGTCTGTCACTCAGATAAAGAAAAAATATTGGGTACAAACGAGAACAAAACAATGTAACACTTGCTGAAATACGTTACTCAAAAAGGACTGGAGTGCCAAAGTGCCAGGAGTTTACACTGAATGCCCTCAGTATCAGTCAGCTATTAGTTCTACAGGAACATCACTGTTTATCTCTATGGCTCTGTCCTAATGCTAATGCTTGAATGAGTTACAGTGACATCAAAGCACTGCCTGATAAGAAATGCTTGAGCTCTTTTGCAACAATCCTGTTATACTGCTGTCAGAATGTCAACTCAGTGTAAGATTTATGGTTCAGAGGTAGAGTGGCTGACTTCTTTATTTGGGTTATGGTCCCATTTATGGCAGTAATATTTTTGACTTCATAAAACAGGAATGCAACTTCAGAAGCCCTCCTTTGAAAACATTAAAATTATTATTACTGTTAATGTCATTGTGCTGATACATTTTTTATACATTTCATACATTTTTACAAATTAGAGAATCACTGTCTTCACCATTGGAAAAGTCAAAGAAGTTGTTTTGCTGTGAGTTTTCCAAACCTTATTAATCACCTGATTAATTACACCTTATTGCTCATGGTACTCCGAATAAATGTGCGCTGTTTCACAGTGCAAATTAAGCCCTTTAAAATGAACCGATTACATTTGGTTGATAGGGTTTAAATATGAAGCACTTAATATTACTCACTGCTGAAGCAAATGAGGTCATCCCTCTTCTTCACGTGTCAGTGACAATATCTTTGATCTCTGCCTCGATACGAGCATGCTCATCTGCTTTTCAGTCCTTTTTTCCTTTTGCTACATCACCTCACCACTGTATGGCTAAATGATTTTATGGTTCACAGCCACTTTTTGTTTAAAGAATGTTTTCACATATAGCAATGACTGCACACATAATGCGCTAATTACAATTACATTTGCAGAAAACATTTTCAAACTTCTTTAGCCTACGACTTGGTGAGTACAGAGTTCATAATAGTTATCGGAGCATTTCAGTAATGACTGGTGATGTTTTTGAGGTCTGACCCCATCAAGACATTGTCAGGAACGGTTCAAACACACAGTGAACATGACCAGAACACCAAAGCAGTTGTTTTTCATTTAATGAGATTTTTTTGAGACAACATGACAGACTTGAGAGAGATAAATATATTCTTAGCATAGAACAGCATATTTTGATGAGTGGGGTAAAGAACCTATATTTGAAATCTTGGATTTTAACTATCCCACCAATTGTATTTGTGAGTACATTTCACTAATCAATCTTCTCCTTACTGCTCCCTTCTGCTGAATTCCTAACTGCACAAATAACATAACAATTAAAATAACTACAAATTCCAAAACCTGATCATAAAGCTTATTTCAAAAAGTGATGAGAATGTTTGATTGTTGACCACTCCTTCAGACAGTTCAGTGGTCATTATGACTGTTTTCTGTGATCAAAAAGCCTTTATTAAAGATAAACTGTCCTTTTCCTCACTAAAAGCTTCATTGACAGAGCTTTAATCTTTATTTAATTTAGTTAACTAAAAGTATGTGAACAGTGTTATTTTACAATGAATAAAAAACAAATCAAAGTAAATAGTGCTATGCTGAGTTACATGCTGATTTCTAGCTAAGGGTTCAATAAGAGGAGCAATATAACAATATAACCCAGATCAGTTCTCTGTTTATTCTTTGTCTATTTTTTGATTCATAGTCACAAGCTAAATTAGATACAACTGTTCTTTTTCTGTACCCATGATGCAATATCCATCAGCCTATACCATCATTTTTTAAACAAGAATTGTGATGTGTTTTTGAACGTAATGTTTGATATCAACTGGTGCTTTTAAATAATAGGTTCAAAAAATTCTTGTCTCCTAGTTGTACTCAAAATGACCACTAGAGGGAACTACGCAATTGTGTCTTCTTGATGCTTTCACATTCTGTCAGTTCCTCTTTGAACATGTAGGAGTTCAGCCTACTGGAAAACACATCTAATTGGGCCTTCTGCTTTTTCAAAAACTTCTTTCCATGACAGATACATACGAAAGGCCTCTTCCTCAGATGCGCAATTTTGATGTTTCAGTTAAAAACTGTTAATGGGAAAAATTCCGTCTGAGAAGCAGACATCAAAGGGAATACATTAATATTTACTATTTCTGTTATTACTGGCACTGTTTTGTCTCTGGGGGCGTGAGCTATTTTAGAATGGTACAGAATCTTGTGTTTTCCAGGTGTTAATTTGGATAATTTTCATTTTTCCTGAGGTAAAGCACCGTGGCCGCCCAGATGAGGAGGGATTTTCATGCACTGGGACTTTAACAATCTAAAATAGGAAGGTGGGCCAGCTGACGAACACGTGTAAGTGAAGCTTTGAAGCAAATGCAATCAAAAGAAACAATAAATCAGGGAATGTTTCAGTAAATGCAGTTCATTTCAAACCTCCTCAGTTGCCTGATGAAATTGCGCACACTTGAAAGAACAATGGAAGGATTCGCTTAAATATAAATAAATATGAACATACAAATAAAGTCTTCAGCTAATGTTTTTCCTTAAGATCTTGTGTAACGATGTCTTCATTTCCTTCCCAGCATGGAACACCGCTGTAAGCTTTGTGCAGTGTCTGTGCCAGCAGTCATTTATCACCAGTTGGTTGGCTTACAGACAATGGTTTGGCACTGATGCCCAAAGGTAGGGTCAGCTTGTAGGTCCCCAGTTACACCCATCACAGTGCAACATCTAAGCCCCTCCTCACAATTCACAAAAGAAGTGATGCTCGTTCAGGCAAGGAACTCCCTGTCTTACTTGCCATCGACAGGAGTGATCAATGTGAGTTTTGAGTCTTGTTTTCCAGTTGTCTAAAACAAAGCACTGAAAAATTTCAGTGGGTACAACAGGGGCTGTGTTACACTTAATTAGTTAGAAGTGAAATGTTTTACACTTGTAGTACTTACAGGTCCCCCTTTCACCCACTTTTTGGATTTGCCTAACAGGGGACGTCCAACCGCTCTCCCTCCAGCCTTTAGGCCACTGCCAGAGCATGCAGCTCCAGATGTATTGGGCTGAGAGGTTGTAGATTTTGACTCAATTGATAAAGACCAGGTAACAGCAAATCTGTCAGCTGTGATTTAGAAAGCACTCTCTCTTCCTGGATCAGAGTGGAGAGAGCAAGTGAGGTACTGTGTTGAGCCAAACTGGATCAAGGATTAGGCACAAATAACAAAAAAACAACTGATTAGGGTCCTGGTGAGGCATATTTCATCAAGGTAATGCCAGGACAGATCATACAATGATCCATGTTTTGGACGGACAAACTTGTTTTTTTTTCACGTGTTCATCAGAATTTTATCCCTGAAGTATGTTCTCTTTTCTGATTTGCCTAACATAAGTGTTCTTTGTGAATTCTTCTCTTGACTCTACTTCGAAAAGAGAAGGCAGGCGTAAAAGAGTATAAGATATGAGTGAGAAACATCTGTTTATTGTCATGGTTAAACTGCATACCTTTCCAAGTGGCTTTGGACAAAAGCCTAAAACATCAGGCCAAGCATGCAGATAATGAGCCTTGCTATGCAGATAGAGGTCTTTTTTGTGTAAAAAACGTTTTCAAATCAATATTCAAACTGCAAGAAGCCTCATCCACAAAATCCAAAAGGCCAAACTTGAAAAAAAAAAACATTCAGTTATAATTATACGGATTTGTTTTTTTTCTTCCTTTTGATTTTTGCATGAAGAAACTTGCTTTGATGGCAGTTCATCTTGAGGCTAATTGTGATTTTGAAATCTCGGAGTTGAGCAATTTCTCCAAGGAAGGAATGAATACACAGACACTTCAACTATGACACAGACGACAACAGAGTTTTGAATTAAACACAAACAGGAAGTGAACAGGCACTCCGCTGAAGCTGTGACCCTCGTGGTAAAAAATTGCGATCCCGCAGGAGCCACCCACTCAATCAGCCAGTCAGAAAGCGAGGGACACTACCCTTCCTCAGACTGCTTCCTCAAGTCACAGCCAAAGAAACAGATCTCTCTCTTCCATTTGGTAGCACACCACACACTTACAAGTCTTCAGACTGTTTCTATCATGCCATTATTTATCCAGCCAAGCCTATATGTTACTGATTTTGTCTGAGTGCTTGGAGAAGAAATTCTGACATTGTTAACACATCATCTGAATACCACTGAGATGTCAATCACTCTTTTTTTTTCTTTTACACAGGTGACTAATCGCTAACTGATCAGTAATTTCCAAGTCACCAAAATCCTCCAGAAACAGATTATTAAGTACGCTACATGGAGCAAGGGTGGGGGTGGGTCTACAAGATCAGCTCCAGCCTGCCGAACACAGCTACCGGGATATAAAAATTAAAAGCTATCATAAAACTACAAATGAAGCCTTGTCACACCTTCTAATAACTTAAAAACAAACTTAAAACTTAAAAAGTTATACTTAGTATACGATTGTATTCTTGCCTCTGAGTATCAGTGTTTTTAAGTAAAGCGTTTAAAACCTCTGCAAAACCGTGCTATGTGTGGCAACAGACTGACACTCTAGAGGCTTAGGAACCAGGAATAGAATTATCACTTACGTATGGAAATTTCTCACATTTCACAAAACAAGCCCAGGTTTTTGCTAGGAAACATTTCCCTGATATATAAAGCTGTTATGTTGTAGTCTTCACCCCATACTGATTATAAACTGATACAGCAATGATGAAATCAGCTCTTTTGTTGATAAAAAAAATGCCCTTAAAACATCTGATTGTTGTTTAGCCATTATTTATGTTTATATCTTAACAGCAAGTAACTGAACAGTTTATCTTAATAGACACAAATAATTTGACAATTTTTAATGCAATACCGTTAATGGGCAAATAATGATCCACTTTAAGATACAAATTTATGCTTGAATAACTTGATTAATTCCAATTAGAAGGCCGGGACAATATAATCATTTGGGCGGAAGATCTGTAGAGGACATGTGACTGGCCAGTCTGGGAGTCATCAGCCTTGTCTGACGAATTCTGGAGCCACAGTGCACTGTGCAGTAGGATTATGGATGACTGGTGATTCAGTGGAAAGGCTCAAGTTTGTGTATTAGAGGCATTGACCTGACACACTAGGGGGTCATTTTTTGGGAAAGTATTCTTCCTGGCTCATTGACTCAGTGCTTTTTTCATAACAACTCTCTACTTTTGTGTTACCTATAGATCTGCAGCAGGGACTATGAGGGGATTGACCAAGCTAATCACAAACCCTGAGCAGCACCTATTCTGCTTGTTCTCCCCCAACCCCCATTTGACCCTGTTGTAGACTGGAGACATGACCACAGATCCACAGAATGCCTGGCTGTTTATATACTTGACCAGAAAACGTCAACTGAAGTTCTTTATACAAAAAAAAGAAAATGCATTGAATAGAAAAATAACATGCTAGATGGACACTTGACCACAGAGAAGCCTGAATATGTTCAGCTAAACACCATTCAGGAGGTAAAAATACAGACAATGGTTAGCGTGCACTCATGTGAATTAACTTCAGCCACTTCTATACAACCCACAACCTTCAAGCACTCAACTCTATAGTATTGGTCAACACAGAAAGATCATGGTTATGATTTCCTGAACCATGCAGGTGTTCCACTATTGGAAAAACACTAGATGAAAGAATTTTTTGGAAAAATAAATAAATTAAAAAAAAAACAAACAGATGTTCTGGAATGTAAAATTGGATCAGTTGTTTTTGCAGATGTTGCATATGTGTAATCTGCCACGTTGAATTCCGTTAAGGGAAGGCCAACTAGGCATTAATGAGCCAAGAAACTGCAATCTTACCTTTTCATTCAAAAATGCACTATGCTTTGTTCAGCTTGGTACCATGTCAGACAAAACCATATTATAAGGGTACTTACAGACTAGATGTACATTCAAAAAAAGAAAGTCAGGACAAGTAGAGCATTCATGAAAGAAGTAAGGCGAATGTCCTCTGGTATGTATTTATTTTCATGTTGCAGATTTAACTTAACACTGATTTGGCTTTTTATCATATGAAAAACAATTGCTGCATTTTAAAAAAAGGTCTCATCACATATATGATAATCACTGACACCATTTTTTTCACAATCACAATTTTTTTTTGTCCAAATTGGGACAGGCGTTTTAACTTGATATAAAAAGCAGAAGCTGTCTAATATCAATGGAGCATGGGAAACGAAGACGTCTTAACGCTGCCTTTTTGTGTATCGGCAGCTGACTGAAGCCCAGGAAATGAACTAAGCGAGCAGAGCAAGAGAAGAAGATAGCACCAGGATGGGCAGGCGTCCATGAAGTCCCATGGGCCTTCTGCCAGGGTAGAGATAGGCTTCGTCCGCCGGCCAAATCCGGGGGAACTCACACTACAGACCCTCAGCAAAGCTGGGGCATCTCTAAAGCCTCCCGCGTCGGGCGGCATCCGTCGGAAGCGTCCAGAGGAAATCGTTTTACAGGACCGTCCCGAGTGAGACCCGCCATCCAAGAGGGACATCTACACACATCTTCCTTCATTTATTTCATTTCATCTCCATCCAAATCCGGTGACTCTTTTTCCTTTGAAGGAAAAGAGCAGACAGTCCAGATGCATATCACACCTGTTAAAATATCTTATATACAGTGGAAAAAAATAAACAAACAAATAACAAACCAAAATGCCAAATGGACCTGGAAAGCATAAAAAGCCAAGTCCCTGTGGAGAAGCGTTCCAGAACATTCTGATGCATATTGTTGTCCTCGCTCATTTCATGCTCAACACAGCCTTGACAGGGATTGGATTAACATCTTTTTTTTTTTTTTTTTTTTTAAACGGGTGGCATAATTCACCGAATGGAGCCATGGGTGGTAAATCTTTCCCCATATAGAAAACATGCCACTTATGAGCCTCTGGTCTGCTGGGCCACGGATTATCTCCATTCTTTTTCCACACGCCCCACGTGGTGTCATAATGACCCTGTGAAGTCACTGGATCTTGTTTCTCTTTTCCCTGCAATCTGCCGGAGCAGCTGACACCAGCCACGGACCCCAAGTCAGTCGCTTATTGTTCATTTCGGTACAGCTGTCCAGCAACCTAAGAACATGGGAGTTCATATCCAAGGATAATCTGTTTTTCATTTGCTCGCTACGCTAATGCCGCGTCTCTGGCGAATTGAGGCTCTCGGTCAAAGAATAGAAATGGTAAAAACAGGGGCTTACAAGCGCAGCTCTTAATCCTTAGGTGACCACTAGTGCGGGCCGGGATGAATAGTTACTGTACGCGACCAAAATAGTTTAAAAACTACTGGGGTGTTGCTTTGTCTTTTAAAGTGTTGTGCGACATTAAGCGCGAGATGAAAGCAAAAAACAATTTATTTGATTATGAAGGGCTGTTTCGAGTTCTGTTTTATTATTATTCAAACCTAACATCAAAAATAAAATGGCATTTACAGATTATGTGGCACTTTTATCGCGGAGCGAGGAAGTCGGGATGCTGGCCCAGCCGTTTTAAATCCTATTTTCAGTCTTTTGTTGTGACATGAGCCTCATTGTGGCATCTCTTCAGCTTTTCAAGGACAAGGTCACAAAGTGGGTGGAGTACTGTGTGGTTTAGCGCCAGACACACTGCAAGTTAACAGTCTGCTGTTTATGAGGGTAGATTCTCGCTTCAACGACAGAGGAAACAACGTTTACACAGAAATATTCCAAAATCAAATACGAGATAAGGTATCGTGTGCTGTGCTAATGAGGATATGGCCTCCACTTTATTGTGACTGTAGTTTTATATTGCACAGCAGTGTTCTTCAGACCTGGTCCACTGTGTATACTGGTTACCATTCAAGCTGACTTCTCAATTAATTAGGTTTGATTTAGCTGTTAACTGAATGCTGATATTTATGTGACATCTCTACATTTAATCTGCTGTTGGAGGTGTGTCTTGGCTAATAAAATAATAAAAAGCAATTAATAAAGATAAAGATGTTTATTCAAAATATTTAAGTCTCAGACTTAATTAGTTGTTCAATTACTTATTCGAGGCCCCACTGAACCACTCATTTATCTTAATCAATGAAGCTAAATATCTGAATGCATTACTAATTTGTAATTCCCGATTTACCTCTCTGAAGACCCCAACAGAATTGCCCACAAATACTTCTGTTTTTCACACAGATTTCTTTGCAGCTAGTACTGAGTGGGAATCATACTCTATAAAATATATTTTAATAGACTACATTACTTTTTGTGATATATTCAGGAACTACAATACTATTTCAGTCTCATTACGTTTTGCGACATTTGTGTTAAATTGTCTCTGTGATTCAAAATCTTTGTAATTGTAATTCTCAAGGCATTAAATGTCACATGCTAAGAGTGTAAGTTAGAAAGCTGTGGGTACCCAAGCCAGTCAGATAGGGTGTATACGCGCAATAAACTTTACTGACCAACCAGTCCTTTTCAGTGTAGTGTCTGGCCACAAACATTTGACTCTGTGGTCAGCCTGAGGTCTGCTTACGCATTAGACAGACCACAGTCGATGTTCAGCCCTTTGAAAGAGGAAAAGCGGCAAATAACATCTCCGAGTGCAGACGTAACCCCCGACCCCGAGATGAAGCCTGGGTCTAAAGGGTTGCAGGTTCAGTTCCCAGGCGTGGCACTGCTGTTCTACCCTTGAGCAACATACTTAACTGGAATTGCTGTAGCAGATGTCTGGCTGTATAAGTGGATAATTTACATGGGCACTCATTTGTTCTGAGTTTGTTCTGTAGTTTTACTCTCTGCTACAGCTCTCAGAAATTAGTGAAATACTCACTTCATATAGAACACAGCGTTCATGATATGGGACATGTAAAAAAACAAAAGTCCAGGGAAACACTAAGAGTATTTTCAGAACTTTATCGGTGGTATTAAAACCTGGAGGAATCCGTGCCGAAACATAAAGTTTCCAAGCTGAACAATTCCAAACATACACAATAAACAAGATGAAGAGAGAAGGTGAATAAAAACAGAAGCTTTATTCCTAATGATTAAGAATAGTCGCTTTCTTTGGAGGTTGCAGAGAGGGATGACAACTATGTTCTCTATCCCTCTCTTCTGCGCGGCATCATTGTCAGGGGCTCCGATCGCGAGCACGACGTTCATTACAAATCCCTGTGAGTAAACAGAACAAGGGCTGTGTGTACCTGTCGCTCGGCTCACATTAACTCAGAAGACTGAAACAGAAAGCAGGAACATTTCCTCTCGGAGTAAGCCTTCCCCTGCTGTTTCTGTTTATCAAAAAGCTGAGTGTTTCCCGGCTCCTAATGGACTAAGATTTAAATAAAATCTGACCCTCAGAATAAAAGCAGACATTACCGAAACAATAAAATTATTCATTTAGCTGACAAAATGGCAATAAAAAGCCGGCTTCCTTCGGCTACAGCCTTCCAGATAAAGAAAATGGGCGTAAGACCAACATAAAAGGGGTTATTAAAATGATAGAGATTTTATTCTCTGATGTGGGTGAGATCTGCATGGTTTAAGGTGGATTTATTCAGAGTACAAGAGCGTAGTGTTTGTACACTTCATTCCTGTGAAACTGCAGTTTTCATGTCTGGAGCTGGTTATCACCCTAAATAGTTAAGGAATAAATCAGATTAAACAAGAAGATTTTATGGGCTTTATTTACTTTTGCCAAATAAAGTTTTATTATTTTTTCCAGGAAATGTAAATCACTTAAATCTAAGTGTTAATTGTTATGCTCCAGATCTGTTCTGCACTGACACCTGACCCCAGTTTATGTATTCCTTGTTATTGGGGTGAATATCCGTGCTATTAGTCAATTAACAGAAGGATTTGTTTGCTTTTAGGAGAGAGTAACTGGGCTTTAAACTTTACGCAACCACCGTTAAATAAATCTATTCTTGTTATTTGTCCCCCAGGGGACTATTTATGAAAGGCAAACAAACAGCAACTGAGCATCTTCTCCCCTTTTCCCAAGAAGCATTAATTGTATCACAAGTTTCTCCATAAAGAATGAAGTAGAGGTTTGCTGGATAAACAAACACCGAAAACTGAACTTGAATTGTCTGCCTAGAAAAAATGTTAAATAAATAGGACATGCTGGTGCAAGGAGAGCTGTAAATTCACATATTAAATAGTCACAAGTATATACCCCCAAAATAAATGGCACATGCTTTTGTCTACTTGGACTTACTTTAATATTTCAGTGAAAAAAGGTACTAGTCAGGGTGGGTCTGTGTAACTTAAGAATGGAATGTGACTACACTTACAAAGCATTTATAAGTCACTGTGTTTGTGAAGACATGGCATGTCCAATTAAAACACTTTACATGGGGTTCAATTTGAAAAGCTCATTGACCTTATCCATAAAACATCAAATTAATTTCAAGCTCCAGTTGATATACATATGGAAATACATGTTAAATATTAATTGTACATTGAGCAGCTGATAATTTTTTAGAGAGCAACCCTCAGCTTCTTTTACATAAAATGATGGAGGTGAAATTTAAGATCTTACAGTTAGGCATGGGTCATCATCACCCTGATTTCCCAGCCACTGGGACGTTGCCTTTTGGAACATCCATTTTTTTCCTATGCTGCTGCTTCACAATGGAAAGGAAACCTTGTCTGCACAAGGTAACAGTGAGTTTGCCAGTACTGTCAGGATCCCAGCAACTGAAACTAAGGACAGACATGTTGGTTGTACCTAGACACATGTGCCGTATGGTGGGGGGGTGAAACGGACCTGCGATTAACAAGTTGAGAAAACACATGCATATCGTTTATTTGGGACATGTTGCTTGGTCCCCCAACTGGGTGTGATATTAAAGGAAGTCACACCATTATCTCATCCGTCTCACTACGTCCAGAAATGTGCTGTACTTATTAACACAGCTGGGGAGGAGGTGTCCTCTATGCTTATCACAGCGTTTGGGAATTGACACTTCATAATCAAATTAAATGAACACGTAACATGGTGACTACTAAAACACAGGTGTGGTCTTTGATTTCACTCCTTTGATTATATATAGGAATTCTTATATCAACCCCATCTTATCTTATATTTATGACGAGAAACACTGATGGTCATAATTGACATAATTTGCAGGTTCATATACCTTTATGAATGAGAGAAATTAGCCTGTTGTATTTGAGAAAAAGAGCTGTTTCCCCTGCACCTGGCCAGTTTTGGCAAGCGTACAATTGTCTTAATTAATGATGATTTTGTACATAATTGCATGTAATTACCTGAGCATGTTTCACTTTTAATATAGAACCATGTTCCAAAATAATGAAATGCGATACCTAAAATGCAAACAAATGTGGGATAAATGTGTCTGTGCGGGTATGTTTATTTGAGTTTAAAACAAAATGAGATAATTGCTTGCATATTGTAATTGGGTCATGGTACCTTCTGAAGCCCTTCCAGAGAGGTAGGATTTCCTCAGATGTTCAGCTCTTCAGCGTTAATCTGCCTGCACAGGGATCACCTTCCTCTCCTTATCTTTTGAGGCAGCTTGATCAAATGGAGCTATCTTCTCCAGTGTTATTCCTTGAGCTCGCTGTGTCAATACAAAGTTTACAACACAATGTTAGTGTGTGTGTGCTTTAGTGTAGGATTCCAACGACTTAATACTCTGTTTTGTTTGTTTGTTTCCTCACAAAAGAGTTCTGTGAAATAATATCCTTATAAAAATGTCATGTAGGACAGGCTACTCGATTATTGGGTAGAACATATGGAGATAAAGGTAAAATGCACTCAACTCTCAGTGCAAACGTTCTGGAAGCTAACACTCAGTGCAATTTCCAATGTGATCAGATCAAAAGTGGAAAAATCATCAACTGAGTGCTTCCCATTTTCTGATTTGATTTACTCAGCCGTCAGACCATTCCCATTTATTGTGCAATCTGTTGTTCATTAGGAGACATTTTCTTTGAAGTGCATAATGTTTTCTATCCAGGGTGATTTGTACAGCTAGGTTTACATGTGCAGCTTAGTTTACATCTTGTGATTGTATACAGCTAGATATTTACCACAACAGTTCAGGTGAAGTAACTTCCTTAAGGGTATGACAGCAGTGCCCCACCTAGTAATATAACTAGTTATAACAGGGCCATTGTTGCATGGGCTGCTGATTCCACAGAGAAGGGTTTCATGTCTGCAGAGAAAAACTCTGGCAAAACCTTCCACCTTAAAGCAAACTCAGAGAAAGATACATGTATGTACACACACACACACACACACACTCATGCACAGACGTGCACGCAGAGAGAAAGAGAGGGTAAAAAAGGCGTTATTAACTTTCTCCACAGTCAGAGCCCATTTGTGTCCATTTGCATCTCGCCAGAACCTACAGCTCAGAGCGTCTCTCAGAGGTGTAATGACAGGCTGTCACAATACACTGCAGGTGGCCCTCCGAGCGAAATGATCCACCTCCGCCCTTCCCCATCACTAGCAAGAGGCGCACTGGCAACCTGTAATTCCCCCTACATCTCTGCCTCCCTGGCCGGGTGTGCTTAAATGGCACTTTGCAGGAAGCAGATCTGCAAAAGTTGTGTTTAACGACAACGGTGAGGGTGATGTTTGATGGAGAGGTTAAGAGGGATTTGTCATTTATTTTTCACTTGCAGCCTCTAATCTTATTCATTGAAATGGCCTGTTTTTCTTCATCCAGCCATGTTAAAGTAAATGAAAAATCATTACAATGTGTGTGTATTGGGGGTTGTTGTGGTGGCTTCATAAGGCACACATTTGTTTGACTTGATTTGTCAATGTTACTTGTTTTTTTCTGTTACTTCCCCAAGTACATCTTGTTACCTAGTCAGTGGTAAATCTTTACTTAATGACAGGTGTATGTTAATCTTGATGTGGACTGTTACAAGCATTTTGGTCGTTACCTCAAGCAAAAAAATAAAAAATAAATACATAAACAAATACAAAGCATCATCACCCACAGCTGTAATTATTGTTTAATTAAGAAGTGCTGGGGGGTTAAGTGTTGACAGGAAAGCAAAGGCAGTGAAAAAGGAAATGGTTCAGAATCCAATTAAAAGTCAAAAGTGAAGAGACACTGAATAAGCCCCAGAGGACTCAGCTGGCAGTGTCTCTGTGGATTACTTTCTACCTGTTAAAATGCACTACCAACTGTGCCTATGTGTGCTGCAGTACAAAAGACCAGAAAAAGCAAATGAAAGATTTCCTTACAGCGTTTCCCATAAAAGATGAACTTCCTGGGAGCTATGGGATAAGACTGTGATATGATTTTATAAAATGGCCCAGATTTAATCTGACAGCAGTGCACTTGTACCCAATGTTGAGTATCAAAATTAAGGACTCTTTTGTTACTCATACAACTTTTCCCCTTTGTTTTGTGAACCGCTGAATTCAAGTTAAGTTAAAACTTCAGGACCAACTGAAAAGTGAGTTTTGTGTGTGTGTGTCTGTGTGTTTATGTTTGGGGAGGGGGCACTTCTTCTGATGTGTTTTCAGAGGAAATCAAAACTTTTTAAATGTTTAAATATCTTTTCAGATTAAGACTGTAATGTGATATCACGCAGTGAGAGTTAAAAGCATTAACAGCAAACATCTGAATGGTATCATTGTACTTAATGAATTCACTTTTAACACTTTTAAATGGCAGTGCTGGTGACACCAACCATGCAAATCTTTCCTTACATACTATCTGAATATGTTTCAGATATTACTTATGTTTTGTCTAAAGTGATCAGTCACAAAGAAGTATGTCTTTGTGAAGTTCCATGATTGTGAGCAACTTCAGATACTCACAATAAGTTATGCAGTCCCCAAAAGGCAAACACATGACATCACTAAACCTGACAAAGAGCGCACAAACAAATTATGAACAAAACCTTTTCAATCGAATATGCTGTGGCCGCATAAATCTTACTGACAGTTTCAGTCTCTTTAATGGCTTCTTGGAAAATCTGTGCGAACTTGCGCAGTTGCAGGAAGAAAACTATATGTCGAACATCATCTCATTTGCATAATTTACGAAAAGCCAATGAGGCAGCACGCAGAGTGCGGGAGATAGTAATAAGTGTTTGGGCAGAGGCAGGAAGATCACTAATGGTTCGCCTTTGGGGATTTCTCTACACCATGGGGGAGGGAAATGAGAAATATTTTTCAAACAGCAGGGGAAAAGGGTTTAGGACTAGAAACTCACGGGGTGATAAAGATATTAGCACCATGGGGTGCAACGCAGGAAAAATTTAGCGCTAAGGAGAAAACCCGCTGTAATTTCAGCATTAAGGGGGTAATAATCGCGTTTCACCGGCAATATTAAAACAGTAACCCACGAAGAGTCATGAAAAATAAATTTAATAAATAACCAAGACCTGCAACTGCGCTACTCTGTCATCAGGTAGCAGGGTAATGAAGACCCGGGGTGTGAGTGCTCCACTGCTTGAGTCGTCGGAAACACTTATCGCAAACTCAGCGTGAGAGTAAACAAAGAGTGTACATAGAGAGGAACATTCCGGAGAGAGTACCACTTCTACTGTGGAACTCAAGCCACGCAAAGGAGAGAAAGAACCTATCCCAAAAGACTGCTTACTTATCATCGCGTTCTTGTAGAGTTTCAGTGTTGAATACTTCATGCTCGGCACAAAGTGTTTTTGGACAGAAGAGTACAAGTTATTAAATATGTCCCAATGCAATTCTGCATCAGTCTCAGTGACACAAAACAAGGCAGTCTTTTTGCTTATTTCCCTCTGATGCGACTAGACATAAAACACGTGAATTTGTAACTGTTCACAGTTTTTTTCTAAAGCATGCTTTTTGACTGGGTTTTTAAGATTATGTTTGTAAATTCATAACCTACGTTTGCACATTCATACTTAACAGAATGTGTAATCACAAACAACTGACTCATGTACAGTATCAAGAAGTGCAAAATATTAATAACAGGCTGCTCAGTAATGCTGAAATCCTGGTAGCCCAAGTGCCAAGACGATGTCTTCATGAATTTGCATAATATTTTATTCATTTGTACATACAGCAAAACAGCTATGGTAGTCACTCAGCATTTTGTTGTGGAAGTGCGAGACATGTTATCTGAATAGCATTTATCTCAGTTGCTTTAATAACAAGAAACACCCTCCTGGGGTGAACTGTGCCAAGCAAGTGTCATGTATACTTTCGCAACTGCTTGCGCTGTCCTTACTAATTCCATTTTATGCCTAACATAAGGAGTAAGTCCACCCCAAATGCATCAAAGCACACTACTACTTCGCAGTGTAATGGAAGAGGTGGAATTGAAGCATAGCTGCACGCTTGCCTTCAATGCTGAGTGCTGTAATACTTCCAGTATTGTATAGTTTAGTTTATGTAGTATAGTTATAGTATAGTTTGCACATGCCCGTCTTCTGTCAATAACATTTTTAGGAAATCACTCATTCGATCAGTCAAATTTAGTACAGTGCCCTTCTCAAAGAAATAGTTGGAGGATACTGTACAAAGCAAACACAAAGAGGTTGTTTTGTGATATTTATGCATTTAATGTCATTGTACTCACACCTTCAACTGAGCCGTTCAAAACAGAAAACAACTTTTCCAATAAGAAATTAAAACACTCTCTACATAAAGAGATAAAGGAGAACTTACAGAGAATTTATAATGTGAACTGTAGGTCTTCCATATGTGCAAGATGTCTGGCTTAGACCTATCCTGGGGTGGACAGAGTTACAACCCAAATGAGACCATCTGTGTAGTGATACTATATACTATATTTAAAGGCCCACACTATATATAACAGCGTAATTTGTGTTGTCTTAACACACCCATTTGGTGCTCTCCACCCTTAATGTGAACATTTAACTAACGCACTCTGAACGAAAAATAACCATATGTTTAATATACGTTGTTTTTGACAAAATGAATAACATTAATAACAACTCAGTGGCTAAAAATCTGTCTCATGCTCTAATTGTAAAGCATAAAGCATTGCTCCCACAGTATACATGCAAAATAACATTTTTGTTAGGTGTATTGTTAGGTCAAATATATAGTGAATTCATAAATGGAATTGCACGCTGATGTTGTGAAATACATCATGATACTAATACTATTAGTCATTTGATTAGATTCCAACAGACGTCTGCACCTTTACACATAGCAGCGAATTACATCAAGTGCACACATCTATTCAAAATTGAATGAACTGAATTTTTTAAAGGGATGGGTATCAGGATGAAGGCTTTCTGAACATTGATATGAGCTTCGTTAACTTTCCGTGAAGAACTGATAAACATAGCCGCAGAGTCAGTAAGACAGTGCATTGTGATAATGACATCTGGGAGAGGGATACAGTAGCAAAGCTGCTAAGCTCCTCCGTTGCACCAAGAAGATTAGCGAGGAGATGGGCCTGAACGACAGGGAAGGTAGAATTACCAGCCGGGCTTGGACTTGGCACATGTGGGCCCGCTGGAAGCCAGGCGTTCACTTTACACCGAGGACCGGTCGTCCTTCATTCAGGAACAAACTACAGCAACCCCCCTCCCCAACCCACCAAGGGCATTTGAATGTCTAACGCCCTCATGAATACATTTTGACTTCTGGCTGCGGCCTTCCTTTAGACATTCAACGTCTTACATTTTTTTGATTTTCTTCATCATTTATCCTGTTATTATTTGCTGAGCCTTTGTTTGCCTTATGGTCATAAGATTTCCTCCCTGCTCTGTGACACCATGAAGGTGTTTGCAGCCTACAGTAGGAAATGAGCTCTGGCAGTGGTTCTCTGAACATGGGGGCTGGGTGTGAGTAGGGATATGTATGTGAGAGTATGGGGGGTGGGTTATCTGCTTTCCTCCTACTGACTGTTTTGTTCCCTTGGTTGGTAGTATATTTACCAGTCCTATCCACAGTCAGGCCTTCCTTCTTTCTCTTTTTTTCTTTTGCCTAAAAGCCTTTTCAGTTCTTCAGTGTTTGGCAATCTGAGGTTCCGTTCACGGTAAGAATGAAAGTATGCCTTTTTTATATACATATACGGTATGCACACGCATGCACACACACACATTTAGTGGCAATGACAGTCCAGTGTCAGTTGCTGAAGCCACCAGGGCATTTAGACATTCTTGTTCTGTCATCGGAAAGCTCTGGCTGGAGTGCAGAGTGTCGTGCGAGGACGCTTTGCCGGTGACCCTGCGTTCGCACTCCGGTCCCCGGTGGTGCTGGCAGGGGAAACTGGGGTGCTGAGAGTGACAGTGGTGTCTCCAGAGAGGGGACGGCCCCTCTCCTCTTGACGGTGAATATGATGGAGGACATTTTGAGTGTGTTCGAAGTTGAAGGGACTTCGCATCATTGGTGGTGTTGTTTGTCACCATGGCGGTTTAAGCTGTTGGTGTTCATGGATGATTTCGCTTGCTGGGACAAGACAAGCCATTTAGAGTGATGATATCTCACTTGGACTGAATTCCTCTACCCATAATGAGCTCGAATTTGGCTAGAACAGAAAGTGAATGAGGCTGTCATTTTTTAATCACATAACACTCACTGACAACAACGTTGTGTGGATTTGCTCTTTACATATGAGCTGCGTCTCTGAAGCAAACACACCTCAGCTATATTAATAACCCCAAAATAGTGCTCTGCGTAGTTCCGTGTGGTCGTATTGCTTAATGAGAGTGAGATGTTGACACTCTGGCGAGGGCAACAACAGTGAAGGCAATGTAGAACACAGCAGGTGAGCCTGGGTAACAGTGGAAGAAAAAACCTCCAAAAGAATGTTATTTAGATGTCTCCTCTGCTTGGACAGGTGCCGTTTCCCACATCACCCCACGGGAGACGGCTTTGTAGCTCTTCATATGCTTCAGTGCAACTGGGAAAGAAAACAAAAAATGTTTTTGTTTTCTGAATGCACCTAAAATGTAAAAGACTCTGGGCAATTCTTCAGTCAATACTGTATTCAGAACATTTTCTTCAGCATTACTGGTATATGAATATTTTTATACTCATATGCATTACATATGCATATGCTGTAATTTCCACGGTCAAGCTGATTTTTATGTATGTGAGGGTGATTTAATTTAATAATTAATATTTTAAGCAATCTTAACACATGTATCACCCATGTGGAAATGAAAAATATTATATTTGAGAAATATGTTGTGCAGCCCAAAAATTTATTATTATTACATGTCTATCTTGCAATGACAATAATGTGCATGTTTTAAATATATTTATTGAGCTAAAATATAATATAAAGTATATTTTCAATATATTATTGTTGTGAGAGTATATTCTGAGCATCACCATGGTTTATGTCAAGTCACTTAAGCTACTTTGCTCAAAGATCAATTACACAGATAATGAATGGTGACAGTGCACAGTGACAGTGGCCTATTATCTATTGAGCGTGAGATGGGAGATGCCTTACAATGTCATGGATGGCATATGCGCCATACACCAAACACCTTACACCATAAAATGACATGTATTTCTACTGGTTTTCCTCAGTACCATAGCATCAGAGCAACAGGGAGACCCCTGCCCTGCTTCTCAGAGAATGCAAAAGCGTATCTTTCATTTGTTAACATTAGCATATCAGGGTCTGGTGGCCCTTTTTCAGACACACAACATAGTATCACACAACATAACATTATAAATGCCTAATAAATATTCTGTACTGAGAATTTCCTTAAATGGAAATATGAGAAAGATGAGATACTACAAAACAAGCCTGCATTTCAATCTCCACCCAGGCCAGCTTGCAGAATTGAAAGTGTAGCGAGAGCTACAATAGCTATGAAAGACAGCTATTGAAGCAGACCTCCAAAAAAGGAGAGAAAAAAGGCAGGAGGATGAAAAGAAATTGGGAGACTCAAAAGTCAGACAGCTAAAGAGGAAGAATTCACTTCCAGCATGTGTGCTACAGAACTAGTATTATTCAAGACCAACATAGCTGTATTCGTTTGATTAAGAGTTCAGAAAGAGTTAGCTATGTATTATTAGGTAGAGTTTTTCTTGGAAATGTCCATTTTTTAAAATCCATTAATGCCATGCTATAAAAAGTTTCACATTTTATTTTTATTTGATTTGATAAATTTTTCCACAAAGAAATCATCAAAGACTTGAATGTTGTTCTTTTGGATAAATACAGAATTATAAACCCTATACATTATGCATCTGAATATGTTTGGCATTGCACTGAATTTAGCAATACAATAACTCTAGCACTAATGTTCTATTAAATAAATGGTTGTCATATCCCAGTACTCCATGTGAATGTGATAGTCCATGGGTTAATATTTGAAATAGTCTTATCTTGTCCATTCAGAATAATTCAGTGAAAGATGAGAGGAAGAGCTCATTTTTGATGAGTTCTGGGCTTGAGCATGTCCCTTGTCTAACCCATATATTGTCATTCCAGCACCCAGTAGACCTGACTGCTTTTGTTCAATAAAAAATAACAAATTACAAAAAGACGTCCTAAACCTAAATTTAGCCTGTTCTGGTATTTAAAGGATCTACTACACATCTGAATAAGGCCAATGTTGACCTTACCCTTACATGGAAATAAGGTAAAAAGGTTAATCTGTTATAGGGAGGAGGAACAATGCATTATTTTCCAAAGGTTTAAACAGGGTTGTAGACCTTGGAAATAAGGAGGCTGTTGCCAAGCAAAACTAAAGCAAACTTGAGGAGGGTTACAATAGAATGATTTCAAAACAAAAAGAATGCAAGACTCCTCAGAGTAAACAGTAGCCAGACATCCTGGCATCTGTTTCTGTTAATTTACTGCTTGCTGCTTTCAAACCGACTCCCCCCGTCTTTCTCTCTGGTCATGAAACAAACGCCCTGAACTTGAATTATTCACCAAATTCACAGAGTATTTGTATTAAGGTCTGTAAAGGCACCATATGCTATTTGTCCATTGCTTCTTCATTAATAAATATGTCAATCTCCCTTTTTTTTGCTAGTGTGCTGTAATCACGCTCGGTCATTGACTTTTGAAAAATAAAACGTGAACATGAATACGTGTGTGTAGGGAGGAAGTGGTCCGGGAGAGTTTTATTTGGTTCTCATTGCTAGTGCGGGCTCAGCATCAGATAAAGAGCAGGTGTGTCTTGCAGATTGCAGTGTGTTTAGTCTGAGAGAGAGCCAAACATCGTCCATTAGCCCACAGCACAATGAGACAGGAAAAGAATCACCATTTCTGATAAAAAACCATGAAGAGTCTTCTTTTGCTATTGTACCGTTAACACTAATGGATACAGTATTGTAGCAGTTGGGGACCACGTAAGTCTGGGTGCGAAATATTTTATTCAAAGTACTATATATTTACATGCAGACTGATACGGAGTGAAACACCAAGGAACTGGAACACTGAAGCTGAGCTGAATGAGGCAACATAGAGCTTGAAAGTGAAAAATCCTGCTGAAAGAAATTTGCACCTGCATACTGACACTTTTGATTCAGTTATGAGTATAATAAGACTGTGATGCATATGTGACGTGGACCAGATTTGCAGAACATATAGATCAACACATCAGCTGATGGCAAATGACAATTGACAAACCTGGTTCAATTCAGGGCACACGTGGTTCATTACTCAGATCAGCTTTCCTGCCGGCAAAAGTCTTGCATTTTGCACTCTGTGTGGTTTAACTTTCTCGCTGAATACCAGGCATTGGGTGAAGATGCTGAAGTCATCTCTCAGCCCACTGTGAGTGTATTTAAAACAGAAGGTGAGATGAGGTGAACGACATAGTCATAAGATAGCAAAGAATAGCAAGTTGTACATATTTTGCCCAGGTCTGTCCCTTGCCAAATCCTGAAAAATATAAATAAAAATGATAAAAAAAACAACAAGTGGGGTTTTGTTGCTGAAATGGGATTTTCCAGGGTTGTGCCCTCTGATGACTACATAGTGTATTCATGTGATTTCATTTCGTTTGCAGTGTTTGGTCCACGGATGACTGCATAGTACTTTCATGGTCACGGGAAAGGAGTGCTGTGATTCTCCATGCCCTACAGGCAAAGCCAACGATAACAGGAACATCAACCGAAAAGATCTTCTGCAGCATCGACTCAAGCCCTTGGAATGCAGGGAAAATCAACACCTTACAGACTACAGACTGGCTGCAGAAAAAGGCAATGCACATTTTGGTCATGGGCTGTGCGTCATTAGAGACATTTTTAATGGTGGAGTGGCATAGTGGTTTAAGGACCTGAACTTTGAGCCTGAAGGTTGCAGATTTGAACACCTATTGGGGAGTGCCTTGAGCAAGGTACTGATATGAATTCATTTAGTAAATGTCCAGGTTTTCAAATATATACATGAAATGCATGGTTGGTAAAAGCTGGTCAAGGGCAAATACTAGAATGTGAGAGGAGTTTCTTTTGGACCCAGCTGAACTTGGATGTGGAAGTCAGACTTTTGGAGCCACATGATGCAATTTATTGATCCATTCTGACAGGAAAAGCATGTTTCCGTTTTGCATCAAGGCTTCAAAATTTATCCTTACTCCATGAAATGTAATCAGGATGAAGCTGTGTAACTTGAAAAAGGGTAAAGATCTCATTTATTCTGATAAAATCAATGTGTTTTACCACTGTGACTCATGTTCCAATCGGCTTATTTCCGTAAGATCCATATTTTTAAAAATAAAAGAAAAACATTTTGCCCTAAAGAAAGACAATAAACAGCACTGACAATGGACAGCTCATGCATTTATTATGTATTATTAAGACTGAGAAACTTAAGTGAACTGCTGCTAAATTGATAAGACAGCTCCCCAATACACTGCAAAGGAAGGATATACTTGCTATATACAAATATCATCCTCATGTTGCAGTTCACATTATTTAATTTAATACATCAAATGATTCTATGAAGTATCAATTGCCAAACAGTAATTAAACATGATTATTTTTCTATATTAACTAACGGTTTCAGGAACATTAAAAAGGATTAGAAAGTTGACCTCAGGTCTAAGGAACATAATACGGAACAAAGGGCCATCCTACTTTACTAGAAAGAACAGTCAGCACTTCCACACAGACACTGCTGCTAGGTGACTGTTCCACTTTTTGTTTTTTAATGCCACAATGGAGTTTTGTAGGAGTTATTTAGTCTTGGGGGGTTGGGGGTGTCAAAGAGCAGGCAGACAGCTTCCTGCCCCTCGTATCAGGCACTAAATCAATGAATCACCCAGCCCAAAGTGGGAATAGTGGGAAATAAGAGTCTGAAAATGGAAACAAATGGAAGTTTCATAAGAGTCCTATTAGAAGGGAAACATGAGGCCTCAAGCAGACTTTGTGTTTCATTCTCTCAACGTAAACAAACTTTTCAAAATCCCACAAGAGAATGTCTAAAACATAAAAATCACAACACACATAACGTACCATCAGATGCTTTTTTGTGTAGTATTTACTAGTTATGCGGGATTCATCACTTGCATCTGGCTCATGACCACTGAGAAGGACCAATGGGCATACAAGTAATTTACAACTTTGTTTCATAAAGGAATTATGTATTGGCCTTGTCTGTCATGTAATGGAGCCATTACCCTTTCAGTGGCACTGTGTTTTGATTGCCCATCTTGAACCTGTGGGGATCAGAGGTTCAGTCTACAGATTCCATGCCCAAAAAGACCACTGGAATAGGTAGACTGGTGGGAAACAGCCCTATGACTTATATTGAGACTCACAAGAAGTTTAATGGCCATTCAAACCCACTAGGGTCATCATTGTGTCTAGTCTAGAGTGTTTTGAGCACTTTAACTGCCTTTTTCTACCACAAATCCTAGTGAGCTATTCTATACATTTCTCACTCTCTGAAAGGAAATCAAACAAACAAACAAAAACAAGTATCAGTATGAACTTACCTGTAACTAATTTATGTTTTGTTGACAGCACTAATCTTAGAATTGTTTCTAGAGTCCACCTTATTTATCCCTTTTAAAATTTTTAAAAACATCAATCAAATGTCCTCTAACTCTCCTCCTTTCTTGACTAAACAGATTAAGAGTCTTGAGGAGGCTTCTAGCAGCCCATCAGAGCATAGATCCTACCACTATTCCACCCAACCTCACTCTGGTTCAGACAGCTGTCCATGAACTTCTCTCTCAATGACCCAGATTAAAAACCCACCAATGGGCACTAACTGAGTGTGAGAGTGCACTGAGAGTCATAGCTTTACTGGGTAGGCAAGGCTGCATTCAAATGATAATTCAGAGGAAAGACACCCAAGCAGTTGAAAACGAGTGACCAATTCATCACCAGGCACCGATCACCATCTGAATTCCTACGTCAACACAATGTGGATCAATTATAATTTACAAGAATTGATATTTCCTGCTCAAATTATGTACTTCAGATTATGTAATACAAATTCAAATTCCTGCTCAAATTATGTATTTAGTTTTCATTTCCTACAATATACATACAATTTTAGATACATACAACAGCATCTATACTCACCCTCATGACTTGGACTTTTAATGCAATATATAATGCAATAATTATGACACACCTTAGTGTACATGTGTCAACTGAAAAAGCAGTTCTAAAAAGCAAAGTCTAACTCATTGAAAGTGATATGACTGATGGTATCCATGATTTTTCTGCTTATTACATATTATATATCATTAAGTTGAATAGTTAAATTTTATTTCCTAGACCAAACACTAATGCTCTTGCACTGTGTGTGTAGCAGTGGAGAAGCAAGATTTGCTTCTAGGTATAAACTGGAGGCAACAGCATGTAAATGCAACAGCAGATGTCTGTTATTTTGGTGATAGTAGTCTTATGAGATTTTGGCAATGTGTAGCTGTCACTGGAAAACATGTTTTTTTTTCAGAATGCTAACCCTGTGATAACCCATCAATTTGTATTTCTATTTTGCATGTTTGATGGTGTATTTTGACTGTTTGAAATGTTATAATTATTACTGAACCTCCTGAACTGTAATCTCTTTGACGGTTGCATCTTGTCTTTTGCAGTTCCATTCAGAAATTAAAGTAAATATAGAAGAGTTCATTTTCAAAAATTATTTACCAAAGATGTAAAAAAGAGAGGATGAGACATTTCAGAACATTAGCTGCTTCATATTACACAAGAAGGGTCATTCAGAGTGTTCACAATTATTTGGTCCACAATTAAAAAAAGTTTCAGGTGCAAAGATATGAATATGAGAATAAGGAAGATCAGATTTAATTAGGAAGAAGGAGTCCTTCAGATGGGTGAATGTGTCTGCAAGCCCTGGCATAATGTCAGGCAAAATGTGAAGCCTCATGGATTTAATATAGACGAGTGACTATTTACCGTCAGCTCTGGAAGTGAAAGGCTTTTAGAACATCTAAATGTGTTCAACAAAGACAAATATTACTTGAGTCGGACGCCTGGCTGGATCAAAAGCCTTAAGGCACTGGCCCACCAGGACCAAGGGTGGAGTGGGCCTCGAAGAGAAAATGTGTGAATTCTGCAATAATGTCACAGAGGCACCAGATGGCGCTGCGTAAGCCATTCAATCACCAGTGTGCCTCTTGGCAATTTCCAGGCATCATTAGATCAACTCAAACATATTGCATTGGTGGAGAACAGAGGCCTTTTAATCAATACTGTGCAGATTTTTCAGATCTTTACAATATCTTTACAATATCCAGGCATCCAGATCAGTGCTAGACAAAAACACGACCAAAAGCAACACCCTTAATTATCATGAGATCACTCATGCCACTAAATGTGGATTTGTTTTTCGACTCCAACCTCACATTCCTGTTCTATTATCCTGGAAATACTGCAACAGTAAATAGATTTTAAAGTAAAAACAGGACATTTAAAGGCAGAGAATGAAAGCTGTTAGCACACTAGCAGAGCTTAAGCAGTGTTGTTTTGCCACATCTGAGCATACTCCAAGGTAAACAGGCTAGACGTATCTGACATCACCTAGGAAAGGCCCAGGGAAACAGAGCGAGGGTGGTTTTGAGAAAACACACGGGGTGGTTCTGAACTGGATCCCGATATGGCTCGAACTCGCAACTGGGAGAGTTTACAGCCTGACTGCTGTTTGTTAGCTTGAGCACTTCATTATAAACAGGGGATTGGGAAGATGGGCCCGCTGCAGTCAAAATAAGCATTCTCGCGCTATCATTTGGAAAGCCTTGCTTTTTGTGCGGTCTGTTTATTCAATGATTGTCTGTTAAAGGAGGCTGAGAGCGGAGAGGACGAAAGGGAGCGCACAAAGGCAGCTCACCGAGGGCTTTTTGGAAGATTGATAAATACGGTGGAATCTCAATTAGGCTTTGCAAGGAATGCAGATATTAAAAATTTGGTCAAGAATCTAATTAGCCAGAGGTAATTAAACAGTTGCATGTGGGGGCCATTAATCTTTTTCTGTGGACCTTTGATGTTTTGCACACTGTCTTGCAGTCATTAATAAAATTCACGACGCTTTCCTTTGCGCTGCGTTATCTTCACAATTTTTTTTTCCTTCCCCACAGAGCAAGTGTCAACAGCATCACAAGGGCTCTCTTGTAGTCGAGTTACGCTTTGGCCACGTTGCGTTTACAGTTGCGACTTCATCCCTTTTGTAGCTCTCATTTGTGAGAGTGCATTCCGCTGTTGAGCGCCTCGTGCGTGCTTGGCTCACTCCGTGCTTGGCTCATCCAGAGGGAACAGAGCAGCGAACCCACTGCCGCCCTGCATTATTCCATTTTGCAATCGGCCTTAAATCATAATCTACATCAACAAGTCACTCATGCTACAAATGGGAAGAAAACGGGGAGAAAAAGTGGTGGTAAAATATTCAGCTTGAACTGAAATAAACTGAACTGACACTGAAATAAAGTTAACTAAAATCCCATTTTGATCCTATTTATTATTATAGTAAGCAGGAACAACAAAAGTAATAACAATAACAATAATATTAATACTACAAAGACAAATTAAAATGAGAAGAAGAAGAAAAACAACAGGAAAAAAAAATAATGGACATCGACACACTGCAGGTATTTTTCCCTTGGTGGAGGAAAGGCTCTTTCACAAGTAGACAGGGAAAGGGGGCTTCACCGTTGACTTCCACATCACACATATATTTGTCAGAGTCTAACAGTTCACATAGGGCAGTGCTGATGGAGTGGGACACTCACCTGACTGCACCTGCAGAAAAAGATACCAGTTTTCGCTACATTTCTTATTTTTGCTTAATGCATACTATCTCAGGGAGGTGGCTTGGTTTTCATTCATTTTTTGGTGATGGAGCATTATTATCAAATTAGAAAACTAATATTCATACCCTATGTATTTCACACTCATTTTGAAAATGAAACACAATTTAACAACGTATTTAATTGAATGTAATATTTTAGACTGAAATATTCTAAAATATTTCAAAATAAAATATAATTAAACTAAATAAAATATACTTTGAAAGTTAAGACACTATGAGACCTAAAGACAGACTTGATGTGAAATCTCTGAAAGAGAAGCAGACCGTGGTGACTATCAGAATGGATGTGATGGAGGAAGAGAAACATGCAGATCTGGGTAATTTCCTTATCACTATTAATTTTAATATAGCACAATTACTTTGGTGTCATGGAGCATTCATGCATATCTTGTGGTATGCACACATGCTGAATTCATCCAGACAGTTTCACGATAAAGAAAATGGCAATGCTGGAATCACAAATTCCTTTGTTGCCTCTGTGTGTACCTTTACAAAAGCTGACTCCTTTTATTATTTCATAAACAAAGGTACGAATATAAATAAAGTGTTAATCTACATATGTAAGCAATAGTATCTTCTCTATTTTTGTGTCTTACTTTATGTATCATCACAATGCATGTTCTGTATTTTATGTATCTTAATAATACTTAAAAATAATACTTTATAATCTTAAAAATTTCAAGAAGATACAAACAATCTGAAGTAAGGAGTATACATGGATACATGCAAGGTGTACAGGCAAAAAAGGCAAATATTTGGATAATATAGTTAAATAGATTATGCTCTACTAATTACATTTCAAATGCTGTATATAGATAACAATGAAATTATAAAATTAAAGAGAAAAACAACACTAATTCTATGCCTCATAAAAAAGCAAGTGAGTGAGAAAAAATGAAAGGGGTTCTAAAATCCATCCAAGCTTTTGTTATTACTATTTAAAGCCCTTTAACTTTCTTTCAAAATGGTAGAAAGGACTTCCTGGAGTTCTATTTTTAACCCGTGCTCTAGGGAACCCTTTTCGAGAAGGCACCGTACAGGAAGCCCCCCTCCCTGCCAAAAAAGCAAGAAATCTCAGATATTTAAATCGCTAAAAAAAAAGAGGCCAAACATGCCACCTCACAGTTCCCAGTCAACTATGGGGTCATGCACGGAGCAGCTGGGCATGGGAGAATTGCTTCAGTTCTGGAACCATTATATCATTTCCTGCACTGTTTCCTGTCAGCTTCGGCTGCCAAAAAATGCTTTTAATGGGCAATTTCCAGGGGGCAAAGGGAGAAACCAAGAGGGAGAGGTAGTTGAGTGCTAAAATGTGCTCTCAGCAACAAAAAAAATGCAGTTATGGGAACTGGACTAAAGAGGGCAGGATTAACATTGGATTGGACGGGCTGGTGATGGCAAAAAAGAAGGCAATACATATTCCCCATACTAAAGTGTAGCATGTATTTTCATTTAGTTCTTTCCATAACAGACAGGATATATTGTCAGAGCACAAGCAATCATGTATAAGATGTTGCAGAACAGAATATAAAGAGCATGCCTTTGTTGACCCTGACAAATTCAGATCACAGCATGTTGTGGGGGGCTGGTTAAGCAGCTGGGCTTGTAACCCAGGAGGTTGCAGGTTCAAGTCGTGGGTGGAACACCACTGCTGTACCTGTGGGCATGTTACTGAACCTGAATTGCTTCAGTGAAACATCCAGCTATGTAAAAGGATGTTGCTGTATGTATGTACGTTTCTGTGCAAAAGGGCATCTGTTAAGTTAAGAAATATGAGAGGGTAACCTTTCAACTCCTGCTGCAAAGTTTATCAATTGCTCTCTCACTTGAGTTTCTCCCTACCTCTGTGTAGTCTGCTCCTTTCCGTTTCACCGAAGAAGCACAGTGTTTCTAAATATACCCTGAGAAATTGAGGGAATCCCAAAGGCATATTTTATCTGTGCAAAGGATATTTGGTTACCTGATAAACGCAGATTATAGCCAAGAGCGCTGCAGATAAAATTATTCTGAGAGAGAATACAAAGGCAGAGGTGCTTATGTTAATCCCCTTTTTAAAAAGGCGGCAAAGAAGATAAGCTCATGCCTCAAGGTAGTGCTCCGTTTTGTCTGGATTTTTGCTGCAGTCAGAGAACAAACACTCTTTTACCAAATCCAGTCCAAGTATCTGTCAGAACGTTTACATTATTCACACCTACCCCTGTACATGGTGAAAGCATTCCCCTCATGAACCATGTTGCTCCTATTAATGGGGAAACAAACAAGTAAACAAACAAACAAATGTACTGTTAGAGAACTCGCTTGTCCATGTCACTGTTTTTGGCTACAGCTGGAGGGAGCAGTCCTAGAAATGGTTGTGTCCTCCCTCACTCACACACTTACTCACTGTTTGAATGGCTCCCTTCACAGTGAACTGTAATTAAGAGGTTTTACCACTAGAGGGCAAACAAAATCATTCATGCCTGTTTAGGTCCATTTTTTAAATACCATAATCTACCACACTAATTATTTCAATGTTTATGCATAATAATACTAGAAACTGAAAATAAAAGTAAATTTGCCATATCTGTGCTATCAGCTGCACTGTGTCCTGTGTTTTTCTGAGGGTTCATAACTGAGGCTTGCTTTCAAATTAACATATATCTTTGCCACCCACACATGTTGTGATTGGGAGTTTTTGAGGTGAAATTCACCTCTGAGGATGTCTTCCTTAAGGATTGTCTGTTACTTAATTAAAATCACGTTAACACTAGTGATTCAAGCCATGAGGACTGTGGCACAATATGCGGATCAGATATTAATCAAACCCTGCCCCTCCACCACCCCTCTCAAATGGGGTGAGCCTCACGGTGGCTTCAGTAGCTCCCCAAAATGTGGCCCCTGTATGTGTAGCAAGAAAGATCAGTGGTCTGGTGCTGGTTTCTTCTGAGTGCCTGGCTCCAGCTATCACATACTGTACTCACAATATTGCTTTCATATTGCTGTAGCAACACGAGAACATTCTTGTTGCATTATGGCAACATCATGAGAATGTTATGTGTTTGTTGTGAATATGTGCTCTAGAATGGAACTGCAAACAATGATTTGTGGCAGGGAATCGATTATTTGTGCACAGTGAGCTTGAAGCATTAGACCTTTTGAACAGTCGCTTGAATATTGATGCACTATGCAAACAAAGGTGAGTTAAGCTGAGTGTCTCCAGGAAAATTTGTGATTTGTTATGTTGCTATTCATCTGCTTGAAAGAGTGGATTTATCCTGGGATTCAAACATAATGCAGAGCGAAACCATAAATTAAATATACTCCACTTTGAATTATGCAAAAAAGAAAGCCCTGAATGAAATATCAACATATCACCTACACAGGATCATAATATAATAATTTAATATAATATATTTCAGTGGAATCTATTGCAGTTCCCACACACATTTTCCACAGGGAGCAGGATTACTGCTTGTCTTATTGCTTTTTCTATTGTTGCCTGCATGGTTATGCATGGCCTACGATGAATCCAGTATGCCAGCAGGACCAGTAAGCTGGTTTGTTGATTCTGGTCCCCTGCATTTTCCATGACTCTTTCTTGCCCTGACATGTTGAATTGAAAAATATGTTTAATTTCAGTGTAGAATGAATATCACTTTCAATAATTCCAAATCTCATCTCAACACATTGTTGGTTACACGGCTGTTGTTTATAATGATACGAAGCCATTCTTACCTTGCTGTGATATAATTCTATAGGAATTAGAAGATACCATTCCTCTCTGATTCTATAACTAGGGTTATATTCCTGGCACTGAATTTCATAATTACTACTTTATTTTTTAGGCAGAAGCTGAACATTGCCCCACACCTGCAATGATCATTTGTGTGCATGTGATTTTTGCAATGCATTGGGTAACCACAGTAAAATAAAACTGTTTGATGCAGCAAACATCTCCAGACCCCCTAGAGCAGAGAGGGTCTGTTTCTTTGGGAGTTTACATGGAGATGAGCACGTGGCCTCCCACCCTGTGCCCTAGGGATGGAAGACATTTTCCCCCCATCATCTCTCTGCACTACACTCCCCCCCAAACTTCCATCCCACACCCCCCACCCCCACTAGCCCAGACAGTAGGCACCCGCTACCAGTGTGCCCATTTACTATCAGGCACATGGGCTTTACGTCATTCTAGCCTTGTCACAAATTTGAATTTTCTTAAAAAAAAAAGGCTATAAAAAAAGCTACTATAGATATTAAAGGACACTTGGAGGTTACTAAGTGTGTTGACTGCCCTAGTCATTCAAGGTTGCTTGAGGGAACAGCCCTTGTTTCTACAGGGAACTGTGGAGGTTATGTGCGCAAACAGAATGTGACCTGTGGTCACACTCCACTCAGAACTGTGAAGGTCCCCGTTCTCAGAAAAAGAGGTCCGGTTAGACCCGTCAATGATTCTGGGAAATGGTGTGTCATCATGTGTTCTCTGCCTGTGACCATTTATTTGGCAGATGCCTTTATATCCTGGGTGAATGTAAAATAAAAATAGCAAATGTATCACACACTGGAACTTACTCCACAAGTTAAAATAAGCAACATGGAGTACTTTACCACTTAAAAACATACATTCTTAAATATAAACGAAATTCTAAATTGTCAATATAAATAAATAAGAAAATACAGGTGTGCTTCAGGGCATAATAAAATCAAGAGATTAGCAGATCACATTTAAGCAATGGGTCATAATGCTGTTGGTTCATACACACTCTTATTGTTGTTTTTTTTTTTTTTTTTTTTGGTCAAGCTAAACTTGTTTATCATGTTAGAAAAGAGAAGATTAAACTGCTACTTAAAAGAGGTCTTAACTTTTTAAAAGAGCTGTTAAATTGATAGTGAGGAAGCAATAAAGTGTGAAATTATTTACTTGATAGTGTTTGGAAATTACCACCGACCTAAAATGTTGTTAATGAGTGGTGATGCATTTATTAACTGCTTTCTCCCAGTATAAATAGGCTCTTCAAATAAAATGTGACTGGAGACTTTGAAGCTTCCTGTGCTTCAGTGTTTTATACAGTGCTGAAAATCTGCCTGGCATATGGGAGCTCTGATGGCCTGATCTCTGTCTGAAAATCAGCCGCGAATGCGAGCCGTGAGCAGACTGCTTACCTTGCCCGTTTCAGACAAGTCTATTTTAAAACAGTTGTAAACAATATGTTCATTTGGCGGCAGAAGGAGTACTTTCTAAACATTCGCAGATATTCGTGAACCGGATGTCGGAGCAATATCTGGCGCCTGCTGCACCTGGCAGAGCATTTACTAAGATGAAACTAATTAAAAGCGGTTCCTTTGAAATAAGATTTTAAAAAAATCTAAACTGGTAAAAGGTGTCTCCCTGTCTCGAGCTCTCATCTCAAGTTTGAAGTGCTGTCATTTTGTGGCAGGGAAATTTTCCAAGCCTGAAACGCAGCAGAAATAAACGCAGGACCAGGAATTGTTTGTGTGTTCTATTACATCATGATGAACTTTCAGATTTTAATGATCATAAGGCAACAGAATGCATACAAAGTATAGCAGGGGAAACTCTGTAGGAGGCTGTGCCGTGTCAATGACAGTATGGAAGAAAACATGAAAAGTAACACTTTTATTGACAAGTTGTTAATATATTAATATGTTGTCATATTATCCTTTGGTTTAATGTGTTGGCCCACGGTAAAAATGTCAGACAGGGGCTTTAAATGCTTTACGTTAATATCGGGAAAATTGTTCTAAACTCCAGTACAGTTTTTTAATTATAATCATTCTGAATGGAGTTACATTGATAACTGAAATTCAAAGCAGAAGAGCACCCTTTGAAAAAAATTACATATCAAAGAATGTATGAACCTAATTAATCAATTTGCAGGGGAATCTCCTTCAGTTCAGTTCAGTGCTAAATTTACATACATTTCAATACATCTGCATTCACATATACAGAGTGTATATGCGACCGTGCATACATCTGTATAAATATTTCATCAAAGCAACTTGTTCGGGTGCTTATTAAAGGTAGCTATACCAGTCACTTCCCATTGCATTGCGTGTCAATGAAGCAAAAAAGAGAAAGTATCGCAAACTTGGAAAGCTGCACATTCAGTTCTCCAAACTGTAATTAAATATTTACTGCGTGGTTCCAGCACAAACAAACAGAGCAGCTTTTTTGGTGGGGGCCCGCAGTTGGTATTCCCCAGAAGAGTTTATTTGGTGGCTTTCTAAATCTCCCGGCCGGTTTTGTTATCTCCGTCCACAGCCTATCCCCCCCGTGCCGGGCCTGTTGGCTCTGCTGCCCTCTGATCCTCTGTTCTCCGCTCAACTTCCAGCGCATGAAAGGGGGAAGGGGGACCGAGAGCCCCCATGTGACCTGGATGTACCTTTCACTCGGAAAGTTTCCCGACCTAATTAGCTCCAAAATGAAGTCGGACTGGTGTCATTATTTATTAATTTAAAAAAAAGAAATAATGTTGAAATGGAAATAGAGCAAATTATTTGTGTGGGCTTCATTTGCTTTCTTCTGTTGTCAGGAAAGAGTTGCACAATATGTTTGGCTACCTTTTAACTCTCTCAGTCTTCCTCATTCTGGAAAATGTCACTTTATTCCTCCTGATTATTTTTTTAATTCAGACATCAGACAACACCCTTGAAATCTGGGCACACATCATACTTTGGTTCCTTAGCTGTTCGATAAAAATGTACTCAATTTACACTTATGGACAGCTTGATTCACCAGAGTATCAGACTGACATGCACCATCATCTGCACACAGCTCCCTGAACCATACTTATAATTAATATTATAATATCCCATGAGTTAATATCCCATGCTGTGCATACAATGTATAATGTAAGAAAAAAAAAGATTTTAAACAACCATGTTGGCAAATCACTTTACAAACGTGGGTTCTGGAAGCCTTTGCTGCAAGCCCTGCTCTCTATTCCAGTGCTTCACTCCCCAAATAAATTATAGAAGAGCGTTGCTTGAGAAATTAATTACCTGTGAGCGCAGTCGTAATGCCTCCAGGGCTACCAGCACAAGATTCAAGGGGTTTGCAGGAGCTCCTAAGAGCTGATGATGGTCTACTGGGAGATTCTGAGGATCCCTTAGCTATATCCATGCCAGTATGACTTACTGCACACTTGATTTTACACTGTAAACTATTCCTGCACTGCCATATCCTGAATAGATGGTTTGCATTTCAACTACATAAATACAAGGAGCCAGAGGAAAAAATATTGAAACTGGGCTTTAATAAATACATACTACAATTAAATACTGGTTAGTAAGCACAGGCTCCAGCACTTCTTACAACTGTGTGAGTCATAACTTTCCAAGACAATGTTAGAGCCAAATTCCATGAAAATATTTAAATTAAATACAGGAAAATATGTTGGTTTATGTGTTGTGGTTGTAGTAACTGCAGATGTGAAAGTAAAAGTGAAAAGTCAAATGCATACCGGGGAATATTGCAAGAAGTGTGATTTTTGAATGATTTTCCTGGTGTTGGTTTTTCTGGTGTGTGTGTGTGTGTGTGTGTGTGTGTGTGTGTGTGTGTGTGTGTGTGTGTATGTGTGTATGTGTGAGAGAGAGTGAGAACATGTGGCAAGAGAAGTGCCCTTGACATTGAAAAAGGCACACAATGCTGTTAAACTCTCAGTGGGGAGAATGGGAACCGTTGGCCGTGCTGTTGTTTCAGACAAATGACAACACGGCATTCGAGGTGACCGAGTGGCACTCGCGCACTTCGCCGTTCTGATCCTAATCGTCGCGAGCAATCTAACGATAATGCGCTTTGCAGTGACCATATTCCTGGTTCCCATGAATCTCCCACAGCGTGGAGTTTCTTGGCACGGGGCGAACCTTGGGGTTGATTGAAGGTTGTACAGAGCATCCATGCTGGCTCACGCAGAGATCAGTCGCCTGCCTGTCACAGCTGGCGGCTGCCAGCTCTGACGATGAAGTAAAAGAGAACAGTTGACTTCCCAGGCAGCACTCTGATGTCATTGCTCTGTGAAGTGAAACCACCGCACTGATCTGTTTTGTCGGGGTGGGGGGTGGGGGGTTGTACGGTGATGGAAATCATTTACTCTAATTCCTGAATAGTATTTCAGAATACAGTTTACATATGCAGTACCCATGTTGGTAAATGATAAACCAAAAAATACATAAATAAATGTAAAAAAATGTATATATAAAGTTTCTTAGACGTCCATCATAGAAATATGATAGAAACACTCCAAACTGCTGTATACTGCACCTCAAAAAAGACAACTGGAGTAAAATCAAATTACAAATAACCACTCACTTGTAATGCACATTTTATACAGATACAACTCTAATTTCCTGGAAAGCCTATATGATAATGATTTAACGGATGCCACTGTCTGATTGCATTAAGTGGTTTTTAATAAACATTAAGGAAAACATAATTGGTGAAATAAGATAATATTCAGCTGTGCCTAACAATCTCTCTAATTTATATATCCTTTTTATGGGCAAGTAACAGTGATATGATAAGCAATGATGATTTCACTAGGCTTTGGATCACATCTGAATATATTTGTGTTTGCATTATGTTTAAGTTTTGAAAACATCTGAAACATGTCATACGTTTTGGGTATTTACGCAATTGACCAAAATATATCTGCATTTCATTAGATATCTGCTTCCACTAAGTAACTACATTCCTCGCTATTATTTAAAGCAAGGAAGACATATTCTGCATACACATCTAAATGTATTTCATGTAATATATATACAAACTACAAAATATCCTGGAGACAAAGATCAGTCTCCGTCAAAATAACTTTGTGAGCTGAAACCAGTTTTAATGAAAACTCAGATAGTGATGAATGTAAACTATCAACCTTACTTCTTCATGAAAAATATGAAAGAAATATTAAATAAAATATTAAATATAAACTGCTTTTATTTGGAGTTACTGCATTTTAAATAACAATTTGCAAACACTGTGATAATTTAAAAAGGAGCTATGAGTATGTGTTGGAAAACCCTCACAGGACTTGTAAATTCAAGTGTCAGAATGCACAATGGGTTGTACAGAACTGAGAGCTGCTGATCGTGATGTATACCAACTGAATTTAAACTTCTGACAACTGTTAGCAGGTTTCATTTGCCAGCTTTGTTTTATTTGCAAATTGGCTTTATCTGGTTTTTGCCAATTTGTCCAAATGATATCTCTAATTTTAAGTGTAAATGCTGTGGGGGCCAGATACAGACAGTGCATCCTTACTCTTTAGTGAAGGATTCAGTATGTGGCCAAATCCTAATAAAATTGGTCTGGTTCATTCCTAATTTCAATTACCTTTTCAGGACCACCTGTGCATTGAAAAAAAACTATGAACAGCACTGCACACTTTTGCATCTGTACCAAATTATTTACACAACAATAATACCAACAATATTTCTTTGTGTTTCGACATCTCTGAACACAAGACATCTGTATTGTGGTGGAGGTCCCTACTCAGTCATCTGCTTGTCATATATGCTGGAAAAGAACACATTCTTGTGTTTTTTTTCCAGACATTTCAATGTGCATTCCACCTACAGTGTTTAATCACTGCAGAGGAGGTAATCACTACAGCAAAGTCCTGGCTCAGAGTCTCTGATGGAGAGCATATTGCGAGAGCAAAGCAGCATGTATGATAAAAAAAACTAAAAAAAAATGAGAGGAGAAGATCAACTGAGCAGTAGCTCTCTAGCCTCAGGCATCGTAACAAAGATAGAGGGAGGAATCGTGAGGAGATATGAATAATGGTCGCTTTACATGTGGGCACAGGGCAAACATCAAGGACGGCACATCATCACAGAGTTTAAAAGAGACAGGTCCCATCAGCCCTGTGATCTCAGCTGCCCTGACAGCTGGGGCAGGTAACCCTGAACAAAATCAATTAGGCAGCCAACCTCCCCCCTGGGCCTTATGCCATGCACTCAGCTGAAAAACACTCCTCCGGAATCCCAGAATGCACCAGCAGTGTCCAGCAGGATCGGTTTGGTGACAAAGGGATGCGGGTACAGCCTGTAATGCAACTTATACCACACGCAGACACACACACACACACACACACACACACACACACACACACACACACACACGTATGAGCACGCACTTACAAGCATAGTTTTGTATGTTTGTACATCGAGGCAATGGGAATTTAAAAAAAAATACATTTACCAATGAATGCAACAAAGATGGAATACCTTAGACTCAGTTTTTCTATGGGATACTTTATAAAAAATGTGAAATGTGAAAAAGCATTCATATACAACAGTCTACATCTTTCAGTTCTTTTAAAGATGATTTTCTCAAAGATAACTAGACATATGAGTTTTTGGACCAGGAAAGACTTTGTTGACCATGAATGTCAGGATCAACAAAGGATATAATCATTCTTATCCTGCATGAAGTGGAAGTATGAGCTACCAAAAAGTTTAGTGGCCATAAATTTGGGTTATATATGATTAAGCCTGTAGGTATAGTTTTTGGGATTCACCAGCACTAACAATGGAGTAGAAGTCAAGATCTAACAGTAATGACAACAGTCAGATGCCAGCTTTATTTTGTACAACAATTAGGATGGAACAGTATTTTTTACTTAAAGCCTTTGCCTAATACATTTTTCTTTAGTTTTGTCACAGCAAACTGAACATTCATTTTTGTAGGATATTTACATTTGAAGTTTATGATTGCTGTAATAATCTTTAAATGGCCAAACTAAAATGGGAAGAAATATTTCCAAAGATAACATATAAACCAATGTGACTGAAGGGTGCTCAGAAAGAATGCCACCGCATACAAAACCCCAGTATATACTGGCAGAAAATGATCTTTCTGATCCTACAAAAAAAGAACTGATACTTTTTTTTCTTTTTTTTTCCAATTGACCTGAAAAAATAAACATTATAGGTATTCATTAAATGCAAGCCCGCACCTTACTTCAGTTTTTCATAAACAGACAGAAATACATAATTTGTGTGCAGTTATCAGCAGTGTTTTTTTTCAGAAAACATTTCACAGAATGAAAGCAAATTAAATAATAACAGTGCATACTCTTTACTTATTGTTTTGTTGATGAGGGCATTCTCAAATTAATTTTATATGGAGTTGAACACACACTGCTGTAGATTGCATTGCCATGAGACTATCATTATTGCACGAGCTGATAATACCTGCACATTTTGAACAGATGAATATGTCAGCAGTCACTGAATTAGCATTTTCAAGCTCTGCTGGGGGCTGGGAGACAGCCTGAATGAAGCTGTTTTCTAAAATAATTGCTCTACCTGGCATCTATTTTACCTGCAGAAAAAATGAGCTACTTGATGTTATAAATGATCTGTTAACCTATAATGGGGAATTAAGCAGCTTTAGGAAATGTACTATACTTTGAATTTGACCTATGAAATTCAGATGTCCAGTGTTCTGCTGTAAGTATTATGCAGAAAGCCTCATTTAATAAAGTGGATTATGAAAGATAGAGGCAGAAACATTCTTTAAAATTTCTTATGTGAATGACAATGAATCTCACCATGCTCTGATGGAAATACCATATCATAAGAAAGAAGATGAAAAACAATTTTCAATGCACCATTTTATTTCACAGCCTTCCATTTTCATGTTATTATATCAAAATTCCTTTTGATTCAGATTCTTTGAGGAAGATGATGGGGATACTAGTCTATATTATTGTTAATTAGACATACAAAAAATAATTTTAAACAAACTACTACTTTTAACTGAACTACTTTGCCATTAACTTTATAACATTTTTTCTATCTGACAAATACTTGATGCTTGCAAACCTCCAGCTTTTTATTCCAGGTAATTATTATTCCCATGGTTCTGTTATCAGTTGGTGGTCTTCTTAGATCTTGTTCACTGAATTTTACCACAAGAAATCCTGAAGCACCTTCCATATATGAAAAAACAGCTTCAATCTTCTTTAATTGTTTTATTTTTTCCTGTTAATTTTGTGACAGTGATGTACCTTAGGAAAAAAAATTAATTCTATTAATAATTAATCATTCAGAATCCTCATGGGGTATGACTTTTGAGCCCCATACACTCTGCATAATTTTGATATACACGGCTGAGAAAAGACACATTCCACAGTCAGCTTTAGGCTGGCTTTGTCTTTTTGCTGTACACAAACTGCTGTTTTGATGACGATTGTATGAATCCAACTGTAGAAAACCTGTATGTTTAAGATTGTTACATACTTTCTTTGAAAAAGGTTAAAATCTTTCAGTAAATGCTTATAGCATGAACCTATTTAAAAAGCATCTGAGAAAGTATCAAGAATCATTTTTACATTGCTGCTAATTTATTGATGGTGTTGTCACTCGCTAGTCAGCTGCTGTACTTAGAACAGATAGGCTGATTACCGGCAATTATGCTATAGGGGAGTATTCTTCCGTAGAACATTCAGCGACACAGTTATGAGATAAAACCATTTTTAAGCTACCACCAGAGCAGTGTTCAATATCCTCCTGTCAAATATTGTTGTGAACCACGTAAAATGTGGACGCTAACTGAGTTAGAACATTCAGAACCATGTTTGAATGCTTAAGATGGTTATGAAACACTTGTGTGGACAGGGCTTACACTGGTCTCTGTTACTCTGAGACACTAACACGAACCATTCTTAATTCACCCAGGCGGCTCCAGTTGGCCAGCCAACCTCTGTTGTTAATTAGTTTCCAAAGGCATAAAAAATGGCCTTTCAAACAACTCCCATTACATCAGGCAGCGGTAATGTGACAGAATGTTATTGCAAATGCTGTCCAGTAACCCCATTTTGCCAGGAAAGTGCTGAAAAGGTTAACTGTGCTGCGCTGTGAAGATGCAACAGGAGAAATCATAAAGAAACAAAGGCAAGACCATATTTTTCACATTTGAAGATAAAACCCCGCAACATAACATTGGAGAGCTAACTATGCTGAAACAAATTTCCCTGGTGACACAGGAGCACAGCACATAGTTTAAAGTGTCCCCCCTTTTGGTCATGGCATTCACTTCTCAATGATCCGTGGCTTGGCACAGCAATGTTGTCATTTCCTCCTGGGACCATGTGCTCATCCGTGGTGTTGGCAGCTTCACATTGGGTGAGGCGCTTTTAAGACACTTCCTGAAAACTTTAAATCTTAAGCGTTTGCCGAGCAGGACCTCTCTGATTATCACCCGTTGCCCATGGTGATGAGCACAACAAAGCGCTGGTTGGACAGTCGAGCAAAGGAAAGGAAGACTTGTTGGAGGACTGATTACCAGATGGGGGATGCAATTACACTGAGTACTTAACTAGAATTGTCTGTGTAAATGGAAATGGTATACTAGAATGTATGCTTCCGTTTACAAAGTGCTTCTGCATACTGGATTTTGATTTGTGACAGGTCTCTTGCATCTTGTTTTGTTTAATGACATGGTGGGCATTTTATGGGTATATTTTCAGCCTTGAGTCATTACATCAATATATTTTAGGACCAAGGGTATTGTAATTTTTTTCCCATAATGCTATGTATATGATATATCTATTTTATACATACTTGTTTTGGAGATTTCATGTATTCAGTGAGCAGCTTCTCCCCATATTTGTCTGTTTTCATCTGGGACAATTCCTAAATGCAGGATACAGCTCAATAGGTCTGAGTTATAAAAATGAATGCCTCCATTGTTGTTGAGAATATGGTCCATGTATTGGAGGAACCAACTGGTTTTCAGATGCCAATCTGCATGATTAACTAAGAGGCCAAATCAAATCATGATTATCTTATGAATATAATTTTTGTTTTCTCAAGACTGGAAAGGGTGGCATTGGAAAGACTCATCTAAAGGCTAATCAAATATTTAAGAGCTGTTTGTGGTTTTATCTTTCATATTTTATGCTTCATCACAAAATTTGATGAATACAAGGATATTTTGTTAATCTTTATGAATTATTTCAAGAATGGTAAAAATATACCATTGTGAAGAAGCTCCTCCAACTATGCTCAAGGATAAGGAGCTTATATTTGGCTAAATTAAATTATTATTGTTGGGATGTTTGGTTTACTTTGAAATGTAAGTTCAAAATTACTGTTTGAAATGAGATCATTTTAATTTCATAATTAGCAGCTGAATGTTTCGAATATTTACGTGTGTCTAGCTAATCAGATGTAACTGAATGAGTCATTCATTAGTAATTGAGAAAACCTGTTGTAATTAAGTAGCTGTGCTTAAATGCAAGTGTTGGAATTAGCATGGGAGGCATGCAAATGTGAGGTTGGTTATTGTGCAGGCTGCCTGCTAGTGTTGAAGGCATTACTGTTGGAAAATAATAGCATATTTACATATTCCGTCTCCAATCATGGTATTTGAAAACCTCTTCTGTAATGGCAACAACAGCAAGCCATCACAAAAACAGGATTCTTTAATTATATTCAGATTGAAAAATTGACAAAAAGAATAAAGAACCAATCGTAGCCATTTTATACGTTTAATCAAAAAGAAATGAGGTGATTGGGTGAAAAAATACACAGCATGATGTGTAAGCACTAAGCAGATGTAACAGTCTGGTCACCTAGCCAGTAGAGTGATATTATTTCCTATTGAATTAGATTAAGTAACACGATGGAAGGGGTAGCAGTCAATTATCTGATGGTGACTTTTTTTTAGAATGAAAATAATTGGAATAACTTCCCTTACCGGATAAGCTCACAGGCAGGGCTGTCCCTCCAGCTCCACAGAAATCCTACAGCTTTATACTACCACATGGGTAACATTGTGCACTTTAAAAAATCATAAATAGCAAATGGGTCTGTATTTTATGCAGAAAAAGACAGTGATAATCTGAGAGAGTTTGAGTTACAGTGGCGGTAACAGAGATTCGGCACTGCATATTCTCATTTCACTGTAGCTCTTGAATTTTGTTAATATCTTAAATCCTGTGACCTACTACAGCTTAGAGGGATTTTACAGAATATACATATTTTTCATGTAGAAAATCTATGGTAGTGTTGCAGGGGAAAAAAAAATGTATTCATCGCTTTGATCCATACACTTTCATCACTAAAATGTGACATGGTTCACTGTGAACTATCGTTTCATTTGAATTCCCAAAGGTGTAAAACTCATCACGTGGCAAGATGGGTGGATTGTTTGACAATGATGAGAAGCATTACAAAATACGCAGATTGTTTAAAAAAAAGCAAGCGGCAGACTTATGATACATCTTAAAGGTTGCCCTCCTTCCCTGTTTTCACTACCTCATGCTCTCAGAAGTTTACAGAGGCCTTTCAAAGCGAGGGCTTTGTATACAGCACGGCTCTCGTTCAAAAGGCATTCAATTACTTGCTTTCCAAACCCAGTGTAAATATTTTGTAAGGCAATTGGTTCCAGTAATACAGCAGATGCCTGGAGCGAAGACCTTTTAATTTGATGCAATATGCCTTATTACGAAGAAGAGAATAGAAGCGAAACGGCGCTTTAGCGGCCCGGGCCAAAACCCTCGTGGGATGGCCTTTGTGATTAAATAACTACTGACCCTCAGCATGTGACAAGTACCCCAAGAAAGCAGGAGGGGGGTTTGTTTATCAATTATTTCAACATCAGAACGACAAGACTCGCAGAGTGCAGTGAGAAGGGTTTGTTTTATCTCTCTCTTCAAAGCACTTTCTTTTTTGATTTTGGAGCAAAAAGTAAAGGTTTTCTCGTCAGCATATGCAGAGTGTCGCACCGCCCTCGTAGAGAAGAGAAAGCCTTTTAGGATTCAAGAGCCTGCCCGTTTCTTTCTCTCTCCCTTTTCTCTCGGTCTTTCTTTCTTTTTTGAAAGGCAGGTCCCTTAGGGTCTCTGTGCACATACTAAATAACCCAGTGTTTTGACAAACCAAGGTGGAACCCAATGTAACAAGCTTGCTCTGTTCTGCAGACTTTGAGGGCCTTTCTCACTGACAGACATGGCTTCATGCCCATTTGATGTCCACTTGCCGGCCAGAGATAATGGTGCATCATGGGACAGTTGTCATCTCTTGTCAACGAAACGGCCAGGGGGAGGCTATGCAAATCTACCTTTGTAGCCACTGTTCCCTCTACTTCTTCTCAAGACATTTTTAGGCCCCTGCATCTGTTATAGAACACTGTGACTCAAACCTGGTCCTGGAGACCCACTGTGCATGCTGGGGTTTGTTCCTGCAGAGATCTAAATTAATTAGGTAAGATTAAGTTGTTAGCTGGATACTGATCCATATTTGACATCTGTACATTACATTACACCGCTATAATTTGATTGCCGAAGAACTGGAGATGTTTGTGCTAATATGACGTTGTTCGTGAAACATTTTTGTCAGTGCCTCCCCTTTGAACAAATTCAGCATTGCTTTCCTAATTATGCTTAATTAGTTCTAATATCCTCTCAGTACCATTTAACGATTGATTATTCCTGATAAAGCTGAATTTCTGTTTGTACAACTGACTAAATGGGGCCCGGATGAATAGAAATGACTGACAGAAATCCCTTTATTTGTGCCCTCCTTCTGTTAGAGCAGGACCGAGGACCAGGTTGTATAAGAATTTCAACTTCACGGATCTTGATAATGGCATGTTTGACATGCCACCCTTGACTGGTTCTTTTTTTTAAGCCTCTCTCTGCACGTGTGTATTTGTGTGTGTCTTTCTTTCTTAATTCATGTCTTCTCAATGTCAGACTGAAAAGCACAAAGCGCTTCTGCTTTTGTTTGGGTTGAATTTACCCATAGTCCCTCTCTTTGATGTAATTAAGCTCCAGAGGGTTTATATGGGTGCCAGAGTTAATGTTTCCAAGGGTTGTGTGGAGCTTTCGGAGCACTTCAGATGTCAGACACTCCTTCAAGCTCCACAGCACCTCGTTCCACGATGGCACAGAATAATGCACAAAACAGTCAGCGTGACAAGAACTGAGCCCCTGTCTCATAGACCTGCTTATTCTACAGAGAGGGTCCCATGGGCCTTTTAACAGGATCAAGGTTCAATCACCTGTAGCCAAGGGACTGAGGCCTTGACACACTTGTGAAGTCAGTATGTGTGGAGTGAGCAATCTGTGATGCTACCTCCTAAGTGTTTTCAAGGGACCATTTACAACCAGCTGAAGTTGATGCCAACCACCACACAAATACCATTGACACCATTAGATATGATTTTACCACACAATGCAGGAAATGGCCTTTTGCTACACAGATGCCTCAAGACGAGTGAAACTCAGGGAAAAAGATATTTGTGATCCAGTCTAGCCTGGGAACAGCGATGTTATGTTGAATGTTTCTATTTGAAATTCTAATCAAAATTCATCAAAATGTCTGTAGAAACAAGCATATTTGGTTCTTTGTATGAAAAAGTCACATCATATTCCTGAAACATACAGAAACACCCAATTTATTTCGTACTTTTGTTCAAATCCTTGTCCTTAAATTAGATGCTCATGCAGGTTATCTGTTATTAGCATAAGGAAACGATCCAACAATACCATATCAGGACATCCTGACTTCTGAGTTGCATGTACAGCCAAAATGCTGCCGAAAGGGAAAAAGTAAAATATTTTCTCTGATACAGAGATGTAAACAATTCTGATAGAGGTGGATGTGAGAAAAAATAAATATTTTATTGTATGAACAGTAGAGTGTAAGACCAGAGTGCGCTATCCAACAAATAGCTAGTATGGGGGAGTAAACATTAGAGATGCAAATTGTGTATGTATTTCTGTGGTTGTATGCAACCTTCCTTGGTGTTTGCATGTTTGAGTGTTGGGAGTGTTGTGTTATTCTGAGTGTTACTGATATCAGTTTGCATTGCCAGACCGGTGCTGTCACTGTGCATAAAACAATAGCTGTATTTACTGCCCGCTTGAAAAAGATTTGTCAAATAAATACTTGACCTTTATCCTCCACCACATTAAGCTTTTACAGAGCTCAGCTTTAAATAAATGGTACACATCAGTGTCACAAAGAATGCTGCAGTGACCTGCTAAAAGACCTTAAGTATGACATGTTCACTAAAACCTTGCCACCAGATTCTAGGTCACACCCTCAATCTCTTACATTCATATGACATGTGGAACAAATGCACGTTGTGGATAAGGTACCCCACAACTGAAATGAATCTTTCTCATGGATGTGTATCTTTTATGATGTCATCTTAGAATGTGATTTTTTTTAAGGAGGGAGGGGGGCCGGGGTCTGAAAAGACTCCTCATCCATTGCAAACTAGGATATTCTCAAGCAAAAGAACTCTCTGGTGTTGCAAAAGTCTCATCAAATTTGTCTGGTGAGCTCATACCAGATTAGTCTCAGGGTAGAGTTCAAGAACTGGCCATCTTGCTAAAGCACAATTTCTCCAAGATGTCTCTAACTGACACCTGTCACATATAAATATGGCATCCCCAGTGCAACCCCCCTTGATATGTTTATATTTTTGTACTTCCATCTCAATATGCCAGTTCAATTAGTAAAACCTACTTAGTTTCAGAAAATCTGTATGTCTGTATGTTAGCTGAGTCAACAATGTACTGCAAGCTTTGGAAACTCCGTGGGGACATTCACCACTGCCTCATTCCACACATACACTGTACTTTTGACCACATAGCCTGTACTGAAAACCCCAAACTTCAGTCCACACTTTCAACAACACTGGCTCTATAAAATGAATGCAGGACTTGGAGTTTACTTTTGAACTGGCAGTATTTAGGCTTCACCGGTGGTGAAAATAAACAGGAAAACCCACGAATACTAACAATTAAGTCAGACTCTTGATAATCTTGGCTCCTAATCACAATGGTTCCTTTGTGAAGCCTACAATGTGACATGTAAATATTTGACATGAAGTGCAACACATTTGAACAATTTATGTATAACTTATCAAACATGAAGGTCCAATACCTATCAAGCATGCACCAAGAGCATAATTTGGAACTTACCACTGCAAACACTCATATGTGTGACTTGCTGAAATTCTGCAGACTGATTTCATGCTTAAACTCCAGATTTGCCTGGTATTCTAAAACAAAAAAAACTTCATTGATGATGTCCATATTTTACCAGTCAAATGGTATGCCAATTTATATGTGAACCAAAACTATACATATTATAGAATAACCCTGTCCACCTATGTCACACTCATGTTAATTAGAGTCAAGACATTCACACACCTAATAATGGAGAGAATAGGTTTTATCTGACTGCAGTATGCATAGAAGTAATAAAGGTTTGCATTTCAATGGAAACTAGAGAATGTAATTCCAGGGAATTACGAGTGCATGAAAATGCAAACAGTCTAAGGCCCTGTCCACACGTACACGGGTATTTTTAAAAACGTAGCTTTTTCTATGCGTTTTGGTCTTTCGTCCACACGCAAACGGCGTTTTAGGTCACTGAAAACGAATCTTTTGCAAAACGCCTTCCAGGGTGAAGATTTTCAGAAACTCCGTTTTCAGTGTTCACGTGTAGACAGGGAAAACGGAGTTTTTGGCTTGTGACGTCAGAGTATGCGCCGTAGTAACTTTTTTTTCAGGCTTCTGATTGGCCAACATGGGTATACGGTTAGGGTTATATCGTCGCCTGTTTGTTTGGCATGCTCTCGACAGCGTGTGTTTGCGTTTTTGTGTGGACGGGGATTTTTTTAAGAACGAAGGAGGGAAAATCCCCGTTTTCAAAAATACCCGTGTACGTGTGGACATGGCCTAAGTTTACATAGATAAAAGTATATAGGCCTACATCAAACAGATGTAGGTGGTCAGAACAGCTGCCACAAGATTCTAATTGCTTAATGGCTCTATTGTGATGTCATAAAGGCCAATGTTAAGTTTATGGGGAAAATTGTGATAGTTTTTAATTAATAGTTTAAAAAGTATAAATGTTTCAAAAATAAAAAATACATAGCATAAGTGTCCTTTGTAAGACCTACGCAACACAGTTTGAATGAAGTTTCTACGTTGAACGGTTGAAGCTGTATTAAACGCACAAAATTGGTTAGAAGAAGAAAAAGAAGAATAAGAAAAATTCGGATAACAATAGAGTGCATTTTCATGCACTCTAATTAAACACATTATGACCTCAAGGTGATTATTATTTGAATGCTGCACAGAAAGGATGGTTTGCAGATTAGAATCCATATGGCCAAGAGTTGACTGTTATTCAGTTTCAGTCTTTTTCAAAGCTTGAAACAATACAATTTCACTTGCATACAGGACTAAATGATATCAAGCCACCACTTATTTGATTGCTTTGTTCTTATTGCGCATATAAGTATTTAACTGATTTGAAAATGTGTTTGAGATACCTATATAGATTATTGATGAACACTCAGGATGAGTTTCAGTATCTTTTCTCCAAACTGAAATCCAGAGCAAGTGGGCAGTCACTTATGTCATTTGTCAGTTTCCCAGTGTCACAAGGACTCACTGTCACATGGCCAAAGTATTTAATGTGACCTGTGCTGGAAATGGTTGGCATGTATGTTAGAATTAATTCCATGGAAAGTGTATATACATTATGCTGTTCTGGGTCTTGGTTAAAAAATAAAATCTTGAGCTATTTCTTAGATTCCTCCCTGAATCAAACTGCACACTGATGGTAGCACATAAAATAGAGTACATGGAAATGCCAAATCGTCTGTCCTCCTTGAGGGTTTCTTTAAAAAATCAGTCAATCAATTTAGCCATGTTCACTGTTGTTATTAATAATTACTGAGTAAATCAAAGCGTTTCTATTTTGGCTGTACAGAGATGTGAGTTACCAAATGCTTAGTATTTGAAGTTAAGAACTGAAGAAATGTGATTTTTTTAATAGTCAAAATGGACAAATCTAGAGTGATGTAATCAGTCTCTGTTGATAGACAGAGACTGAACAAAATTGTTGTTTGCCAGGCACACAATATCAGTCACATATTGGAATATGGCTGGCAGGGACCATTGCAAGTTCTCTGAAGGACAGGCGAAACACACACAGCTGTTTTGTAGCTTCTAAGCTCTTTGAGTTCATCCTAATCAAATCACACTGTATATACCACTGTCCATTGGCCGGCCAGTTTATTAAACATTTCTGCTCCTCATTTGAAGGATACCTTTTAGCTGTGTTGTTTGTCAGGACATGCTAACATGCTTCCTGGCCTGGAATTCTTAAGGCGTGCTTAAAGTCCCAATAAAGAAGGGTGCATAAGGTGGATTGGGTAGACAGAGGAAATACCGAAAGAACAGCAAAGTTAAATATTAATAAACATGCCAATATAATTAATTCTATATTTGTCTTTAGCATACTGTACAGATTAAATGGAATTTGACCTAAAAATCTATGGCTCAACAATTGACTGTTGCCAGGTTCAATTGCATTCAATTCATCCAATCAGTTAATTAGCAGGAACAGATATTTGGATGAGAAAGAGAATATTTTGATGTTCTCAAGATAACAGGATGTGCATTTATATAAGTATTTATAGTAGGGGGTCAAGGGCTATGAATTTAAAGAAAACAATCTTGTGATTCAACCAGATCTCACATTGTTTTATGTTTGACATTACAGGATCCACAAGGCACCATTAACTTTACAGAAAGGTTGCGGACACACAAAAAACAGCACAAATTCCCACATTCAAGGGGAAGCTAAACATGCTCCCAAAAAGTCCCACATTGGCATTTAAAATATTTCCTTTTGTCTGCAGGGCATCTCTCTCCCTGTCTTAATGTGTGTATGTATAACAAGAAATGTCAACAGGTAATATTGGTTACTACATTGTGGCGGTGTTACATCTGTATGTATATACAGTATACACAAGTGTATATATCATTTTTAAAATGTGAATTTCATTGTAAAGGAAATTTGTTATCAATGGCTTTGTTAACTGAGTTATCCCTGTATGAAGTAACCAATAGTATAAACAAAGGAATTCATGCCTAGTACTTACTGTGTGTGTTGCAAATCTAAAAAATCTATTTAAAGTCAAATTTTTCTTCCTTCAAAGCCTAAGACAAATGTAATTGTTTCTCATTGTATTTCTGTAGCATTACATAATTTTCTTTCTTTACACAAGAGGTCTATCGACACCATTAGTTAAAAAAACCAGGGTCTTAAAACAATCCCTCACTGCATTGCATAAGCCAACATTTACCATATTGTACAATATCAATTATTTATCATCATACAAAACAGACTTTGGTCTTGTTACTTTTAGCCAAAGGCTAAAATCCAGCACTCTATAATCCCATAAAGTAAAACTAAGAACATATTTTCATTAGTCTTTACAAGCAATACCAGAGTTTGATCTGTAACGCTTCAGGCTTATGAACTCAAATATTATGAATTCAGTGATAAAAGGGCTTCAAACTACATAACTTTAGAAATATGGAATTAGATTGCCTAAGTTATACCCCCGAGACCGCTTTGACTTGGCATAAAAGACTAACAACGGCCTTTATTGAAACTTCTTTAAACATCTCCATAGTTCTTCTAGCTATTATTTGTAGAGACTTTGTTTCCCACTTTCAAATATGTGCTGGGATTGGTGCCACTTTGCCCATGTCTGCCTGGGAAAAATGCATATGATGTGATTGCGGCTGGATTTGTCCATCAAATCCACCGGGGATATAACACAAGCGTCTTTTCCTCCTCAGACTGTGAGGCGGTTTTCACTTTGATAGGGAGAGGCAGACGGAGCACAAAGAAATCTGCTGTCATCTATTCCTATATTAAGTATTAGAATTTTCATTGTTAGGAAGACACTTGTGCGGAAAGCATAAGCCTCTTGCCTCATGCATTTTAAAGTACTTAGAGGGCAATGAGAAGATTCTCTTTAGGGTATCCTCAAGAATACTGCAAATGACTGTCTCACACAGGTAGAACAGTAAATGTAAAACAAAACAAAACAAAACAAAAAACTACAGCATGGAAAATGAATATGAGCAAACTATGCTCCAAAGAGGCGCTTCAAGTGCTTATCGCATGCTGACTACCTTATCCCAGGTTCCACAGAGCTTGCAATTCCAGCCCAGCTAATACGTGGCATAGTTTACGAATTTGGCTTCATCACCAATTGGATTAAACGCCATCACACAGGTCTTTGCCACACTGTGTGATAGCCTAACAGCTCAAGAGCAAGATGGCTTTCTTTAAAACCTCGTCTTGCTGTCATTTTGTTTAAAGCATCACAAGGTAAGTCATACCCAGGGAAAATGGTTTGTTGTTGACTTGGGAAAAGGTTGTTTTTTAATCCTGTTCTGTAGTTTGACAATGTGTACTCGTGTTTGACAATTGCTGGCAGGGGAACATTAATTAGAACCAATCAATAATCTTCACCCATAATCAAGAAATTGTTGATTTAACTAAAAAAATACAGGAAATGCAGATGGAAGAAAGGCAGGATTTGTTTTTTCATGGTACAGATTAATTTTTCCACTGAATGCAGGGCATGATGGGTAAACCTCATCCAACACAAAATTCCACTTTTTTCCAATGACCTTATCTAAATCATACATTTAACCTTGTTCAAAACCATGAAATTCTGTGATTACCGTACAGCAAACTAGCTGGCTGGTTAGCAGGTTAGTATAGAACTGTACAGTAGGTAGTCATCTAAAAGAGTCAGAAACATGCTTGCTAGCTTGAAAAAAGTTTGTCATACCACTTTGTTTTATATACACTTTGTATGGATCAGTATCATTTCTTTTATCAATAATTATCACTTATGTAATTATCATTTATCCATTTATTCATCATTTTAATTATTATTTATTTGGCTGCAACTTGAATAAGCTGATTTAAAGAGGGTTGTATCCCTCACTCATGGAATGACTCACTGAGAGAGTGCCTACCACAGTAATCCATTTTACTACAAGAGGTAGTAGAGGGTGAAAAGGCCAACAGGAAGGTTGCCGCCATAATGAACCGTCTCTGTTCAGCTCATGTATTATATGCATACCCAGCGACTAACCTCAGTGCAGGTGTAAGATTAGACTCCTTCAGCCAGAATTAATTCAAACAGCAGAACAGGCTCTGAATGCATTTATCTCACTTTTCTGACAGGTTTTAACATATTATTAGGGCTTCAGTATAATACCCCTTGAGCAAGGTGTATGCTTTGATGGAGGTATGAATTATCCAGTCGGGCAGAGGTAAATGATATAAATTTGAGCTAAGCTTATTGAGATTGAATAAAGCGTGGAAATGCTTCTTTGTCACAGAAAAATACAAGGTTACATGGTTTGTATTTCAGACAAGGGGCTTCACACGTATTTACAGATCACCTTGGTATTACCGCACATTATTCAAATGGAGCACATTTCTGCTGAGTCAGCTGAGGTTGAATATAATGCTGTTGGATGTGATTTTAACAGCTTTGCCTGCACAACCTGACAATATATGGGCATTTAGATTATATCACTCAAAATGACTTGCATACTTGAATGTTAACATTTACATAAATACAGCATGACACCGTATATTAACTCCTGTCCGCTGTAAAGACTACCTACAGACAGTGGATTGTGAAATGGGGGAACCCTAAGCCCCAGCGATCTATAGGAAGTGGAAAGGAGAAATTCTATTTAAAATATATATTCTATATATTTAATCTATATTCTGTATAAAATATATTGTATTATGTTTAATTCATATTATATTAAACAAAATTGCATGAACAATGAGTATCAGATTTAAATCCTGTATTTGGTATCGTTTCATAACATGTGCTTAACACTTAGAGAACACTCTAACTTTCAGAAATCTAGACATTTCCCTCAGAAATGTTTTTTATGCTTATTTTCATCTTTTAAATTCTGTTTCAAATTCCACACTATTTAGAACAGGGATTGTCAGGAAGGTCCCTCTACAATGTGACAATGTGTACTCATTATTAATAAAACTATTATTTCTATCAGCAGTTTCCAAAGTCGGTGAAATATATTCACAGAGTAAGCTACAGACACTGTGTTCAAATGATCATAAAGCCCTGCATTGTTAAACAACTGCTATCTCTATCTGCTCTTTCCTGGCTGGGGTCACAATCTAACACACCAACAGAGAATGAACAGTGTAAACTGTCACTGCCCCAGAGTTCAACAGCATTGGGTGTTAGTTTCATCATGCAACGCCTTGTCAGCGTTTCTCTGTCTTGGTTCGTGGGGGTGTTCGTGGGGAATAAAAGGGCAGGGTTATGGCAAAAGACCCTTCCTACACTGCTTTCCTGACAGTACTGCTACCTTACAGAGGCCTCTCAAATTCAGACCCACACCCCTCTGTCCGTTACTGCCCCTCTGTCTCTCCTCTGTCGGCCCCTCCTTCCCTCTCTCTCTCTGTCTCTCTCTCTCTCTCTCTCTCTCTCAAAAAGGTTTTTGCAGTATTTACACTAGCATCTCTCTGTGGTTCCCTGTTTGTTTGTATTGTACAAATCTCTTCAGGAAAGCCACTTTGTAATATCTGTGCAAGACTGAAAATATACAGAGCCAAATGGTGCTGTCTGACATTCTTTATTAAACTCAGTCCAGAATTAAATATTGCTAAGTAACACTGCATCCTAAATTAAAAAGGTAGTTGTCCCTTGGGCTATTTGACCAGTAAACCCAATAACTGAATCCTAATGGTGCAATGATTAATTTAAAAATGGCAAGAAAGTATTTGGCTGTACCCAGCATTACTGAGGATTACAAAGTCTATGATAAGGTCTGTTTATTTATATGGCAGATTTCATTTACTTGCTAAGTGCATGCTTGGAACACTTAACTCAAAAATTCTTGGTGACTTATTTTGGTGACAAATGTTAATAATAAGGCCAAGATATATTTTAAAAGCTATAAACAAAGTTTTATTTTAATCCCCAGCTGTAACCATTAAGAATTTCTGAAACCCTGGGCATGTATTGAAATTATACATTACCTTCTTGCTTACATCTGGTAAGTCAGGAGCCTAAAATTCAAGCACCGTGGGCACATATGAATTGCAGTTAGGGTTTCTGGTGGGTCAGAATAATCTCAATTGACTGGCACTGAGTGTAATGTTTTACAATCCGAGATTATGAGGACTGCCAACAACCACTGGAAGGTACCCAATCAACAAAATGTTCATCTATTTGTGATGGTGAGAGGGTGAAAATATATGTTCAAGACTTTATGCTTGGCCATCAAAGAGTAGTTTTGGTTTTGGCAAACAAAGCCCTGAGGATTTTAAATGTGATTTTAACATGTGATTAGTCATTGTAAATGAATCCAATTTGAACTCTCTAAGTTGCAAATGGGTAACTTTTTTTTTGCTTTTGCCAGCCAGGGTTCAAGACAATGACCCAGAGGCAGAGAACCCCAAGGTTAAAATCCTGAGTAACAGTTGTTTTATGTCAAGTAACAGCCTGTATCAAAAACAAACACTTGTGACTTGTACAGACAGGCAGATATGTACTTGAATAGATATGTGCAGAAACTGTTATCATTATGATTTAAATGAAAAACAGATACTGTAGAGAGATTTATTGTTGAATGTTAAAGCCAGGTCTCCTTTTGCTTCCATTTAATCATCCTAAAAGTAGTAAACTAATTTCTTATTCTGTCCAGATCATTCTGCCTGACCTGTATTTTGTGTTCAGGCATATACCGATAAATAGAATCATGTATCATATTCTATTTTATGTAGAATCATACTATGAGCATTTATGATACTCTGCTGAAAATTTAAAATTGGATACAATCCATAGTGGTATACACACTCACATACACATATTCACTGAAATTAATCAATACTTGTTTTTAAAAAACAAAAAAAGCTAAAATAACTTTCTCAAAATTAAAAATAAAGCAGACTGTGGTTGGATAGAAATGCTAACTCTGACAGAATTTTTTAAGCTCAGATGTACTTAAAACAAAGTAAAAAACCGATGCTATCCATCACGGCCTTGTCTAGTAAAAAGAAGAACTTGTCTGTCGTTTGTACAAGACTCCAGCAGTTGAATATCACACCTACCAGGCAGATCGAATATTAAACACGAAGTGCCAGATCTTTATATGTTCCCCCCGGTTCTGAATAGCTTAGGATTATTCCCCAGGCTAATACCTGTGGAGGACTGAAAGCCTGAAGGATAGGATTACTTAAGATGGAATTTTTTAATGTGTGACACACTAATCACTAGAGAGAACAGGAACGCTTCACCATGAAACTTTCATCAGGAGGACAGAGCTGTTTCTGAAGGCTTTACCCCCCGTACCAACGAAAACCTGCTGGATTGTTAGTGACAATGAGATGCTGTCAGGACTGTGAGGGATGGATGAAGATGGAGACGCGAGGCGGGAGGGTGGAGCGGTCCCCGTGCCGGCTGCATGTTTCTGCAGGCCAGCCCTGACATGCCCTCTGTCACACCCAGAGACCTCACACACCAGTGCAAAATTATTCACAAGCGATAACAATTTGACAACCTGTGGGTTTCAGACGTCCAAAGAAAACCCCCATGAATTTTTGTAAGTCTTTACACAATGTGAGATCCTCCAGAAGCCATTTAAACTCTTTCTGCATTTGTTGGAAAACGACTTTTACTGTGCAGTTCCAGATTTTATTTTTCTGAGTGGCAAATACTCTTACCCTGGACGAATTGTGTTGCTTTCATATTGTCCATTTACACAGCTGGATATTTGTGGAGCAGTTTGAGTTAAGCACCTGATGAAAGAATAATGTAACCAATGCAATTAAATCAGAATAAATGAATTTTTGCACTGAATTTAAGGTGAAAAAATGCACTTTATGCCACGTACAACAGCTCAGCGTGGGTTAATTATTCAAGGCTACAAAGTTAATACAAATATTATCCCACCCCATTTGAGCATCATGCACTGATAGTAGCAAGGAAATCAATAACGGACTGCAAGCTAGGGTCAGGCGGCTTTGACACGGAACACAGACAAGATAAACAGTTGGAACTTTAATTACTTTAATCTGTCTTGCATTGTTGCATTGTGTCAGCAGAAAGAGATACCATGATAGACAGAGAACAAAGACAGCAGTGAATTTTCATAATGCCCTCACTCCTTCCTAATTGCTAATTAAGAGGGGTATTGAACAGAAGTACCTACCCGGGATATTATTTTTTTCTGCTGTTCCCAGATTCAGAGACACATAGCTTTAACCTCAAATGTGTCAGCCATAAGGCATTACCAGTGTTGAATTAAATGTAAGGGGGGTGGGGTGGCACAGAGTAGAGGTATAGCCAGAAAAGCCTGAACTTTGCACCATTGCACAGTATGCAAGTGCACATATAAGAATAATGCCTGTTTGTTGTTATTGCTGGGACATCCCAAAAGCACCTCTGATAACAATATGAGAGAGTTTTCATCTCGCTCCAGATACAAAGCATCTGCTTTCTGAATGACAGAACAAAAAATGAAACATTATTACTGTACGCTTTTCTTTGTAAATATAAGAATTTATAATATTGAGGGATTTTCTCTCTCTCTCTCTCTCTCTCTCTCTCTCAGAAGAGAGATTACTCTCTTTTTAATTTCATGAATTTTCTGGCACTTAGTACAAAAGATAAATCTTTTGAACTGATAAATGTGTGGTCTGTGTGGTAATTTGGCAGGAGGCATTAATCGTGAATTGAAGTCCAACTAGGGGGAAAAACATAATAAAAAAATCCAGCAGGAACAAAAATGATGATATACAGCTTTGGATGCAGATGCTGTGTGAGCTGTCCAGTCTTAATTTGTGCATAATATGCTATGGTTTGCAGATACAGCCTGTGTGAAAATGGGAAGTATATACAGTGAAATCATAAGATCTACTTATTGGCCTTACAGAAATGTAATCTGTATTTATCTGCACTGACACCTCAAGTATGTTTTCTGAGGGAACTGTGTTGAGGCGTTAGAGGAATTGACGGTACAGTGGCCAGCATACATGGTAGACATCTAGGCTAGCTGCCAAAATTTTTATTCATAGAATTGTGATGACAATTTCATCATTTTCCAGTCTAATTTGTCATCCATCACAAATCCTGAGACCTGAAGACCTGTGCACAGAGTAATAGTGACAAATACAGAGCATGTGCTGTAGACTCCTTCTTCTTTAGTCTTGTTTCAGGTTTATTCTACATAAATAAATATTTTCTACCCCTTAGATACTGCATAATTCATGACTCCAAAAAATAAGGAACTATGTGGACAAAAAAAAAATCACACTATGGTCTGGGACATGACTGTAATCCTGCTTATTGAGGATAGGGTTATGAATTCTCCAGAGGGAATCTAGCTCTAAAATAAAGGTTCAGTTAAGAAAAAAAAAAGAAAATGCTCAAGTGTTAGGCACCAGAAAATTCATACTTATTGCTGATCTGTATTGATGGCCTGGAATAAAGTAGCATGGTTTGCAGTTCTCTAAGAGAGAAGGTTTTTTTAAATGGAGATTAATTCAAATTTCTGCTTGCTCAGTACTTGTAAAACTAAAGCAATTTATATTCTTTCTCTTAATGATCCCCTTTCTCTGATTGCGGTAATGTAATCTAATTGCAATTATGATAGTATCTGAATCATGCAGACCTTACCATGATTGGAGCTACTCTTTGGATTAAAAACTCATTTTTGAATAATGATAAAAGGAGCTGTGTAAAATTGGAAATTAGTACTTTTGGGGTGGCGGTGGGGGCGGGGGCCGGGGCAGGGGTGGGTGGGGGCTGGGGGGGGAGTGGTAGACATCTTGGTGACCATGACAGTTTAGGGAACTAAAGAGGATGGATACACTCAAATTGGACAAGGCAGGGTCGTGGGTGGGTGGATTTTAAAAGGAGACACTAAATCTGACAAAAGCTGAGTGTGATTCTTGCGGAATGGCCATGTATATAGCATGGTGTCTGTTTATAGTGTCTGTAGTGTCATTCATGTTAAACTGTCAAGGTGGCACTGTACAAAGAAGCTCAATGAGGGTTTGGTCTGTTACATCCCCTGATGGAGCTTGACTAGTGCTCACATCCTCTACTTGTGGGCTCAAGGTCCATTTGATCATAACGAAAAGACTCCAAAATGGAGCAGAGAAAGCAAACTGCAAGGCGTTTCCACAGTTCATTCCAGGGAGTAAAGCACATTATATATGAAATGAGACGGAAACGGCTCAAATCGGCATGGAGTCATCTCCGTGCACCCTCCTGCGAAACCTGTCGCTGAAAACGCGGCTGCCCTTACGCCCCACTGCGTCCCGTACACGTGGCAGGAAATTGCTTACCTGTTGTTGCTAATCCGTGCTGCCAGCATGGCAGGTAATGCCAGAAATGAGCCAGTGGCCCGCAGCAGTGGATCATGATTGGCTGCCTCCAGAGAGCCTCTCTCTAAAAGGGAAACAGTTGAAGGGCAGAGTAACCACCAGCTCACACATGGAGAAATGGATGGACAGGGGTATTTTAACATGGCAAAGAGAAGTGATTTTAAGAAAGGAGACAAAAACAACAACTAGATATTCATGCAGTACTACACAACAGGTCAGAGGGAAAAAAAATCAAGGTGTGAATGATAAGTAGAGATGTAACAAAGGAAGAAAGTGAAACAGAGCAAATCATTGCATTGTGGAGCATGAACAAATGATGGGATGGTATGGAACAGATGAAATGAAGCCAATGGGATCAGATAAAAGAATGAGAACTAAATGAAGACAGCAGCCATACACAGAGTGAAGAGCTGAACAATGCAACAGAATGCTGGGAATCGGAGTTTTCTGCAGTGACACGCTGAGGGGGTCGCTTGGTTCAGGCCTACTGTAATGGATTCACCACATGATTAAGAATACAGACATTGATAGGTAAGAGACAGCTTTATGAATGAGTTGTCTGTTGGTTGATTACTGCTTTTACTGAATGTTGCTGGATCATTCATTTGAATTCAAGTGTGCGTTGGCTGTTATGACACCACGCAATACTGGACGCAGTAGGAGGAAAATATTAGGTTTCAAGAGAGTTTTGCAGTTGCTGTAAGATGTCATACAACTTCAGTGAAAGCTGTTGTGGATATATTGCTTCAGGATATGTAACTGTACTTCCCTGAGAGGGAACTTTTTCAAATCCATCTGTATAGGCATTTTTTAAATTTGATTAAATTTTAAATTTGATTTTTTATGCATGACCTCTCCTGATTTTAACTTTGGCTATCACTTTCACTTCTCAGCACTGCTGTAACACCTGTGTGCCTGCTGGCTCACAGGATGGGCAAAATGTGACGTGTGTCTGTACAGGTGTGTGCGTTTTGTGTGAATTCATGTCTGTGTGTGTGTGTGTGTGTGTGTGTGTGTGCGTGCGTGTGCATGTGTGTGCGCATTGGTTGCCAGGGGCATAAACAGTTTAAATGAAAACCAGCATGAAAAGCAAGACTGAAATGGTTAAATTAAGAAATATTATTTCAGTGTTTGTACATGGAGGGTAATAAGAATTAATGTCATTTGGAAACTATCATTATCCCTTTAAATGTTACTTTAACTCATCAATGATTTAAATGGGCTGTTTGTGAAATGAGGAAGAAAATTAGGAAGAAAATATGCTCAATTTTGTCAACTGAAGCACAAATTCAACACTTACTCACAAATCACAACATCCCAGGAAAAGTCATTGCACAGCCAGCTCGGTTATTTGGTTATTACTTAACATTACGACATCATAAACATTTGTGTATTCCATTAGTTATTTATAGGAGTGCAATCCTGCAGACATGCTTAAATAATCATAGGGACATAGAACCTTTCACAACCAATGATGTACATATCATTAGTAGGGAACCAATGAATTACAACATTATTTTTGAACTTTGGAGACGTCAAGGGGCAGTAAAGAATTACGTTAGTAGAAGCCCATCTCTTAGCAACTGCACCCACGTACCCACATGTCAGACCTCTCTGCCCTCCAGCTTCTGAAAGCAAAAGGAAGATCCCAAGGTGTCTTCCACAAATCTCCTGCTTTGTGATTGGCTAAGGGACTGCTGTCTGCTAACCACAATCCTTGAGGGAACTCCACAAATCCTAAGAAAAAATAAAAACAATTCTAGGATCACATGTCACACCGGGCAGCAAAGCCCTTTTGAGGATCCCAAAAGAGTCCATGACAAAGGGGTCTGAAGTTCAAAGACCAAGATGTGCCAAGTCTATCACGGGAGAGGTAGGAACCTACAGAGTATCCGGAGCCTAACCTGTTTCAGCGGGACCTGTGGCTCTAACATATTTATCTCTTTCAGAACCTCAAACTACCACATGGGCCAGAAGAAGAAAGTGCTGCCAGAAATCGGGGGTGTAAATGATAAATTACCCTTCATCGGCTGAGGGAAACGTATTGTGGAACAGCGTTGGAAAGGAGCAGGGCAGCCTGACCTCCTGCTTCACAGTGGCCAATATCTTCATTCAAGAAGACAAGCATGAAATTACACAGAAAATGGGATTGTCATGAACGGGACCCTTGAAAATCTCAGTGTACAATCAGTACAGCACGGGGACGAGCCTTCATCCACACATCATAACTCCAAACTGACAAAGAGAGGGTGTTTTGCGGGGGGAGGGAGGTCAAAGGTGGGGTGAACGGTTAGTGAAAACTAATTTTTGTCATCTTCACCACAGTGACACTGTAGGTTACACTTTGAGTCTAATTTATAATACCTTGTTGCATGTTTGGAAACTGTAAGTCGAAGATTCAGCTGTACAGACGTCATGCTTTGGAATAATGAATGTTCGTCTATTTTAACATGTGCAGTGTTTATTAAATTAATTGAATGACGCAATAGTAGAAATGAACACAGACTCATGGAGACATAGACCTGGAGTCTGTATTTGATTATTTTTAATTGTGGAATGTATTCTTTTCCAGAACAAGTGTAAACATGATTAGATATTTTCCTGTTAGATTTATGACTTAGGCTTTGAAATGATAAAACACTCATTAATTTTACATTTCTTAAATAAACTGAACAACAAAGGAGCTGCTATGCATTTCAGAAGTAAAAATGTTGTAGTAACACATGGTATGATTTGAAATTTCACAATATGTACCAAATGCTTACACAGTTAATGAAATGATTGTCATTGAGAAACTGAAACAGCAGTTAAAAAAATCCCAGTTATAACTGTATATGTATTGTAAACATTTTAAAGTCTCCAAATAAGCATTGTGTATTTGTAATTAACAGTAATCAGTTTTTCACCATGTTTACATCCATGTATGCTATTGTTGTTTTGATACACAAATGCCTTGTTCACAGAATCACAGTAGTCTAATGCACAATGAAATAATAATTGGGGGGGGCATGGGAAGACCAGACAACAGGATTAGGAAAGCTTGGACAAGTTGTCTAGGAGAATCACTCTGTCAATACATGGCAATATTATAAATATATGGAGTGTATTTCTTACTGTTTGTCCAAATACCTTTTATTTTTAAGCATAAAACATTGCCACTTTTATAATTTTATTTTGCACAATACATTCTACAACAGTTGCATAAAACGCATGCAATATATTAACATATTACAACATGAAAATTCATTTTTCATGTATGCAGATTTTTTCCATATTAAAAAAATATTCCTAATGCTTTGTAGGATATATCTGAAATGGTGTAATGTTTTGTAAGAGCAGGATGTTTTAAGTTAAACTGCTTTGTCCCATTAGCTCACAGTACTATAACACATGGTACTTTCAACCCCTCTGTGTGAAATGACTCTCTAGGCTTTACTCTCTAGTGTGAATATTTTTGTAAAATGGGGCACACCATGGTTCATAAGAAGAATGGGTTATGCTCCCTGTTCATCAACACAGTAGGTTAAAAAATAAATTGGCAATAACACATCTTACATTTTCTGTCCATATACTGTGCACAACAAAAGGCAGGAAGCCATCTCCTCTCTGTTGACACCAGCTCTATGCAAATAGTTTTCACTGAATGACTAGCCTTCATGGTCCTGTTTTTTTTTTTTTCCTGGGCAAATGACCCAATTAAGTTGAAGATGGCCATAACTCCAGGGCCTTCATTGTATTTTTAGTACAAGACCGGTTCTGTTTCAGATCTGAATATTACTTTGTATAAAACACGTCTGTTTATGACTGAGACCCGAGTTTCACATTCCTTTTTTTCCCTCCCAAAAATACTAAAAAGGCTTGAGTCACTTTCATAGCATGAAATTAACATAATGGGCTGTATCGAAAGGATGACAGGCCACGAAAAAAAATAGATACATGGCAATGTCCGCAGAAGGTATTTTGAGGGATCTGTAATTTTCAAAGAGCTCTGCATTTAAATGTCCCTTTTGTTCCTAAACAGCCTTAAGACACTTTTCAAACTGCACGATTCACATAATTCGACATAGCAGACAGATGACATTCTCAGTGTGCCATTAGAAAGGGGTCATTCTCTCTCTCTAAAATGGTCACTGTTCTCTTCCGTCGTTAATTTGTCGCTTCAAAGCGGAGAGCATGTGACGGCCCGGAGAGTGAAAGAAGTTGGGACTTTATCTCAAACAGACATGTTTTTCAGTTACAAACTTAACTTTTGAACCCGCAGAAGAGATATCACTTTTAAAAGGGCCCACAAAGGAGGCTTTCATCCCTCATCAAGATGTTTTATTTGGCCAAATTGTACTATAAAAAAGTCAAATTGAAAAACAAATCAGCGTCACCTAGAATGGCCCTTGCGTGTGCACACGACATGTGGAGCGTCTGACGCTGTGCGTGCGGGCCAGCACGGGTCTCCAAGTTCTCCCAGAGAAAGAGGCATTTACTCCAGCGTGCCTTCCACGTTGCGGCAAACAACATCAGATGTGACGTCCAAGACTGTTTGCTTCTGATGGATTGTCGCCACCCTTAAAAAGAAGTTGTTTTTTCCTGCTATCTGCTTAAACCTGCAACGGACTGAAATCACAATTTCAACCTCAACAAGCGCAAACCACCAACCAGTACTGTGGTGAAATGCAATGGGGGGAGGTGGGGGAAGGCATTTGAGTGTTGCATCCTTGCCCACAGAAACCTGCCGTCAATGTGTTCCTGGTGAATGGGTCAAATTTTTTGATTTATAACCTTGTCTAGTCTGCTTCCCACCCCTTCCTGATATGTTAATCCAAGTTTTTTAAAACGCAAGCGTAATACATTTAATGACCTAAAAAAAAGTTGGCTACCTTTATCAAAGGCTCATAGTTCTAGATTTTCAGTTCAAAATCCTAAGATTTCCTCTTATGCATGTCTTTTCTTTTTTTTTTTTACTTTGGCAGGAATCTTTAATTAAAGGTAAACAATGTGTGAAATGGGACATGTGTTTGCCATTACTTCCTGTGTTCTATGTCACATATGTTCGCTTTGCCAAATGGTTAACGTTCCTTCCTTGCTAGCGTTCGCTGCCAATCCATTGCTTCATACAAGTCGAGGTGCCAAAATGGGGGAATAAATACAGCCCAACGTCTCCACTTCCTGTCCATCTGAAATTCATTGTAGGTACGGGGAACCCCCCGAGGAGATCAAATGAGCCGGCGGCAGAGATATTTTTTCTGTTAAAAGAAAATAAAAGCTCTTTGATACGCGACTGATTATGCAGCCTTTGGTTTAAAGCTGATGATAATTGTTGGGGTAGCTTTTTAAAGTCAAGAAAGAGAACTGCCTTCCTTGCAGAGTAAGGGGTCAAGCACAAATGGCTGATTGCTGCAATGTTGATCCAAGATGGTTCTGGAAAAGGATGACATTCTGGATTGTCCAGCAGAGGACAAACAAATGTCCCAGTTTCCCTGAACACTAAACAAACAGCACAGTGTGCACTGAAGCTGCATGAAACCAGGTGTCAATTTACAGACACGACCGATCATTCACTATCATACAGTCAGTCAAAATAATGATGCTGCATCATATAAAGTGAATGTCCAAGGTGGCAGGACTGCCAGTTAGTCCCCAGAAGCTTAGAAGGTTAAAGGTCAGCCAAATTAAAAAAAAATCTGAATGTATTTTCTAGCCATCATAAGATGGCAGCAAATACTCCCTCTTGGTATTCAGCAAAAGGGTACCCCCACAGTACGCACTCTTGCAACTATGCGTTGCTAATATCCTCCTCGACAAGGACAATATGTATTTGTCCCAATTTCTGGAAAAAAAGAGAAAAAATGCCTGTCCAAGCGGTTGGAAATTCCCTATGTGTTGGCATTAGTCAAATAAAGATGTCTGCTTTGAGCACTGACTTGGCACAGGCGACCAGCTGTTTTGTCTGCCTTCCACGCAAATGTCCAAGAGACGTTTTGTCAGTGGTTTGCAGGACCAATCTTCTGATGCTGCTGTTGCTGGAGTTTTGGCAAGTGCACTGCAGCTGGGACCGTGTCTAAAGAACTCCAGACAGCCAGAACATTTGAAGGGCATGCGTTATGTTTTCACTTGCAACCGGCACTGAAAGCATATGATTTTCAAATGGCATTGATGAGATTATTACAGTATTCTTGGCTTCCATGGGAATGTGATACACAAGTTTGACCTGCAGCGAAAAAATCTCCATGTTGCGAAGACAGATAATTGCAGGGGTCCTGTAGTGCTTTTGTAATCACTATCACACTTCATTTGACAATTAAACAGGAACCAGTATTTTCTCAGACATTAAAGTCCAGATCAGAATGGCTTTGTTTGCATATGTTTTATGGCCTGTAACTTCACAGTTATGTGGGAGATTATGTAACTGAATGTGTGTATGTATTTATGTGTGTCTTTGTTCTGTAAATTAGATTTACATTTATTCATTTGGCAGATTTTTTTTTATTCAGAATGACTTACAAAGAGTGTATTGTAAATGGTTTCATTCTATAAAGACCAGTGCATCACACAAACCTATAACAGCTCTAACCTCTATCCTCCCTCTAACAACTTAAATGCAATGCCTTCTTTAACTATAGTATAGTATCATTCAACAAAATGATAATTACAGCAAAGCATGAAGGTCCACAATGGACCACCGAATTAAAGGTCTTTAATAACACCCTAAAGAAAGATTACTCATTCACATCAAAAGGACAGCATGTACAAGAAAAATGTAGGAAATGGTACAACTACACTTATAGTTACAATTCCTGATACTGTTCCTACATAAATCTTTTGACTGCACATGTCCTTTTCATACCATTTTGATTTACCCCATTTTTGAAACTACATTTTTTAAACTGATGTTCATGCCAAAAAGAAAAGGGGATTCTGATGTCCAGTTTCACTTAAATTCTCAGCTATTGATGCTCAGATGAAGATGACCACCTCAAATGTAGTTTCTACCAGCATCTGCTTTTGCACAACACAGCATCCCAATTGGCTGCAACAGCAGTCAACACACATGATAAAATCTTTTCAGATCTCGTCTTGTCCACTGGCCAGAGCTGAAAAGCGTATGTTTTTCAATGTTGTGAATCTGCGTTATAACAGAGCAGTTGTGCAGGATTTGAAAGCCTACATTACCTGGCTGTGCTACAGGCTCTGATACATTAGCATGTGGCAGGCCGGCCTGAACAGCAAGCTTCATTAGATGGAGCCACATACTCTACATCACACACTCAGCTGAAAAAGGGAGACATCTGTCAATCTCACAGTTGTGCAGAGGCTCAGTGTTGCTGTGCTAAATGAAAGGGTACAAACAACACTACTGGCTGACATTCCAAGCTTGTCCTTGATGTTGGAAGAATCCATTTCTATTCACTGAACTTCAGCTCATCGGTTTGTTATGCAATCTGTTTTTCGGCAAGTTTTCTGTTATCTGCGTGTTTCATGTCAGTGCTGCTCATATAAATACCGTTGTACTGTAGAGGGTGTAATTTCATTGCAAGCGATTATTCCCTGCGAGATTGGTGGCATGGTACATTATATTGTGAGAATGTGAACTCACTTCAATGTAACTCTTAAACCAATAGGCTTGAAAAAGAGTTTCACCTTACAGTTTGATCCATAACTTTACTATACCTTTTTTATTTAAAATATGATATGACAGCATTTTTGTTGCCTGTAGTTTCTAAATTGCATAATGAATAATACTTTATATCGAAATGACGACACAAAACCTTTAACATTAACACAGTGCTAGCTGTCTATTCTCTACCTGAACTATTTAATTCTGCAAATGTTAGTGCAAACTAATACTCACGTAAACATTTCATTAGTGTATTTGACGTTATATAATCAGTTTTCCTAATCTTTTCAACGCACATTTAATCAGTGTATGCTGTTAATCACAAACTGAGGTAAACATTATTCTTGCAGGATCTCATACCTCCCGGAGGTGTTCCAATAATTACAATAATAAAGCTAATTATGTGTTATAAACAGCACTATGCAAATGCACACAGCGTACATGCTGAATTATGTCCCATGTCAGATGCCATACTTGTACATCTATAGGCATACTTAGGCAAATTTTACGTTAATTAATTAATTCACAGCAATGCGATGTGGATGATCTCCAGGCTGTATGTGGGATCAGGCAAGAGTAAGGGGGTTTGATTTCTCCACATGCATGACTAGCATCTGACTCATTGCTAATGGACGTCACTAACATGATTACTTTTTCTTCCTATCAGAGGCATGTTGTATTACCCAACATGAATGTCTCATTTTATCAAATGATTGTAACACTAATACAATATATGACAGAGTGAGTGGACACGCACACGCACACGCACACGCACACACACACGCTATGTGACATTGGGTGCCCTGACATGCACCCATCTGATGACCCTACTTTAACAGAACCACTGTGCTCCTCAGCAACATTGATCAATAGCACCAGGCGGCCACACAGGCAACCGGTGGGCAAATGCATTAATGAAACGTTAATGACTGAATTAATCCTGAAAAGGCCATTCTCGCCTGGACCGCTGCGAGTCCATTAGCACGGCCGGAGCATGCTGGGAAGCAAACTAACGACATGCTTTCCCCTCAGACTGCTGTGCATGGGCCATTCAGGTCTGACCAGCGTCCTGACAGACAGGTCTCCAGTAGTGTGCCCTCTGTCTTAGTCACGTCACATCAGAATTAGGCCTACAATGCACAGGCTCTTCTGGCTTCCATAGTTCTGCTTCTTTTTAATCCTTGCAACTGCTAAGCACATGATGTTGAGAACACAGTGACAAAAAGAAAGTAATAACTGCTTAACTGTATCAAATCAGGTGAATTTGATGTTGATCCTGAGTGACCTATGGAAGGAAAAAGGGAGAACAGTACAAGATAGTTTTAATCTCTTTGCTGGATGAGTGGAGGGTCCTGGTAGGAGTCCAGTCTTTAGAGGTTGTTGTGGCAAGTAGCCCTGCTATACCATTGAGTAGGATGTTGCATCAGACACTCAGATTAAAGACAGAAAATGATCATAAAAAAAAAAAAAAAAAAACATTTTTCTTTCATTAGACAAAGACATCTATAAATATTTAAGAGCTTCATTTAGAAAGCAGGAACAGTATGGATTCATTCAAAGCTGCCCCTGATAAGGTTTGGAGCATTTGAATGCTTTGACCTTAATGCTGCTACCACAATATAATTACAACATGAATTCTCATTTTCCCTTGTTGTTTGGTTAGATATGTATACATGTTCCTTTTACAACAATTATCTAACGCATAACATTGACTTCCAGTGTTCCTCAACAGATAGTATATTCAGTTTAGTCGGTCTGTGGGACCTTTAACTCAATTACTCCGCTCACAAATACATCGCTGCAATAACATTATCACTGCTCCGAGCACATATCATTAAAACATCAGTTCAGATCACACGGGACATTACAGCAAAAAAAGCATGTTACAAAATAAAAAATGTCCATGTACTGAAACACTGTGGCATTATTGGGCGGGCTTGAGTGCTCAGTATTTCTCAATTAGGACCACAGATTGGACCAAAATAAAAAGTGAGGCATGATGCAAGAGTCCGCCTTTGCAGAACCTCCCCGGATATCAGCATGGAACTCGGTAAATCTGCCCGCAGTCACACGGATGCTTCATGCGGAAACCCCTGAATCGGATTAATTATGCTTTTAACCCACTGATGGTCTTTAATCGAGTCAATTTAAACATTAATTAAATCTTGGTTAAAAAGAAAGAACGCAGTTAGGCTTCCTGTTTTAGCGAGAAAAGAGTTTTTGTTGGCAATAAATACGTGTTTGTGTCCCCTGAAAGCTATGAGGGCAGCAATACATCATCATAAATGACCAACCCCTGGAACAGGGACAATGAAAAAATATAGAGTTGCCAGTTGTTAAGCTTGTGTGATGTGTTTTGCCCTGCCGGTTGCCTGGCGATGGCCTGGCCATTCTGAACACATTTTACAGCTTGTCAGAAAACCTAAAGACCTTTTATAGGCATGCTGGTTGTTTCCGTCTGCATCTGAACGCACACTGCTGTTGAGGTTTAATTGTGAAAAGATTTAACCCTTGAAATTGTGTACCGCTGGGATGTTTCATAAAAAAAAGAAAATGTGTATGTTACTATTCATGCAGGTTATCACTTATAATTAGCTATTCACAAGGAATATCCTGTGGGGCATATATCAAAATCACCAATGATCATTCAATACGTACCGCATGAAATGCCTGGATAAATAAGATATTTGAGATTCCTTCTCCATTAGTCAAGCAAAGAAATACCTTAATGCTCTTAGTGAGCACAGCCAACAGTAGTAAAGGTCTCAATGCAAATATATGCTTTAAAAGACTTAAACCCAGATTCTTTCATGCTTTTCAGTAAGTCAGTTGAATTAAAAAAGAGCAAACAGAGCCTTACTCCAATGTGTTGCAGTGTGTGTTACACCAGGGCACCCCTAAGCATCTTTCACATGATGTGCTTATTTTTCCTTGGATAAATGCCATGCAGTTGTAACGCAGAAAAACTGATCTTTATAGTATGTTGATTGGCTGAGTGGGCATGATGGGAAAGATGAGCCATCCAAATCATTTAAGGATCGGTGAATCTGCACAACATCTGCTAACCATCAATCCAAAAAGAAAGCCCAATGGATCAGATGACTGCAATTGATGGCCAGTAAGATTTACAGTATTGGCACAAGAGGTGCAGGGAATCTTGGGAGGTCCCTACTCAGCTGGGAGCCACTGGGTCGCAGAACTGGGTTTGACTGTGTTGTTTTTCTTCAGACTGATTAACTTTAATGTGATTTTAACAGAGCATACACTGCATGCTCTTGACTAGCAAAATCAGTGACCCCTTGATTTTAGTTTTGACAATATAGATTTGTCCAAGTGTTGCCCTGGCAGTTTACTCTGTCGTTCTTATTACTGTTGGCCATGTTTGTAATGCATTTGAACAGAACAGGTGCTGTTAGAAGGCACCTATGGTTATTCTGAGGGAATGCTGAATGTGTTTGGCTGAGTGTATCAAGTGTTGCTGGGACTGTTGACTTGTGTGCACTAGTACCTCACGTATATACGAAAAGAAATTAATACAGTTTAAAAATATTAATTATTCATAATAAATTTAATTCAATTTCAACATCAAATCTGGTGCAGTATGTGCTAAATGACAATAATAGCATAACATATATTGATCATTTTTTAGAGAACATCACCAGGTACTGTTCTCACGTCTGTTGTGATGAGGGTAATTGTCATATGCCAGTTTTTACTTCTCAGTTTACACATGAGATGGGGCAGTTTAGATTAAACTATCTGATTATTATTAAATAATCTGATGTAAAACAGTGGATGACAAGCTGTATGTTTTTCATTCAGTCTCAAGGCCCCCCTCACAATGTCTACACCAAAGACAGGCTGTTGCCCCAACTGCCTTCTGCGTAATGCATTTGAGATGAGTAACAGTGCCTCATTTTTTTTGGAAAACAAAAAGAAAAAAAAAAGCTTCACATAAAAGAAGGGTAAAAGGTTGTCACCTTCAGCTGGTATTCTTGTCATTCATTCACCATCAGCTCATTAAATTCACATTAGGATACTCTGAGGGACTTAAGAGTCTATTAACGGGCCTAAAATGGCACAACAAAATCTCAGCTCTCCGTAGGAAAGAAAAAAAAAAGGCGATGACATTTTGAATGTAACCGCGGGGTTATTATGGTCTGTGATGTTTATCCCTGGGACAGTAATGGAGACCGGAGTGCTATTGAGAACCCCAAGCCATTTGTTTGTCCCTCGAGGCTGCAGTCTGAGAAAAGGTAAGAGTTTGAGACACAATGCCTCTGTAAATGGTATAAACTTGTCATCCCATGGAGAGGGGTCTGAATCACTCATTTAAAAAACCTTTAACAACAACGGCGAATGGCATGTGGCATTTGGCCTTGAGTTCACAATACCTGAGGTAGCCCTGTTGTCACTTATGGTGTCTCCTTATCCCCAAAACTGTGATCCTCCCTTTAGTGGTTGTCACAGGAAAGCTGTGAGCTAAGGTATTTTGTAGACTATGATGGATTCTGGGAAATGATCTTGCTTAAAGTGATTTGCTTATTGCTCATGTGCTTCTTACGCCTGCCATTGACTTACATGTTCCTCATGTGTTTCAGAGTTGTGTTGATTTCAGTGAGGAGGCAGCTGCAGTAGTTGGTTGCTCACCAGGGCCAATGTCGTGGGGAGCAGATGTCCTTTGGTCATATGGCGCCCTCCCGTTGTTCATCTGAACTCTGAGCTGGCTTAGTGTGTCGGTTTGATGTGCGTTTGCACAGCCGGTTGCTCTCAACATTCAATGTGTTCAAAGGAAGACCCTGCTGATGCCAGTCTAGAGATTTCCAAACCATGCTATAGAATCCCATAGGTATCACAGAACATGCAGCAAATAACAGCTAAAAATGTGAAGCTGTGTGTCTGAAGTTTTCTCATGCTAAATGTTTGTATAAATAAACAGGCCTCTGAATAGGGCAGTTTGTGAATGTTTCTGCGCATCCTATTTGCTATGCAGTAGATTAGCTGCCTGTGTCATGCCTTCTAATTTCCCAGATGATCTTGTCTAAGAACCAGTGACATTCTTAGTGTGTGTGTGTGTGTGTGTGTGTGTGTATTTTTATGTAGACTTATGCTTTCCTTCACAGCTTATGCCTGTGGGGTTGGGGGTGGCTACTAACAGCTCTCAGGACAGTGTGGGCCAACAGAAGGAGCCGACTAACCAAGTTTCCTTGTTTTCCCATATTTTCCTGGGATATGCACACAGATACAGATGTATGTATGCAGTGAGGAACACGTAAATGACAAATACCTACATTGTGCATGCTTCATTTAATGCTGAGCCAGCCTTATCTATGATCAGATTTTGTGTGTGTGTGTGTGTGTGTGTGTGTGTATAATATAAATGGGGCTTGCTCTTAAACTGGGGTAAGAACTTAAAAAAGCACAGCTACTTTCATTTATTATTTCTAACACAACATGTTTCACAAATTCCAACAATCAATGTAAAAAATTACATTTTCTCAAATAAAACCATTCTATTGTTATAGTGTTTGGGCCCTGTGTCCCTTTCAAAAGCTTTTGGTTCAAAACCTTCTCATTCATACCTTTTATAAATACCTTACACTTTTTTTTTCATTTTTTTCGGTTGACAGAAACAACTGCACTTGATTAAAATACCAATCAGGAATGGTATGTGCTTTCTGTAATAGCAAAGAGCTATTCTGATTCACATATGGTATAAAATTTGGGGTTTCTTTGCGTTGGATTATTATGTGAAAAATGGGGGTAAACCTTAGGATTTAAACAGTGAGTACTGTAAATCTGGAGAAAGGCAAACAATTCCTTTGACAGGAGCTTGCTCTTTATGAACCCTGACCTATTTTCTGAAGTTTTGGACTCTCCTTAGTTTTAGGTGGATTACTCAGGATCTGTAATAGCTATCCACACATGCCATACATAATTTTGTTCAGAAGTAATTTGTCTAATGCTAATTCCCACTGGAGACCTGACCATGACATGAGAAATTTGATATTCCCTTTTATATAAAGCAAAATAATTTTGCATGTTGAAAGAATGTGTTTATTTGAATGTTTCTCCAAAATGTGTCAGCTCAGTTATTCCTACAGAATCTGATAGCAAAGATTGTCTGGACTGCACACATATGAAATCCGTGTTAGAAGGAAATTTTATTACTTTGTAATGTGAAAAAGTATCAGGTGAGTGCCAGGCAGATTTGAATTTGAAAGTTAAATAAGTGTTTATAATTATTTTTATTTTTTGACACACTTCAAAAAATAAATAATTATTTACATAAATACTGATGTAAAATCAGTACATTTATACATAACTATATACAAGTTAGGTGATTGCAATCATATAGATGTAATGATAAATCAGTTCATTTTTCAGTTATATTACTGGTAATAAGAGAACTGCTTTCAATAATCATCAAATTTGGTCTTCTTGTCTGCATGGTCAGCTGAGCTGAGAGAGATGTGTATCTGAAGTACACTGCGTTTATCAATAGGTGGAGATCACGCCTTTGTTGTAAACAGCGGTTTGCTGACATCTGGTTGAACACTATATAATACCAACATTTCTGGTACAAAGCAAGCTTCATAAAATGACTGATATATTGCACAGAGATGAATTCTTTTAAAGATGAGAGAACCACTGGTTATGCAAAACTGAACTTTGCACTGCTAATACAAAGCCAATTTTATGTTTACTGATGATTCATTTGACACATTGAAAGTGACAAGCCTCCTGTACACAGCAAAACAAAAGAAATTTCTACGTGCAAAGATGACCAATTTATTCAGCAGAAAGTGAGATAATCTCATGTGGCTGCAATATGAGGCTTTTCAAGGTTCTAAGAAAGACTCACCTCTTTAAGAGGTTTGAACACCCTTGATTTCCAGTCACACTTTTTTTAGACATTGGCCCTTATAAGCATAAGTGGGATTCTTGTGAACAGAAGATTGATCTGAATACAACTAAGCTCAGTTTTAATTGAACTGCATGTTCCTTCATGTGGGCTGTCAGTTTCGTTTGAATGCAGGGGTCAACTTTAATGGAAAAATTTTCCCATTTTTTTTAAATCACAGTGACTTACCCGATTTAAGGATCCACAGTTTTCTCATTGGTTTCTGGGATGTGATAGCATCAAATGATGAGCTGCAAGAAATTTCATGCCTTAGCCTAAAAGAAAGACCAAAGGTTTTGCCGTCATCTGCATGGTCAATGTAAAGTAACATGTTGAAAATAAAGCTTCATTACTGTTGTTTATAGGACTAAAGAACTCACAGAAAAGAGGAAAATTTATGACTTTGTTTTCAAGCAACACCATGAAATTAGGAGTCCTTCTGTAAATGAGTGTGTAATTCAATCAGTGGAAATGTGACTAATAGTGTGCTTTCCCCGTCCACCCACCCTTCTCGGGTGGCACTAAGCGGACATCACTGATGAAAATACTGTACGTGAGCAGAGAGCTAAAGACATCCAATGGTATTGTGTGCAAGTTGAGGGCTGCAAAGTTGTACCAAATAAGCTCTTAATGCTCATGTTCTGTATCAAATAAAACATTTTTACAGCTCAGTTTACATGCCCATGCAAAAAAAAAAGTGTGGGTGGATATTTAAGTATGAATCAATGGTTGGTTTCATAACCCTGTATCTATTCCTCTTCAGACAAGGATAAGCATATATCCCATCCTGAATAAACAAGGCCTTCTAACTGATGAATGTTCCAGTTCCCTCAGTAGTTGGACTCTTCTACCTCTTTTGCCCTTTGCATGTACAAAATACAGAGTGAAGGAACAGGTCTAAAGGATCAAACTCCATTAACAATGGAACCTTTTTTGGGGGGAATAGAAGTTGCAACTGGAGTCTTTTAAGCAAAGGTGCCATCACAGAGAGTACAAGATGTGGTCCTCAACGTAATATGGCATTTATGACTAAACTAAATGTAAAGCAAATAAAACTGTGGTCAGATAGGCCCATCTGTGTTTGTAATGCCCTTTCCATTAACAAGGAGGAGGAATGGGGCATTCACTCATGACCAGAGACTGCAACCCCTGTGGCATGCCCTACACACCTAGTGGCACATTTAATCAAAGCCAGACTACTAGACCTGCCCTTTGAGTGATTGAATGAATCATACTGTTTATCTGGGAGGATAAAAGTGTGGAAAAGGGTTTGGTTGGTTATATTATCCTTTATAAATCTGCTTTTTAAGTACCATTGACATGGTGTGTAAGCTTGGAACATCAAGTTAAGAAACTTTCCCAGGAGTTTGTCTTCACATTACCATTGCTTTTTTTCCAGAAAACTTTAAAACACTGGTAAGGTCCAATCAGATACACATTTTCAAGTGGAAATTGTGAGGTGGAGTTTTGATATTTCAGAAAATGGGTGCTCTATGATGATCATTATTAAGAGGATTTTTATTTGGCTGGTCATCACTGTATGTGCTTGATGATAAACATCGCATGGTGGCATTTGGCAGCTGATTAGCAATTTTTCATTAACTTCTGATGGTCACCCATTGATTGCTTGCGTTCTGTCTTTTCCAGGAATACGTGATGTATTAGCTGGGTTAGATGGCAGAAAGTGACAGATGTTTACAGACACGTTGCTCACTGTTGACTGCAAGTTTTTTTTTTTTTGACAGGTTGTTTTTCAGACACCTGCAGCTGATGTTGAGTAATTGCAAGATAATTTGAGGGAAAGAACAGAGGAAACTCTCTGGAGAAAAAACTGCAACATTGTACTTTTATCATGTCTTTATAAAGCCTAAAGTGAGATAAACGAGAATGCACACACATCCGTACATCTCTCCAGGTGGTGTGTACAAAAATAGTGTTGACAAGAACAGAAAAAAGTACATATACCAGCACACCATTTAGACCCTGGTAAGCAAGAGGATGGTCTGTTCTAAACCCTCACTTTAGCAGGGCTGCTTAAGAAGTTATTCAGTGATAATGATAGACGGCTTAACTGTGTCCACGTTTTTAGATGGAAAGCAATATAGTGGTGGAATAACGGCCAGGCTTTCACAAGTCTTGAAATGGCCTAACTGAGCCTTCCATGCTGTGCTGCAGCCAACTTGTCACTGTTACTACCAGTAAGTCAAAACTGAGCATGTCTTTTCCTGGATCTGCCAGCATGCTTTAGCACCAGCATGACCAGAGATGGTTCTGCTGGCATGCTTTAACAGCAAGAATGCTTTAGTCGCATGTACAATAATGATTCTGCCAGCATGCTTCAGCAGCACAATGCTGTAGCAGCATGTCCAATGATGGTTCTGCCAGCATGCTAATGCGGCAGCATGTTGAGGTAAGGGTTCTGCCTGCATGATTTAGCAGCATGTCAACTCAACAGCAAAGCTGTCACGTATTTCTTCTTTTTTTATTATTATTCGGTCCTTAAGTGAACAAACAGAAGTCCACCCCTGTCTATACCGGCACAGAGGACAATGGGCAGAGTCATGGAAGGCAAAGATGGAATGACCGTACCTCAGGAAATACATCCTCTCTATGCCAAACTGAACAACCTTGGCCACGACTCTAAATAAAATAGTTGGAATTAATAATAGAATGTGCTGAACCAGAAAATAAAAGAAAAATAACAGATTGAAGAGTTTAAATGAAGCACGGCAAAGCTGAGCAAGCACAGGTTTACGAAAGATTAGATCCAGATTGCATGCAAAAGATTGAATATTTGAATCCCTGACGGGTCACTGTTGTACCCTTTATTAAAGTACCTGACCTCAACCGCTTCAGTAAATACCTAAATAAGCAGATAATGTGTAAAATATAAGCCATCCAAGTGACACTGGAGAAGGGTGTCCTCTAAACACCTAAATTATGAACTGTTCTGTTTTAACAGAGTAGGTCCATAATTGGATGTATCGGTCAAGTCATGACTCACATCAGCCGCACTTTTAAGCAGTTAAACAGATGTGTGCAGGTGCACAGGTGAAACTCAGTGGCGTGTGAGGTGTGGTCCCTGTAATCTCTCACTGAGCCTCCGCTGGCTAGTGGATTAAAGCTTTTACAGCTGTCTCTGACAGTGTTTTAATACCCCAAAATCTGAAAATGCAAGGCCTGCCACATGCCCCATGAAACAAGCAGGTTTAAAAATTACTTCTAAATATAGTCTTCAAAGCAGACTGGAGTATTTTCAGGCAGCTGCACTGCTTCCAACCATCTGACAAAAATGTCATACACTGTGATGTGAGGTATAATGTCATTTTACAGTTACTATCCTGAGGGAGATCACAAGACCCCAAAACATACACGTTTAATCCAAATAACTTGCATTGCGTTAAGTACACACAATGGTGGCAACTATAAAGGGCAGTCGATATCAGACTTTTCCTCCAGTTCTGGGGACTTGTTCCCCTGGTATATAGGCCCTGTCTATACTGCCAAAGAATTTATAGCAGTTGAATTTGAATGCTCAAAACATTCTTAAAAACTCTTCACTCCGTTTTCATGCACATTCAAAATGGTTAATTTCCAAGCTTTGCAGCTTTGCATGAGAAATTCGTGCCTAAGTCAGGGCATATGCTTACTGCTAAACTGGAGACAGGTATCAATGCAGGTTTTGTTTTTTGTGTAGTCTGTTGTCCACTGTTGGTTGTTTTTGTATGTGTGGAAAATCACACTGTTTCTTGGGGGGGGGCAGATGAAATGCAGAACACACATGCTTTTCACAAGGCCCGAGGGATTAAGTCCTCTCCCAAGTGTTTTTCAACAACAAGCCATTGAGCTAAGTCAGGTATAATGTCACAAGATGGCCACCTCATTTCCTGTACAGGACTCATTTGAAATGGCTGATAATTCTTATCCCTGTGTAACATATTACCACTTACTGTATTCGACAGAGGGAAGAGAGAGAGAGAGAGAGAGAGGAAAAAAAACAATGTTACACATTCCTTGCTGTAGACTTCAGTCATAAGATTGCTGTGGAGTCTGTGTGATGAGTGGTTCCAAAATTTGGTGGGTTGAGCCTCGGTCAAGTTTGGACCACATAATTTCAGTTGTTAATTGAATCAATTGTTGCTTTGGTTGTGTTTACTACCTGAACCCACATTTCTCTGTATTTAGCTTTCTGAGTCTTGCATTTTATCTGTTTTTACCTACATTGAAGAAAGGTTTCAGTCTGATCACAGTGCTATTTACCCTCTTAACATTTAGCAACAAATTTGAGAGTGTTTATTCAATTCTTACACAATGTACTCTAGCTACCAACACATGGTGCTTAATATTGAAAATATCTTACACAATACTTTTCACAATAAGTCTTCATTCAGACAATTCAGATTAATGCTTTAGGATGTGGTATGACTGCATGCAGGCTGGTATGAATCCTGGTGTGAGTGCATATAGACCTTCATGCAATAGGGTTTTTAGGAAGGGTGTGACTTTTACACCTCTACACATAATGACTGGAAGTGTTTTCTATGGTCCTGCAAGGTCATGTAGATGTGGAACAGCTCTAATAAATAAATGTCCAATCGATGTGGTAGAACTCGAACAAATAAATGTCCAGAATAAATGTGCAATTTTACACTTCATAAGAAGGGGGTACAAGGATCAAAGACATATTCCTTTGAACTTGGTAACAATCATAGAAGAAATGCGGTCAAAATTCAAATATTTATTACAGGTTTATCCTGGCTCTGTATCGGTTTCATACCCTGGCCAGATACAGAGAGAAACGTCTTGATCAGGCTGACAGTTTCCTATACATACCGGCGCTTGCGGTATACAGCACGTGCCTGGCTCGAATGTGGCCACATGTGCAGCTGATTAGGAGCGCAATGTTTATGGGGTATCCAGATGTACTTAACACGGCACACGCCACAGCAAGGTTTGACGACTCACGGTTTGACTGTGACCCCCCGAAACACTGTTCCAGTCTTCCAAGTTAAAGCAATAGCCAAATGAACGACTTCCTCTGACCCCAGGGCCAGGCTAATAAACACTACTTGTGGTCATGCGCCAACAATGCTGTCCACTTTGTAAGTTTGCTGTGGTTTCACTAGGGACTCTTTCGATGCCCAGACTCACTCTCTCTGATATTTGCAGTTTTCAGTGAATGAAACTGTCCAAAGCAATTATTACTCCTCATAGAGATCCAGCAATTTTTTGGTTCCGCATGTTTCTAACTACCATTTCAGTGGCTCTGTGATTCAGTGTGAATTCTTTGAAGACTGCCCAAGGCTGTATTGTGTAGGATTATCAGTATCTTTAACAATTATTGTGTAACATGTACACTGTATATAACTGGAAACAGAAAGTATTTTTTTTTTGGAAGAAGTCTATAAGTATTTGAAAATGAACGCCATTATGTTCAGACAGATGTACCACGACACACTAAATCAATGGCCCTCCATGGGCGTAATTTATGGTATGGACGGTGGGGATATGTCCCTACCACTTTTCTGATTACCAAACAAAAATAGTTAGGCATATTAATGTTATACTAGTAGCTAGTATACTTAGCTAACATTATGTCCCTACCACTTTCCAAATCAAACCTACACCCTTGTGGCCCTCACAAAGGTAATTAAGAAATACCTGGTCCTGACCAACCACATGCATGAGTTTCATTTTCTCACATTGAGAAACAAAATTATGTCAATATTTCAAATGTACACATCCACCTGCATGGTTTCTGTTCAACAGACACTTTTTTTTTAGCAACGTCTGTGGTCTCCACTTTTGTGTGGTTATAGCCAGATGTTCTGAAAAAGTAGATCAATGAGGGGCTACATTTGTGCCCCTTCCTCTTCCCTTCTGTTGGTTTTTTTCTGTTTGTAATAATTCACTGAATTAACACACATGGTGTGTTTGTAAGTGTGCGGATTCTGACTGTCACATTTTACAATCAAATTACAAGAACGAGAGACAGAGTGAGAATAGAGGACAGGGCAGAAAGAGAGAAAGCTGGGACATAGATCTGAAGAGAAAGAGACAGGAAGAGGCAGACAGGAGAGGGGATATGAGAAAGAGAGAGATGGAGAACAGGAGAGAGAGAGAGAGAGAGAGATAGAGAGAGAAAGAGAGAGAGAGAGAGAGGATTAAACACTCCACTTGCACAGGAGGGGAAGTGCTACCACATCACTCATCTCCTATCCTCCTCAAGCCTCAGATATGGGGCTTTGATCTGGCCTGGCATTCTGCCAAGTGCCCTAGATGAAAGGACAATGTGCTAATCCACATCGCCATCTGAAATGTATCACAGTAAAGTATTTCAATTTGCTCCCTAATCTGGCCCTTTTACCAGATTAAATGGATTCTTTTCAGTTTTGCTAGTGGTAACAGTGTGGCCCTCATCTAAAGTAATGTGCAATAGGCCTTTCTGCAGTAATGCACTCTTTGGGTATGACATACCATCCACAACCAGGGGTCATGCAGAACAATACAGAACCCTTACTTGTATTTTTTTTGGAGCCCTCTTCACATTAAGTGGTCTCATTTTAAATCAAGGGGCCCTGATGTAATGTCTGCACATTTTAACTGTATGTAAATAGTTACAACAGCGCACCTAAATAGTAACTACTGTGTACGTATACATGGTGGTTGTTACGTAAGTGTAATTACAGTAACCACAAATAGGTGTAAAATTTTCAGTGGTTGTAGTGCATATGAATATATGTATAAATCAAAGACGTGATTCCGTGGTACTCAGTATGTCTTAATGTCCCAAGAAGTTGAACAGACCAGAGCCAGTAAGCAAAGCTGAGAGAAAGCAGAAGCCTGTTTTACATGCATGCAGAATGTCAGTGTAAAATCCTCCCTGATCATCCAGCATTTGTCCTCTTGACCTGCATGTTGGCAGGGAGTCATCTCCACATTCTGTCTATTCTAGAGCTTAAATCGATCCAAAAATATTTAAAATGTAGTATACCTATCATAACTGAAAAAGATAAAAACGGTTTAAGAACTGTGAGGGAGACTAATTCAGAAATCAGTTAAACTTTAAGAAAGCTGGATGTTTCAAGCCTCAGAGATTTATTATATACCTTGATCTTGAGTGTTGTCTTTCTGAAACCCAGTCCTCAGACTCTCGTGACATCTGTTTAACAAGTTAGAAATGGATTTGTGTCATGACCCATGCAGCAGAGGGAGGCTGACCTCTGACCTTTAGCTCTTCAACTGCTGATTGCCAGCAACCCCCTGTACTCTTTACAGGTGACCTCATTGCCGGATCCAGTCTATCTGACACATCCACTTCAATTATGCATGCTTCAGCGCCACTCATGCTATTACGCAACTTTCCCCTTTCAAAGTCTGCTTCTCATAGCACTGCACACACACACACATACACACAAACACAAACACACATTGAGAGAACAGATTCTGAACCAGATTGGACCAAGCAGTACTCTGGATCCTTATCAAAAAGGATAACTCACTGACCTCACTTAGAATTCAAAGTATGTGAAAATTTCACACTCATGGCTGCGTGACAAAATTAACCAATTTCTTCCATTTAGCATATTTCACAGGTCAACATTTTCAACAATGCAATCGCTTCAAAAACATTTTTAAGGGCAATTCCATGCTTCACACAGGCTTTGAAATTTTGGCTTCACAATGTTTGTGGTAATGAGAAAGAAATGCTTGAGACCATTAGTGGTCAATATCAAAATAAGCGCTATCCATTTTTTTTTTCCACTGTTAGCTCAGATGACAGGTCAGAATGGCATGTTGGGTAGAGTTTTCCTTGATGCCATCAGGGGGGCAGCAGGGTCATCACAGAGTGTTACCCAATGAGAAAAGTTCTGTACAGTCCTTGAGGCGTGGCCTGGCGGTCGAGCGCAGGATAAACACTTGTATCCCGGCACAAGGCTTCCATCACTGAGGTCAGGAGTCTGGAATTCTGCATTGTTTAAAAACCCTTTTGTTGTTGCAGTTGGGGTTTTTGGCAAGATTGGGTACGAAGAGCTTGCAGAGGAAAAGGGCTTTAACCTGAAATTTACACCTCACTCACACCAGCAAACTGTGACCAAGGTCAGCTTACACACACTCTCACGACATTGTAGAGATGCAATCCACATAAAACAGAGTGCAGTGTATCTTTGAATGCAGTGTACCTTTGAATGACCCAAAAATATAATCCAGTGAGGTTATAAAATAGACCTTGGATTAACCTGTTACTTGTTACTCTACATGTGAATTTGACCTTGATTAAGTGTTATAAGTAGCCTTGCGTATTGACAGATTATTAACATGGCCTCTGTTCTTGTTTGTAAACGGCATAATGGATACTGCAGTTTCAGTAGCTCTATATGCCTCTATCTTTCTCCAGTGGGAGGCACCCTCATATTAAACATAATTTCTCAGTGCTGATTGGATAAAGATTTCTGTTTAACGTACTGCATGGGAACCTAAGATGTGTTCAACTGTGTGGACCTTCGTGTCAGTGTTTCTCTATCAGCTGTCCGTTCACTGCACATTTTTGCTAACAGAGCTGAACATCTTGAGAAGGGCTCTGTGTGTGGCAAATGCCGAAAATTTATGTGAATAAAACTGTGACACAGTGATACAATTTTAACAAATCACTCATATGCTATTGTATTAAGAAAGCATGCTTTGCATTGATCTTTCACATGGTTGAATGCACATCTGGTTGTCTGGTGGTGGTGCTTAACTGAGCAAACTCAGCCATTATAACAAAATCAAACCATACTGGTTGCAGGAAAAGGGTTCATAGATAAAGGATTACTCTACCTAATAAGAAAACACAGGAAGTGTAATTGTAATGCTCAGTTGAAAAAGATTTACTGGCAACCCATATTGGAGACCTTCCAATATGTTGCCATTTGATGGCTTTGATATGTTAGAGGGGGCCCCCTCCTTTTCGCCATAATTGTGTTTGAGAGCTAATTCTCCTGGGTTGTAATTATGTGTCATTAATTGATAACATGGAAAAGCCTCATTGATCTGGATTTGGCTGCACAAGATTAGCACCTCATCCTTAATTGCTTTTCAGTTGTGCGAAGTCAGGTTTGGTTTGACCGCATGTCTAAGATGCAGTCCAAGGAGTGCACCGTGGACTTCCTTACGCTCTGATACAACCTGCAACAGCTGACCAATTTCTATGTGTCAAAAAAATAGAATGAGCAATATGGACATGAACAGATGTGAACATGTTCCATTCATGTAGTTTGTTTTTCTCAATTATAATGCTTCAAACATCTCATGTTTAGTCCCCTGACAAAGATAACTAGTGATTCGATAAAAGAGAAGAAAAACAAAGTAAAGTACACATTAAGATGGCAAACTTAATGCTGCCAAAGGGATCATGAGTGATACATGCTACTTCAACGTGAGAAAGTGGAACCGCAAGGAAACCATCTGTCTGTTTAAGCTGGTCACCGATAAAATATTTGGAAAATGTCAAATAAAGCACGGCGCTGGAACGACGTGAAGTATTTTCATGTGGGAGGAAAGGAGCAGGAGGAAGAAAGAAGGAGAAAAGAAAAACTTGTCTGGGCCTCTGGGAATGTTGACTTTCCTGCGAAGCTTTGAGCGGGGCCATCGTGGTGAATTTCCTGTCCAGTTAAATCATGCTGTAAGAGGAGTGACAGAACACCAGCACTATGATATATGGAAATTCAAAAACGGCCCTGTCAATGGTGCGATGACAACGTGGACTGAATACGGTTACAACGAAATTTCTGGCACAGCCCCATTGCATGGGCGGGAGGGGGGAGTCAACTTTCACCTTCTGTGAAGGCGGGGAGGGGGATTTTGAAAGCACCTCAAACATTACTCTACTCAGCAGGGGGGTGACAAGCTTAAACCCAGGAAGTGTTGCACACTGTAATTCTGCCATCACTCATTATGCATTCCACAATTGAACTCTGGTAATTTTGTCCGATTGTATTAATTTATCCATTTTCAAAGATTCAGGATTTAGATCGGCGATGCTGCTGAGGCTCAGTATGATTGTCATATTGTTAACGTTGCATCAAGATGTCCTTTAATGCATCATGGTTTGTTTGTCTGTTTCCACTATCATTTCAGCCCATGATTAAAACATGTATCAAAGGCCTGTTTCATATTCACTTGAATGTGAGTAAGTCTGTGCAACAATTTAACTGCAGAACAGAAGGAGGCAAAGCAAGAAATTAACATAGCCTAGTAATACTAAAGAATTGCACCAAGGCAGCATGGGCAAAAACATGGGCCAAAAATACTGGGTATGTTTTAAGCAAAACATTTTTTGCTTTGTCAAGTTTGAGATGTAATCTGATAGAGCCACATCTATGATACAAAAGAGCTGCTATCTGCACGCAGGAGTCTGGCCTGTAGATGGCGCTGCCCTCTACAGTTCTCTCTCCTCTGTCCTCAACTTGACAATGTGCCCATTGTTTCCCCTGACCCTCCTCTCCAAGTCCCCTCCTCTCCTCCTACAGTCTCTCTCTCTCTCTCCCCCTTTCTTTCTGTCTCTCTCCGTTCGCACGTTCCATTTATGCTAATGTGCACCTCCATGGAACTGTGGTCTCTGAGTGCTTAGATGGCCTGTTGATATGTGGTCTGGGACTGTGGGAGTGGGCGGGGTGGAGGTGGGGGGGTTGGGAGGAGGCTGGGGGCGGCAGAGGCTGTTCCCATGACATTCTCCAGCTTTGCTGAGCCAAGGAGACTTTCTTCTCAGGAACACCTAATCCCTGGGCCCGGGCCAAGCACCACAATCTCTACGCAAAACTGCCATGGGCCGCTGGGGACACGTAAGAGCTTTAGGTGTGTCCCTCCCCGAGTTCAACCACAGCCAAACATGAGGCAAGCACACAAAACCCAAAGGAAAAGTAACTCTGGACATAAGAGTGTGAAACAATTACTGTGTAAGGTAGGTTTTTTTCTGTTTGGAAAGGGGATGGTAGGCTCCTTTTATAAACATTTTTGACTAGGGCCTTCCTTCCTGTCCCCCCACAAATGAAAAATTAAGAAAAATAATACATCCCTTGTATGTGAAATTAAAGGACACCCAGGGCTTTCCTCTGAATATTGATCAGTAGTACATTTCACACTTATAATGTGCACTTGACGGGATTTTGACACTACTGTGAAGGGGTACTTTTCAGACAAGACTACATGTACTAAGCACAAATCAAGTGAACAAGGCTGATGTGGACGTACTTGGTGTGCCCAGCAATTGTTTCTGGACTTTATTTTCTGAGCAATAATGCTACAGCTCTCTGTCATCTTAACACACAGTGCTGCGATGGCAACCTTTAATCACAGAATGTAATCATACTTCTAAAATCTTTATTTCCCCACTCAAGTGCTCAAAAATGTGATGAATTATCCAGTTTGTAGGAATAAAGAGGAGTTTCATACTGCAGAGGTGTTTTGATAGAATTATGTCCAGTCAAAATATGACTGCATCAAGTCTGTTATCAGAGTTATAAATGCTTAGAAATTGCCTTTTGTAATTGCCGTTTTCCTTCCAACCTGATTTGGGCAAGAGTACCAAATTAAGAATATTATAGTGCTCTAACAGCATATAACCTTAAGAGATCTGAATCTATTCAAATGCTGCCTAGAGCTTGATTCAAATTCTATATCTGTTTTGTTTAAAACAAACAGCAGCCTATTGTATCAAGGCAGTGCAATAACCATCTTGAAGGGATTACTCCTGTCCATTGCTATTTTGCAATGCCTGCTTTTCAACCAAGTTACTATGTTGTCACAATGTACTAAAAACAATGGCTTAGCTCCAGTTTGTCAGTCCTACATTAATTTCAGTACAGCACTCTCAGCTGTTAACTGAGGGATTAACGGTATCTGGTTGCATGCATCTGATAACTCTTATCTCTCAAGTGCCCCAGAGTACTTTGGCTCACTCTGACCTGGTTTCTTGACTTTATAATAACAACCTCAGCGATATGATCATTTTAACCATGTGCTGTGCACCCTCAATCTCTCCAACCGAAAGCCTGTTTCATCTGTAAATTTCAATGCTGAAAACGGGCTCAGTTCCGCTGTTAAATCTTATCTTGTACAGCTCACCTATTAAGAGTAGCAGAAAATTCACTGCCAGTAATCTGTGGAACAGAAAAAAGAAAGGGGGAAAAAATGGATGTAAATGTGCTCAGGGATAGCTAAACGGTTTACATCCAGGTCGTTTTCAATGTACCCTGGTGCAGGACAAACAACTGGATTGACATTTAACAGGTACAGTTGTGATTCGACATTTACAGCTGCTTGGGGAAGTGAATAAAGCCTGACCCGTAAGCCGGTGTTTACTCTGAGCAGGTAAACTTTAAACAGCTGCTGTATCCTGTACAGGCAAGAGGTTTACACAGAGTAAACGCTGCACTTCCCTCTCGTTCATCGCGATGTAAACTAAAGGCAGGCCAGGATACAAAAAGTAAAAGCAGGATGCGGCTGGAAAAAGCAGGAAACTGCAGGTTGATACCTCTGCCCCTTCAAGGGTCAAGTCCATTTGAAAGCTGATTCCTTTCCTGAGTAACAGATTTTGTCTGTAACTGAGCATCTTATGGAGTGCTCTAGTCTCTGAAAGTTGTTTAGCACATACTTGCTATGTGAGCAGCTCCCCCATGGAAACAGCAGGACCTTCATTTCACCTCCAGATGGCAAAAAGGCAATGGGATCAACCAAAGGAGTAAGATTCTGTACAATACTTGTTTTGTTTGTGCAGAAAAAACACCAGCCTTAGTGAGCAGGATTTGTGTGCAATTTGACCACTTTGATATCTATGGTTTACCCCGTTACCCCTGGCCTAAATCTGTAAGGTCTATTCCCACATACTTTCTATGCATTGGATACAAATTTCATGGTCAGACAAGATGACATTAGGACAGGCTTTTTGATCTAAAAATTGATATTGGAGTCCTTTCAAAGTCATGTTTATTTTGACCAGTAATTTACTGCCCACTCTACAAAATATACACATTTTTCTTGAAATCACGTCTGTCAGATTTGTTTACATCTCTGAATCAGAGAAAACACTCAGAGTCAAAATGCCTTTATATGGCATTGTCAGGGTGTATACTTGTTACAGATAGCATGTACAAGCATCCACTTTAAGTTGAGATTCATCATCATACAAACAAGAGGAAGACCAAAATTGGGTAGTTACTTGGCACTTTTCATGAATCAGACCTGACTTTTTGATAAAAAACTCTTCCAAAGAACAAAATACACTTGTTTCTCATGAAAATTTTGAGGAATGGGGCCCCTTGATCCTAAACAGTTAAAGCCTTGTGCAATGTGTGACACGAGTGTTCAGAATAAGCAGTTCCACAGCTGACGCCTAACAAATATTATTAGGGCCAAATGCCTATTTCATGTATGACTACACAGGACATATCACATTGTGAACACAGTGTTCTTATTGACAAGAAAATACATTGCATTAATATTCCCGGTTCACAGTTGCCAAAAATTAGTCTGCATTTATGCATAAATTAACAGCAAAGCTGCAGATAATCTGATCCACTAGCTCAAGGCCATCATCTCTTTTAACAGAAAAAGACAGTATATGATTTTTCTTCCACTACATTGGATTGATATTTAGAATATGCCATAGAAAAAATGTGCGATCACTAAATTATGCATAATAATGAAATTAGTCATCTTCAGTAGTAAATTGACCTGACATGTTATGTGTATTTGCTTATAATTCATGATGCGTTATTCTTGAGTCATTGCTGCAAGTTAAACACAGTAAACGCTGTGTAACTAGGTAAAGCTGCTGATTTAATCAGCAACTCCAAATGTCATTTGGAGTAAGTGAGTTCAGGATGTCCATTTCATTTAGCTATTATATTGAACTTTACTACAGCAATCGCACCTCAGTGAATGTAGGTAAAAGTTGTATTAGCAATAGGGGTAATGGTTGCCACCTATTAGTTCTGAACAAAGCTCAAGAGGTAAGCTGTGTGCAATCACTGCACAGTTGCAAATACATCTTGAGCCTGCTGATTGCTCAAAGGACTGAAAAATGTTGTGCAAGACATGAAAAGCACACAACACTTGCTTCAATTCCTCACTCGGAGTTGAGGACAAAGCCCACTGTGATTACATTGAACTGTAGTCTAATTCTGTCCTTCTGTGTGAGCTCCGTCAATGCCACTGGAGCAGTGATGCACAAGATAATCATACAACACAGTGAGCGCAGGCCTTGACATTACGGCTTTATTCCCTCGATCAGTGCTGCAAAGGTGTGCTTTACCACCCTAGCCTGGGTTTCCGAACACATAGCTCTTCCCTGCTCAGAGACTCAGGATAGCCGCATGTGGGGTGGGCTCCAGCTCCCTTAGTTAGGGAAGGGGGCAACTGCATATTTAGAGAGCCATTAAGCATGGTCAGTTGGACCTAAAATGCTTGGTTGGGCCAAATGAAAGTTTCAGGGGACCCCCAGGGCCCCCTGTAATAACGGCACATGGGATTCTCTGCCAGAGACACAGAGCCTCTCTGAAACGTGCACACCCCGGCCCCCTCCCCCCCCCCCCATACGTGAGTCACACGGGCTGACACACCGGCGCTGAAGTGTCAGGTGCTGTTACATCAGGCCCCGCTCCCCTGGCGCTGCTGTATAGGTATCGCGCCACAAAACCTGATTGCTCACTTCAGCCGCTAATGTGCTGACCAGATGTTTCGAGTCACAAGCTGCCAGACTCCTCCGCTGTGAGCCAGGTGCAAGTCGGAGGAAGCGGGATGCGAGCGCAGAGCACCTTTATCACTCCCCCTCCTGCTTACACAGGAGAAAAAAAATGCCAAAACTACAGGGCTGAACTGGAAAAGGTCACGCTGTCAGAAGAGTGCTGTACAGGAGACATTTGTGTTTTTTCATGCCAAGACATTTTTTTTTTCAATTTTTTAATGAATGTGTTACTTCATTTGCCTGTGTTCCATATCTCCGAGCATTATCTCACATCTCTGAGGATAAGCAGAGCATTATTGCAAAATGTAATGAACTGAAAAAAAGAGGTCTTTTTTTTTCTTAATTCACTTCCCTCCTGTGATCTGCAAAACTTAAGGGCTGCCCCCCATTCCTACTGACACGCACACCTATGCCACCAAGCAGGACCATTGTACCCACAAAGCAATAATCCTTAAAGCACTGCAAATCACCATCTGTGGATTAGAAACAGAGGCTCCTTGTGCAAGATTAAACGTTTCCTTTTGTGCTTGTCGCTTACCTTTTTCCACACATTAACCCCACCATAATATGATCAGGTTTGCGAATAAACAGCAGCATTATCCTGAAGCAGTACAACCAAATAGGAGGCTCCGCCTCAGCCCACACCCTCTCCCCGGCCCCGAGAACATTCAGGCCTCCACTGAGTTCCACCTTCCACGTGGCTTTTTGAAAGCAATTTATAAGCAGCAATGGAAAATAATGTTGGATGCATTCATGACCTTTAGTCAACCAAACAACACAATCGTACAGAGAAAGAATGTCAAGGACTTTTCCGCCCCCTCTTCTTGCAGAAGTCGGAACCTGGGACGGTAATTTCTGATTGTGCAACAGACTGGCTCTTGCTTTTGAGAGAAAGAGAAGTATGGTGTAGGGATGTGAAACAATCTGCTCCCAATACACTCTGTTCCCCTGCCAAAGTTAAGGTACCACAGAAGTGATTTTGTCATTTCTAATTTTTGCCTTTTTTTGAGTAACATTTGTGATTAACACAAATAATGGATCTGGCTGACAGGTATATCTTGAAGCCTCACTGTTTACTAAGGATCTGCAGGCTAGGGTAATCATATATTCATTATGATCATGTATTTTTTTAAATGGAATGGGGTCCCTGAAAAAATTGTTACCTGCTCATTACAGTTGTCTTAGTGGATTTCTACCGAACCTGGACCTGTGCAATGGACAGCAAAAGGACATTGCATGTTGTCCAACCTAAAAAGTATGTGATTGCTGTTGACAAGTTTTCGGTGCAAGCCACTGGAAGTGTTTCAGTAGCTCCTAGCCTGGTGACTCTGTAGTATCTTTAGGCCACTGTATAAGCAGAATGGTGATTTTTTTTCCTCCGGTTTCCTGTCTCTCTCAGTAAAGGGCTTTTTTCTCCAGCATGGCTCTGTGATTTTAAGCTCTAAACTATTCGCTTCCTTTTCCCCTTCTGTCAGGGGCAGTATTCCTCATGCTCCAGTGCACATGTTACTCTGTCCTGACCCAGCCCCGCTGAGTCCTCAAACCATTTGACAGGTTTTTGCTTTTCTTTCCTCAAAGTTTGGTGACCTCCTTATTGTGTCAGAAATTGGAGAGTGGGAGAGGGCTTGTCAGGGATTATATGAAACATATTTGACAGGAAGCATGTCTCCATAAATACAAACGAATTGCTTTACGTCTTGGCAGATCGGACATCCAGCCCTTTTGGGTGGATTACTGCCTTTGTGAAGGAGACGGCAAATGATGGCATCTGTGAAGGATTCTGTGGGTGCTGACCTCTATTATAGAGAATCCAAAAATATTTCTGTGACATTACCGTAACATACAGTAAGAAATCCAATTGTCATGGCAATATCACACCTGACATGAATGGTGACATAACATACCCTATGACAGTCTATGTTGTTTGGCAATGGTGTTTCTGAGTGGTTATGTATTTCTTGGAAAGGTGTTGCGTAGTGTGACAGTCTAATGCTGGCAAAACCTCGAGGTAATACAGTGTGGGACTGAACAGTCAGATTCTGATACTGTAAAAAATCTTGTCAGACACCATATGGAGAAGAACAGTCAACTTTCACTGAAAAGACTAAGTGCGCCTCTTCATTCAGTTGCCCTGACCTCAACGCAACCCCAGAACATACACTGTCAGATGACGTCACACACTGACCATCACAGTAGCGATCACCTGTATGCGCCCAAGACCCTTCACTATATTACCAAAAGTGGTAACCTCCCTGTACGCAGGTCCACTTAAAATCCCCATGTCATTCTTGAAAGAACACCTGAGAGCAAGCATGTAATTGTTCCCGTTATTAAATGGAGAAGTTAAGTTTAGCAGATATTTGAATATACTCATGCTGCTATGTTCAGCCTGTGTGATGTGCCGTTGGAATTGGAATCTCTGGAAAAGGCTCCCAGTTTACCTTCCCCCACTGCTCCATCAGCTATTACCTCACCTCAAGTTCATGTGAACAGGAAATGGGTTCTGCTTTTGAGCAGCTTGTATTTGACATCACTTCCCCCTTTCCCTTTGGAGCTCAGTGGGGGACTTTCATCATCTTTTTGTCACGGGAAAATTACAGCACTGTCACCCTCTCTCTGCCTCCCCATTCAAGAGCGATCCTCAATTTGCACGGGGACACATCTCCATGCAAATACCCCCACAAAACAATTTCCAGCCCCCTAATAGCTTCTCACAAATTATGTGCCATTACAATGAGGTTTATTCAAACAAATTCAATACGTCTTTAATCAAACTGCAGAGTGTTTTCAAAGGTCACATGTCAAATCAGGGTTGCTGGAAACAGACTATCAGAGTATTGGCTTAAGGGGAGAGGAGAATTGTATTCACCGACAAGTCATTTAAAGCCAGACTTTATTTACATTTTTATTCAGTTATTAGAATTTATTTCATCTCTGTGTCTCTCCCCCTTACACACACACTCACTACCTTATGAAGTCATCTAGGCCCTAAAATGCAAATGCAGGACAGAGAGCTGCACAGTACACTGTCAAGTAAAGAATAAAGCAATGTGTTTGTTAGGATTAATTCCTTGTTCTTAACAATCAATAAATATATTGACACATCTATATTAATACATTAGTCTTATTTCACCAATTTTCAAAAAATGATTAATATGTGTTAAGTTCAGAAATGTTTTTGCCCTTCTGGGTCTGATGAAGGCCTTTGTGCAGTGAAATATTCTGAAATACAGTTGAAATGAATCAGAATTTGTTATTTTAATTCTTAGGTTATTCTCTTTGCTCAGCTCTGTTTCCACTAAATGTTTTTATTGTTTGCCATTTCTTATTATTTGAATTGGTCTCCCAAAATATTTATCAAGGCATAATGGGCAGTTCTATGGCAAACAGAAGCAAGGACAATCTTATGGTGGCAAGTACATATACCAGCCTATTCAGCCTATTCTGCATTATGCAAAATTTTATATACAATTTAAATGGTAATTTTGAAGTAAGCTACTGATAATTTCCCAGAGAAAAGTCATAAGTGCCCTTTGAGGTGATGATTTCCACATATTGGTAAAACTTGGTTGTACTGCAGCCTTTATATTTGCTAGGAAAATTCTGCTTAGTTGTATGGAATAGACAGTGGAGTGTGATCTGCTCAGTAACTCATGAATTACACAACAGTGTGGCCTGTTTATGATAATAATATTTGCCATTTGCTGCTGGTGATTTCTGAAAGAGCAAGAAAGAAGGAGAACCTTATACCACAGTACCTCTTCAATGTGTTGAGATGAACTAAGGCAAACATATCTGTGCTACCCCATCCAAACATTTCATATATAAACTCCCATGAATATATTGTTAATATTTACTTTCTAATGGAATATTTGCAGTCTTTAAGTCTCAAACAGTGAAGATTATGATGTAATGTAGTAAGTTAGAGAGTAATAGAAGGTCATCTTATATTGCCTAAAGGTAAATATGTAACTCCCACCTTTCAGTATTACTTAAAATGTTAAAATATTGAAATTTCTTAGGATAGGAATGACTCAGTCCACACATTAAATCTTTAAATTAAAGAAATATGCTGTGACCCAATGTAAAATATTTTGGTATTATACAAAGCCTTTTTAAAAATTTGTAATGATTAAATTTTGTATTTTCTCCCTAAAAAAAAACAACAAACAGCAAAGTCTTTACATTCTCTGATGGTATTTCATCAAATAGTATCACAACATATAAAAATACATTTTTAAAATAACCAGAAACGGCATAATTAATGCATGGTGAATTTGATTGGTCAATATAAGTAAAAAATGTGAGACACAAGGATTAAACAAAGGAAATTAGTAGCTGCATTACAATGGCAATATTAAAAGAGAAAATATTTTATGCTTTTGAAGCTGGGCAGATATGTGGATGTGGTGCTGATATATCTGCACATAATGCTTTGCATGAGTTTTCCAGGAGGCTGGGGGTGGGTGTGTCTCTGAGGAGATCTTAATTCCTTGTTAACCCTTTCATTGCCAATGCCTTCTCTTGGGTTTTTATATCAGTGAAATGAATTGCTTGCTGAGACACAGCTAACTGAAGAAAAGCCAGCAGGGGTTGATCGTATGAAAAATGGATTTTCATTACCATTGCATCGATTCCAGTAAATAAAGGCCGTGGGCCACAAAATGGTAATAATTTAATTTAAGGTGACACAGACAAAAATACATGTGGACAAAACTCATCCTTGAATATTAAGCAAGGGCCCGCAGACAAATGGGAGGAGAAAAAAAATGTTTGATGGTGCATTTAAATGTATGCAGATTGCTGTCTAACCCTATTTAAAAACAGAAATGAAGGATTCTTGTCATAAATCATTTATGCCATTGTGAATATGCCCTGTTATGGTTAGTGTTTAATGGTAACCTGAAAAAGAAAAACACTTGGTGCTTTAAATTTCATTGGCATTTTTTTTTTTTTGTGGTAATAAAGAATGGGAAAGTGAGTCAGCTGAAGTGTGACAATGCAGTGACTTTAAGAAAGCAAAAAAAGGAATTGTATCAAAAATATCAGATGTCTCTGGTCATTTTGGGGAAAAAATGATTTAAAGTTTTTTGGAGAAATTTAAAACAGTTCTTAAAAATTTACCCCTGAGAAAAAAGTGTTTTTAATAATATACCAAAGAAATGGCCCTTACTTTGCTTAATCGTAGATTTGTTGAATACCCAAATATTTTACCTATGTTTCACTTCTGTAATAGACTTTTTAACAGATTTTCTAATAGTTACTTGTGCTTTTGCAGTTAACTTCCTCTGTGGCTTCATGTCTGCCTGGCCATGTGTGATCTTAATGGCTTACGATGAGGGTTGGTTGCCTGGCAATCAGTCAATCAATCATGGACGGAATTTCCAAAACAATTTTTTCTGCAACGAAAGTCAACGCTAACCCCCCTCTTTCCCTGGCGTGATATGGCAGCCGTCGACTTAATCTTCACTCACGGAAGATGCTGCCAAGGTGCTGCCATCGCCCCTCGTTGGGGTCGCGTGAAGCTAGGGGTCATTCCTGCGGACGCCGTTCTGCGGGGAGAGATGATGAGCGAAACGCCGCGGCTCTCCATCCCTCGCCTGGCGCAGGAGAGACTCCGCCGCGCTCCTCTCTCTCTCTGATGAGCATGCTGCCGCTCCTTATGCAGCGGAGCGGAGAGGGGATAATGGGTCTGTCGAAAATGAGAGCGCACCATCTGTGACGCGGACAGAGCCACCGCTGTGTGAAGGCACGTTCCCCTCAGCTGCGCCCGAAATAGTTTGTTTGCGCTCTCGTGTCTCTGTGTGTACCTGATCTTATCACACGCATGGCGTTGCTCAGACATACAGCACGAGGTATTTGCGTTTTGACTTATTTATTGCTGGGTTGTGCAGTGCCCTGTAAACGAGGAGCTGTCGCAGAGCCCTTGACCCTCTTGGGGTAGGGGAAGTCACCCTCAGTAGGGCTGTTGGTCTACTTTGGCCCGGGGCGACACAGAATCCTGTTGTGTCCAGAGGATGTGATTGATCAAAATGGTGTTGTCTTGCCAAAGTTGCATTCTTTGTTGACCAGTGTCTTGGGTGGACATATTTGTGTGTCAGCTTGTTAAGCATCTTGTTAAGTATCTTTTCTGGTGCTTCTAGATAGCCATGCAACTCACACTCATTTCATTGACTTAATATGACATTTTTGCTGTTTTTTGTTTTTCTTTGACCAATTTTACAGCTACATTTGTTTTGTGCAGTTTTGGCATTCATATTAATTGAATTTCATATAGTCCAGGGAAAGAGATTTGATGGCTCATGGTATCTCTAAAGTCCTGGGACAGTGGCAGAAAATGATGTAGTTAACCCGATGAGGGGATATATGTCTGAACAATGTCTCATTCTCTCAAATGTGCTATTCCACCATTGCCATCTAAGCGTGTGACCTTTTCGAATGTTTACAGCAATCCGAACACATAGTCTGCCGTATCGTATTTAATGGGGGGGATTTATTACCAAGAATGTCACTGTTTCAACTGTCCAGTGCAACAAAAATGCATCCCTTATTTGAACGACAAAATGCGGTCAAGAATGAAACAGAGAAATCAACAACAAACAATATCTGGACAGTTCCAGGTCTAATCCGCAACCTCTAACGAGGAAGATATCTAGTCACGCTCATCGACGCTAATCCAGCACACGCACACACGGCTCACTGCCTGGCATGTCTTCACTACTCCTGAGAGTTTGAGGATCAACGAAAAAAATATCCGCCACTCAGTAGTTTTATTTTATTATTCTCGTTTTTTTCCCCTCATTTTTCTCTCCAATGTTTTGATGTGCGTTTGATCTATTGTTGTTACGTCGCATACTTTTGGGTTCAAATCGTTAAGCAGTTCTGCTTGCGGTAATTCCATAATCATGGTATTGTCACGGCTGATTTGGGCCCTGTTCCAGTCACCCCCAGAGGAGGGAACTAGCCTATCCCGAACAGAACTTTGCACTTTGCGCTGGATTCTGGCATTCGCTCAGACAGTTACACCCAGGCCACAATGGGGGAAAAGATTGGATTGGCTGGATTGGCTGCACATATATACACTGTTCACATTTTACTTCCTACATTGAAAGAATAGAACTGAAATGGCATCGCAGTATGTTTTCATTCACAGAGGACCTCTGTAAGAACCCTAAAATGATGTCTTCATTTCCTACGTACAGTATATCTTTTATATTAAAAGTGAAAGCCAATTATAAATGCCATGACAACAGGGTTTTTTTCTCAGCTGGCCTGTCAGAAAAAAAAGACAGCTTTATTCTCAAAATTGCATAACGAGAAACGGAACAAGGCAGTAAACCACTAAATTAACCTTGCCCCTTCCCTTAATGAAAATAAGAAGAAAAACCTTATTGATGAGTCTCTGTCAGGGAATCAGTGCAACTTGAAAGCAGGAGCCAAAATCCAAGAGTTATTTATAGTAAATGTCCCGAATATGCTTTTTGATCACTGACCGGATTTTTTTTTTTTCCTTTTCCTATTGTGTGCTCCTACCCTGTTAATGTAGACTAGTCCTCCATAAGTATTTTACTGGCAAGCTACTTTTCATGTCTTATGCACTTTTGCTGCTGACCTGATAACTACTGGATGTTAAGAGTGAATTTATTACATATAAGCACATTCACACATTCTGTGTATATGTGACCATATGTAACAAATGTATGTGTGTACATGAAGTCATCCTTAAAAGTGTTTGATCTGGTATGACCCATTGGTATTGAATGCCTTCATTCATATAATTCCGCTACTTACGCCACATGAGCTAAATTTAAATAACACAGCCACCTTGTTATATTGCACGGTATTTTTACTAACTTGTGTATTATTCAGTAAAGCATAAATATTACATCAGGGGCCAATTCAATTATCACGGTGTGTTCTCAGTGCTGGAATAAAATGGATTGTCAGTCAGTTCTGAAAATCAAAAGCTGTTATTCCGTACGGATAACTGGTGTAAAAGAACGTGTTTTTTTTTTTTTTGGTTCAGATCCCCTTCATCAATGCAACAGCCTGCCGCTCTGCCCAGAGGACAGAGTGCCGCAGGCGTTAATTGCTAACGCAGTGAAAGAGACAGGGTGGAGTGATGGGGGCCGCATGCCTCTGTCATGTCCAATCACAAACTCTGCCACAACATGCAAATTTCCAGCTTTCATATCAAGGGCTGTCTCCAGTCGTCGAGGTTGCGGCCAAGTCAAGTCAAAAAATGCAAAGAAGTATATTTCTAGTTAATTCTGTCAATGAGGTCACATGTAAATGCATGTCTAAATATTCAGTTGAGCATTTTTCTCCCCAGAGTTTGGGGATTTGTTTGGATTTGGAATTTGTTGATTATTCAGGATAATTAACTGAGATAAATACTAGCTGAACATTTTTTTTTTTGCCTGATGAAGTAGCCCCAGGTGAAGAGGTGATGATTCCTAATGTGAATTAGTGAATTAAAGCATTACCTAATGCTTTTCTCTATTCCCTCACACACTGGAAATAATGTCAGGCCTAGATTAACTCAAAGATGGAATTTTTTATTTCTTGTTTTATTGCAGTTATATTTTCAAGTGAGGTGGTTAACGGTCACCAAATGATTACAACCAAGAAGTTAAGTCTTGGAAACCATGGGCCACAGCAGCATCTGACTGCATAGCTTAAAAACAACAGGCAAACAAAAAAATGAAAGGGACCAGAGGGCTGTTCTCTGAAACACGGTCAGTTGTTTGTCTTAAATTTACCATTTAATATGTATGTCTAATTTGAGCTTTAAAGTAATTACTTTCTGTAGAAGAGTACTAGAAAATTAACCCCAGGCAAACTGTTTTGTTGGGTGTACCAATAGGACCAACTCTATTGTCCTCATGTCATCACTCTAAATGCTGTCTGCCAATGTTTGTTCAACCATACCAAACAGAAACAAGTTTTGTCTCATAAATCCACCCTAGGAACCTTCCATATATACATGCCATTTTGTATAAAGCATTTTTTTCATGTAATGAAGTGAAATATAATTATTTTGCATGAAATCGAAATAAATGTAGCTTTCTATGTTTCATTCCAGCTAAACAGTTGATCATTGCATTAACAATAAACCATAAATCTTCCAGAAAGACTAAACAACCTGTATAATGTCGACTAACACATTACAGTTTGCAGATGTTCACACTGCCTTGCACTGTAGGGTCTAAAGATGTAAAGACCTATGATGGGAACTGTGCAACCTCTCTATTTGGTATTTTTTAGCCTGAGGTAACTAGAAGTGCCTCACCTTCCTCAAAACACAGACACATTAACCTCATGTTAGCAGGAAAACACTTACTCATCTGTATTTTTCACTCGCCCAGCAGTTTATACATATACACACACACTTGCCAAGACATCTGAGAGAAAGAAAAATGTTGAACGTGTGCAACAGTGTCACCTCTTCCCTTTTTTGCTTCTGATAAAATTGTTACTGAGGGGAACTTTGCAGTTGCCTGAGCTCATTATGTTGCAAGACTCTTGGCTGCTTTACGGTTATGGTCAAGGTTACTGAACCGATGAACTGGACATGTCGGAAGGGAAAGTGGGGGTGGTAATATTCTGATAATAAACAGTGTTTACACAGAAATGGATTACTGTAGGTAACAGTTCATGTGAAGCTGGAAGTGATGGTTTTTTCATCACCATATATTTCCTTTTACCTCCAGCAAGCGCACAAAGAAAATAGATAATACTTGACTTTGCTCTTTGGTTTGCTAAGGTCATTTCTACAAAGGGCACATAGAACTACTGTCTGGAAAAAATACAGCATTTTACTTTTCATCTGTAACATGTGTCATTGAAGATTGAAATTCAAAATTCAAAGGATTTTTTGTAACATAAAAATGTTTGACAACAAACCCAAGGAAAGCATTCACTTCATTAAATACGTATATAAATAGGGGTGAATTGATCTAATCAAACCCTTTCACTCAGTTTCACAGTGTAGCACAATGTACTTCAGCAGTGTAGCAGTGTAGGTATAAGGAAACTCATCTGCTTATATCAATGTGTGTTTAATAGAATCTTTAGTCAACACCAGAATGCTTCTATAGAAAGGAACCTCAATCTATAATGGGTACTACATAGAGGGGATTGAAAAAATATTTTACTCACGAGTGATTTATTCTATATTTATATTATACAGCGGATTCTTGATGGAATAGTACCATGCTGTTCAGCAGGGTTTGGCATGGGTTACATTAATATGTGCAAATTCCCATGCACACTGCCTCAGGAGAACTGTACCTTTGGGGACCACATGAAATTGTTTAATTTTCATGTGGTGAAATGCTGTCCAGACTAATATTATTTTGAGCACATTGTGCAACATTATATAAACACACAGAGACCTGGTTAGGCAACCCTAAGAATGAAAGGTACATTATCGTGGTGAGGCGCCTAATTCCATTTTTATTTTTGCAAACATGTTGCCAATATCACTATGTGGACACGGTTCTGTTAGGTCAAGAGAGTAAAGTGTCAACACTCATATACCCTGAAATTATTTGATGTTTTGTGTTCCCTATTCTCATTATGTTGTGAATTTTGTCTGGACCCTTCTCACCCTGCTGCCGGTATTCATTTCTCTTTTTACAAAAAAGTAACAGTTTTACACTTAAAATGTTAATCTGTATTCTGAGACTCATCTGTGAGGAAATCTGGGGCAGGAGTTGAGTCAATGGCAAACTATGCCGTTTCATCTGAGAAATTCAAAAGATCAGTTTAATAAAATTTTAAATGTCATTTTTCATGCACAAACCGCATCAGCAAATTCCATCACTTTGACGTAAGCTTTCTTTTAAAACTAAGCGCATCTAATAAATTGACTTATTTAATATATTCAAACAGATTTCTCTCCCTTTGCTTCAGACACTTTTGCAAGTTATGAGTGTCCAACAAAATGAGAGCGAAAAGCGCAGGTTGTTCGGAAAGGAAGGCGCATATGGTGGAAGTACATTTCTGCTGATAGAGACTGTAAACCTGGCTTGACAGCCCATTAAAATATTCCCTCGGTGAAAACATTCTTCATCTTGAAATGTACACATCTCTTTGATATCTCTGAACAGACGGTATATTTTTTTTTCCTGTCACTGGAGAGATTTAACTTTCTACCCACTGAATCTGAGAGCTCAGCTAAAGCCACAGTTTAGCACACGAATGTAAACGCCTCCCTGTTTGATCTTGTCAGCCACTGGTTAAGTTTTGTTCGTTTACCGCCTGCATGCTGATAAATGAAAAGTCTCTCTCCCTGCCAGTTTCAGCCCAGTTAAAGAGACCCGTCACACATGGGTGTGTGGCATCATGGGAGTTTGGGACCAGGTATTGGTTTCTCAGTCCCACTGGAGACTTGACAGATTTTTGCACAATTCCACTGACCTGGGAACAATTTCAAGTTCTGTCACATGGTTGGGGTTTGGATTGGGGCAGACCAGCTTGATCCTAGAATGGATATGGAGCCAAAAAGTACAGAGAGAATCCAACAGTGATTATCAGAGATGCTGTGACTATCAATGGATCTGGGCAAGTGGGATATGTGCCTCAACAAATTTCTGTACATATCATGCATATTTCCTGAAAATAATTCTACAATTTAGTGTGAGATTACCAGTTTGTTCTCCTATTTTGTACCACTGGTACCTTTCCATTCCCACACAACTTCATTGCCCAGACAGAAACAAACATTAGCTATGACTTAATTATCCTTATTAAAGGAACAAACCTGTGCTTCTACATGCTAGAACACTGAACAAAATCTACTTTTGTATTCATTTTGTCACTTTGGGTCATCCTAAAGCAAGGAGGAGGGCCACAGTTTGGACATCTAAGGCCCAGATCACCTGCAACAGGGGGGGTGAAATCTGCACCTACAGCATGGCATCTGTGAATTACCTTTTAGGGAACAGCTGTGGGTGGCCAGAAGAAAAGACGCCTTTCCCCTTTTCCATTCAACCTGCAATTTCACCAGCATCTGTTGCCCATTATCCTCCTGTCTGCCGGGCTCGTGTAAGCATTTTATCTGACATCAATCATAGACCTTGCTTTAAGTAGCACGTCATGTGTAATATAAGCTTCTAACAAAAGGTCAATGCAAATTTTTTACTTTTTTTTTGGGGTGGGTAAATTTGGGTATAATTTTCGGTTAAACCGCTTCATTAATGAAAGTGGAGTCCCCCGTCATTGTGTTTTGGCAGAATTGTCAAGAGGGAGAATAACTTGCTCAGGCTTTTTGCCTGCACTTAATCACATCCTGTTCATGTGTGAGCAGTAGGAACAGGCTGCCCAGGGGCTGCTGGTGCACTTGTAAACCCAGGAAGGTCAGGTTCTGTGGGCCTCCATATGCTGAAGAGCTCTTTCATTTAATCAGCAGGTCAGCCTCTGCCATCAGCCTCCAAAGTAACGTAAAGGCCTGGTCTGCTCGCTTACATGCTGGACCTGTCTGTCTGTAGAGACCTTACCTTCAGACGCATGAGGAGATAATTCTATGGTGTGTGTGAGTGTGTGTGTGTGCACTTGCGCAGAGTGCTGGAATTCTCAATCTGGAAATGGCCATTTCTGAAAACCTTCTGGCAAGTTCTTTCGTGCATATTTTGAGATACCCCTGAGTAAGCATTCTGGAGGTAAACTCATCTATCCTGTTTCCCTCCTTTATTATAGCAACAGACATATTTCCTCTTTTCTTGGAGACTGAGCAAAAATACAATTGTTTGAGGAACTTGTCAAAAGGCTTGCTGTAAATGGCGAAGCAGGTGGCAGATGCTTGTCTGAAATTTGTCAGTGCAAACGGTTTATTTCGGTTTTGAGGTACTACCACGCATCTAAAGAGAATGTGGTTTCGGTGGATCTGTTATAACTCAATGGATATCCTAAACTCCACAATTTATAAATACACACTTCCTGGTAGTTCATGCCTCCATACATTTTTAAATACCAAGAATTGCTTTTTTTCCCTGTATGTTGGTGTTACTAAAATAACATCATCAATTTCATCAACAAAGTCCAGGGCTTGTGATGGAGCATTCAGCTCCTTGTCAGTGCATAGCATTATGAGTAAACATTTCAGAGTGACTTTACTGTGTGTTTTTTCAAGTCAACAGTGATCTGAAGAGTGTCTTTATCATGGTGAGTAAGCTAAAGGTCCATTTTTGTCATAGGTTTTGTTTTCTTGGAAGGGAAAGGGCTTGCTCAGGTTTCAAAACTGAAACCCTCTGGTTAAGGGGTTTGTTCCATATTCATCATGCCATACTGCTGCCCATAAGTTTCATAAAGGGGTGATCAGTGTTTGTTGTATCCTCAGGCACTGAATGCAGCTATGCTGATGAATCTATGAGGAAGTAACATGCCTCTTCTCAATTCTTTGCTAAGTAACCTGGATGATGATTAACTGTGTCCTTTTGTATCTGCACAACTCTGTTGTTGACGGAACACCTCTGTTGTTAATTAAGCATTCTCTATGGAATGGAGAATGGCCAAGTTTCCTTCATTGCTGCAACCATGACTGAAACCAACTTTAGGTCTGTTAGAAAATATTACTACAGTGGCTCACAGGGGACATATTTCAAAACACCAGATATTTTTAATCTGTTCTATAAGGTGAGAGCAAAGGCTGACATGAAAGGGGGGAGATTTCAGCAGATGAATGGCCCACCTAGGTAAAGAACTTTTCAAGCGTATTACATTTATTTGTATAAGGCCATTCCTGGCACAGAACTCTCCATATTAGTGTCTCCAGTTTCTCTCTGTTCTTTTGAGTCTCTCCAGAGCTGAGCTGCTGAAGGTTTAAAGCTGTGTAGTGATGCAGGGATAGAGACAGATTTGTGGTAGTGGTGGTGGTGGGGGAATAGGGAAATTGGGAATGAGAAAGGAGAAGGGAGAAAGACAAAGATGGAAGGACAAAGACAGAGATGGAAGGAAAGCAAAACAGATACAAAGTGATGGAGGAAGATATAAAGAGAAAAAAAGGCAGTGAAAGAGGGGTGGAATGAAGAGAGAGAGATAAAAAGTAACAGGGAGAGTGGAAGGAGAGGGGGAGAAAAAAGCTCTCTCATGGTTTCCCTCAGCTGTGAAAACAGTCGCCTCCGGTAGTGGGGAAAGCTGCTTTAAACAGCCGATTCAGGTGACCGAGCACCTTGAGGCCCATTCATCAGGCGCCGTTTACTCTGGCTGACAAACTCAACTCCTCAAGAAGAGAAGAGAGACACGGTGCTCACAACCACCGTGAGAACTGACCGAGTGTGGTCAGTCATGGCTTATCCCTGCTTTGGGACCTCCAGGTCATAAGCTAGCCCTTTTGTGTTCTTTTTTCATTTACAGCCGAGACAGAACATTGCCAGGTTTCTCTGAACATAAAAAGTACATACAGGAAAAGACCAACTAAATGTGTTACTGAGCTTAGGTGGGAAAGGACTGCACTCTAGCAGGTTTAACGGCTCTCTTTTAACAACAGACATGGGAATGGAAGCTAAATTGGTTCAATTGTGCTAATGATTAGTTCAATCAGCTGGTTAAGTGGCTGGCTACAGAAAAAGCCTGCTGGCACAGTGGCTGTCCTGAACAAGGACAGAAGCCCTGGTCTACACAAATATCTAAGAGGGCAACTTGAATGGATGACCATAAGAGTCTTGACACATGGATTCTGACAATGGTAGACAGGCAGAATCTTCTCTCCAAAGGCTGAAAGACTCCATGAAGTTGAAAAAAGAATGAAAGTCCCCTCTAACAGCTGAGTGCTTTCAAATTTCCTTCTCGAGACTACAAAAGCAAGCCCTTCCCTGTTTGGTTTCTTATATTTGGGCTTCAGATTGAAGCAGAGTGCTTTTGAATGCAAAGATTTTTTGCTCATATTAAAGTGTGAGTCACACCACAGCTCTGCACAGAGGAATGTGAGCTTGAATCCCAGACTGACTTTGAACTTTTGCCCTTGCTGTTGCCCCTGTGTCGACACCCGCAAATACACTGCAGGTCGTTCACATGTGCTATGCAGGAAGTGAATACTTAACAGAGCAGAGTCCTATTACATACCACTTAACATGGAATCGCTATGCCTCTTAATTACAAGCAATTTCCCCTGATTTTCCATAGTAAATAGTCTGCTCGTGAGCTTCTGGAGCATGGCAAAGCAGTCAGGTTTGAAAAGATATGGAGCATGTAATATGAAAGAAATAACCTGCCCAAATTACAACAACCGAAAATGAAACTCAGTGGGGTTTTTGTACTTTTTTCCCAGGTCCTCTTATGTTCTATATGATACCTAATCTACAAAAATGTGCTTACCCAAAACATAGATTCAAAGGATGGCTGCAAGACACACCCCCATACAGAAAGTGAGAGCAGCATAACCACAGCTCTCTCCTTCTTTCTCTTGTGAGTTTAACATCACTTTCTGCATCTATAAAAACATTTTTTGTTTTGAGATTTTGAGTTCCATTGCCATATTTTAGACCCATGTGCATGTCCCCACAATCCTACTCATCAGTGCTGGCGGGCATTTGCCACATAACCGTAACTCCGCTTTTTGTGCAACTCATGCCACCGTCGAAGATCAGAGGCTTCAGGCCCAGTTTCACTGTGCAGCTTTGACTTTGTTTGGTCCTGAAACAAAGTATTAGCAATAATCGCTATCTGTTTATGTGAGATGAAAACACTCGCAATATTTGTGGTGAAGGAACTGAGATAACAAATATGATTTATTTAGTATAGATAGTCTGTGGAAAAATATTTGTGTTTATATCTTAAATAGTGTTGCGCTGAATTATTATATGTTCTTTTTACTCTCCAAAACATACAAATGGAACTGAACAGAAATTATTTGTCTCTGTTACATTTACCTACAAATATTAAGATTAGGCCTTTAAATATTGTCTTTTAAAATAGTGTGTGATATTTCCTTTGTTAGTCATTTTGTCACAATGTTGTTACATAAAATGTTCATGTTTGATATGGTATTTCACAAAACCCCACACGACCCACCCAGACATTACCTATTTGTTGACTTAAAATCTGAAACCAAAACCTCAAAATGCCAGCTAGTAAGGTTATAATCTGGCCTTCTTTTCTATGTGTCCTCTTCCCTGCTTGTAGCTGTTCCTTCAGAGGGGTGGAAAGTTTTCTGAACTACTCATTAAATAAATGCTTTGTGGTACCAAGTAATGACACATCATGTTGCAAAGAATCTATTTTGATTTTTTTTAGGCTTTGTGTGTCAACTTGAACAAGAGCCGGCAAATTGGTCTGTCAGCGCTAACAAACAATCCCAGCGATTCCTGTTGGGAGGAACAAGATGAGCGCCTTTCAGATTTTAAATAGAGCTCCACGAAATTATTGTAGAAATCTGACATTTACTTTGTTCCCAGAATAATTTAACCTGTCAGACTGGAGAGCTTGACAGCTGACAGGAAGACACTTTTTTCTTGCTGCCAAATAACAGCGCATTGGTCCGATCAAACTGAGTAACTTTGTGAAAATTGTCCATAATAGACAGCAGGGTGGTGTAGTGGTAAGGAGCAGTGCTTGTAACAGAAAGATTGCTGGTTTGATTCCCAAGTGGCGCACTGCTGTTGTACGCTTAGGCAAGGTACTTAACCCGAATTACCTTGGTAAATAAATAGTGCTGTAAAAATGGCTGACATGCAAAAATTAGAAGCTGTGTAATTTATTCTGGAGGAGAGAATCGGCTAAATAAATGTAATGCAGTGTAATGTCCGTGATCCTAAAGAGGGAGAGGCCAAAGACATGGGATGAGCTCCACTTGCTCTGACAACTATTGCACAGGTATGATGGGATGCCTTTGGACAGTGTGCTCTCTCTGTGTTGGTAATATACCCCACACTTATGGCTTGGGCCTGATTAGATGGGGGCTCCTTGTTGTTTTGCCCTATCTGGTATCTCATTTGAATCCCCTTCGCAGTCTAAGCTAGCAATAACAACCACTGGATAACTCACTTGGATTTTTGTCTACCTATGTCCTAGCTGGCAGAATCATTTTAAAAGAGCACTAGCATAAACACTGTATAAGAACTGTAATCTTGATTGCAGCTGGGGTCAAGTTACTTTTCAGAGTATATTTCCTGGCACTCTATTGATGAATGATAAATTTACTCTCATTTTGACTTGCAGTCCTGTTTTCAGTTGTCATTGTTAATCACAATCTTACTCATGATGCCAAAAGTTTGCATGTTGCCTGAAATTATGCATTATTATTATTATTATAAGATGAAAAGGTATGGGAATGAGACCCTGTGGTGATGAATGCAGCTACAGATACAGATCTCTGCTAATCCACAGAAGACAGAACAGAAAAATCATGATATCCAAAGTCTCCATGGCACCCTGTTTCGTGTCCCCTTGGACCCTGCTGGCGGTTTGGCTTGCTGACACCCTGCGGCCGAAATGGGGGTCCCAGCTGTCACAAGCAGTCTGGTCCAAGAACGGACCCCCCGGCGTAGCGTGACCTGCAAAAGCAGTCCCCTGCCTGAAATTTACCCCCACGAGCACAGAGCTGTGCTCCCCTCCCCTCAGGACCTTTCTCGGATAGGCTGCTTCTCGAGTGCAAATATGTACAGGGAATGCTCTATTCGGATTTTTAAAAATCCAACATTTAACCATTTTTGTATGTTCTTATTTTGTATATTAAGGGCTCTCACATGTAGTAGACATATTTGCCCTTATTGAACAAATGCACACTGGGTCGTGTGTATTATATAATGTATGTACATGTGTGTGCACAGCATGAGTTTATGTGTATATGTGAGTGTGTTTGTGTGTACATATGATTCTAATCTGTAGGTACAATCTGTATCTGCCCTTAACTCCGATACACAATTAGAATACTATGCTGCTTTCTTCTTAACAAATATCATTTTACAAGTTCCCAAACACCATTTCACAAGTTGAAGTGAACACGAAAATAAGCAAGTGGGTTCAATTCATTTTGGGGAAAAAAGGATTCAAACAGAGTGCATGTATTTGTAGGTCAATGTTGAGGGAAAATGTTGATTGGATCCAATGTTTGTGTACATCTGTGTGTGCACTGAAAATGTGTGTATGTGTGTGTGTACAAGGCTTTGTGTGTGTGTGTGTGTATGTGCGTGTGTGTCCATGTGTGTGTGCCCAGAGAAAGCCTCACGGATGTGATTGAAAGTGACTGATGCAGACAGAGAGGGTAGACTCACAGACTGTCAGAAGATGAATGAGCCGAGGGTGTGGGAGGTGAACTGCGTCCGACTCCGCCGAGGTGGAATTGATGACTGAGCAACCCCTGACAGCGCACGCTCCGCCGCACTGACCGCCGCCCATTTATATCACCCACACACGCCCCTGTCCGATCGGGGCTCGCCGGGCACCCCGCGCATGTCACGGACATGCCCACTGTCACCCAGCACCCAGCACCGGCCTCTTTCAACTCTTTCTCTCTTCAAAAGTCATTTTCTGCATCCTACATAAACACTTGACAGTCCAGCCGAGAAGGGAAGTTTAAATGTATGTCTCAAAGTCCTTGTGTGTGTGAGGGATTATAATGTGCAGCTCTGTCCCCTTGGTTGTAATGCTCTCGTTCTGTGCGATTTGTTCCTCTCTGTTTATCACGGCATCATTGGTGCTTTCTGTCCATTACATTATGTGTAGAGAATTCCTGATAATTTCGCTTCGCTGATCTGTGATGGGCTGCGTGAAGCACTTTGGTCCCTTTGATGAGGGCACCGCAGTCAGTGCCATTTGACAGATTTTGATCATGGCTTGATACGCCAGCAGCAAATGTTTAGACAGTGGAGGATTTTGTTTGTGTTGCTGAACAACTGAAGTCGGAAGAAATTCCCCCCCAGGCAGATAACAGAGAGCAGATTTCCCCAACACCTGGATCCAGGCTAATGAGGCAATCAAAACCTGTGGCTTCTCTTCTGTGTTGACACACTTCTCAGGTTGGCTGTAACAACTGCAAAAGTTAACCCTCAGGCTGTCACCTGGAAGTCTTTATACCTGATTACCTAAGATGAGAGTTAACTCCTCTTTGTAAGAAATTCTCAAACAATTATCTGGTGTCTAATTGGTTTGGGAGGAAATTCCTGATTTTTATACTGAGATCCTACGTGAGCCTATATGTTCCAGTAGCGTGGATGGATCATTAATAAAACATATAATTGAGTAGCCAACACTCTTACATCCTGTCCTAGGTACTTTTTTCCTTGTAATGAAATATTTAAGGGGTTTCTTTTATAAGATGAATTTAGCCATCAATATTTCCCTCTTTGAATCCTTAATACATAGATTTGATACATTAATTTAAACTTTTAAATGTGAATCGTGTGAACATCGAGGTCTCTGATCTTTTCAATTGAACTCCTCAACACGCTGTCATTAAAAAAGATCAAATGTTTAAAGTAATAAAATGCAAATTGCACCACGGCGTGCAGTGTATGTCGTTTGCTCTGACACATTAAGACTGCACCGCTTTTGAATTTAGTGTCATGCTGGAAAACCCGAGGTGCGCTGCTATCACATCTGATAGTGAAGTGAAATAAAACGGAATTTCACTGCGAGGTGTGCAACCACAACCCGCCGCCGAGCGTGTTACAGTCAATTCGAAAGAAGAGTGGCCCTGGTTGCTGAGATTTACATTTACAGTATATTAACTGAGATGGGCACATTTGCATTCTGTGACACACATATCAAAAGTACTTCTGTTACAGAATGTAATGTCCTGTAACGTGCTGAAGGAACAGCCTGAGGCTTGTGCTGCATCTGGCCACACTTTGTCAGTTTCTACTAAAAAAACTTGCTGTTGCTTCTGATCCAGTATCTACTATTCAGTTGTGAATTATATACAGTATGAATATATGGTAGCTTTTGTCCTTTTTATGTGTCAATGGAGTCTGTCTTATGCGTATGGGTCTGTTTTAGAAGTGTAAAGGGTTAGAGGGGCAAGACATTGAAAGATGTGCTTCTAGTACATTTACCAATCGTAAGAGAGATGATGCGTTCAGACTTAAATTCAAGACCTCTCCCTTTTACTCTGTATTTGACTTATAACGCCATAGCAAATAAATAAATACATAAATAAATAAATAAAAAGCAGAAATCGCATAGCTGCAAACTCATCTCATCTCAGTGCCACTGAGGACCAACGCTGAAATTTTCACCCCTATAATCTACTAACTGTAAATCTGCAAATATCGGAATGGCCCAATTAATCCATCGACAGCTGTATGTGATGAGAGCCAACTGTGCAGCTGTGGGAAGGCGTAATTGCGCCGACATTTATTTCCAGGTGTACATTAACAAACAACAATGACTGGTGACGCGAGAGAGGCTTTTTGCATATTCTCACCATCGAAAGTATCATCAAAGTGCTGCCATGGAAATTACGATGCGAAAAATGAATACAGCCATTGTCTAAAACTGAGCCAAATTTTTTATCGTTTCTTTTATACCACATTTTTAGTTCAGCTTGGTTCAGATCACAGCATTTCAAAAGCATCCTGCAGTTTTGTTTTTTAAGCATTTAAAAGCATGGTTGTAATGTCTGGTGATATTTTCCTGATTTAAAGTTGATGCATATTTTTTAATGCGATGTGCATACTCATATGGCTTTACAAATGGATATCAATATTTTTAAATTGCCTAAACATATAATTAATTCTAAATGAAAACTGCAGCTATTTTTTAACGTTAGCGCTTGTCTGTGTGTCGCCGAGCTGAGGAGTCTGTGCAGCAGATGGACTGTGTCACCACCAGGATCCAGGCCTACCCCCGGGCCTACGAATTTAATTAGTGACTTGGCCTGATCACAGAAGTACAAAGCAAAGTGATATCTTCAAAGGATCAGGCGGCCATCTGAAGCGGCAACCTTAATTTTTTCTCTTTTTGTTGGTGAAATGTGAGAGCACTCGGCTGGCAATGAAGGATTGCTTTAAAGAAATGTGAAAGAAATGATGACAGAAAGCCCCGAAATGACATCGAACGGCAGCGTGACAATAACACAGGTCTGGCTTTGTGCTACAAGGACTGAATGTTTTTTCTGTCAAGTGCGAGATTCTTTTTTGACAAAGCACATCAAATGGCCTATTTATATATACAGCGCAAACAAGAGCCTTTATAGTTACTTTGCTTACTGTGTTGTGGATTTTTCTGTCCCCACCATTGTTCGTTTAATGGTGTAAAATAGTATGGGAGCTAAATGTTTATTTGTGCGAATGAATTTCTCACGCCTTAGCAGATTGAGGTGGTGCACAGATGTAACTCCACTTGAATTATGGTGGGGTGTGTACGTGTGTGTGTGTGTGTGTGAGTGGGAGCAAAGGGTGAGGTGTTGTTCTGCATATCCATTTCATTACTGTCCTGTTGATTGAAAACTGTGCAGAAATTACCTGTCTGGTTTCACACCTCTGATACAGAATTACATCTGGGCTAAAATGATAAATATCACTTAAAAAAATAATTCCCTCTTTAACAAAATGCAATCCCCAGCTGTGGAAGGATTCACTGCAGAACCAGGAAATAAACTTGCAGATAGCCAGAAAAAGTATGTGTTTGATGCACATTAAGCGGGGAGATAAGTAAATGAGATCATTTTCACCAGACACCATCTCCTGGGAGAGTAGTGTACCTGAGATACTTCCATTCTTAAGTTAGACAGTGGTAGGCAGATGAGTATTGTAGCTCACAAGGTGGCCTGTCACTCCCTATGTTTGAGCAATGGAATCAATTATGGGTTAGAGCCTTTCCTGGGATATTTTTTAGTCTCTCTCACTCTCTCTCTTCTCTCTCTCTCTCTCTCTCTCTCTCTCTCTCTCTCTCAGATGAGCCATCTCCCAATATCTCCTCAGTAACAGAGTGGGAGAGCACCAAAGGTTTTGTTCGCCCCTCTCCCCAAACAGCTTGTCAGTGTTCCCGGCCGACACCTCTCCGCTAGGCCAGTTCCTAACACATTCCCATCTCCAATGCATTATTAATGCCTGCTGCTCTCCAACGTATCAGAGACAAACGGAAAGCAGAATTCACAGACCAGCAGCGAATGTACTTTTTAGTCATGCTTGAGCTTTTTCCCCGTCCGTGCCGCCACTAGACAAGTTCTCTATCCAACTTCTCCTCTGGTTCCTTTTCCCAATCCCTTCCTTCTTCCTTTCATTCTTCTCCACAGATCTAGCAGAAAAAATTCAAGGAGAAATTGTACTTTGCATTTGAAAAAGGAAAAAAGGGTTAGGGTTAAGAGTTGCCTTCAGACACCCATGTGTAAGAGGGCAGCTTGTAGGGAAGGGAGAGAATAGCTCTTGTCTGGAAAAAGCTTTTCCTTCTCACTTTGCGTATTGTCCCCCAGTTCAGCTTGATGTCAAACATGTTTATATTTTTTTGTCATAAGAGGAATTCAAAATATGACAGTAGAAGTTACAGTGACCATTCAGAGGTCGGAAGTGGTCAAAGGTATCGAAAAGTCACTTCTTGCAGAGATTGCAATGACCATAAATGGGCAGAATCTTGAACACGAACCCAGATTCGCATTAACCTCACTGTTCAAGAAGGCTTTGACCCCAACCAGGAAGTGATAGTGATGATGAATGCTAAAATAGAAGGCTGTATAAACACTGGGAGTGATTCACAAACTGAGGCTTGCATTTTTCACCTGTTCAATAGAAAGATTGGTCCAGACCAATCCATTAGCAGACCACCATTTTTGTAGAAAAGCACTTACTACAGCATTCTGAGTACAGTAAGTACAGGAAATGAGGGACAAAATGTATTGTGCAGCTATTTCATTGATTCAAAATGCCACACTGTCATTTCCAGGAAAAGCAGACTTCAGCTGAATGAGCACTTCATTGGTCCCAGTACTTTGCAGGTGTACAGTGTTTGTATTGCTCAGTTCACCAGCCTGGCTTGGTGCTGTCTGTGATTGGCAGACACCTGCAGATTCCACCGGCATCAGTGCAATACCTTACATCCCATTTCACTGAAATGAGTGGCTAATATTCTCTCACAAAAACCATATGTCCATGTCTGTTGTAGAAAAAAAAAAAAAAAAAAAACTTTTTTGTTACATTTTCAACTCAAGTACATGTTCACAGCAAATGCAGTGCTTTCTTGTCATGAATGTTAATCTTGGGAATTAACTCCCACAGATGGAGGGAGTGAAGATCAATACAGAGAAAAATTTATGTCATTTGAAATTGAGGTTCATTATACTTCAATCTGCAACACAGCAATGTTCCAAAATGGCCAGATGATTCTCAGAATGTACAGTAAATCATCCTATCCTATGCCTCCTCCTCCACTGGTCTGATCCCATTCCCTATGCTGTAAATTCATTCAGAGTCCAAACATGGAAATGAGGCTTTCTGTGCATGTATCCCGCTTAATGTCGGAAGGTTTATCAGGACTAGAATGTTGAGGACTACTGACTCACTCCTCTCAGCCCGACTTCCGACCAATTTTACAAAAGTCTGGTGAGGGGTCTTGAGATCAGGGCAAGAGTGGTTGTCATCATATGTCAGGGAGGTTTGTGAGTGAAAAGACAACAGATGCAAAAGGTTAGATGTACACCTAAACTCTGGTCCTGGTGGGCCGCAGGGTCTGCAGGGTGAACCAACCCTGGTCGTACAGAAACACAGTATCTGCACAGCTACTCAGCCTTGATCTTTGAGGGTTCTGATGTCGAGTTGGGAATTTCACTTTAACTATTGTCTTGTTTGAACTAACTGAACTTCCTTTTGCAGCTCTGAGAGTATAAGTGGCCCAGCTTTGGATTGCAATTCATTTCCTGCAATTTAGCATTTGTTCACTTTTTTGTCTATATTTAAACTGACATTAGATGAACCTTTATCCGGTACAGGGCTCTTTCACTTTCAGGTATTCAAATTTCCTCATTTTCTATGTCTCTGAATAAAGCAATTATAGTAATTTTACTTAAATATTTGTACTTTAAATATTTGTCTTACACTGATGTGAAAATTCTGTTTAGATAATGTATAGTTTCTGCAAAATGGCTTCAATACACTTGCTTCCATGCTGTTTTTAAACTAACTGCTTATCAGACAATGCAAACCAACTTTCATGATTCTATTACTGTGTCTAAGGTGTCCTACAGGCATGTCTAAAATATTCTCCCTCTTGTCTGCCACAACAGAATTGTGTAAGATAGTTCTGCTGTCTGTGCAATTAGAAAATGCTGAAAATCGGTTCACTTGACCTGACTTACCTTTCCTTCCCTGTAATTCCAGGGCCCGTGTGAAAACACTGAAAAAGGAATGCCCTGGGGCTATTTCTTTCAGTACGGTTGCAAAACAAAATGAAACTCCATGTTCAGGTTGAATCTCCTGTTAGCCCCGTGGTTTTGTTAGATTTTCCTTTCTTCCCTGATCTGAGTGAAGATGTGACCTGAATTTCCCCTCATCTGCTCATCACCGCAGAATACAAAGTGACAGGACAATCTGACAGGCTGTCCCACCCCTCGAACACACACACTCTCACTCATGAATTCAGCGACTGTTGTGTCACTGTAATTTACCATGTGAACACTTTTTAGCCCAAATTTAGTTTTAAATTTGATGTGAACATTAATATTAATTCATATTTAATGAGAAATGTGTCTGTCTTGTTATTTTAATCCATGTTTTGGCAGTAAGGTCATAGGGTTAGGTGTGAGACTACACGCCATGTGAAATCAGACTAAACTGTGCAGCCAAGGGCATAAATACTAATAATTAGTGACCCTAACATTTAGCATGTCAAATTTATCACTTATGCAGAAAAGTAACTCTAGTATTCAATCAAAAAATTTCACATTTTGAAAAACAATTTGAAAATACATTTTGGTGATTGCTGAATCTGAAAAAAAATAGTTCAGGAATAATAAAAGTAACACTTGCATGTAATTGTGGGTCAAAGTTTAGGACAGATATTGATTGAGTCCAGGGGAAGTGGACAGAATAAGTGATAATTTGTTACTATTGTTAATTAGCCTGCAAACTTGAAGCAGGTACTAAACAGATGACAACATTTCTATTTTGATTGCTGGACTACTACTCAGCAAGTGAGTAATATGAATAAACATAGAAATGTAATTTCAAAAATATTCATGTATTTATCCAGTACCTTGACCAAGTTACTACTTGTTACTAATAATAAACATAAGCAGCCGTGCATTACGTGTTTTCATGCAGTACATGTAGCTCTTTAAATGAATGAGTGACCACACTGTTCTTGTACTGAATGTAGTAAGAAAATGTGTCAGGTTTTCTTGTCCATCCATGTCGGATCAATAGACCTCCCAGGCATGGGACACTCCAGCTTTCAGGCCTTCGATAAGTCCAGTTCTGCGTGTGACGGAAATTAAATGAGTTGTCTCCACACAGATCGATGGCGAACATAACGGGTCTGCTGAGACAAAGTGGAACAGTGGAACAAAGGCGCCTATAGTTATTGTATTGACACCTGTCAATTGCAAGACTTTATGTGCTGTATTTTTCATAAGTTGGTTGTTTTTCCTACTCATGTACAAGGGAAAAGCAAACATAGGGTTCATAAGGAAAAAAAAAAGTATAAAAAAAAAAACCCTTGTGTGCCTTTTCAATTATATGATATTTAACTGTTTATTGTAGTTTAATTCCCCTGTTTATAGATAGAAATAAACTCAGAAAATTCAGATGGATGTTTGGGACTCAGCACAACTGGTGGTAATCCAGCCAGTATGCACTGTACTGTTTTGATACCCCTGTAATAAATCAAAACGACCAAGTCATCTTAAGGGAAAGTAAATATTTAATTGAACCAATTAAGACAATATTGTGATAAAGGGACCCCTGGGATCAATCAACACCGTAAAGCCATCTTAAGGGAAACTTTAATTGAATAGCTCTTTCTTTTAAGATAACATAGTTGTTTTTACTGAATACAGATGTAGGTCTCTTTTGTAGAAAGATTCTGTCATATGTTCAAGGGCTCTCTTGCAATGGTTCATCAATGACTTTTAAATGTTTTTTTAGACGACGGAAAAAAAAGATGAGAGTGTTGTGGAAAATGGCACACTGGCATGGAAAATGTACATTCCGTGTGGTTAAGGCAAGTAAATGATTATTAATGGCAGCCAAAGTCAAGAGGGCCACAAATGCTACCCTGTTTCTGGTTGTCACTGTGATGTCACTGTCCATTGATTTTAATGCTCAACAGTGCAAGAATGGTGTTTATGGCATTATATACGGAGGACCATATAGCATTATGCATGATATTGTATGATATGTCATTATCAGACTATTATAAATGTTTTATTTTCTAGTTAGGTTGCATGTTGCTTTAATTTGACAAATAACACCATAAGACAGACGGCTGCTAGACCCTGTTGCATCTAATAGTTTAATATCTGGTCCACCCATTCTAACAGAAGGGAGAAATGTATTCAACAGTATGTGTCTCCTTATCGTTAATGAAAATAGAAAACTGTCAGCAATACATCAATGATAAATTTCATTGTACAGATAAAGAGTTGGATCACTGACAAAACATGCATCCATAAAACAAAGTTTGTTTTGCCCAAAATGCTTGAACACAAGACAAATAATTTTGGAAAAGCGCAGACCGTAAAAGGTATGGTATGACCTGGAAACAAGACAGACACCAAAGCTCTGTGAGGCAGGCCTGCACAGCACAGCAGAGCACAGATCTCCTCTCAGTGCATGAAAACCTCCACGCTGTCAGAACAATGTACGCTTAACCTAATACCAACTCTCCCAAGATACAGCTCTGAACGATGGTGAGTCTGGAAGCTCAGGCAACCTGCGTGAGTTAATCCTGTCCTGTACGGGAGGGTATTGGGGGGGGGGGGATGGCTGTTGGTAACAGGTGTCTGGAGCTCTGTGTGTCCCTGGCACGGGCATGCCGAGCGCTCTGTTCCCGCTGTAGGAAGTCCTGCAGACTGATACTCCCACAACCACGACAGGCTCTCCTCCTGGGTGCTGCCAGCGCCTGCCAAGCTCTCTATCTCCGTCTATCACTCTTCTCTTTCTCACTCTCTGTCTCCTTCTTACTCTCTCTCTCTTTCGGTTCAAAAATGGAAAAAAAATGCTTTATTTGCATGATGAGTTAGCTTGTGTTGCAGAACCAGTCTCATTTAGTATCAGTCTCTTTCTCTCTCTCTGTCTCACTTTCCCTTCCTACCTCTCATTTTTGCTTTCTCTCACCTTCTCTGTCTCTGGTGTTGTGGCAGGAAGGACACTTTGCAGCATGTTTTTAGACTGCCGCATACTAGTGCCTCTCTTTAAAGTTGCACCTGAAGTAATTCATGTTTCCCCGAATACATCTTTACACATAATGTGAAGCGCACACATGCTGTGTTGTTTAAGATGGAGCTTGTGGATTTTCTCTTGGGTCAGACTAAAGTGGCCATATGCATGACTGAAATGAGTGACACTGGTATGAGCAATGTAGCTTAGATTTTTCTTATTTCGAAAATAAAGTAGTTTGCATATTATGTGCTGATAAATGAGCGGCTAATTTCTGAAGCAAGGTGGTGCGGAAATGATAAGAAATAATAATCAGATAAAATGTGTGTGACAGCTTTCACACCTGATTGTCGGTGACATGATTGATCTATTAATAAAACAAGGTCTTTGTTACCAAAAAAAGTTTGCCTTTTGCTTTCAACAATACTTAAAACTTTTATCCGGCAAGAGAATTGTGCCCTTTCTGAGAGAGCTGAGCTTTGTCAGGGTGCTTAAACCATTGGAATTGGGTTAAATTACCTGAAACGATGAGAACATCCTCTGCTTTACAAGAACATGGTTGGTTTATACATGCTATCCCATTCGTCACTGTTTAGGGCCATTTCTATAAACACTGTAAACAATTTGATGTTGTGTTGAGCTCATGGTTTGATGTGTATATTACATGTCTATCAGATGCATTCTGAAATGATGACTGGCACAAGTATGTGGTCCTGTCATCACTGGACAGGAGTGTGGATGTGTTTGTCCAAAAAGAAAGAAGGAAAACACAAAGCCATAAAAGAAGCTAAAGACATCACATGTATGGCTGACCTGGGCTGCTTTGACCTCAGATGTCCCACCCTACCAAAAAATTGTCATGTCTATTCTCATGTCCAATTCAATTTGGATTGTCTTACCACTAAAATGCCTCAATGCCCCCCCCACCACTTACGCAGAAAAAACACACACACACACACCCCTAGGCCATCTCCAGAGGAACTCCATCACACTAAAGTGAAAGAGTGCACTCAACATGGCTCGAAAATCTCACTTGACATCAGCGAAGAAGTGTAGAGGCATCAGGCCCACATCGCTTTCCTTCAGCATCTACCTTCTGCAGGAAACCCGCAAGGCTCTCATGCTGCCCTTGGCCAATCACTAATATACCACTACTCTACTTGACTGTGACAAGGCCAGCCTGAAATCCCCTGAAAATGTTCTTTTTTCCACTGATTTAACCCATAAATGGATGAAATGAAAGAGAAAAGAGGCAGCTGTCTTGCCTGTTTCTCATCATCTCCCTGCGAGTGGAGAGGAACGCTACCTATCCCTCGCCTACAAAATCACTGAGGCATAAATTAAATGCACAATTAACAGGCCTTCATGGAAAATAAGAATGCAAAACTGAAACACTGTGAATGTGTTGTGAGAAACAGCTGTAACATCTGAATTCAGTCCCTTTGTGGTATATGTGAACATTATTTTTAGACAGTAATTTTCCAATATAACTACATACTGTATAACTTACTAGAAACACACACCAACCATCTCTCTCTCTCAAACACACACACACAAAATATATTTTCATATATATCAATATATAACAGCAGTAATAAATGTAATTGAAATCTACAGTAATAACATGAAAGAAGACACTGTCCTTATAATGTGCTGTCATTTTCAAAATCAGCTGGGAAAAGCAACACAACACTGAACCATTAGGGCTGTCAGCTCAAACCTGAGCAAACACGTTCCTCGATTTCCTCCCATCTGCTCCAGTGACTTTGCCTCTGAAATGTGAGGCAGGTAGAGCCTGCGCCAGCTGTCTGCCTCCTGCGATTAAATTCAGGTCAGGAAAGGGGGAACGCTCTCTCTCTCTCTCTCTCAGATCAACGGGCCACGCTCCGCACCGCTGACACCTTACACCTGACACACATCCAACCTGGCAGGGGACCAATTACGCGTACCTGTGGGAGTTCCCCCTGGCCCGTCAACCTGCGCGACGTCTCTGTGGATTACAGGTACTTAGAGCTCATTATGTCCGCTCTATTACCTGCCAAGTCTCCCGGCCCCGGTGTTTACACAACAGCTCTCTCTACCTTTTCCCTCGCTCTCAAAAGGCCCATTGTGGCCCTGCGTGAGGATCGCCCGTGCAGACGGCAGCGGCGTGCCACCCTGCTCACTTGGGGTCGGGGGTGGGGGTGGTGGTGGTGGTGGTGGAAATGGGTAGGCGTTTCGTGAGGAACAGAAGCTACCCAGGCAGTGTTACGAGTTGTAATTTGTCGCAGCTGATGGAGGTTTAATTGCTCTCTTAAGGGTCTAAGAGAGGAACTGGACCGTGTTTCAGTCTCAGCCTATCTCTCCCCTTACTGAAGGAGCGCCCCCTGGTATGTGGGCTTCCTTTCGCTCATTTGGCAGGAGACACGAGATATGTAAATGATTGTGCAGGTAAACTGAACAAAATATGTTTTAAACATGCATATATATCAGATATTATCATCATCACTATCACTATATTACTAAACAGGTGGCTATTTAACATTTAGAAACATTTGGCCCTTGGTTGATGTTTGTACTATATGAAGATGTTCAATATTTTAAAATGTGTACATTTATTACACTTGTTTTATTACCTAAGCTCTATTATTACCTCCATGGGAGAGGGAGGCTAAGAAAGAAAAATAATGATAAAGCTATAAATAATTATCATGATCTTCACAGATGTTCTTTTTTAAATGAACCCCATTATTATGTAATAATATGCCCATTGTAGGGGTCACCTCTTGCATCACAATGCACTGTGATAGGAAGAAATACACTAGCAGTCACTTCTCTGCTTTCTGAATAACAGCTGCTTTGCTCTATTTGTGTTTTTTGCTGTGACACACAATACCAAAACAAGTCATTTCTCTGTCACCCAGGTGGCCGGAATCCCCAAGGTAGTTTTGTTGAAAAAAAAACAGCAACCTGTTATGAATAATAACAATCATCTCCCAACCACAGCCACCTGGCCCCCGGATGTAAAAATAGACAGAAATCACCGTTAGTAACGGTGATTAGCTATGGCACCAGGAGGCCTCGCAACTGTAAGCCACCTGATTTTCATAACAGTGCTCCATGTACTGTACCTTCCTGCCCCACCACTCTCCCCCATGCTCTATCAATAGCCAGACACCTGTTTCCTGCGATTCGACACAGAGAGCTGTCCTAATAAACTAGCACCCATAGGTAAGGGTTAATATTGCACACCAATACTCAAAATCATTACACTGGATTACATTATTGGCATTTAGCAGATGCTCTTATCCAAAGAAACTTACATAGGTTACAATTTTTTTACATGTTATCCATGTATACAGCTGGATATTTACTGAGGCAATTCTGGGTTAAGTTCCTTGCTCAAGAGAACAGCAGCGGTGCCCCAGTGGGTAATCGAACTAGCAACCTTTCAATTGCGCCTTACCTCTAAAGCTGAGCTGAAGAGGAGGCATTATGTTCTTCTCTGTCAAACTGGGAGCCGGGCCTTTGTCCAAGACAGTGCATTCCAAATGCAAAAATTGGAGAAAAGAGACATACAGGCTGAAATTATGGCAGAACAAAAGTTGAGCAGGCCAAGTTGAACAAAAAGACCCTGCGACTTTTTTTCCAGTGAAGAAGTGGGAGGCTTCAATGATCGATGGCAAAGCAATGGGAATCTGCTCGTTTCTAGGAGCTTGAAGTGTTATTGAATATAGTTTTCGCTTTCCCACCACTGGTTTTAGGGTCAGTTCTGAGGAATAGAAAGGGAAATGGTCCAACACTGAGGGGGCATAGGTCGAGCATGAAATGGAGGCATTCCTTTACCATTTGTGGAGTGGCGTTAGGTCAGCGTTGGTGTGAAACACGCATTGGCCACCAATCAAACGCAACACATCACCACATGGTCTCTCACCCTGGACTCCATCACCCTACTTCAGCTGCCAAAACTGAAACCAGGATTCATGACCTCCAGTTTTCACACGCCTGCATAATCATAGGATCAGAGGGCCATGAGAAGTGGCAGCCAATGGGACAAAGAGCTAATGTTAGGAGTTGTAAGTGAATGCTCTTGGTGTTGTGCTATAGCAATGTAAAGAGTAGCCAATGCCTCCTACTTTCCTGATAATTCCCCTTTTGGTTAATTCCAAAGGAATGGGGTCACTTTTGACTAATCTGACACATTTAATTATATTTGTGTCATCATCCTTTATCCATGCAGAAGATATGTGAAAACTGATGACCAATACAACACAGAAATCAAAGGAAATGAATTACATAGCCTCTGGCATTTATGGCACCAATAACCCTAGGAACATTATAAACACATTACATAAAAATATACTGTAGGATAAATATCATAATATTTACAATATTAAGTGATTTATGCGTTGCAGTCCCCTTTATCATATTGTGAGTTCATTCCAGACCAGACCAATGTACAAAAAACTGTGATGTAAAGTGATAACTGTCTTCTAGGAAGACACTAACTGCTAGGCCTCTTTTTGGAAAACAGCTTTAAAAAAATGTAATGAATGCGAGCAAGTGATTACTTTGTGAATTCTACTTCCAAAGGGAGAGGAAAACCTGTTCCATCAGGAGTCAATCGCTTTCTGTTTCCGCCATCTCAAGAAAGGTGTCGGTGCCACATGACAGTAATTAACAGCTAACAAAAATATCCCTGCTGTAGCTTGAGGTGGAAAAGCGTGGAGCCAAGCAAGGTTCTCATTCAGTTCCTATTTGTAGTCTTTCATCAGAGAGGACTGGAGACACAAGGCATTGAGCTCATAAGGCAACATTCAGTTGTATTTACACAAAGCTCAAATAGGCCATCTATCACTTTCATACAGGTTTCTTTTCACTGCTGCCAAACAGCAAGCACGGATGTGATTAGTTCAACCCCATTGCACCTGAAGTTGAAAAACCACCTAACCTGGGTATGTGAGCAAACACATTCCACAGAGAAACAGGCTGGACATAACAAGCATTTACAGATAAGCAGCAGACAGGCAACTGATTCAGTGTGAACCTAGTATGAATAAGAGATCAAATCATACATTCATTTTGGATGATAACTGTAAAGTGAACTGCTAATGATATTTTGGAGATCACCCAGAGGTGCCTTCTGTGACGTCTTATTTGCGCTTATGCCATTGTTTGAGAATCCTTGAATATTTATTTTTCCTTTCTTCTTTGTTTTCATGGAGTCCTTTGGACTGTTCACCTCACTCTTGTGTCTCATTCTGAAAGAAAGAAAAATAAAAGATTCATCACAGCCCCCACCCAGATTCCCGAGGGGAGGGGGTTCACCAACACAGATTTGTCACTCGCCTGTTTGTTCTCTAATAAAATCAAAGCCGGTGCACGGCTTGTCAGGCTGAGATGAGCCCTCTTTGTTGGAGCCCTGATTCACTCCGTGCTCTGATCTGCGCAACATTCATCGGGGGAATAAGCGCCATTAGGGCCTACATATTTAAACACCCAACTCAATGCGAGTAGCAGGTGGTGCACATTGCCATCTTGTTGTTTTTTAGTTCACACAGTCAAGATGGCAGATTTCATAATGCTTTCAAATGGCACATAACAGAGCGGCCTCCGAGGACTGCCAAGAACGATTTCGCTCCAAGCTAGAGTGGCGTGGAAGGCTCTTTCTTGAACCTTTTTCGCTTGGAGCACCGCTTTAAAAGCACACCGGGGGGCTTTCTTATCGAACGGATATCGCCACGCTGCCAAAGCCGACTGCTATGCAGTCATGACGGTTTACAGTGGTTTAGCGATTCTACAGCAAGACGCAGAGGAGACATTTCTGTCAAAGGAATATTCAAGAGCATTAAGGAATTGGCTGTGGGAGCGCATTTTGTTAACTCCTGTTCCATTTCTATCTTTAGACACATTTTATTTCAAGGGTACCAAGGGATGTTTTGTAACAAATAATCAATAGTTGATTTTTCTTTTTCTGTTCACGCATGTCACACAACTTGAAAGTAACTGAGTTTTTTTTTTCTGGAAAAGTCAACAAATTCTTGTGAATTAACCTCAGGGAAAGTGTTTAGTTGAAGGTCCTACACACAAAGTCAAATAACCTCACAAGGCAGACTAATAAATGCTTGGTACATCAACCTAAACACATTCCCTGGGTTTTATTTTCTCACAGACCCACCCTGGGTGGCTTTTAATGTCTAAACTGGGCAGATGGAAATGCAAGCTGCTCTCTTGAACATTCACCAGAGAATGAAAATGAGACTGAGCAAACTGACATTAAGAACCATCACCATCGATGACTGGCCTGGCTAGTTATGGTTTTTCAATGTGGCAAAGCTAAAAATGTGATTGACACATTGAATATGTGTAATGACAGTGAGGACATCATAGTAATGATGACCTTTCAAGGACCTAAAGCTCTGACTTTGCCTGTGAGTATGATCTCGGTCTAAGGATCCTTGCAGGCTGACGGCAGGTGTGTGAACTTCTTCAGAATAAACACACCAAACGACCAATGCAACCAACTCTCACAGCCTGTCTTTGTAATGAAATGACATGCGGGATGCTAAGAAGAAATGACAGGAAGCATCCAACCACCTTAACCATTCGTGATGGAAAAAATAAAGAAAACAAAAACCATAGGAAAAAAAACAGAGAAAAGTGCTGCTCAGGAAAGAGTTCTAACATTGACAGTCTGACATAGCCTTGATCAGGATACCCACACACACACAGCCACACACACACACACACAGACACACGCACACACAACCACACACACACACACACCACACAACCACACAACACACACACACACACACACACACACACACAGGAAAAGCTGAGGGTCATGCTGGAGAAGAGAAGCGGCAACATCTGCAGTCTCCGTTGTTGATAGCATGCTTGCCAGCTTGGCGTCGGATCACAGGCTGATGGGAGATGGTAGAGCCTGGGCCCTACCTCTTGGCCACCCTCAGATCCCTACTTCCAAGCCTCCTAGCCACCACCTGTTAGTTCATTTGTGGCGAGTGAAAGGACACCCCCAACCTGCCAACCCCACACTTCCAACTCTCTGAAGTCAATTTGCACTTTCAGCCTCCCTCTGCCAGCGTCCACGCCCCCGAGTCATCTCCCCGGTCATTCTCTGCTGTGGCCCAGCTTTGAAGTGAGGGGACCAAAAAAAAAATCACGTGTCCCCCGTCCCTTTGCCGCTCGGAGGATCGCTGAAGACACGGGAGCCGGCAGCGGCGCCGTTAACGTCTGAAGATGCCCTGATTAGCACTGAATGTATGCAAATGAACAGTGTAGAAAGTACAGTGCTGCCTTCATTGAACACAATGAGGAACAATGCAAATGACACATTTATCAAGACCAAAAGCATTCAGTGCCCTAGGATTTAACCCCTTTATTCCTTCTGACAGAGTTTTTGTGTTTGAAGGGAAGCTGCTAACACTACAAATAAACCACATGATATGAGATTATAGCTTACATTTCAGTTACATTTAAGCACTAAACCTTTATTATCACAAGAGGTGAGCAGTTTGAGGTAGCACTGTTGTCACACTGAGACAAAATATAACAAATACTGACTTTCAAAATACTCAGTCTCATAATACTCAAAAACCCTCAAAGTTTAAATCGCAGATTTAAACCTTGAACCAAAGGCAGCAGACATCAGAATGATAGCTGTTGCCTGATGCCTTAAACATGTCAGTAAAACAGCACAATGCCGCATTTACAGGATGTGGCACATCCTAACATAGACACCGCACTGTAGTAAAGTCAGGGATATACTCTCAATACCCACACAGGCATCAGACATACCTTTTGCTATTTCAAATGACTCTTCTGAGAGATTCCAATGGTCTCTCTGAATGTTCACACCAGTAAACATGCTTTTTGATAGAAATCATGCCTTGCTTGGTCTCAGCATTCATTTTCCAGTTTTAATGGGTAAATGAAATTCTGTAAACCCTCCGTTTGCCCTCCATAATGTTGAGATCCACGGCTTTGACTATAACTTTAAAGTTATGCCATTGACTTCTCAAAGGATGAGCAGATCAAGAAGAGCATCACATAAAACCAGGAATGTGCTCATCTTTGAAATAAAGACATAGGTATATAGCTGCTTGGCAGCACAGAATATTGGATAAGTGCTAGAGATACCTTTTATGGTTCTGCGAATCAATGTTGTAGACTGGCAAACATTATATTACAAAAGCTTGATAGATATTTAATGACACTTCATAAATATGACAAACTTTTTTAGATACTGAACCTTAAATGCATAAAGGCCATTGTTATTTTCAGAAAAAAAACTGGACATTATTTGTGTTTCTTGAAAACCTAGAGTGTGTGTTTGCTTTCATTATACAAAAGCACACCTCAAGCTAATGGCTCTACAACATCTATTTTACAAATTCTTGGTATGGCCAATCTTGTACATTCTCTGGGCATGTTTTCTGACCTATCAGCCTTCAGAACAAACATATGCACAGTTACAGACATTATAGTCAGTTGTGCCATGCACTACATCTGACCTGCATTCGCTAAATACAGAGAGGTGTGAAGTTGCCCTGTGGCTCTGGTCCTGTGCGTCCTGCTTCCTTCTCTTCTCTGCTTCTGTACTTTCAACTCTTGTCTTACACCTTTTAAGGCAAGGTTCAAGCAGGGAAAGTGACTCTGAAAAATCAGAACCAAGCCAAAAGCAGGTCTAAAACTGGAACCTGTGCTTTTCTTGACCACAGGCTACAATCACAGGGCAGTTAGGGGTCCGGGCCCTGGGATCTTACATTTTACCAAATGGGAGTATACTGTGTGAGCCACCCTGAATTATATATGCTATGTAAACAAGCTCAAGTGTATATCAGATGTTAGCTCTGTGGGTTGCCCTAGATATAGGGTGGGCTCCATGTGTGCACACTATGTGGTCCTATAGGAGAAAGAATTGCATACACATAGTGTAGTTGTATTTATACCCCATTGGCTGAACTGTGTGTTAAGTGTTTCTTTCACTATGCATTGGCAGTGTACAAATAGCATAAGCTGCCTTCCAAGCAGCTGACCTTCCTGGGCTATGCATTTATGTTACTCTTGGGCTAGAGTGTGGAATAGTTGTTTGGAGGCTGAATCAGAAGGTTGCACGTTTGTATATCTGGGCCAGTTGCCCTGCTGTTATCCTTGTGCTAAAGGTACTACTGGAGAACCATCCAGCTGTATAAATTGATATGTAAAATGTAACCTGTGAAAATGACCCTAGTTTCTTATTATCAGTTATGTGTTACTTGTACTTGAAGGGACTGTGAAGTGAGGTGGAGATTTCTCAGTCTCAGTGTTGGATTTTATTCAAAATGAAGAAAAACAACTTGGCAGTTCACTCATACGAGTAGTATTTCATTGTAGAATTCAAAGGAAACCCAGCTATATCAAGTCCCACGCTAAAGCCTGGATTAAATCACAATATTGACCTGGTGGATGTTCTCCCTCAGGCTTAGAGTCAAGAACCGTCAGCTGAGTTCAAAGCACTTCTCCAGTCTGATTATCTGGTATGACAATGAAGTTCGGTTCAAGATAAAGTAGTCCAGTTTAGATGCATTAGACATCAGCATGAAATGAATATATGAATTGAAAATGCATCTTTAAAAAAGTAAAAGTAGCAGCAGAATACATTTTCATTTATATTCCAACAAAAAAAATGCCTTAATGTACCAGAATATTTTCTACTGGCTGCATAAGACATTCTACTCCGACCTTCCTGTCGCTTAGTTGTAAGGACAGGGAAATTAATCTGTGAAGGAGGTTAGGCTTACTACTGACATATGTATACATGACTTCCCTCTATGCAGGCCCCTGACAATAATATCCTCTAGCTAATTATTTTAACAAGAGAAAAATTTCAGGAAATGACCCTCTAATTGACCATTAACTGAGGCATCTTAGAAGGCAACAGTAATGGACTAAATGTCTTTTGTTAAGTACCACACCTAGAATTCATGTGACAGAAGGCAAAAGCTTCTCTACATTGCCTTGCCTCTAGGAATTGCATGGTGTCTGTATTCAGTATAAGTGATTATTATTTTCAAGCTTTTTTAAATAGAGCACCTTCATCAAACCTTTAGGATGTGAACAGTGGTTGCAGTCAAGTTACAAAGGTTTAAGAGTTTATCTCTGTTTATGCCGAGCTGTATAATAACACGAATGCATTTTTTATTGCCCGTGACCCTGTGAATAATGCATGGGGTTCAGTGCCTGAGTGAGTACATGTGTAATCGGGGATGAGAAATGTAGCAATGGCCTGCGGGAGGCACAGCCAGCACAGAGCGACCTGCCCTCTGAGTCCCTGCCCGGCGAGAGAGCCTGGATCTCAGAGGCCAGGATGGGGGCTGGCTATGCGAACAGCTGTGTAGCGCGCAGGATGAAAGGGGAGCTGTAGGAGGGCTTGCATGTGTTCCTCTCTCTGTGTTTGTAGGTGTGCGTCTGTGTGAATGTGTGTTTAGGACTGTGTGTGTGTGTGGGCTTACAGGACTGTGTGTTTGTCTGTTAGCGTGTGCGTACAGCACATGCGTGTGAGTAGGCAGAACAGTTTCAGTGTTCAGGCTTTGGTGTGTGCGCTTGTGTGTGCTGTGCATGTTTGTGGAAGAGTGTTTGTTGCTTATTGTGTGAGTGTGTGAGAGTGAGTGGATTGGCTACACAAACTGCTCAGCGTTCCAGCTGTGAAGCGTGATGGGGGTAAGGTACGGCAGAGCACAAAGGCCTCGTGCCGGCTTGTGCACGCGGTCGCTCATTAACAAGCCCAATTCTCCAAAAGGGGTCCTCTCGCTGCAAAACGAGGGGACCAGAGAGGAGGGGTGGGAAAAAAAAAAACAACAGACAGGCAGCCTCCTCCCTCCTCTGCGCTGCGGCTCTCCGACGCGTGGCGACCTGCGCAACACCTTTACCAGGGCAGATGGTGGGAGGAGGAGGGGCGGGGCGCAGGAGAAATCTGCCACAACAATCTGCTGCTAGCAGGTGTTGGCTAATTGTCTCCGAGCGCAGGCGGCGACAGGCACGCCAGCGCTACCTGATTGGAAACAAATCTCTTCATTTACCCCCGCCTTGCCGAGGGGACTGCGTTTCCAAGAGCTGGAATATAACAAGGAGGAACCAGACGGGGAGGCACAAGCTCGGCTTTGTCGATGAAAGAAAGGCCGCAGTGTCTCCGTCGCCACAGCTGTGTACGGAAAAGGGGGACAGATGACAATATATATCAGTGCACGGAGCCGGGGGGTGCGGGTGGGGGGGATAAAGGCCAGTGAACATGCACGGGGGCACGGCACTAAACGAGGGGAAGAGGTTTAAGGTTGGACATCGGTGGAATGAAACGACGTTGAATAAATTACGCATCTGTGACGCCTTTATAGAATTCAGATCATTAAAAAAAAGAGGATTTCAACAGAAAAAGGGCTGTATGAAAGAACAGAACGCTTGTCATGGACATGTGAGCACAGCTCTGAATTCAGCAGCACTATAAAGAAACTATTTGTGGGGGCTACAGGGACCAGTATTAAATTTTTTGTATATTTTTTCCCATGTTCTTTTTTCAGATAGATACACACACACACCCACACACCACACACACACACACACACACACACACACACAGACAGAGTAGATAAATGTGAACTACCCAGGAGCATGACATCTTGTTTGCTTTTACATTTGTACACATTAACAAGACCACTGTCACATGTGTCTGATACCAAGACACACTTTCCAGTTTACTCCTAAAACATTTTTCTGCATCTTGGACTAATGCAATATAAAATCATATTCTTCTTTGAACTCCAAATGTAGTATTAAACTATGTTTTAATCCACAGGGTAATATCATTTTTACACAACTGAAAGTGTGCATCACATTACAAATGACCTTAACATTTGTTTTAATTTCATTTATAATTCCATTTTTTTGGAGGAAGTTGTAGTTACTAGCAATAGTGTCCTGCTCAGGGCTGTAATACTGGATTACCATTTCCTGCTTAGTGTAACAATGTTGGGAGAAGACCCAGGCTATTTTTACATCTACATGAGGCCCCAGCCCTTTGAAAGCTTCCCCTGATTCCCACTGATCTCTGCTCTCTTCCCATGCTGTAGTCCATTAGGGCTCCTGACTGTGTAAGACACATGTTAGCGGAGTATGTTAGCATAACTTCTTTTTCTCCCAGACAGGTCAGGCTGGCCCATGCTGCTTCTCAGAAAACATCCCGTCGAGATCAGAATTCCCCCCGTCTTTATTTCAAGCCCGAGTGGAGACGGCAAATGTGCAAGCCTTTTTTTCCTTCCTTCCCTCCATCTCCTTATGCCTCCCCCACCTCCCACCCTCATTTGGGAGTCACGGTTCTCATATTGGTTATGGAACTTTTTTTCCAAGTTTTTTTACAAGAGTTTTTTTAAACACTTCTCTTGTGGAATATCAAAGTAATGTCACATTTTAAAGGTAGAAAATCTACAGTAGCCCTGAAAACACTATTGTTTTAATGCAAATTAATAACTGCCAGTATAGGGCACACATGATACACAGTTTTGTACAGTTAGGTTAGGAAAATCCCTATCACCTCCTGGGAAACCCTTGCTCAACTGGGGAAAAATACCCACTTAAGTGAACAAGTGGTTATGGTTATTGGTTATGGAACAGAGCTTGTAGCCCAGAGGATGCAGGTTCAAGCCCCAAGTGGGATGCTACTGCTGTAGTTTTGAGAAAGGTTCTTGGAAAAATCAAAAATTAGATATGGAAATGGAATATAAAGATCCAAGCTATGTAAGTTACCCTCGGTAAGAGCATCTGCCTAGCATATTATTAATACTGTTATTATTATTATTATTATTCCTCTGCTGTTAAATCTGGCCTTTATCTCAATTAGTTACTCCAGCCCTTACTAGCTCTGCTCCCACCCTGACCAGCTGGAGTACTGCAGAATAGGCTGTACCAGTGACCACCCACCTGGATGAGATGAGCCTCAGACGGGCCTTATTGCCAGAAAGCTGAATCTGTTCACCCCCAGCACCCCGCCCCCCCACCAACTACCAGCACCCAGCAGTGTCGGGCTAATGGAAGGTCGGGCCCACCGCAGATACAGTCCAGATTCATGGGCCCCTCTCCAGCTTTAAACCGTTTAATCTCAGACTGGTCGTTAACACCAGAATATGCAATAAAATGTTTTGAAAATTTTTTTCCATCATTTTTGTAGCTATTCCAGACATGCATAATAATAATAATAATAATAATAATAATAAAAATAAAAAATCTTTCCAAGAATGCTAATTTGTCCAGAACTACAGTGCTTCTGAGTGGATTGATTCACCACTAGAATGGCTTTAGAAAAGGCTGTAAATACAATAATTACTGCCTTCCCTTTACTGCACCCAGCAGAGAGAGCCTGTCTCCCATGGTGCGTTAAGCACTGGGGGACACCCGCGCCGGGCCCCGCACAATCCCAGCAGGCCTCTGTGGCAGCACTGTGTGTCAATCACTTTCTCACAACGGGCGGAGGGTTGCAGAGACACGCTCGACACCAGCGGAGCAGAAAGGAGAAATGAAATAAGCCGCATTTCAGACTTTCCCAAATCAGAGAAGTTCTGCAGCTTCAACCCAGGCCGTGTGCCAGACACACTCTTTTAGACTTGAATATTGTGTTGAAAATTCTAACCCACTCTGTGCTTCCCTATTTGCATTCCGTGACACAGTGGTTAAAAGCTGGTCCAGTACACCAAACTTCCACTTCCAGGTTGGTACTTCCAGGCACCACTGTTTTACCCTCAAGTAAGGTCCTTGTCTTGAATAGCTTCAGTAAATATCCAGCTCTATGAACAGATAATATGTAAACATGTCAGCCAATTATAATATAATTAGCACAATGAGTATAATTAACATAGCTGGAATATGCCAAGCTGTGGTGGAGAATCTGTAATGAAACTGGCCCTGTTAATTGATGTGACATGGTAACCGTTACTGGCTCTTAAATTCCTCATGCTTTTTGCATTAACTGGTAGTTTATCTTAAAGGCGTTTCCTCAATGAGAGATCACCTCAGCACAGCATTGCAAAATTGTTTTACAAGTTTTTTTTACAAGAGTTTCTTATAAACGCTCCTCTTGTGGAATATCAAAGTAATGTCACGTTTTAAAGGCAGAAAATCTACAGTAGCCCTGAAAACACTATTGTTTTAATGCAAATTAATAACTGCCAGTATAGGGCACACAAGATTCACAGTTTTGTATAGTTAAGTTAGGAAAATCCCTATCACCTCCTGGGAAACCCTTGCTCAACTGGGGAAAAATACCCTCTTAATTGAACAAGTGGTCTTCTGTAAACCTGTGTGGTCTTATGTGAAAAGATCAGTAACATTTTTATTTCTGTTCTCAAAAATTTTTGATGTGTGTATTCCAACCTATAAACATCCGCCTGTACTTTTTACATACTTTTTAAGCAGTGATAGCATATTAACCAGCTATTCCCCTGTAACATTCCAAAACTTGACGGGTTTATTTGTGTGGGAGAATCTCCTGTTAGTACAGTTCTTTAGAGGAAAAAAGACACATTTTACTGAGGTACATGACCAAAAAAAATCCCCAATAAATACGCTTCCATTTCATCCCTGGAGTCAGTTTTTTCCTTGATTTATAAGGACAAGCCAGTGATGGTTGTACTCGTGCATGCAGGCGTTTTACGGTGACATCATAAAATGGAGTGTTGATCCAGTTATTTTACACAGGCCTCCTTTATGTGACAGGGTTTATTGTGCGTTATGTTGTAGCTTGTTCCCTTCTTCCACAATGCCTGGTCGTTTACAGCCACGACTCGCCTGAGATGCGAGATAGAGCAACATGCAAAGAAAATCCACAGGCGCACTAGATTTATGAAGCTCTGCATTGTATCGGGGGTCCTAATCTTCCAGTTACCTTAGCTCCGGGGCAAACTTACTGTCGAACATGCTTATGATTAGCGCCGGGCTGAAACCATGTTCACACTCAACTGTAAGACTCAGAGGCCAGCTTGCTGCAGACTGGAGATCTGGAGCTGGTCCAGCTGCCTCCGACTCTGTCCCCGGGGATCAGATACCTGGCAACGTCTATGAAACGAGAATAGCAAGCTGGTTCAAATTCACATTTGTTTACTGTATTGACAGAGACTGGAATTGTTTTGAGAGGCTAAAATCTTGCCTTTGAATTTGATCCGTTCAGTATTTAAAATGCACGTCTCTCTCGCCTCAAAGCACACCGCTGGATTCCAGATCAGGAGAAGAGGGGGAAAAACAAGCCTTCTTGCTAAATCCATGGCTGTCTGTTTGACATTAGTATTTCTGGCAATTTCTGAAATATGATAATACAGAGAGAATGTTGTTGCTGAACAACATAATCAGCAGGACATTTAATTAACGTATAACAAAAAAAGAGTGATCTTTGAGCAGTCTGCATATTGCTAGCGCCTAATTTTTGTGACTTCATGCTAAAAGTATGAGTCACAAAAGTCACAATAAATACCCAGTCGAGGCAATTGCCCCCTCGAACTTAACATTCTGAAAAGAAGGGGGTGCTGTGTTCCTGTCCCAATGCATTTTTTTTGAGTTGCAATGACAGAGTCCCAATTAAGTCTCCACAAATTATCAGGACTGAATTCAAAAAGATTTTCTCTGGAAGAGATTGCGCATATGATGTTTATCTGGTGAACCCTGTTGTAATGCATCAACACAGTTTGGGCTGGTACCATCTTATAAAATTCACATGATACATTAAGTTTTCCCTTGTATATTAGTGACAGGAATAGATTTTAAAAAGCCTGTCCAGGCCTGCCAAGTGCTTGTCTCTCTTTCACATTTATTTGCACGTGTAAAAGCACAATTCACACAAGCTCTTCTTAAAATTTTACATTTTGTACCATAATCTATGATACAGGCTTCTCAATAATTGTACTGCAAAGCTGATATGTCTATAGGCTTTTGCTCCACCTCTTCACCAGCTGATTCAATTAATATCATCTACTTCAAATGAACCAATCTATCCTCTGCCTCCCCAGTTCTGTGAACATTGCCTGAAAGGAGCTGGAAAACTTGCTGGACAGCATCCCTTCAGGCCCAAAATTCAATTGGCCTGTGATAATATATGTTTACCAGTACAAACACAAATATGATTGGATATGTGCTCCCTAACTCTCTTCCAGGACATCACAGAAGTGAACTTCTTTGCAACACTCCCTGGATACTAATAATATTTTGTGTCTGAACGACAACATCTCACGGGAAATATGGCATGGAGAGGACATACACCCTTCCCAATGTGTCCTGTAAAAGCAGGACTTTCTGGAATACCATTAAGTGGCTCAGATGGGTTATTTCAGTAGCGTCCAGTGTATTTTGGAGCTGATACAGTGTTTAGAGGGAAAACAATGCCAGAAACTCCACAAGTGGACAAGAGGGACACCAAAGTACTCTGTGGTGTCCCTCAGTCAGCTTTTGCGTGATTTTATGCTCCAAAACGAGCTTTTCTTAATTTTTTTTCTCTGCTCGTAGTGTATGCATAATTCAGACCATCTGATGAGAAATGATGCTATTGAGCCCTTCACACGCTGCGCAATTAGCGAGGACAGAGCCGCCTCTTTCAGCGCTTCCGGCTGCAGAAGCTATCGGAGTCTGGGGAACGTCACGGGCTGACACTCGGAGGGGGCCTGAAACACGATTTTTTGAAAGTGTCGCTTTTGGTAAGACACACAGACAGCATGCAGGCAGGGCTTAGCTTTGATTCTTGACACGACAGGCACATCCTGTGAGAGTGACCTTAAAATATGACTCCAGCTGTCACAACACTGGTAGAACAATAGGTTTTGACCTTATCCACATTTTGTGGATGATATGCTGCCATGGTTCATAGTGTGATGAAGAAGACTGTATAATGTTTCAAAATAACATTAGCCAACCAAGTAATGTCAATGGAGACGGGGTGGCTGAATATAATGTATATAGTGTATTTGGGAGCAACAACCTATTAGAGCCCCACCGACCTGGTAATGTCAGACTAAGCACTAAATAGTCTGAGGCTGTGTATGTTTGTCAAGTCCCATTCTTTATAATCTCTTGTTTTTTTGTATTATGTTTCAGGAAGTGATAAACTGACACAGTTGGAACATCCCAACCATTAAAGCTCTGAAGAACTCAAGGCCAATGATACAAGAAAAAAAGCAAGAAAGAAAATGCATAAATGCACATATATCACGCATTCACACGCTGGAGGGTGGAGGTGGACAGTAAATGTCATGTCAATTAAGTACACATGATGAACACACTTACTGTTTCCGACATCCTACCATTTTATTCACTTGATAAAAAAACAGAGTTCATAGTAGCCAAAATCAGCCACAAAGGCAGATTTGACACAACAGAGAACAAAAACCGAGAACAAATTTCACCAGTCAGGCTCTTCGTTCAAGTATGAAATTAGCATACAAGCTAATGAGACACAGAGTGGGTGCTTTTTGCTCTATCACCCCATGGCCTCTGCCTGGATCTCCCAGCCCTCTTCCAGTGGGAGCAAATGGGCATTTTCTGGTCACTACACATTCGACAGTGACCGTAAACAATCATCCCTGAACTGCCGACCAGCACCAGGGCCTGATGAATTCTGAAACATTGACAACAAAATGGTATCCACGGTCTGCTTATGAAATAGAGACTGTGGGCTCATGCCTGTTCAGACAAAAAACACATGAATGATGCCCTTCGAGTGAGTTTGAGTGCCTCACTGGGCATTGCATAATGGGCATGGAACTGAGAAGAAACTATGGCAAAATGTATTTTTTAAATTTTGTTTTGGCTTGTTTTCCCATACTTCACAGTGTAGTGAAGCCTTCTCCCAAGTTACTACAATCAGGTCTCAACACCGATTCAACGCTTTGAATGTTTCTTTATCGCATAAGCATTTTCAAAAAGTCTGCCTTGGAGAAATGCATATTTAATGAAAAGTGAATTTGTAACAGGGCCTGTCAATCTTATTTTATTCATCAGCATTGTCATATCCAGCCAACAAAGGCAGCCGTATTATTTTAAGAATTTAAGATCCATTCTGCTGTGTATAAGCAGGAGGTGGATATAAAAAAAACTGCATACTTTGAAATAATGACTTATTTTACTTGCACGCACTCAATAAATCAGAGCTCTTTAAAAATTATCTTTGCAAAATGTCATGTTGTGTGTCACTCTCAACCAGGTACGGGATGAGCTAATGAGTTGATCTTACTGTGCGCAGCTCGTAAAATGACAGTTTGACATTTCGCTTAAGAATTTATGGCGTGTGAATTTATTACGGTAGGGTTCATCTTCAGATGTGAGGCGTCCTCATATCACACATCAACAAAGCTCTGTGGAAAAGCCCCGGGGCCGGCGGAGCTGTGGAAGGAATTCCCTCGTGGTGTTTCAGGTGAAATGCATCATAGGATCCAATAACTCCTCCATTTTTAATTGGTAGAAAACCCATGTCCGCACACATTGATTAGCAAGTCAAATTTAAGTGGAGTTAATTTTTCACAAGCTGTATTCGACTGTTTATGTCACACTGTTCTCTTTCTGTGTGATGAGACAAGGGGCTCTTTTCACCGGAGGAAGGATAAATCAGTTTAACAAGGTATTCTCATTGTTATATAAGATGAAATGGGAGGCACTCACACTCCCTTGCCTTGTGCTAGTCTGTGGGTCAGATGTAATTATGTTGAGGTTATCTAACAGATCTGACAAGTCCTCCAGCCCTGCTTATCACTCCAATAAGGGTGGAAATGACGAGAGCTGTTTCCCAGACAAGACTATTGGAGAACGCAGCAACAAGTTAGCGTGATACAAACTTCATGCGCAAAGCTGACAATGCTCATCGCATTTGCGATATTGTAGCTACAGAAATAGCAGTAAAGACGTATGCATGTCTGATGCATAGCTATTCTTGTGATGGGTGTGATGGAAAATAATACGCACATTGCATAAGGTCTTCCAAACACGTGACATAACAGGATGGATTCTGTGTGGCATTCCCTGCTGAAATGAACAATAGTGGTTCCAGGAAAATATGACTTCGGTTATGATTATTACCAGCGTATGCAACTAGATAATTACTGAAGCCTTATACCCTGCTCTAGGACACAACAGCAATAATCTACTCAAGATCACAATAACAGGTCCAATTCCATAACCACCATACTGTACCACTGTGTCCAGATTTGATTTTACAGGGGGAAGATTTTATTTTTTGCCAAAAACCACATTTTCCACCATACTGTAGAGCCTTAGTGTTAGTGTTTCTAAGACCACTGATTTGGTGTGTGCACAGTATGTCCATCAAAACACTTCCTCTTGGTTTTATTATTAAACGTTAAACGTTAACAAAAAACATTGTTAATCCCCCATTTAGGTATTCATGTTAAATTGTGACAATTGTGAAATATATCACTAAGAATGTTTTAGAGAACAGCCATTAGGACCTCTTTAATCCCACAGAACACAGATATCACAGCAACTCATCTCACACAAGGCCCAGCACACATAGTGGACTTTATCTGACTTAAACGGAGAGGATAGAATCAGAGGAACCAGCGGAATGGATTCAAACAGCCATTTCACTCTCTACTGCACATGCTGGCCTTTGGCTAGAATCTGCTCCCTTATCCCAGGGTGGAAACGCCTCTCACTTGACCTGACTGGGCTGTGTATGACTGTGCCTCTCCTGTCTGGCTGTTCTCTGGCACAGGGTCTGAGAGCACATCAGGCAACACTGCCCAGTATGTGCGTAACAGAACCCACCCAATGAATATCTCCTCTCAAGGGATCAAGGGGCCTATTCTTAACGTGGAAATCAATGTGATGCATATTTGACAGTATCTACTAGACACCCACTGGAAGAGCAAAATTCATATCCCCATCAAAGAAAAGCATAAAAAATACCCCCCTAATTCCAAACACACTGTGTCCCTACTCCACTTTGCTGCAAGGACTGTTTAGTCCTGGATCGTTTAAACGGACTGAAGATTTTATGTGAGAGCGTTTCACAGAAACAGAGATTAAAATATTAACCCAGAGTTTGGTACGTCAGTCGTTATTTGTCACAAACCGCAACCCACATATGCATCTTCTGAATCCCACTGCACAAATAATTCAGCAGAGTTGTGTGTGAGGATTCAACAGCAATGAAAATAAATCAATAGTCTGAGCCGTTAGCAAAGGTGTTGCTTGAGACCAGTTTGGGAACTGGCTCCTATTGGAATAGACCGTGCACATCTCAGATCAATGGAAGCTTTACCATTTGTTGTTTCCATTAAATGTGTGTGTGTGTGTGTGTGTGTGTGTGTGTGTGTGTGTGTGTGTGTGTGTGTGTGTGTGTGTGTGTGTGTATGTGTGTATGCCCTGTATCGATGGTCTTTGATATACAACAGGAGAAGAGCTCTGGGGAGAAAAAAAGAAAAAGAACTGATAGGCTACATTTTCATTTTTTTGATAACCCAGTTATAACATCACTAAACACACGACCACGATATTGACATTTTTTAACTTTAAAGGTATGATTGGGAATACAGTACCAAAAAAGAATCCAAATGCAAGTAACACATATTTCTATGTGCCATAGAAAAACATCATGGAATCAGAGCTCAAATTAATTACTTACATTTATGTTTCTGATTTATCAGTAGGTAGTAAATCAGTGCACCGTTAAAATCAGATAAAAATAAAGCTTGTGCAATCCTTTGGAGCATCTCTTATTGATCAATACACATGTTCTCTTAATGTGTGATGGATAAGCTAGTGTTAATGTAGTTCCTGCGACATTTCGCAATCACCTCATTTTGATCAACTGATACGAAAATCCATACAGCCATTTTAAATAGGGGTCGTAAAGTAGGACAACCAGAAAAGATGTGATTCTGTAGAATCCCTGCTGGCATGGAAGACCACAGACAATTATGAATTTGTGCTGAAGCTGCAAACAGGGAGCTGTCCATACAAACAGTAGCCGCTTGTTCAATTTACCCCAGATGTTCATAGATGCAGAATCCAGGCAGATCAATGTGTCCCTGTTTGGTGTGTGGCCTCCTTGTGCTTACGGACAGTGGGGGAGCACTATCTGCGCCTTGCCCCAGGAATGGCGGCTGGACTTTCAGGACTCACTGTGTGCATCAGGAAAAAAAGACATTTAATAAAATGTCCATCTGAGGGGCTACACTCAAAAATAGGAACTACTCCTAACTATCCTGCTGGTCTTTGCACTCTCTAGTGGTAAAACGTCATTACTGAGGGAGCCACTTAGTCACAGCCAGAAATATTATATAACTATTGAAGGAAAAAAAAAACACTGTGCAGTTGTCTCGTGAGTATGTGTCTATGTCTGTGTGTATGTGAGAGAGAGGCATGCTGTAACATTCTACACATTTCATAAAAGTTGTCATTTGATTATGAGGAGAATCCGGGTGAAATTAATCTTCCATATCAACACGAGTGCCTCTGCTGTCATACTGATGTGAGCCTCCACTGGGCTTCTGTACTCCCAGGTATGACTAACTGCTGTCTTGTTCCTGTGAATCTGCTGCCATTTATCTTGCGCTGCAATGCCAGCCGGCTGACTGCACAGCATGACAGGACACAGCGAAAATAATTTGCGCTGATCCCCCACCTCTCTACCCTCCCCCCGCCTCACTCACCTCACAAATGGCAATCGATTACCATGCTGTAGTGCCATTGACTGTTCCTCATGTATGCTCTCCTCCGGTGCACACACACACACACACACACACACACACCACGCACACACGTGCATACACTCACACAACCTCTCTCATCTCCTGTCCTAGCAATTTAACACCTTTCAATACTAATGTTGTTAATGCATCCTGAACAAACCATTTTTCTTAATTTGGTTTCTGCTGCTGACATACAGGAATTTAACAGCTGATATTGATGTCTTACAATATATTTCTATCAATATTATCATTACATTCCTCTTCTGACATTGGTGAGGATGTGGATATTTGATTTACATCACAACACTGCAATAGCAATGTTGAAGATTTTAATGCCAAAACTTTTCCCATCTCTACACATATGCTGCCATCAACTGGGCTCTAAGACCCGTGGCCACGTTATGTTTGACTTAAAATAGTAAAAAGTCTGACTGGATAGCCAAACTCATTAGAGTCCTGGGAAATATGCTTGCTATCTTCACATTGCAAACCCAGTTCCTTAACCACTTTGCCACACTGCCACCCCTAGGGAATAGTGTTTTAGACAAGGTGGGGGGTGGGGTGGGGGTTAGTTGCCCATCCCAGCAAGTGCAGTAAATCAAAGCCATTTCAGTGCTCCTGCTACAACAGCAGTGTTTTAACAAATAGCAGTTAGGCCTGCAGTGTCTTTAACCAGCTCCAGTTGTATGCACAGTTTACACTGCTGGTGATGGTAAGTGGATGTAAGTCTGATTCATTGGGAAATGTCACATGGTCACCAGTCCTACATTTTCTCTGTTTCTGCAGTTTTGCAAAACTGAATTATTACCAACAATCTTGATGTTTAAAGGCAATCTCTGACTGATAGGCCATGATGCATCTGGACTCTTAATAGATGAATTCTAGATTGCCTCTATCCCACACTTCTTCTCACAGCTTCCAGAAGCGTGAAGTTAAAACAGTCATAAATGTATTGATCGAAGTTGGTTACGTCAAAACATTGCACTCTGTAACCTCATGTGGGGATACCAAAGATGTTCTGCTACAAGGTCCAAAAAAGGTTGGTTATTCTGGACACGTTCACTGAACTATCTGACCTCCCAGGTGTTGTAAAATGTAGCGTGGGTGCTTTAAGAGCAATGCATTATGGGCAATGTAGTACTGGAGCGGTGTCGTGAGAGGAGGGAAAAAGGAGGGGAGATGGCGGAAAAAAAAGTTACCTGGGCGGGTGTGTAATGTATGAATGGCGAGCGGGGAAAACAGTGCTGGGAAGCAAATATTTTGTTTTGCATTACGTTCGTTTCACGGCAATAAAGCCACTCGGTCTCAAGATGATCCATAGAGTCCTGGAGTCATTTCTGCTTGCCGGTTGCAGGGAGTGAAGTTAAAAGTAAGTTTTGGGAAGTTACCCCGAGTTGGCTGCCCGAGCGGCTAGCACCTCGGCCCTGAAGCCTGCACACGGAGGCTTCCCTGTATATCCTGACTAAGGTCGGGGAAGAAGACAGGAAAGGTAACACAGGCCATTGGCCACTGGTCTGTTTAAATGGACCTCAGTTCCTGTTCTCTCCTCGCTGCCAGGTCTGACTCCCCACGGCCTGCTCTCCTTTCCACTGCTCAGGTTACACGATTTTCAAAGAAGTCCAAACGTTACCATTTGGAGATTTTTCTTTCTCCCCTCCCTTTTGCCGACAATCACCTCGTAATTGCTCTCTGAACACCTTTGAAGTGCTGGCAGTTCAAAGAGCCTTGGCAGACTTGGTGAAACTTGGCCCACCGCTTTGCAGTCATTTCTGATAATTGGTCCTGTCTGACACCGGGTTTGAACCGAGGAAGCTATTGGCACAATCAGAAACAGGTTTGTTAGCAGAAGAAATACAAGTTGTTTATCCTGGCCCACATAAGATGCGTCAAACAGACATGTATCTGATCAGTGCATGAAAGGAATCTCTCTCAGAGACCACTTTACAGTGGGGCGATGGAACATACAGTTCTACTCTGTACAGAACATGCTCAAATTGAATAAGGACATGTGTGTATTGTACCTAACCCGCCTCCCTTGACACCCCCCCACCAGGTTGTTGCACTCAGTACAAATAAAATGTTACATTCTCTCGATTTTTTCTCTGAAATCTGTAAAAAATTTTGTTCCACATAACAAACAGTACGGGGCAGCATGGGAGAATAGAACACGTTTAAACAGCTGTATTTATTCTCTGACTTTTCCCTGTTTGAAACTGCAGAATGTTGTTCCCCAACCCAGAGAGTCAAGCCGCTTTGTCAGCTGTACATTGCAGATCAATGTGTGTTTCTGACTTCGTGAACTTTAACATATATCACAGTAGCTGAGCTCTCTCACAAGCCTCCTCTTGCTGACGAAATGCATACGATGACCAGGCACTTCCTTGGTACGAATGTGAAATGATACCTGCTCAAGACAATGAGCCTTTCTCTCTGGAGGACCGTTGGAATGAATGATGGACTGGAATGCCAGTGCAGCAGTACCCTCTGAACACATTTTGCATTCCTGCACCAGTGCGCAGACAGGGGTCTCCTTCTGAGAAGTGGAGGGAAATCGCATTAGTCACCAGTCAACTGTAACTGTACCAGTTAAAGGACAGTTTGTGCTGTTCTTGAGGAAAAAAAAAGCTGTAGTTTACTCTATGATTATGCCTGGCTCTTTGGCGTTGCGGTCAAAGTCGCATGTTTGGTACCCCGTAGACCCGGGTTCAAGGCCAGGTGGGGTGACTGCTCTTGCCCTTTGCTACACCCATGTTTATCTAAATGGAGCTGGAAATAAATTTTTGGTTTTCTGGAAAACCAATTTTTCAAAAATGTGGTTTTACATGCATAAAACAAGTACACAGTTCAATTGACCTGACAAGGCTGATTAACTAATGTCTGGAATATCAAACCCAACATTTTAATCTCAAATATAATGACCTGAGATGCCACCCCATGGAGAACACTGTGTAGAATGGCAACTCAGGCTCAATAAGCATGAGCAATATTCCCCTTTCTTGCACGAATGCAAACTTTGCCGTTAGGGGCATACGGAGACCGATTCCAGTGAAATGCAGTTAAGGCATTAAAGTGCACACAACTGTAGCAAGTCATACACCAATTACATAATGGGAATGGCCTCAAATGAGGCTACCGTTATTGCCATTTATCCACAGCGAGGAAGGCCTGCAGGACTATGCATCTAGAACATTATGGCCAGGTTTTATTGTACAGTGCATATCATATTAGGAGGTCATGAGAACAGGGACATAATTATTAGTGATACAAGCATTTTTTTTTCCTGGAAGAACACATATATGTAAATGCAGAGATTAGCAGTCTATCCATCTATTCATGTAGCATATTCCATGCTAGAGGGCATTCGAGTCACACTTAATTTGGTTCAAATGGACAGACTTCAGCCTGTTGCCGAAGAGCACAGGAAATGTCAGACATGATGTAACAGACAGCTGTTAACAGTGTGTCTTCTATAGTCCAGCCCCTGTGTTATGGATTAATCACAGATAACACATGCCAAGTTAAAAATAACTTGCAAGAGAATGCTGGAAACGCACACTGCCCCGACCCGTCACGACGCCTGTAAATTGTGTGTAACTGGGTTACAATGGGATCGTTATGCTGCGTTAGCGTGGATAATGCGCCTGCATCTGAGGGTCCCATTATACGCTAGCCTGTTTGGGACTGAACGTGCAGACTGCTGACTCCAGCGCAGGCGCGTCCTGAAAAAATCCCCTCTGCACAGAACGGCAGGGTTTGGCACAATTGTCCTTCTGCCAACATGGCAGCGCTAATCCCTTTTTTTAAACTTACATGGAAAGCCTATGGGAACATTCCCCCATCTACTGTCAACATCATAAACCCATGGGAACACTGTCCTTCAACTACGGATATGGTAACCCAATGAATAACCCTTACTCTATTCTACAAATGTGGGAAGCCCCATCCATTGTCCTTTCCCAACATGGAAACTCTGTGGATTTGGAACTCTTTCCATGGTCCCACTCAGACAGCCTCTACCACGCTGGAAGAATGCCACTTAGTGCCAAATAACTTATCATTCACACAGATCTCCTGGGGAAAAAGAAACACATTGTTCAGAGATCAAGAAGGTTTGCAATTTGCAATGCATGCAAAAGGTAAACCTCAAATTACAAAATGATTGACTAAGGTAATCTCAAATTGAAATGGGTTCAATATTTTAAGTCTACAGTTAACATGTCTTTGCTGACATGCTCCAACGTCACAGCTAAAATTGGTGTCACAGCCATATAATCTTTTGTAGAAGATGGTAATGCAGAAACACCTGTCACACAGGCAAGGTACATCCTGTAATACCTTTGTAAGCAGATTACACACTTTAATACCATGTATTTACAGAAAACTGGTGTATTTAAATGCTTATATAATATCTTGTAAAACTCCTAGAAAATGTATCTTAATTATTTATTTAATGTATGTATTTTCATTAATTAATCTACTTCTTCCTGTAAACAGAACCTTAAGGGATATCATGCATTAAAACAATATCCTGGCTGAGAAACAAAATCACGTACTTAGACTTTTTTCATTATAAAAATTAAACACATTAAAATGTAGTTTTTCCATGACCACTTTGTACTGCATTGGTAGCGCATGCTCCCAATAAGGGGTCTACTTCTCAGCTGAAGCAACTCGCCTGGCTCTGTTATCTGTGCGTAATTGCTGTCTTTCTCCTCTAATCTAAAAATTGGTCATGCCATCCTTTTACTCACTCCTACTGTCCTGACACCTCCTCCCATTCTGCTTTGAGGCCTGCAACCCCCCTCCATTCCTAACAGCCAGTGGGGAACTAGAAATGCTGCACCTGACAGCTAGTTGAACTCCACCATCCTGGTAACTTTATGAAGTCCATTAATTAGCCACAGGTGTGATTTACGCATTTTCTTCGGTAATGCTGAAAGCTACTGACTCTTGACTGCTGCAGGTACTCACTGTTTAAGGAAGGAAGGAGGGTAGGAAAAAAGGAATCAAACATTAATCCATTGGTATCCTCTTAGCCCTGCCTCCCTGAAGGCTCACCTGCGATCTCAGCCCTCAGCCTCATTAGAGCCTGTGACTGACTTCAGGGCATCGCGCTGCCAGGAAGGTTCACTCTTTGTAGGGTAATACGATATTACTTCCATGCAGGCAAATCTACGTTGATGCTTTTTCATTCTCTCCTCCTTCTCTGTGGTTGTACGAAGAATTTGTACAGAACAAATTAAAGTCTTCAACATCAACCAGGAGACATCCGAGAAACGCAAAAAATATGCAAACCTGCCTTCTTGTGAGCACAAAAGACAGATTAGTGTAAAAAAATGCTGCTCTCGCAAAAATTCCAGGTAGACATGCAATCAGACTTCACGTTTCTCTCCTCTGTGAGTGCTAAGCAGGCTTGAAGCTCACCCAGGTATCTTTTGCTTTCAGACGCATGTATTTCTCAACATTAATCCCTCATAAGCCTTTAGAGCTAATGTAATCTAATTAATCACTACTTTCTGAGCCAACTCTGAAGCAGACACATCAAATACGTGTCTTCACTCACTGCGTCCTCAAATACCAGCACTGCATCCTCAAAAATGATCATTCTCAATGATCTGAAATGAACCAGAGCATTTCCTTTGTTTGTTCTTTTTCTGCCAAGCCTGGTGATATCAAAAATTCCTTCATATGAGTAGGGGTCCAACACATTAACATCTAAATTAACAAGGATTCTGTTCTCACGACCATAGGCAAACCATTCATTTTCACCATCAACTGTAATGCTTAAATAAAAGCAGTTTTAGCATAATTTGTTGCATGGCTATGCCATCTGTACGGGTCACTAACACATCGGTTTGGTGAAGAAAACTGTAATTTTACGCAAATGATCGGTGCAGACTCGTTCAAGTCCTAGCCCTAGACACTCTGAATCATGCATTTCTGTGTTGTGCAGTACATAGCAACCCAATATCATGTGTCTGTTCCATCACTCAAGCGCGTGTTAACCTGAATGTGCTTTTCACACCTCCACACTGGTCATCACTCTGGACATAAAAGGACTCTGCAAATGACATCCATGTGGAACTAGTACAATAAATCAGAAGGAATGTCAAGACCACATTCGCTTTCACAAAAAAGTAGAATGTTTCTTTAGAGCAAAAGAGAGCATACAGGACAACAAAACAACTTGAATTTTATCTTGTTTCACACATCATTTGGTCTGGTTTTAGCAAGGCCTCCATGTGTATAAGAGCACCATGTTATTTTCTGGGCTGTTCTGCTAATTTCAGTGAGCACGGAGGCTGACTGTGAAGAACATATTCATTTAGCCGGTGTCACACCTGGTGTAACATTTCAGGCCGAGCGTAGCTGGGAGGAAAAGCCAACAGGCTCTTATTCCCACACTGGGAGTGTTACTTAATGTTCATATCCAATGATGAATTATATTGTGTTTTATGGTCCTTCTTTCATTCCCAAAGATTTTTCTCTCTACAGTCAAAAAACAAAAAGCAAAAAATTATTTTGTTGAACTAAACCTGCCAAGAGCTTTTTTTTTTGCAAATACTGTATAATGTCCTATGTCCTCTGTCCTCATTTAATAGCTTCAGAGGGAGAAGCTGATTCATCACTTTGTTGAAACATGCTCGGCAGAGATGTTGGAGATTTATTTGAGTGATTTTTTTTTTCTTTGTTTAAAGTGCTCACCCAGCTCTGGGAAAGTGGGACAGAATTTGCCAAATGGCAGACGAGCGTCATGATAATTTAAAGAGACGCAAGGAAAGTAAATGATGCCATAAACACGGTTCCCCTGGGCTGCTAAAGAAACAGTGCGGAGACCAAAGCAAAGGAGTCCGAAAATTCCCAACCACTCAGGTTGACAGAAAAATATGGTGGTTTCTTTTTCTGAGTAACCTTAGTGTTTCACTATGCAGTCTCTGGAGAGTACAAATTCTGAAGGAATTTTCAGCCGCTTGTATTCATTGCAGACAAAATGAAAGAGATTAATTTTGCAGTGCCCACAATAACATTTTGCGAAGTCCTTAATGTCTGGGAAAATATCACCATCATCACTTTTAAAAGGTTTTTATGGGTTTTTTAAGGAATTATATGTGTATATATCTGTGTATACACACACACACACACACACAAAATGTAAGAGGAATATGTCCCTTTGACCCCTCACATGCTCTGCTTAGCGTGAAATGAACTTGTTTGAGCTGCTTACGCCTCACCTCAGTTAAGCCTCACTGTAATTTCCTCCTCATATACAGACAGTGTTTGATTTGAATTACAAATACTTCAGTGTTTTTTAGTGTATACCAGGAGTCATCAGTTGGTGAATTTCTTTTCATCTTGAACTGTACGGTGATGCTACCATTTACCAGATTTTAATACTTTGGTATGGATTTGGTGACATTGTATAAATGGAAACCGATCTACAGCATCTGAGGATTCCTTAGCTTTCCTGCATTCAACATAGTACCATGATTGTGTGGTCACCTTCTGAGAGTGCTTGTTGAACGTATTCCTATATTTGAACCAAAGTCATATTGTGTTGAATGCCTTGCTGGGTAACCACACATGTAAAATTATAATAAATAATTTAATGCTTTCATATTATTTTTCATCTTAGTAGTGATAAAAATGGAATAATTCATTCAAATAATATAAAATAAAGATTGCATTGATCATATTAATTTGAGGTACAATATAAATGTCTCTGAGGGTATAACAGTTAAACTATACAGTTTGACTTACACAGCAAAAACCTTCATAAATAATATTCATCAGAAATTCACAAGGGCCCTTGAAATATAATATAAAACGCCATAAAACACCAGAAGGCATTGTCTTTGTTTATGACTATGGCTCTTGAAAGGCGACTGTGCAAATCTGGTTTCACATTTACTTTTGAATTAACTGCCTTTTAGGCAAAAGCAGAACATTATGAAAGCCAAATATTGTGCTTCATGATGTGCAGGTAGAGTTGAATCGTTATTGATTTCCATTAAATGGCAATACCAAACAGTGTTTTTTTTTTTAAATTGGGAGGGGGGTTGTGGACTTCATGGAAGACGACTTTGTTTTTGGTACCGGGTCCTCACTAGAACAGCAGGGGTGTGTCATTTTATCAGTGATTTTTTAACAAATAATAGAAAATAATAATAATAATAATTATTATCTCCAAAAGCTGGTGTAGATTTGTATTAAATTAACCGTATTAGTGCATTACGGTAATCAAATGCCAAAGTAGGACCTCATTTGCATCAGGATAGATTTTTCAGGTTGGCTGCACGATTTAATTAAAGAAAAGATTAAGAATCATTAAACAAGCTTCTCTACCTTGCAACAGCAGTGTCTCACATCTGACTCAGGTTAACACAAACCCAGATGGTGATTAGGTAACTGCTGAATGACTATAACAGAATGAGAATGATCCCATTAATTCCTGGGGAAAACGTACGGACATTCAGATATTAGCATGCTGGAACATGGCACCGGGGCGGACAGACTCATTCTGACTGGTTCGTTATTGATTATGGTTTGTTATGATTTTGGAATGAATACATTTTTAAAATGTGACAATTTTAAAATGGATAGACTGATCTGTATATTTATGATGGATAATGATATAAGTTCCATAGATTTATGTTTTTGGAGGATCCTCTTTAAGATATTTGCCCACAAATAAATAATCAGTCAAAGCTTTGACATAAAACTGTAAATTAAATTCTAATTTGATACCATGCCATAAGACCCCAAACTTCTGATTTGTTATTCAAATTTAAGGAGGAACTGCAGAGAGGAAAAGTCATGTTGGGGAATGTCTGTGAAATTGTGTAAATTCCAACAAGGCAATAATCCAACTGAAGAATCTAAGCCAACAATATCGCTAGAAGAATTCAGCATAGAAGTCAAAAGGAATTCTATTCACTCTTATTGGATCATTCCATTCTGAGTTATAAATTACACACCATTTACAAATGATTATGATGGGATGTTGTAAGAAATCACAGGGTGGAGGACAGAGTTGACATCCATATTTAAAAAAAAAAAAAAAAACAAGTTTAATCCGCTGATTTTCTGAAACAATTTCCACTGTAGGAGCATGAACACAAAAGCTTCTCACGTGTTGTGTGTGGCAAATACTTGCGTGGGATCAGACAGACAGGATTGATCACAATTGATAAAAACACTAAGAAAGGAGGCAGTCAGTTGGCACTGAAATGATACCTGTGGCAGAGGTTTGGCAGGCACTGTGGCAGCTATGGGGTGCAGACAGGTGCTCTTGCATGCAGGTGTGAGAATATGGGTGCTCCTGTCTCAGTGTCACTGTATTGCTACCTGCTAACTTTGGATTGTAACGCGTCCTTACACTTAGGAGCTAACGTACTGTATAAGGGGCCCTGGCAGTTTTGGTTTTGTCTGACATTATGATAAATGTTTCCTTTTCTCTCTTCCAGCTCTTGATACACAATTTTAAGACACTAAATGTCTGTATGAAGAGACAGATGCTGCAATGCTATAGCTTCATGTTATTTTATGTGCAATGATATTTGACTGTAGAGTCAATGCCTATGTGTATATGTGAAACAATATGTTGAATAGAGCTAAGTGCATCTTTTTTCTTCCCAGCAATTGTATAGCCACCTCTTGTTCTCCTTGCTTCTTGTTTAGAACTGAGGTGGTGCTAGGCCACAGATTCCAGCTATGTCTGCTGTACCTCACAGCACTGTCCCTGCACTTAATAAAATAAAACACCAACACCAAAAAAGGCAAACAAACCCCCATAGGAATAATGTCTTGTGACTTTGTGTGTGTGTGGGTGACAGTTTGATTAATTATTATTTATTTCAGATTTCAGCAAGTAGCAATCCCCTGAATATGGAAGTTGTTGGTTCCTATTCCCCCACACATCACCACTATCCCTCATCAAGCCCATGTTGTTGGTGTGAAGTGCATGATGGATGCTGCCTGAGGTGGGCTCCTGTCACTGTCTGACAGCTGTATATTCCAGATGGTCTAGCATATCAGATGAGGGCTTCGGATTAAACAAAAGGTGTGTGTGTGTGTGTAGATCTGCATGCACTGAGGGGATAACCTGAGATGATCATTATCATTATTATGATTATAATTACTTAGCAGACACCGTTATCTGGGATAAATTGCATAATCTTTCTATTTTGTGCATATTATCTATTTATACAGCTGAATATGTACCTCAGCAATTCAGGTTAAGTATCTTGCGGAACAGCACAATGGCAGTGTCAAATCAGAGAATTCCCTGAACAAGGCATTTCTCTAACAACTACGCTGATGCCCTGTCTTTATCACATTCCTACCACAACAGTATTGATATTTTTTCAGGAATCCAGCATACGTCAGGCTGTCCAGAGCCAGGATCTGTGTGCTTGTTCTATTCTACTGCTTTCTTTGTTTTTTTGGGTCTATTAACGTGAGGACTATTGCTAAGGTAAATATCTATTCTAATTCAGTAACTCAGTTCAGACCTCTTGGCCATACCAACATTTTCATGATCAAAGGCACACTAATAAGGAACACCGTCATTTCTGTGACAAACAAACCTTAACCATAAAAGGTAAAGTGCATGGAGAGGGGATTTCTAAGAGAAGACTTGTGAATTTGTGAATATGTGTGGGAGGGTAGCCAGTCATAAACATATAATGTTTTGCTTGGCTTACATTGCCTGACCGCTCCTCATATTTTCCTTTAAAAAGGTTCAATTTTTATTGAGTAGGTAAAGAAATATTTTTAAAATCCAGACATAAATGGCAATATCATCACCAAAGTTTATCTGAGCTTCCCAGCATGTATTCGAAAATACCCAAGATACATTTGTTTGTTCATAGTATTCCATTCATTTGATCACACAATTTTCATTCATCCATTTTTCTATTTTATTCACTACATTCATACAAGAATTTAGTAGTCACTGAAATCAATATTAAGAAATCATGTGTGACAAAACAAAAAAAAATTAGTTTGGAAAGTCTGAACATGACTTGAAGAAATCCTATAAGCCACACAAAATGTGTCAATATGAAATCTATGCAATACAACAAGGGATTTGTGTTGGGGTCAGTCACATGATCTCTCTTCCCAGAAAACAACAACGGTCTATTGACCAGCAAGGCTATGCCATGTGCTAGTGCTATAGCTACAGTACATCAGTCCCACAGTCTCTGCATATTCAACTATTAGCTTCCCATCTGCTATTCATCTTTCACCTATACATTTGGCAGAATGTAGCTGCCATGATTTAAACCTGGATTCAATCAACATTAGTCCTTAACTAACATATATCCAAGAGTTTTACTCCATTTATATTTTCTCCTTGCTTCCACATCTGTCAGAATTGTTTACATCTCTGAATTGGAGAAAATATTCCTCTCTTTTGCCTCTTTGGCAGTTTTTTGGCAATACCTACCCTGGAACTCGTAATGTTATTGTGCGGGATTGTTGGGGTGTTTACTTCCAGGTATTTACAGGTAACATGCACAAGAATCTAATATAAGAACTTTGGGATTCACTGTGATACAAACAAAGGTAAGAACAAAATTAGGTGCTTCCACATGTTTCATGAATCCAAAATGACTTTTTCATAACCTTTCCCAAAAACAAAATCCACTTGTTTCAATGATTTTCATGAATGAGGCCCAGTATATTTTGCTTCATTATGGTGATTGATGACCTCAACAAATAGTGATTGTGACACTTACAGTTAACTGCCAGTCACAATACAGATGTTGACTGAATCCACAGAATCTGTGGTGATGGCGTCATGCTATTTATTTTTTCCCTGATACATACTGTATATTTGCTGTTTGTGAATCTAAACAAAACAGCCCTTTAGTATGGAATCAAAGCACAGTATTGCTGATACTGGCACCAGCTGCTGCTAATACTTGAAGCACTAAACTCACATTGTGCTAGTGCGGATTATAGTGACTGTATACAGTTGATTGATTGCTTCATGGTCCCCACTGATTGTCCCCATGATTCAATGCAATTTGCATCTATTCGGGTTAAATCATTAAAATTTGTGAGATGTCTAAAAATAGGTACTGTTGGCACTTTAAAGTGCTCTAGCATACAAAGCAATACAGAAAAGAGATGGTAGTGCTTAAATATCTATGGCTAGATACACCTGGGATGTACACCTGGTCACAAGGACAATCAGGCTTACTGTGGAATGTATTCTCAGAGACTAAACAATTGATCTTTGTAATCATTGTTAGTATCAGTACTTGGTGTTGTGTTTCATTGATTTGGGATTAGACAGACAGACATTTTTCATTGACTCAAGACACAACTTTTTCATTGCATAAGCTATAAAGTTAACTGTGATTTGGAAAGAAGGACTAAACTTTAACTCCACCCTATTTCTACCTACACTGTGTCAGAACCCTAGTATCTAACCTCAATCCCACCTCCTCTTTTTTTTTTTTTTTTTTTTTTTTGCATAGCAGCTGAGTATCTGCTACCTAACCCTCCATACCAAATATGGAAGGTTCCAGCCACCTGCTTTCGAACTGAGACCACCCTGATTCCAGTTCTCATGGCCTCCCCGCTCCACCCAAACATGTGCTCTCATTCTCATTTTTTCTGCTACATTGTGATAAATTTCTGAAACTTGTGTGCTGATAGGTATGTTCTGCACCTTGCAACACAATTTCATCAGCTTAATGGAAAAATTCTGTACCCAGAACCATCATCTCTGAATACTACCTGAAGGCATTGTTTTCTTATCTTGGCTTTTTTCTCCACTCTACATATGGCGGCAAGCTTTGCAAAGGATTATCTCATTGAAATTAATTAATGGAGAAACAACAGTGTGTGAGATGATGATCGGCTTGCGTGCTTTGGATTTTAGACCCCACCGTGGTATTAAAGTTGTGGTCATGCACTCATCACGGTGATATGGTTGCTATCTCGCCATCACGTGAATGAGGTCTTAACAGTAATTAATCCCCATAAAAGCCTTCACTGAGGTAGGTCTGATGGCCTGGAAATTCAATTACTGCAATACAGGCTGCCATTTTTATAGAGAATGCATATAATCAATGATATCTCAGTGAATATTACACCTGACACCTATAGACATCAGGGTGACTATTACACCTGATACCAGAAGACACCTGAGCCTACAGTATTTCCTCATTAGAAAATGAATCTTGAGAGTTTGCATTGGGAATTCGGTTAAAGAGATTCTCCACCACCCCCAACCCCCCGCGACTCAGCTTCCTACTTAACGCACAGTTAATGTGGTGGCCAAGTTTATATTTTCTTTTTCAAGAAAGGAGTGTCCAAAAAACATGAAGGTTTTCAGGTTGAATTTTCTAAATTCTGGGAAAGATCCATTCTTCTTACACTCTAATTAACCCAAAAGACAACAGAGTTCTCACGTACTCAGGTCCCGAATTTGTGACAGAAAAGATTTCCCACCATGTACTGGGCCATGTGCCCAAAAGGAACACCCGGCTGAAGATAGCGCAGCCAATAGCAGCACACTGTCATTGAAAGGGGGGGGATAATGACATCGACATCATTGTGTAAATGTTTCAGAATGTAGGTCAATGCGAACTAAGCGAGTTGTCGTCAGGATTGCGTGAGATATTGAAAGTGAATTGTCGAGCACACGTTCGCCCGCCCAAATCTCTCATTGTTCCGCGGCAGACAAGGTAATGACTTAATCCACGGAAATGGAAATGGCGACCTGGTCGTGTTTAATCCATGTTTTGTTTGTTTCTCCGTTTCCATCTTTTGTGCCACGACCCTCAAGTACGCCCTGTTTTTGTTAAACCCCTGACCTATAACAAATGTCTTTATTGTCATTTTGAGGATATCTGAGTCACAAAATACATAAACTCAATCCCAATGACCATACATACATTCACAAACATACATTCTACAGCTTTTTTCTCCTTTTTATGGTGTACGGTTCACAAATGGAGGTTTGCGATATTACTGCACGTTTGACATTATGCTCAGAGAAGTGTTTAGATGACCTTGTAGCCGAGATGGATCTGTTTATCAGTTACGTGCAATTCCTAGTGTTTCCACAGCCAAACAGATTTGTTGCCCAACTTTTGTTTCTGCATTATTAGCAGCTGACTTTCTTGCTAGGATGTACTCTTTGCTCCCCTTTTTGCAGTTACAGTTGTATTTTATTCAGAGTCAATAGATTCTCAGCATTTGCTTCAGCTCTGGTCAATGTTCTTTTTCCTTTCCGTTGGTCTTTGTTAATGGTCCAGTGCTGATCAATTTTAGTCATCCATCAGAATGCCTAAGAACATCTTCAATGCGAAACCACTGCACTTTGCTGCACTACCTGGCACAGTTTATGTGTGTGTGTGTGTGTGTGTTCAACTACATAACTGAAACTTTCCTTTTGAAATTTGCAAAACATGGATTGCACGGTATGTATATAATGCATGACATTTTTATTTGTTTTAAACTCATATCAGATCAGATTTCACATATAGATCTATTTTTCACTCCCTACTTTTGTGCTTGTGGGCGTCCTGTTTGACTTTGTCAGTGTGTTCAAACCATTTTCAGTCAGTATATGCAAAGGAATTCTCTTCAGTGTCAGTTCAATCTGTTAAAATCTAATACATTTTAAAATCTTTTTCAAACTCTCTAAACAGCCACCCCATGTCATGTTTCAGTTCTCTTTAAAATAAAAAGTGTCTGTTGTGTACCCAATATTCTGTGTTTTATGTGCTGTTAGCAAATTGGTATCGGGTTTTTATATTTTGTTATTGATTTGCAGCAGGGAATGTCCTTTGCAATTTGTGTTGATTTATTTGCATGGCTGGCTTTGGTGGGGTGCGCTGGTCAATATTGGAGCACACACAGTGCAAACTAACACAGGCGTATAAAGCAAACATCGAGCCCATCTTCTGTCTTTGCCTGCAAGCTTGGCTTTCCCATCTGCAATGTTGTCTAGGTTCTCAGTGCATACCCGACTGCTGTGAATTGCAGAATACCGGTCACTCCACTTTTCAGCAGGTCTGGATCAGTGGAGGGCGGCTGTAGGCCTCAGAGTTTTAAAAGCATCACACTGGTTGGCACTACCATAGGTGTATATGTGAAATGTGAAAAGATTTCTAAATTGCTTATTTTACATTTATTTAAACTGAAATCTTAGGTGTTTAAGTAAATATAAGAAAATGAGCAAATGTGTGAGTAAATGTTTGTATAGGTGCGTGAGTGTGTGCGTGGGTGTGTGTGGGGGCGGGGGCAGAGTGGGGGTGGGGTTGGGGAGTTGACACCAAGGGCAAAAATAAAATGTTGATGGGGCAGAGGCTGGATCACAAGCGACCAAACAGCAGGACCCATGCAATTTGGGGCCTGCTTAGGTACCACTCAGAGAAACTGCAGCCAATGACAGCAAGTGCATTTCTACATCAGGGGTGCTATGCCTTTTCACTGCTATGGATCCAATAAGGGGTATTGTGAGATTTTTCGTGTCCTGGGTTTTAAGGGGACTGTTCCGGAGAGAGGAGGCTTTGCTGTGAAGTGGTCCCAAGGGCTTTGCTTCATTATGTGCCATCCAATGAGAGATGGTACACACACCAGTTGCCTGTGAGAAATGCATCTGCATTCACTCCATTTACTACACTTTTAACAGTTGCACTAATTACCTGCGTATAATCTGGTTCACTATAAAGTCAACACCTATAGTGGCATTTCAGCATGCGTGTGTGTGTGTGGTCCTTATAAACTTTGATACAGTATATTACTTGAGTGAGCTCAAGTAACTGTTGACAGTTAGCAAAGATATGAGAGAGCAATGAAAAAAAAAAATCTGATCTGCCCTTGGCAGGCAGGCAGGCAAAATTCAGACTTCACTATGCAGTTACTGCTACTCATAGTAAGGGCCACAGGGATCTGTATGGATTATACCTCACTGGTCCTTCAACATGTGACGGATCTTCTCTGGCTTTCTGTCTGTTTTAACAGTGTGAGGGACACAGGGACTGTGTTACATAAACCACGGTAATGCTGCCCATGGAAGAACAAGAGCCCCAGCAACCAGCCTGCCACGTGCCACAGCCTTTGACATCATCGCCAAAATGCACAGCAACAGTAGGAGACACCTTAAGTGCCATTAAGCGATCAAAGCGGAGAAAACATCGGATAACGTAATTAGAATAAAAACCAAGGGAAGATTTCTTACAGATAATGGGCCGTAAGCGCACAAAAGATTATTCAGATTCCTGCCAGGCACCGGATGTACAGTGTCTATTAAAGAAGTTAGGCTCAGGGAAAAAAAAAAAAACCTCAAATGTAATTTGGCTTTTGTTTTCTGATAGATCTGTGTAGTGTGAAAGTGCATTCAGCAAACACGAGTGTCTCTTTCCTTAATTGCCAATATTCAAAACAATGCAGGCAATGGCAGTCGTAAAAAGGGTGATAAGCGTCCCTGCAAAGAGGGTTTTTCACTACAGCTAATGCCTCTCTCGCTCTTCATGTATTTAACTAGACGACACAAGGAGGCCTACGCTCCGGTAATGGAGACGTTAGGCGTATAAAGGATCAGGAAAGTGGAGGTTTCTTTGTGTTACTCGACTGGGTCAAACAGTCAAACTGTAATTACTGTAAAGTGCCATGTTGATAGCCAGTCACCATGCCCACCTGCCATTAACCCTTTGAACTAGGGAAGCTCTCAGTCAGCTGGGACCAGCAGCTAATTTGTAACAGAGTTTCCTCTGTTACAGGGAGGTTGGACGGGGGGGGTGATTGTCGCAGAAACAGTGCTTAAAGAGCGCTCAGTACATCTGCTTCTGTCGAAACACACACCTGAGACCCCTCTGCCAGTGAAGCAACCCCGCACGTTTCCAGAGCACTTTCTGGACACATTGGGAAACAGACACACACCCCAGCAGCAGAGCGCAGTACATGGCCTGTTTTAAAAGTTGGAAAGATTTTCTTCGGTGGTAGCGGAAGGCATCTGAGCACGTCATGTAATCACTGTGTTGGTCTGGCCCTTGTGCAAAATCTGTTGGTTTAAAAATAAAAAGAGATATTCGCGATGCAGCACGTAGGGGACTTAAGCCTGTAATCAGGAGGTTGCAGATTCCAACCTAAAAGTGGGGTACTGCCATTGTTCCTTTGATCAAGGTACTAAACCAAAATTACTAAATACACGCCCACCAAAATTACTTAAATACATGTCCAGCTGTAGAAAGTTACAATTTGAAAGATGTAAACAACCCTGGATAAAAAAGGTTAGTAATAAATTAATAACAATACATTTAGCTGTAATTGGGGCCAAACACAGTAAGAAAATGACTTCCATGTCATGTGAGGTAGCCTCAAAATATTTGATAATACAAAATTGCCTATATGTCTATCCAATGCAAAAGAATATAATGAAAATGAAGAAATAAACATTTTGAAGCCATTTCAAAGGGATGAATGTTAGTTACAGAAAAATATTGTTGCAGTAAATGAATGAATTCCATTTATACATAAAATATAAGTGAGGCATAAAGTGATAAGCTTTAGGCCTATCAGCATGAAATCTGACACACATTCACTTTACCCTATATTCAAACATATCTCCAAAGTTCTTGTCCAAAGGCTTGAAAATGTTGCTTACCAGAATTCAGGTCATTACAAACATAATTTGGAAGGAGAGGTCGTTAAACTGCAACACACAATAATAGCCAAAAATGCTCTAGGATCCTCACACACATTTTCAAAAGCAATGGCAGAAAAAGCCTCCTTTCCCCAAAAGACCTCCTATACTTGCCTGTCAGTCCATTGTATTAGAGCCTAGTTATTAGGTTGGGAAGCATCTCAATCCATGTTTAATTAATGTGATATGTGATTAAAAATTCAGGAGGAACCCTTGTACCAGCTGGGTACTCTGTTCGCAAGCTGTAATTCAGAGCTCAAATCTAAGCAAATTGAGGGTTAGGTTAACAGCAGTGCTTGGAGGAAATGTATTATGTTCCCGGCTGCATGGGGGACAGGTTCAGTCAGGTGAAGCCCGTATGTGGCATCTTGTTAATTCACATCTCCACACAAAATAAGGGAAGAAAACAATCATTTACCAGACATAGAGACATAGCAGAGAAAAGCATTATAACTCCAGATAATGTACTCTTTCTTTCTGTTTCTGTTGCTGTTTGAGATGTGAGGACACAAAAAATTCTCTCTCTCCTCTCTCCCTCCCTGCTGTACTCACACCCACACACATGCAGAAATAAATAATGTGTGCTGTATATGTAATGAGAGAAAGACATATATCTTTAGTTCATTTGCATGCCGTGTCCTCATAGGATGAAAACAAAGCTGGAAGTAATTGTGATGTCACATATCAACACTAGCAATTTCAGTCATGTAGCCCACAAAGGAAAAGGACAAGTTGCAAATATATTTCTTTAAACAAATATTTCACACATCTAAAATCAAATTCTCAGAACTGTTTCAGTCACGGATTTAATGTGATTACTGTTGAACTCTGACCTGTCAAGTTAGTGGTAATTACATATTTGAAAACTAATTTTTAATCATACACAGACTCAACACATTGCATTTCAGGATCCTAACTGTGTTGGCAATATGGGAATGCTTGTTTCTTTTTTTGACATGTGTCAGCAAATGCTATGCATGTTTTTTCATTCAAAAGTTGATGTCTGTCATGATGCTATATACACTTGAAAAACACTGTAGTATGCTGAAGAAAAGATATTATTCCTTCCAGGTTGATTATAGCAATGTTTTTGCTCATCTGGGAAGCAGAACTGATGGCAGAGTTTTGCATTCAGGGTATTCAGTTATTCAGAGATTAAGCTATTTTGCTAGTATCTGCTGGAATGTGGTGCTGGTTTTTTTGGTGACAAAAATTACAGTCAAGAAAGACTGAATGATGTGACGCTGTGTCACTGCCTAATACTGTACTGCCAAACAAAGCTATGTTTTCATTAATACATTTAAACCCATGTGTGGTGATATTAGAACATCAGAACATTACACGCGCCAAGTGCATTTGAAATGTTTTAACACAGGTCCACTATAATGTAAAAGGTCTGCAATCATCAACAGAGTGGCGATATCTCTTTGTATTGGGAAAGTTGGAAGTGCTTCACGTAAAGCTTGGCTGGAGCCTGAAATTGTATCATTTACAGTTCACACAAGAATGTGGTGTGAATTGTGCTGCTCTCAGAGAGAGAGAGAGAGAGAGAGGGTGATTAAGTAAAAAACAGGCTGTACCGACATAGATAACATCTGGAGGACTCTGGTGTACATCTCTCCACGTCAGATGCTCTCTTGAGGATAAAGACTGAAGAAGGGAAAGCAATAAAAAAGAAAACTATGGGACAACTAAAGGCTTTTATTACGCTGTGGGTGTGGTGACATAAATCTGTGGGAATTCAAGTAACAAACTGCCAAATGTGAATTTGAACAGCATGTTTTCACTGCTCTCTCTCCCTCTCCTTCACTTTCTCTCTCTCGAACACACACAATCACACTTATAAACACACACACTTTATCATTTTAAGGTTACAACCCCAATGATGTACAATCCGGTTTTCTTTACATAATTAATCCAGAGTGATAAAGAGGGGGGGGGGGAGACCGGATGCCACACAGAGGGGTTAAAAATAGCCTCGCCATTTCTGTGGCGCGACAAAACCAAGGTGTTTTTTTCCCACAGTGAGAGGACAGGAAGTGTGGGGAGGATCCTGAGAGCATGCCAAAGGAACCGCAGTGAGCCAGCGCGAGGGCCAGCTATTTATTCCACATTGTAATTGAAGCACTCAGCCAATGGAGATACAGGGAAGATATGTGATCTCACTGTGAAAACGTTGTAAAAAAAAAAAAAAAAAAAAAAAGGCCTGGAAATAACAATCATTTTGGTTGTTGTGCCCCCCAATATTGCTCATATGATAACTGCTATGTCATATCTCACCTTTTGAAGAACTGCCATTGCTTTTACAATCTATTTAAACAATAAATTGTTATAGTTTTACATTTACATATGATTTTTTTTTCTTGCTTTGAATATAATAACCTAAAGCAGGCTACTGTATAGTAACAACTTTAAAATGCCAGTACTGATTTACACTAACCATGCGGAAATTATTATATTCTCAATAATAAATCTAACCTACATGTATGTCCAGGTTTTTGGAAAAATTCCACTAGATGTAACATGATGTAAACATTCCATGTCTGCCATACCGTGAAGACTGTATCGTGAAAAAAGGGCATTATCAGCTCCTCACTGCTTCTAATGACACTTCCTGGCTCCAGTTTTAGAGGAAGGGGGAGAAAGGTAGAGAAACCCATCTTGGCTGCCTGCCTCCAGGACGAGCTTTCGCCAAGCTCTTTGAAATCCAATCAGTTTAGAGTTCTCAGATCAGTATCCCCTGCTGTAATTTACCTCACTTAATCTAAATGACGGAAGATGATAAACCTCCGCCTTTTGTGAGCTCACAAGCACACTGCACCAAGACTGTAGGTTCACAGCCCCAGCAAAATCAGCTGGCACAGTACCTGGCCTGTGGTAATGGACACCCAGTTGTTCAAATGGCTGAGGACATGTGAGCTTACATGCCAAGAGGCTGAAACACTGGTTCATTACCTTAATGGGGTGGAAGTGCACTGATGTCATTTCCTGTGACATTTCCTATTGATGAAAAAAAAATGTTTTTTTAACAATGTTGTTACTTTTCTCATTTTTTTCTTATCACCTTTGAAAAACAGAACTGTTTGGTGCACCTAGTTCTTTGGCATGGCCGAAGGAAAAGGATAGAAGATTTTGTTTACAGGTACCTTATTGTGAGACTCCCCTAGACTCCCTAAGTGTTTAACTCTGTAGTGGGGTTTACTTATGCATCTTAAGTCTGAATCAGCCCTCTAATCAATACAATGCTTATTCAGTAAATTAAAACAGAAGCAGTGGAAACTCCCAGACTCTTCTTTTAAAGGCATATCTATGTAGCCAGTCCTGAACTGTATTATGCCTTACTAAATATCTGCATTTAATGCCTTAGCAATTGCTTTTTAAGTCCCGCTTAACTGGAATGTCTGCTTGACAAAGGTCTCCAAATTCTCACCAATTTATTTTTTTTGATTTTCCTATTCTTTAAAGCACATGCAGTGCTGACTTTCCATATAGTATCAATTTGGTGGAAAGCATGTCAAGCATTTGTCCTCATCTCACGGGTGAGTGGCTGTTACAAGGGCCACTGCAGACAACAACTTGGGTCAGGAGGGTTTAAAGGGGGGAAAAACATGAGGTGCATTAAGAGAGATTATCTTTACCTTCACATCTACATTGATGAAACAAAACCTCCATTTCCTCCATTCCCTAAAACATCACATTGCAGGGCCCTTCAAGAAGGCTCCATTGGCATAAAGCACCTTTCTAATTAATTACTGCACTTGCCACCAAGAGTTTGTAAGTAGTGGATTATATAAAGAGAGAGAGACAGAAATGATATTTCAGTGTTTGCTGTGAATATCTGTGCACACACTTTTACCTGAGAGCATTTGGCTAGCTGCCTGTGTACTCAAAGAGGTGAAAAAGGATTTTCATTTTGGTGTGTAAGTGTCTTTTTAAATTTAATATTGGACCTAAAAGTGAAGGACAATCTGACCTGCATCCCCCTGTGTGATACTGCATGGACACAAAGTAGCTACGAGCAGGAAATGTTAACAGCAAGGGCATTGTGGGAGATGTTTTAGAACAGTGAAAACAAATGAATAATATGAGAAAGCTCTTGAATTAACAAACGTACCTCAGAAGAACAGGTTCAAATAGAAACAGTAATACAGCACTATTAGCAGTCTGCAGGTCTCCAGAAGGGAGTTTAGAGGGTCAGGGTCAAGCTGAGACAAGACTTCTCGGTGCATTAACTCGTTACACATTTAATTAAGTGACAAGTCCATGACACGGTGGTTGCTGTCATGCAGCACATAAGATGACCGGTTAATGGATTATGATGGTGCCACTTCAGGTAGACCGAGCAATTGGCATGTAAAGCAAAACTGGGAGCGTTCTCTTAATTCAGTCAGTCAGTGCAGCTGGAATTCCACTCAACTGGATTACCTGATTACTTTTTCCATGACTCCTTATCAGATTCTCTGAAACTGCCATTTAGAGCAATTGGGCAAAGAGTAAAATTAGAGAGATAAGGAAAAGCCCTCATTAAGGGTTAACAGGTAAGGGTCAATTAACTTTTCAGATGGAAGCATTCGACCACAACTCAATTACTGTCCAGAACCATTTCGACTGGTTTGTATGGTGAGGAGGGGCATATTTAGCATTAACTTTAATTTATCCTCACAACTGTGTCTTTAATGCAATTCACCAATCAGAGGATTGGAGCATTTCTTGAGAATGTACACAGTAATATTGATTAATCTGCAGCTACATAGTTTAGTTCTCTTTCACATGGAGGGAGTTTTCAGCCGACAGTGAGAATAAGTGGGAATTGCGAGTGAATTTAGTGGAGGAGCCGGTCCCTGGGGGTTGATGCTGCCTTCCTGCAGGCCCCAGGCTTTAAGAAAACAAGCGAGATATGATTCCAGCCTTTTCTGAACAAGTAATTACCTGTGGGTCAAGGTTAGGGGGCATTGGCAGGGCTCCGGGACATGTTGACCTCCTCCAATCTTGCTTGGCCACTGTGACATTACATTGCGGAACGTGGAGCTCTCCGTTTATCCTTCCCAGAGCCATGTCGAACACGTCTACTGCTCCAGATGCGTTTCGTCTAAATAAACATGTTCACAGAGACTTGGCCCTTTTTGATCACTGTGGCAACCCTTAGGCCAGTTTTTTCATTACTGGTTTTGGTGTATAATTTGCTGTTGTTTTTTTTTTTTATTTAATAGGCATAGGATAAAGTGTGGGTGGTTTTTTCCTCGGCATTTACAAAGTCCTGCGTTTGACTCCTCAGTCCTCCACAGGTTTGGATGTTATTTAGGTCATATTTCACGTTACAGCCGAACAGGAAATGCAAAAGCGGGAGAGAAAGTTTAAAAAAGGAGATCCAGGCAAGGAAGAAAAGTTTTCACCAGCCTCTTCCCCCAGTGCAACGATTTCATGCTGGGAACACAAAGGAGCATATTAAACACTAAAGTTTATCAGTACAAATTAAGGCTCGGATTCGCGGTTCCTTTAATCTTTTGCATCTGAACGTTTCTTCGCCTCTCTCGGTTTTCCCCAGTTAAATGTTGAAACGAAATCCAGCCGGTGCCGTCGACTTCCCCCGTTAAAAAATACTGAGACATCATAAAAAATTAATTACTTCCCCCTCATTTCCATATGATTCCTTAAAAAAATGTGAAATTCATTTAAAGTAAGTGGCGACTTTGTCTTTGAAGATCACGACAATTAACATGGATCAAAGCGTAGGTTCTGTAAGGATGAGAGCTTATTAGCATAATGAAATTAACTTGGAGACAAGAATCTTTAATAGGTGCAACAAAAAACGCATTAATAATATTTGAGGGAAATGATGTTTATGCTGTTAACACAACAATTATAGCCCTTGTATTCAATTAACAGTTTGTTAATTAACTTTTAGTTTATACATAGTGCTATACATGTCAGACTTGCTAGTTAATTTAATTTTTTACATTTTTTCTTTTTTTCTTTCCACATATACACTCAACTCATGTATTTTCTAATCATTGTTGATTGTTTTTGCTTGATATTTTTTATACATCAAATTAATGTTAATTAGCATATTGAAAGTGCTAATCACTGTAATGGCATTTATAAATATTTTTTATTTGTTTTACCACAGCAAGAACAAAAGTGTACACATTAAAGATTCTTGTCTCAGAGTGATTGATGAAGTACAATTTTTCATAGTTTTCCCCTCATACAACACATGTGGTATTCAAATAGACAATAATGCACAATCACAAGAATGCTTCTGCTTTCTGTATTGGGCTGAGATAGTGAAAATATGAACCATACACCACTGTATATGAACTGCCAAATGTCTTCAACTTCATTTGTGCAAAAGCACATCACTACAACAATTATAAATACTGCTGACAGGAATTTTACTACTTCAATGCACCAATTTATTTAAAGTGATGTCCAGTGTTAAACTCTTTTGACACCGTACATGTTTTTACCATGACATTTTAATATGTTACTTGTTTTGACAGGAGTCACTTAATCAAGACTATGTAGTGTACATGAATGAGATATGATTAAAATGAATTCAAATGAATACAAAACAAGAAACATGCAAATGCTGAATTACTGGGGTGTAAAATACAATCGCAGGCAAAATTAAAACAAATCGCCTTTGAACTTCAGATATGACTATCTAGATTATAATTTTACTTGTCAGAATTTGAGCATTTGTGCTTTTGAGTTCTTTTGAGGTTACAGTGGAAATAGTAAAGCTACAGAGTCTACCTACTCTAGTGCTAACTAAAATGTAAACAAGGTAGAAGTGAATGATTCCTATCAGTGATATGGAAAAACAGATAAATATATATAAATAATGTACACATACACAAAAATCAGCTTGAGTTAAAGTTAACCATTAACAATTGTTTGAAGAATTGTATCACTTAAGATTTATTTATTAATGTTCTTATTTTGATATGTTTTGAAAATACTTTACTTTACTTTAGAAATGGTACAGAACATTGAGTTAAATTTTATTATATGATGATGGTGGTGAGGGTTCCCACCAAAGGCAGTCCCACCAAATCTAAAAACATTTAGTAACACAGCTTTTGCCTAATTTTGTTTAATTAGTCCATGTCCTGTTGGGGTTATCAAGCCAAGAAGTTATCATGCCTCAATCATGAAAATATGTTCAATTTCATATTTCATAAGATTTCATGTTTTGCATCTGTAGATTCTTAGCACTTTTTCTTTTCCTCTTGAAACATACCTTTTGTGATTTTTCACATCAAATTGTGAGTTGTCGATGTGTATGTATGTGTGTGTGTGTGTGTGTGTGTGTGTGTGTGTGTGTGTGTGTGTGTGTGTGTGCGTGTGCGTTTGGTATCACATCTGCAGTTTTCAGCCTGAGAGTGCAACCGCTTCATTTTATCCATGGGAACTGTGAGCTCTTCTTCCAGACAAAGGGCCCTGTCATCCGCAGCGCTTTTAGTAATTGAAATAAATCCACTAACACTAAAGGACTGCCATCTGAGGTCTGAGGTTAGCTTACAGCCCTTCCCACTCTGAGGATTGTGGAGGTGGGGAAAAGGGAGTCAGCGACCAAGATTTTGTCTCCAAACATCAATAAATAGTTAACCCGCACAAGTTTCTGTCAAGCCCACGCGTGCTAATAGGTAGTCTGTTAGCGGCGACGATTTGTTGGTGTTTCGGGGGGCTGAGGGCGCATTGGCGTTTCAAGCCAGGCCAAAGTATGCTCTGCCGGCTCCCGTGACACCGCGATTCCCATGCCCTGTCACATTCTTTCTGAAGATCCCAGGCACTTATGTTTCTTTTTGTTTTTTTTTCCTCCAACACACAGTCCAGGATGTAGACAAATTCCAAGTGACCCATACGGGGGTGGACCTCTGGAATAGAGCACTTTCCTGTCCACACACACTCACACATTTCCTACAGTTATATTTTTGATTCTTACTTTGTTGTATTTTCTCTTCAGTTTTCTCTTCAGTGAAATGTAGACAACTACATTCAGTGTAATTATCACCTTTTGTTTGAACTTGGCAACATGGCCATCCTCACCCCTTCTTGTAATGCCTAAGTTTTACATGTTTATTCTTGTCAGAGATGATTAAATGCCTGCTCAGTCTGAACAGCTATTTCTAAGTGGCACATCACCCAAAATCATCATATGTGCCCCCACTCCATATGCTAAGAAATTTACAGGAAGGCTACCTTGGTTTGCCCATAAACTTACAACTGGGTTTATAGGCATGTGTCATAAATGCATAACTTTTCCATACAAAGCGAATATAGATTCACAGGAAGAACACATAACATTGTAAACAGGCAGTGTACAACAGCCTTAAGGCTCATCATGCTAGGATTCCTTCCATTCAGACAAGCAAGTCAGGAAAATTCTTCCCTATCCCGGAACTAATCAATTTACGGCATTGCATTCACAATAAAACACCTGCTCAAGCGCTGAGAGAAAAAAAAAAATATATGTCTGTCTGTATGCATGCTGTATGTTCTAAAGGTTTTTTTTATGTTTTGTAATTACAGATCCCTTGGATTACACTGCATAACTCTTAGGTTCTCTGGATGACAGCAGTCACTGACAGTACATAACAAGAACATAATTTTTTACGCATTATCCACTTATACAGCTATATATTTCCAGAGGCAATATGGGTTAAGTATAAAGCAACGTCTGGGTTACAAGCCCTGCTCCTTACTACTACACCACACTGCTGCCCTTATGGCTTTGTGGTTATGTTTGCTTTACAATATGAAAGTGGTACTCTCATACTGCACTACTGATATTGTGGTTGCACATAGTGACATAATGTAATGCTGGTGACTATGGCATTCTGGCTGAAGGGGGTGGGGGGGTGGTCTGTGTGCCACAGTGCATGGTGTCCTCAGATATGCATAAGCACATTAACAGTTAATCACAAGTAATGTATGCAGTGCTACATGTATGGGTAGCGCAGATAATGAAGGTGAGCACAGATGTGGGTCACTCTCTAATATATGTGTAACCTGTCGGCTTATATTCGCCCACTCAGTTTTCATGTAATTTGCGCAGATGGTACCATTCATGTAACTACTTTAATGATGCGCCGCTGATGCTTTTAAGTAGCGGGGAGGGCAGGCAAGTTAAATAATTTTACACAGAAAGCGTTCAACCTTCCCCGGCAAGTATAGCTACAAAGTGCTCCAAGAGTCAATTACTGTAACGCACTCAGATTGCGTTTGATCCCCGCGCCGGTTGGGTAGATAATATTGTGAGAGGTGCTCGGTGAACTCTTTGTGCCCTGAATCGTTCTTATGAAAGCTACCTTGGAGGAAGGCTTATCTTCATACATTAGGCTGGCAAAAGAAGTGCCTGAAAGCCCAGCAAATTGAATCCCCGACTGTACTTCATTTTCTTTCACCCAGGGCAAATTAGAGCCCAATTATGCCTGGCTTCCCAAAGCATTTGCCTGAACAAGATTACAGGTATTCCTAGAGGCTGTTCTGTCCACCAGGCAAACAGGGGAGGAACAAAACAGAATAACAAAATTGTAACTGCAGTAATTATGGTTCTTTTTGCCCCAGTCATGCATCTTAGGTTAATAATTGATGGCAATATGCAATGGCCTATAAACCCTCTGGACAGAATTGCAATATTCATGGTTTTGTGAATGAAAGTCTTTACAAGGACACAACAATCCCTTAATATTTTCCCCATCTAGTGGTTCTGTACAGGTAGGCAGCATGCATGGAAACAGGAGAACTGTCAAAAGTCATAATTTCTGGACAAGACATGATTTCTGTAAGGCAGAAAATATTTTTTATGTACACATAAGTATGTGTGAGCCTTCATGAGCCAAAGTGCTGCTCAGAAATATTTTCTCTTCTGTATCAGTTTCAGGCCTGCCAAGCATCGTCAGTGCAGTGGAATTCAACCTGTGATGGCCATTCATGTACCGGAAACAAGGGACCTTTAAACCTTTCTGTGGCAGGGGGGGAAAACCAAGCCAAACTGCTCTGCTTTCTCAAGTTGTTACGATCTTTTGGCTCACCCGGGGGTGTTTCCTGGCACTGACCAGGGACTTTCTCACCGTGGCCCCACCACCGTGTGAGGAGAGCAGGAAATAAGGTGTTCAGCCGCTGAAATGAAAGCTGGAGGGGCCTGCTTTTCATTCTACCCGCCAAATCCCCGGCGGTCCCCGGGCCTTGCTCTCCCACGCCGTACGGGAGGTACTCTGAAGTCCCGCTCCTTACATCATCGGAAAGGCGCTGCGCTTTACTCTTTCCCCCTGTGACCCACTAAGGTTCAATGGGCAGGGGTGGCAGAAGAAAGGGCTGGGCCTCTTAGAAGTGGAGCTCTGGGCCCAAAGAAACTAATCAACTTGTTACTGGCATCACATAGGCTTACAGCACTCTCTCCCCCTCTCTTTTTAAAGATATTCAAAGAAGACTGAAGATTGGGAGATCTGCTTTGAATATTCCCCTACGAGAATTGTAAAATATTAAAACTACTTTTTTACCTGCTGTTTTGAATCACCATGCATACTGATGTGTGTCGATGTTTTTGCTGTTATTGATGTACCTTAATGTGTTGTCTTTGTGGTTATTGTATATCAGCATGTATGGACCATCTCTGCTCCTATAATTATGATGAATAAACTTACTTTGAGAGTTATTACAAAAATGTGTGCAGCTGAAAGAAGTGTGCTTTCTGAGAGACTTTACAATGCTCTCTGAAGTATTAAAGTGCATAGAGTATTTGCCTGGTTTTACCTTGAAATGTGCTCATGTACCTTTCGGCCATGTTTAACCAACCTGAGCTTTCCCCTACATGACGATTAGGCAGATTTCATACCAGCTCTGAACTTCATAGTCCAAATGTTTACATCCTACTGTTGCATCACACACGACTTATCAAACATCAATATTCTCTTTGATATTCTGAAGACACATATCTTGGTGATTGATGGGATCTTGTTTCCCTTTCCCTGCCTCTGTGCATCACAGACACAACATGGAAAAAAAGGATAAACAGAGAGACCACATGGTACGTCAACAGCATGGAAGTGTGATTGACATTTGTTGTTTATTTAAGACCGAGTCCTTCAGGTTCATGGTCAGAACTTATGAGCCGAATAAAATACCACGTTTCATCTAGGCCTTGGTACAGGACATTCTCTGACAATTTGCCAGTACACATGTGACATGTTTATGCCATCTCTTTCCCATTGTCTTTCTGTGCCACGTTAAAGCAATTCAGGTTTTAGCTATTAGTGTAATTAATGCAGAACATTCTCATACTGGTGATGCAGCAGTGTTTTAGTAACATTACTTGTTAATCAGGGTCAAGTACAGGATCCTACAGAATCAATGAATAATGATTTTCCTCCAAAACACTGTAGTACCATATACCATCACAATATTTACTAATGCATGGTTTATCATTCTTAATGTATCTGTCACAAATGTACATTAAGGTAATTCACATTAATCAAAAATTGGAAATTTCCTTCACAAACATCCTAAGTCTTTGAATCTGAAAGATGCTTAACAGAAAGTTAGAAAGGTTCCACGGACAGGAAATACTTTAAAAATAATGTGTAGGTTACCCTTTTTTTTAGCTGTTTAGGAGAGTGTAAGCAGTTTGAGAGAGATGCTGCGGCCCTGCCGATTTAGGTAGATTCCCTATCCCAGCATAAGTGGTGCTGTTGCAGACCTTTCAGAGATTCTGTTCTCCTTGCCTTCCAGTCACAAGCCCATTCTTTGTAGTCCTTGACATGTGTGATGAAACACTTTCTTTGGGGGTTTAATCTAAAGTGTTTTCTTTTTCACAGAAACTTTAAAATGAATGTTTTCTTTTAATGATGAATGATACCAAGTAACCTTGAACATGCATACAAAGGTGTGTGGTTTCAATGGCCAATCACAGCATGTGATTTAGTAAGGAGGGGTCACTGTCATGTGATAGGTTGGCTATTCTTTATTAAACTGAGGATCCTCTCTCAGTACAACTGTGGCAATGGATCTGCCATTACTGAAATAAAAACAGTCTTCTGTGGGAATTCCTGAATTCCTCAGGTCTCTCCAAAGGGAGGAAATCCAGGAACCTAAGATGGATTCCTCTTTATAAGTATACAAATATTTATTTTCAATTTAAAAAGTCTTATGTTGACAAATGATCCCGGAAAAAAGCACTCAAAGTATCCGACACGCATTTTAATGTTACTCGTGAACTTCATGCCACTGACCTGAAGTCATCTTTGGAGGAAAAAAAAGAGTTTGAGTGAGTGAATATGTACACTGTACTTCGCAAACATCTGGATTTGATTACTCACACTGAGGTAGGTATTAAAAAGGGAAACGGGGGATTTTCCTGCTTGAATCACGGTTTATCCCTCGATGCATGCCCTAATAATTCCAAGCAAGGCATGACGTTAAGATTTTTTTCTGGGCATTTGCAAAGTATTAAGCATTGTGTGCAGCCTGTCTCAAATTGCTCTACGTGATGTGAAGCCAGTATGCAAAATGGAGTATATCTGGTCTGAAATGCAATGCAATGCATTGATGTAATGCAATGCAATGATGTCACCTTGCAGTTGTCATGAAATGTAATGGAGCATGTAGACATTGCATTATTAACTGCATGATGTAACTTGTTAGATTCTGACAAAAAACTGCTTTTTTTCCTGGAGTGTGAATTAATTCTGTTTTACCCCTCAAAAGACAAAAGCTTGAAGCATTTGTCTGTTTTGTATCTAACTGCTCTGTTGAACTTCACTTGGCATTTTAAAATATGAATTAGATATATTTAAGTAGGTAAGAGGTAAGACACAATCTAATAGATGGTGCACAATAATGTAACAATTGGTGACAAACATATTGGTGACCGCCCTGACATTCTTGTTGACAGTAATGATCAAATGAATTTGATAAATTAGTCTGTCTGTTGAGTCTGATGTGTAGTAATTGATAATGGTTGGTCAATCCATTTAGCATGAGAACTGAATGGAATGAATTCTCTTCTTAAGTAGCAGAATTAATGTGTGTGATTAGAGCATCTTCTATTTGGACAGGGCAGAAGGTGGGGAATTATACTGTGTCTTTGAGAAAGTCTGCATAACAATGAACAGAGGCTTAGTTCTTACTGCACTTTATCTACTATCTTTATGTCTAATCTATGTAATCTTCCTAGAGGATCAAAGCACAATCTGTATTCTTTGTCAACATATTAATAACTGGTATTCTGAGAAACAAAATCAAGTGATCCGAAACCATTACCCGCACAGATTTCCATGAAAATGGATAAAACTAAATCAAAAAGAATGTAAAACTTGCTGTGGAGGATTAGGCATGGAACAGAAGATGGAGATCTGATACAGCCTCCAGGATCATTATAAGAAATTGCGAGGTTTCTCCAGCCATCCTGACTGGAAAAACAAAGTGAATAGGAATGAATGAGCTTTGATTGCACAGGAGAGAACTGAAGGAGGTGAGTTGGTGTGAATGACACTCTAGCAGGGGGATCCCAAGAGGCAAGAGGGATGGCAGAGGGAGGTAACATTTGAGCCTTTGAGCCCCGCCTTTGACACTAAGACCATACCCCGCAGGGTCCTTGGCTGCTCTCTGGGGATTAGCGAGGAGAACATGTTTAGGTTCACCTCTCCCCGATACCCTTGCAGGAACAAGTCAGGCACAGGCCAAGGACAGCCTTACTTCCCTAGGACACTGCCCTGGAAAGCCATCTGAAGCTGTTCTCTCCCGGGGTCCCCTGCGGCGGGAGCAGCTAGCCAGGTCACACCCTCACATATCGCTGCACTCTAGGTGAATGCGTGGGGGCTCGTGTTTGGCCAATGACTACACAAAACAAAACAAAAATGTCAGACAGATCAAAACTGAGCCTTTCACATGTAAAATGGGTCAGTCTTTCAGTTCGCCACTGCGGTCCCCACAGTTTTATAGGGGAAAATGGAGGAACATATTTACTTTCCTTTCACTTCACCACATTTACTGCACTACATCACTGCTCTCCTCACGATGACATCCCCTAATTATTCACATGGCTTTAATAGTTTCAAAACCTGAAACTCCTGACATTGCAGGTATAGCAGTCACCCATAAGACCCACTTTTTTTTTTTTCCCCATTTGCTGGAAAAAAATGATGAAACCTACAAGAGAAACTGCCATACCCCACAATTAACTGGAAATTCAAACAGCCATTTAATTTTTTATGGAAACAGTGAAACACTTTTGAGTCAAGTGAAATCATGCACCTTGTGTTTTCTGCCATGATAAACACAACACCAATATTAAATTCTTTTTTATTATTTCTAGTGTATGGGACAATTCTTTGCAATACCTTGAGGTCTCGTTTTATTTTGAACTGCACATCATTATATTTCATTCAAATTTCATTCATGCAAATCATTATATTTCATTCATTACCTTCATGGTGGGGACATACTGTTAAGACAATGACTCCTGATGAGTATACAAATATATGGACATCACGGAAATGAACAGGCAGATTTATACATTTCATTTGAAACATTATTTGAAATGGCTGCATCTGCAACATGTTAAAAAGCACAAATGCATGAAATTGCATAACTGAGCTCCATTTCACAGGGCTGTCAAACCAGGGTTATTTTTATTAGTTGTAATAACTAAACACTGTTTAATAACAGAATAAATTGAATAAAAACCCTTCATCCAGCATTATTTGCCAATGATTAGCATGACAGAAGTTTCACAGAAAAGCATGGTTTCTGCGCACTGGTGAACCGTGACGCTTAATGCCTGTTCCACATGTGAACCTCCTCTTCCTGTGAGTGCTCTTACATGACGGCTTGGAACATTACCACAATCCTCCTGGGGTCAAATAATGAGTGGTGAGAAAATGGCTGCAGGTTTACTCATAAAGCATACCTGGGAGAGAACAGCTGTCCAGTTAAGGTCATTTCTCTCTCACTCTCACACTCTCTCACTGTCTCCCTGCATCTCTCAAGGATTCAGGATTGAAACCAGCTTTATTAGCATGACCACAGTTAGCATGACATAAGTTTAGGCAGTTTAGCTGTTTAAGCTCAGCATATCGAACCAGCCCTCTCTCGCTTTCAAAATTAAACAAAATAGCATGGAAATAAAAAAACTAATAATTAAAAGCAAATATTTTGGGAAAGAGGAAAGTTATTCACAACAAACGAACACAGACTGTATTGACATAACACTTCTGCATTTTTTGTTTCTGTGTCTCCCCCATTCTCCTGTCGTCCTAAAAGGGTCTTGGCAGTGTCAATGGGCTTGCAATCCCCAACGCAGGAGAAATGGTGGGTGGCGGTTGGATTACTTCTGCTCTCCATAAACTCGTATATAAATGGACTCTCATCTCCTGAGGTATGTATTTCTGAGGAATGTTGGAAACCATACTCTACCATACAGGGGTCATTTAAAATACATTTTTCTCTTTTATTTCCAACAATTCCTACTACGCCTTATTTTTTTCCCAAGAAAAAATATCGAGTACCTCAGAATGTTTTGTCTCTGAGTGGTTGTAGAGGGATATGAAAACTTGATGTTTAGGATTCTTGGTTTTAACAGTATTGAAGACAACTTTTTGCTTGTTTGTTTTTAAAGACAAGTAAAACAACAACTGATATGAGAAGCATTTCATTACTTATATGACAGAAAATGTTCAATATCAAATCTTTAAATAACCCTCACTTTCTTAAAGCACACCAATTAATTAATGACTAGTGAACACTTAAATTCGGTCACTTATCAGTATGTAAAAATATAACGTGCTGTAAACACACACACACACACACACACAGAGCTCAATCCCTCTTGATCTGCAACAAGATGGCTTGCTGCCAATCACTTCAGTTAGTTTAATTTATCCAAACATTTATTTCAAATTCTGCCATAACATACGTATCCCTTCCACTTTGTGCTTGGTCCTCCTCTCGCTGTCACTTCTCGCTTGGTCCTCTTTCATCGCCCGTGTCTGTCTGCACGTACTACCGGACATCAGAGAGTGACCAGAGAGGGCCCCGAGTGACCCGGGAGTCACTAACCCATGCTCACAGTCGACGAGCACTTCACAGGTCAGGCCTGTGATGAGGTCATTCCCTCGTTATCGCCTGAGTGCGGGTGCAAGCGGGGGGATGCCCGCGGGGGTGACCGCGGTAATGCTGTGGTCCGCACGCAAATCTGGGTCACCAGCTTAATTGCACTTTCAGGCATTTTGTGTTCATTAAAGGCTCAGTCTCGATCTCCGCCACAGGAAAAAAAAAAATCAGAGGGCAGAGCTGACCCTTTCATATGAGAAATAAATCATAAATAAATCAGTGACCGAGGAAGGAGGCAAGGATAAGTGAGTGGTGAAATTTACAGGAGTGCTGGGAGACATTCTCTGCCACACTGGGGCCCCATACAGCAGAATGAACAAGGGGATGCATTCATCAACAGACTCACGGTCACTTCGGGGCCTCTCCAGCCTCCCATTGATGTCTAGCCGTACAAGCTCACACAAATGCTTTGGATGACAGCAACGTTGCGCGTCAGATGCATCAGCATTGCACGGGTGAGAAAAGGTTTCTTAGCACCTTAGGGATCTGCTCCAAAAGGCAGATGCCAGCTCAGCCACTGAAGGGACAGGTCATGTTGAATTCAAAGCTGGACAACGAAGATGTTTGCAGGTTTCTATAACCAGTTTATTCAGACCGATACCTTTCGGTAGAATAGCTACCTGCCCAGGATTGCTGGGATGAGGTGAATGCAATCCTTTGATATACTCACATGGAGACAACGGAGATTTGACACATGTAGCACAGTGCACCACAGTAAAGTGCATGCTCGTTGGAGAATAGGCCCTACTCCACTGACGCCATCTCAGCAACTTGCAGGAGCCTGATAAATCACAAGGGGGCCCCCAAGACTGGTGAGGTGAGAAAACCCTTGCTGAATTATCCATCCCTATCCTAGCAGAATGAAGCCAGTTTGCTCAGTTGCTGTTGGCTCCCAGTTATTGTTGGCAGATGAGATGGACAGTTTCAAACCCAGGTCTTAGGGCTCAGCTTACACTCAGTGAGTGCCTTGTGCAATGAAATTGTTTTGGAGAATCCAGGACACATAACTCCTCTTTTCATATTGTACAGATCTGTTTTCCGTGAGGTTCATGTGAATGCAAACCCTTCTACCTGTGTCGCTCTACAACACTACTTCCTGCTGTTTTATCATCTACCACCTCCCCTTGGACTGTATCTTTAAATCACTGCTGTCTTGAGGAATCAAAGGATTACATTAGGAGGCAATCTGTCAGGAGCCTGGAGCTTAAGTACTTTTGATCAGGGAAAACCTGAACTGCCATATTTTCTGGAACTGTTCCAGGGCCCAAAATTATTTAAGCATGTTCCTAATGTAAAAACAGAAATTAAGCTGAATGTTTTGTATGCACAGCTTAAGATGGCTCCCTTTTTTGTTATGAAAAACCATGTTTGTCTGCTCATATGTTTTTATAGGGTATAGCGTAAGTATTAGAGACCACAGATAAAAAACACTTCATATATCGATTTCCTGAAGAATTTGCATATCCCTGTAGGTTTCACGGTGACATAACATTTATACCTATATGTGTAAATCCAGCTTGCTTCTTCCTGAGTGGGAGTGCATTACAAATTTGTGGAAAATGCATTACTTGTACATGTTTTAGTATTTATGGTTGTAAATATAATTATCTGTTTTATAACCTTGGATTTCATTCAGACACTGTTCTGAAAGCAGATGATTGACAATGCCTGTTCATTGCATTTACTTCATAAATCACCCCACCCCGAAACAGCAACAACAAGGAAAAAAAAATGTTTTTGTCTGCAGTCCCAAACTGTTCTTGAAGACGGATGAGGCATGGGATGCCCCGTGTCCATCCTTAACATGAACTGGCCTCCTATTTGGGGCACCGGAAGTAATCCTTCAAGACAGTGGGTAGCTTCACAGTTACAGACGTACACCCATGTAATCCCAAAATGAAACAACCTGTCAAGGTTTAGGTAAATGATAAAAAGAACTGTCTTTAAGATCATCCTTTTAGAGCGACAGCTACAGACACAGTCACCTTAAGGGGCATCAGTCCAATCACTTTTACTGACTGACTTGCTATAGATGCAGCACAATATTCCTTGAGAGCATTACTTTTGATGCATTTACAAAAACTAAATTCATTTTAAAACATTTTGAACTGTTTTTCATGATCTTGGATGCATGCCACTATTCATCAGTCAACATCAGTGAAGTAGTGATGGATCTTTTTGGTTGATATATGAATTTTTAAGATATCTTAAGAAATGCTTACATTACAAACTGGTCTGTTATTGTCAGCACTCTTTGGAGAAGTAATGGATTGTGTTTTGGTTTTTACAGAAAATAATCCTATTACTGCTCCCAGGCTGAGAGCACAGGAATCATTCTATTGCAAATAAAAGGCAGATTTTTCTTTAGAGATAGTAATGTCTTGCACAACATTGCTACTTAACAATTATATGGCATTACATAACCTTAGAGACTCATTAATACAAAAAGAAATACAGATTTAGAAGAAAGTGAGGGTGATAAAAATGCATTTGTTTTGTAAAATATGAGAGGTGAATGAAAAATATTGGTTTAAAAGTAATACAAACATTTCCATTGGAAATGTATAATTATAGTTCGTCACATGCGGATTATTTGAAGTTTAGAGAATAACTCGCATTCCTGTGTGTTATACATTTTTACATACAGTTCAAATTATATGTTGTCCGCAGCAGTTCCTGTCCTGTAATTTTGTGTCTCTCTTCCACAAGTACTGTATAATTTGAAACTACTCAAGGTATTCTCTGCCAACGAGTGTATCTATTTTTTTGATTCTTTGTTAATCTCCTGCTGCCATGTCAGAGGGAAATGATGGCCACATTCGGCACTTGGTTTGGGTAACATGTCTTTTCCTCTTTTTTTTTTTTTTTTTTGCATAATGGCTCATTAAGGAGAGAACCATTTCCACACACTGCCTTGAGTCTTGTGTACCTGCTGTGCTTTCAGTCAAGACCATACAAGCTCCAGGGAGATTTTTCTTTCTCGAGACTGGCACTTATTCCCCAATGTACCTGTGCTGACAGAGTATGCAAATTTCATCTTTAAATACATGCCAAGAGGCAGAGCAGGCGAGAATAGAAGGAGGTGCCAAATCAGGGGTATCTCAGCCCTCGTTCCTGAATCAGCGTGGCCTCGGTTAACCTCATCTCACTGGCACGCAATGATGTATCTCGTATCATCTCGGTGAAGATACATAAACACCTCTGTGGTCCCTAGCTTGAACACAGACTAAAAGGAAATCGGACCCTTTGTTGATCGTCATCATCCACTTGACAAAAACAGCATCTGTTCCAAAAAGCAGTTTTGGGGATTTGGGCGTCCAGTCGCATTATGATGACTTAGTCCGATTTGAACCTTTTGGCTCTTCAAAATCGCAATAGACTATCCTCTGAGCTGTGGGGAATAAAGATAAAAAGCATCCACTTACAGTCACAACATCGTGGGAAGGGGCTATATTTTCCCAGCACTCCCAGTATTTGGCAAATATAAGCCCAGGTTAATTTTGTAGGCCGCGTTGAGGTGCTTGCATAACCATAGTTTTCTCGCAGCTGCATTACAGCCATTAATGCCACCCTGGTGGGATAAGCATATACCTGTACCACATCTTATGAAACAAATCTACTTATGTGTCTGAATCCCCCTCCCCTCCCCCTCCCCTTCACAAACTGGTCATTTTCAGTCAATCCGTAATCAGATTATACTAAGCATCCTAAACACATAGTGCAAAAATATCACCCAGATTTATAAAAGCATTTATCCCTTGGCATTATAGGTCCATCTGAGGAGGGAGATAACAGGCTACATGGATACAGATGTTATGGTATATGTATAAATATACATGTACTGTGTGCATTAACCCATTTTCTAAAAATGTGTGGCTGGCTTGTTTTATGTGTTTAATGGCAAGCTTTCGCTTATTTGGACCCTAGTGTTTTTTCTGTCTGAACAAAGCCCATCCCTCCCTCCCCTCCGACTGGCGTGAACTTATGCCAAAATAACAGGTACAATGCAAATGCTGAGATACAAGTTGTATGGAAATAGAAACTATTTCCATAACTCGGGGGTATTCAACAGAATTTGACCTTTTGTTCCTTGTAAAGATCACTCAAAACAACAGCATAGCTGTAATCTACGGTCTTTTCAGATTGGCTCAGTGACCTCTTTACTGTTGGACTCTTGTACGGGCTACTCAGGGCAACAAGGGAAAACAGGGGCTGTGCTCTGGAAATGATCAGCAGTTGAACTTAGTTATGTCCATATATACAGATGATAACTGCAAACTGGGTGAATAGTAATTAAAAGCCTGTTATAAAAATGCTTGGTATGTCCAGTCAACCAAACTTCCCTGGGGCTACTTGTAACAGAATGACCCTGGTGCCCTTAAGGAACACATTGTGAGCAAACAGAAGCATATGACTAAGGAATGTAAATTTAGTCAGGAGTTATTATACTGTATGACCTATTATACTGTATGTATGTTATATCTGTGCAATATTTTAAAGTAAAAAAAAAAAACATTGACTTTACAAGTTAATAAAACGTCCAGTGTCTGGTTTGTCTTCAATTAAATCTTGTCAATTATTTATTTGTTGTTTATGTGCATTTTGCTGTTCTTAATATCCACAACTGCCAAACTCAATTCTGTTTAAGTTGTGATAAAACATGACAAACAATGGCTTAACTTATTCAAAGTTAACAAGCAGCTTCAGCAAGGGTGAGACTGAGGCCAGGCCTTTAAGAGCAGTGTGTCATCAGTGGAGGGAAAAGCATTGAACACACTCATCCCAAGGCCTTCCAGGCCCAGTGACTCAGCCCCACCTGATCACAGGGGCGCGGAGAGAGAGAGCAAACAGCCTCCCCGTCCAAGACAATCAAATCTTGCGGTAAAAGGGATGCTAATCACGAGTGGCAAAAAAATTACGCTTCTAAATTCTTGCGAGGAACGGCCAAGCGCAATAGGACTGCGGGGGCAAAAATTAAACGGCGGCTGCTTTTCCAAAACCGCAGCTTCCCTCATGAGAGGGGACTTGCAAAGTCTGCTGGGAGTCAGCCACGCCCGCAGCGTAGAGTCCCTGAGACCTAGCGGGCCAAAGACTTTCCCGTCGTCGCTACGGAAACTCTGTTTATTTACATGAGCCCCCTTTATTTACCTTAGCTGTTAACTGTAGTAGAGCAGCCAATTCAACCCAAAAATATTCCAGATTTTATTTTTGGAGGACTGGGCGGAATACCCTTGATATAAAATACAGGAGCTGAGCCTTTCCCTTATTATTATTACTATGTTATGGGCTAGTAAACCGTGAGTGTACGCTCCTTCTTAATGTTTACATTAGTGGGGAACGAAGTCCAGCACGTGGAATGTTGCTCGTCTCACGTTTGTGGCTTCAACCGAGAGCGTTGAAGGGCTGGAGGTAACCCTAGATCTAGGTAGCACAGTTGGCCAACTGCAATGTGACAATTGCAGCAACGTTGTAGTAGGATTACCCTTTTGGGTACCAGACACGTTGTGGGATTGAATGTAATTGTCTCATGTTTTATTGGCTTTACACATTCTCCATGACTAAATTTGAAATATGAACAGGGCCTCAGCCTGGCGCCTGTGTGTGTGTGTGTGTGTGTGTGTGTGTGTGTGTGTGTGTGTGTGTGTGTGTGTGTGTGTGTGTGTGTGTGTGTGTGTGTGTGTGTGTGTGTGAGTGTGTGTGTGTGTGTGTGCGTGTGTGTGTGTGCATCTGCATGTGTTCACATGCAGAGGATAACACCAACTATATTCAAGTCTCAGTAGTAGGCCTATTATATCAAAGGTAAAGTGTCCGCCTCATCTTTCTTACAAGTGAATAAAATGTAATTCTTTTTGAATTGTACAGTCCTGGGGCTTTGACATTGATGCTGTTCAGACTGAACGTGTATGATAGAAAAGGGAGACTAGCCGCTCCTACCATTAAGAATAACTTAGGAACCAGTTCTTTCATTGTGTAGCAGGTTATGCATTACAAATGTATGCCTTATACTGTTTCTCTGAGATGGAAAGGATTTTTTCTCCTCATCAAGGATGACTAAAATATAAATATTAGAATATTCAACATTACCTACATACTGTATATTACCCCACTAAGTTCATTTTGAACCGTGAAACATGAAAAGCATTAAAATTAAGAAGAGTAAAGTCATAATGACCAATGTCCAAACTTGTTAAAGGTAAAAAGTTACTCACTTATATGAAGTTAATTTAATCAACCAACTGCATGTTTGACTTCAGTCGCTGTTTATGTTCAGTCACCTTAACTGCCAGTAGCACACAGTAAATGTAAACACCCCTAAAGGAGGATACACAGCAGACATGTAATGCAAGGGTGTTGGCTGAAATAAAAAAAAAAGAAATTCCCTGCTGGAGCGGCCGATGGCAAATCTCATTTCAGGGAGAAGGCTTTCCACATTCTGATAGAGATGGATTGTAAATCTGTCAGGCAATTACTGTGACAGGAACAGTCTTTGTCAGCTCGGATAGGGAGAGGAGTTTATGATTATGCAAATATAAGAGGATGCCAGCATTTGAAAGGCCATTTTATACATGTACCTTTTGGTTCTCACAGCAGTCTTCATGGTTCGAGAGGTCAGAGGTCATTGTAAATTTCATCCAAAACACATAACTTATTGACACCAAATTAACACACACCTGTAAGGTTATCATCAGCATTTTGTTGGTTAAAGCATAGTCAGTACTATCCAATTCAGGCACTTGTTTAGAGTTCAATATGCAAGCAAGACTTTTTGGTCCACAGAAATAATGTCTCTTATGAGGCCTTTCTAACCAAATATGGGGGAAGCTTACCAAACAGGGCAAAAAATAAAATATTCATTTCCAAAAGTGACCGACTGTTTGCTTTTTTGTTTTTAAAGTGTTCTCCTCTGACATACAATTTGAGCTGTGGTCTGTTTGAATATTGCTCGGTGGCTTGGCTGACATTAAGGAAACCTGTATGGATTTGACAGCGCTGGTTTGAGGTTTACCTTAATCAAATGCAGCCTCCATATAAAGGGTTGCTCCTTCAGCGTTACTGCTGCGTGGACAGGAACACTTTCTTAAAGAAGCATTTTCAAATCTTCTGCGGGGTACAGAAGAGGCCAGCCTCAAAACTTTTCAAACGGTTCCATTTCTTTAGAATCAATATCCAGCTGCTGGGTCATTTTCTCTACAATAGAACAGAATTTGTGTCAAATAGCTGTAAAGCAAAGAGCTACAGGAGGTTGGAGTGCGGTGTTGGTCATAAACAACTGCTTTAAACCAAGCAGCCCTGGCTTTTAATGCCAAGTAATGCGTTGCTGTTGTACCTCAGAGCAAAGCCTGTCCGGTGAAAGTTCCGGCTATAAAAGGATAACTGTAACAGAGCGAGTCCTCCATTCCTTAACACAACAAATTGTAATTGCGTGAACTGGGTTTGCTATGGTATATGCAACAAACTGTAGTTGAAGAAAAGGATTTTGTTTATGACTTTCGTCATAATGGAAATGATGAACTGTTATTGGATTGCCCCTGTATTTCTGCCATAAGGGGAGCCAGACCGGCAAAAGGCAGAAGCAGCACCAAAGTTAGCATGCAGGATCATAGCCGAGGCGTAACGGACTATGCTGTGCAAGTATGCTAACTATGTGTGTTATTACAAATAATATGATTCAGTGAACTAAAGCAAGTGACTGAAACACCGATTAAATGTATATATAAATATTTTGGGGAAATGTGCATAGCTAAATGAGTTAGCATGAGTTAGCAAATTCTCAGGTTTCATGAGAATCATCACTATATTAAGTTCTGATTACACAGTATTTTACATGCCTAAAATGCCTTCTTTATACAGTATGAGGCATGTATGGAGAAATTTGTCTGCATTTGACACTGGAATTAGTGGTGTTCAGTTATGTTTGAACTTAAAAGACTAAGCACCATGTGTCCCCAACAATATGGCAGTTCACGTGGAAGTAGAAAACCCATTATACTCTCTGAGTTCATTTGCACTGCCATTCACATCTGGCATAATGCAAAACAGAAAAGAGTAAACAGGCACCCAGACCTTGTCTACACAGTGCAGCCAGTCAAGTGTTCCAAATCTCATTAGTGTACAGACACGTTTGCTTTGTCCCTTTTGCTCAACATACTGAGCTGTGAAAGGAACAACAGCAATTTGTCAGAAAACAGACTCTGTACTTAATATCGAATCAGTGTGTTCAGAAAAAGGGGAAACATTTAGACAAAACAGCAGATATTGAGGTTTGCCGAAGTCAATAGAGTTGTATTCTGCTATTTTGCTCCATTTACACTGCAGCTCCCAAAGGGACTTCAATTACCTAGATCCAACCCTCCTGCTCTCCTGGGCCCCTCATCTTCTTGCTGAGTCTTAAGATTCCACTTAATATACAGCGAAAGCCCAGATCCATAATGTTCCTGTAAAACACAGGCTTTCATAGCATGGAAGTAAAAACCTTAAGTGAGGAGATGTCCACCTGTGAAGCTGCCACATCAACAAGAGATATAGATGCAGAGATGTAGATGTGCTCCTGAGGTTTGACAGTTACTAACGACTTACTAACGAGCAAAAAAAAAAAAGCTGTTAATGAAAAGGTTTATTTTAAAAGCACGCCATCGATCACAGGGGAGGACAGGGGAGTGGTTTTGGCTGCTCCTGCTTCCTCCATACACGACTGATAAAGGGAACATCAGTTCCTCGGGAGAGTTCAACCTCAGACTTGCTTAACAGCTACACTAACGATACAACAACACTGTGGCTTAACGGTGACTTTATCTCAACTCGTAGCTCATCCCAACCGTCTGACAATAGGGACAGACTAGACACTGTGATCCTTTACAAATTCCTTGTGTTGTTGTTCCTACAATAAAATTGCATCCTTGATTTTTAATATATACATTTTTCTCTAGAAGGATTAACTGTCTTAATTTTCAGTTGAGAATGAATAACGTTGTGCTGTGTTTGACCACTTCAGCTGCCAGCTTACATTATACAGCAACAGACCATCCAAGAAAACATTAAATGAAAACTGTCCCCCTAATGGAGCCAATGGGCCACTACCTGGACCTGTTAGGTCAGCCAATAGAGCTCAGAGGTATGCACTCATTCATACGGGAACAGCTGATTCACTTCATTCTTCTGCATTCAGACCTCACACCTGATCAGGGCAAGGCTGAGCAGTACAGGAAATCAACATGGGCAAAGCCTGTAGAGCAGTTTGGTTGGAGTCTGCTGTGTCTGCTGCAGCTGCTCAAATTGAAGACAGGGTGACAAAGTACAGTGACAGGCAATGAATGTTGAGAAAGATGAACATTTTAAAGAGAAAAAAGCACAAATGGAAAGGTTGACATTGACGCTAACAGGATGGAACTGCATCAGAACAACTTCCACCAAACTTTGGCAAGCAACGTGATGGAACCATTTGATGGTGTAATCATTCCTGGAGAAAAATATGAGCATCCAAAGTGGCATGCATTTGTGGACACACATGTAGTGACTGAGGGTGTAATTCCAATAACAACTCAAGAGGAAAGGCTATGTACATATAGCAGCCGATGTTCACATAAAGAAAATAAAGCACAAATCACTGGCACAATAGGTTCACAGCAGATGCCATATGATATTAATTAAAATTTAACCCTAAATTCTGATTTCAGTACAAAGGACATAATAGCCACAACTGTTTCCAATTCAGTGGATGCTGAGAGAAATGTTTCTTCATATGGGCAGGTTGCAAAATATTGAGCACTGAAATTCTTTAACTGTAATTGGCAGTTGTTTCTCAGGATAAACTTGGTTATGAATTTTTTAATCTATTTTGTCATTGTTACCTAGTCATTTTGAGAATGAGCTACTTTTGTGCCTAATCAAAGCTGGAAAAGTAGCTAAAAATCACCAGTTCACAAATTATATGCTCTTACTACGCTACAACGAATGTATTATTGACAGAGTTATGAATTCTCCTGAACAAGACATAAATGCATTAATAGCCAGGAACCCCCTTCAATTAATCAATGTGCACTTGCACACAATTAGTGATCATTTCATGACTAATTGAGATGATTCAGGTACTGTCCTGGGAGGATGTTTATGATTGCTCAACAGGTGGCTTTATGGGAAGGCTTTATTGGCATCTTGCTACTGGAGGACTGAATTACAGTCTATAAACCTGCTCAGTGAAAATGCAGGGCTCTTGTTAAAAAGCAAACATGCTATTGGCGGGAAAATCTGTCACTTTTCTTGGCAGTCCTAAAAGCAGGGCTATAAAAGATGATGGGAAGCACTTCAAGGGTAAACATATTCCACATATATTTACAATATTAATCCCATGCATGGGTTTGATCATTGATCCCACATACACATCAGAGGACTCTTTTCACCCCAATGAACTGAAGTACGAAAACAATTAAGGTCTGCTGGCTGCCATATTTCTGATGGGAAGACCTCCTGTGATGGTGGTGACTTGCCCAGTTTTTGGGTTTTATTTTATATCCCTCTTTCCCTGCAAAGCATTGTGAGAACTGTTGTCTATTCAGCAACAAATGATGTTTTCAAGAAAATGATAAAAACACAGTAAAACAAAAAGGGAAAAAAAACCTGCTGCCTTCAAAAGCACTGCATTGCTCAATCAGTGCCAATTGTTTTATAGTGCTAAAGTAAACACTACATACCTCTTTTAAATGAATTATGTATGATGATCTGTCATCAGTTACTGCAGTTAGTTAACTTGATTTACTATGCATGTAGTAAAATCACTAGTAAAGGGACTGTGATATCTGCTTTCAGAAAGGCACTGCAAAGAATGAAGTAAAGAATAATTCAAGTATTTCTGGTTAAATACAGTATTACTCAGTTTACATTATACAAGTCTGCATCTGCAGAAAAGTTTGAATAGTTGAACAAGTAGTTGAAATAATACTTGAAACAGTTGAAAAAAACAGTTGAACACTGAGCTTCAGAGTGTTCAGAGTGCATTGCAGACAGTGTCTAAAGTGAACCCTGGGCCTGGAGGATCTCCACAGCAAACAAACCTCCAAATCTAAGTACCAACATTGGCTAAAACCATCTCAAAAGTTCCAGCAATTAGAAACATTGATAAACCACATAACCAGTCTGCCCATATTTCCAGACACCTATCCAGAAGTGGCTTTTAATGTAATTTTAATAAGAACTGGTTATCTTTGGAAAAAGTACACATTGTGCATCACATGTACACAACTACTATAAAAACTCACATTCTTAAAACAAATAAGTGTCTTGTCTCTGCTGTAGTTAACTTTTTTATTATTATTACTGCGATTGTTACTTTGGGTAGTGTTTCTCATATGCTAATACCATGTCTCCAGGCATTCATTTTTATTCAAGCAGAACAAACTGAAAGCTCATTCGTAACACCAACTCAAATTATTAGCTGAGAAATAGAAACAGTAATACTTGCATGAACCCATTACGCAAATACGCCGTTGGTTATGATATTAGAAAATTTAGCGGTAGCATTTAACCATAGGCCAATGAAGAATACAATGAGAAAAAAGGATAGATCCATGAGTGAGCATAATCAATTAAACACTGCTTCATCTGTGCGTGCCACTGCTACGCTACCTAGAACAGATTTCTCCCTAATGTTTTTTTCCAAAATATGATTAACCTTTACTCAAAAGGCAATACGCATAAAAAAAACTCACAGTTTGTCATTGCTGTGTAGGAGGTTAAATTACACTAGCAGTTAAATTACACTTCAGCTTCTAATGATATTTGATGAAAGAGGTAGGCCTAGGATTCACCATAAAAAAATGCAGAATTTGCAGATAGTGTCAGTACTCCGCCCCCCTAGCTGTGTTTTTGTGTTCTTCCCCTGTCCATGTGCTTTTGTTTTCCTTGTGTTCTAGCCCTGCCCCGTTCCCCGCCCGGTCCCCGCCTGCCTCGTTACTGCATCGCCGCCACCTGCCTGTTAGCTCACCTGTTCCCCATCGCCTCATCTGCTCTGCCCTTTATAATGCCCTGCCTGTTCCTGTCTCGTTGCTGTGAGTTTACCTGTCTCGTTCCCGCGTTTGTAGCCTGTCTTCGTGTTTTCCGACTTCGCTTGTGCCCCGACCTGAGTCTTACCTGCCGCCTTGTCCTGTTGCCTGAGATTCTGCCCGACTGGTTTCCGACCCTGCCTGCTCCTGTTCCTGGATTTTTTCCCTTCGGACTGTCTCTCTGGTTTCGACCCTGCCTGTTTCGTGTTTTCGAGTCTGCCTGCCGGTTTATAATAAACCGTTCGGAATCAAGCTCCGTGGTCTGCGACTGAGTCCTTGTCCGTGCCTGACAGTTAAGTACACTTGGAGAAAGCAATGTAAAATTCAAACTCCACTGTAGTTCTGCTGAATGCAGAACCACTGGACACCAGGAATGTTACCCACAAATGATTTGGAAATCTAGATCCAGCCTAGCTCCTGAGGTTAAGAGTTCGTCTCTCCCATGTCTTTAACCAGCATTCCTGGGCTCCTGATGTGCTCCTCTACACTGCAGGGCTTCTTACCCTCCAGGCTCACTGATTGCTCTCCAGCCACACCTGTACAGCAACACTCCCTACAGCAGCATCAGAGCTGCTCCTCTCCTGGGCACCACAGGTCAGGGGAAATGGCCAGAACAGTCCTTTTCGGGTTCTCTTCGCCAGTCCACAATAGCACCTCCAGACATGCAAACTCAGTTAGCTTTGCAGCTCGATGGTTTGCTTTACACCAAATATTTCCAAACAGTGCTTGTATCAGGATTAATCCAGTCTGTCTCAAGCATTATTGTACCTTGCTGCTTGCTGATAGAAACCCGTGGGTCACCTCCAAGTGACACAGAGACAGAACTTCCCTGGTAGAGGATAGGGATGGTAAGATTCACCGATTCGCATCGGTGCACCAGCATAAAGTTCACCATGCGATTGACCCGAGTAAAAAAAAGTGTGCACCAGATACAATTTGGCATGAACTCGGGATGCATCGTTTCTAACATCTTTGCATTGGTAAAATCCGATTTATTTATAATTATTGGTAGAGGCCCTATGCCATTATTTAGAAATGTGACCAATAATTTTGTATTTAGACTGATTCCTTCTCTCAACTGTTTCTCAAACGCGCTCTGTCATCCCCGCTGCTGTCAGTGGCCGATTCTCGTCAAGTCTCGCGCGAGTTGAAGGCGTGTCCGGGCTAATTGCTACAAATCAAATGTTTGGCGGCACTTCGGATTTTTCAAGAGGGACGGACAATTTGACAAGACGCATGCAATTTGCAAAATATGCCGTGCCGCTATAAAGAAAAGAAACATGAATGAGATGCTTACTGAGTTGCAGTACTAGAGAAACAAATGGCTATGTGAAGTAAAAATGGCATTTTTGAGAACATTGTTAAAAAGCACATTCTAAGTGCTTTCTCTCAAGCGCCCACACACCTGAGCTTCAGTAACCCTAATTAGAAACAGGTTGAACTCATTATCCATTAGGCTGGCTCCTTTCACTCACACATTTCACGTACACTTCCTCACATCAATTAATCTCAGAAGTGGAATTGTTGGTAGAAATATCTACAGCACCAGGGGTAAGTTTGTAAATGGAAATGATTTAGTTAAGTTAAGTTTAGAAGTTAAGCATCATTTGCAAAAGTATTCAGTGCAGTACACATGTTCCAAATAAGTTTCAAAGTCCATGCATTCAAACTGAGCAGTTAACAGCTTGTGTGATGACGGGCAGGCTCCTCCTACACAAAAGACAATGTCAGAAGAGTAAATGGCTAAAGGGATTAAGGTACAGGCATTACTCAGTACCATTACTCATTCTTCATTAATATCTAAAATGTGACATCACATAGACAGTAATGTCTAATATGTCTATTAAAAAAAAAACAGTTGCTTTTGTGAAACAGGCCTAAACAGCACTGCTAATTTTGCCATCAGACACGTGAATGAGGAACAATATGAATGTAAAAATGCTGTGCCAATAACTTTTATTTCCCCTTTTTTATATCTCTTCTCGCAAAGCCAAAATAAAACAATACCATCATTTCAGCTAAATCCCTACTAAAAGGAATATACTTGCAATATTTAAAGATGGTCCTTAATCATCCATTCATGTAGCTGCACTCTACACACTCTACACAGTCCTCTTTTAATGCTTTATTGCACTCCTCTAGGCCTTGTCACACTTAAACCAGGGATAATGGTGCAGTGTTTACTCTTGTCTCACCAAAAACAAAGGCTTTATTGAAGAAATATGTGTGAAAATGCAACAAACAAAAACATCTCTGCAGGCAAGTGGCTGATTGGCTTGCTGGCTGTGTCCAACAGTGTTGTACCAGGACACAGCAAGACACTTCCTGTTTGAGCTTGCTGGCCCTTTTCTTTAAAACGAGGTTTGTGCTTCAAAGGAGAAACATTGCAAAAAGAAAAAAATTCTACAGCCGAAGTCTTGTTGATGGAGAACTCTTGGCTTTTAGTGACAGACATGAAATCATGAAAAATGTGATTGTCTTTTCATAACCATGGAGTCTATGCTGACAAAAGATGCAATGGCCCCATTCAAAGACAGGGTATTTATTTTTTGTAAGTGATGGAATATTAATAACTGACATACACAGCCAAGTTGTCATCCTTACACTGCTTGTACTTGTCTTGATCATAACATAAACAAGAGATAAATCGCTTATGTTAGGTGTAGTGGGCCATAATTACAGATATATTACAGCTCTGGTTGTATATTATCTTAGATGAATGATAAGTATGAGAATGAAAAGAGCCAGAATGTGCTGAAATCCTGCCACACAGTAGGTCAGTGAATATGATCCCCTTCCAAAGCCAAAGAGATCCTGAAGGGCATTACAGTTATACTGTTTTAAAAGGGAAATGCAAAGAACAATTCCTTATTTAATTATCCATAAAAATATTATGTGAAAAATGAAGTAAATGTCAATAAATGACTGAAATCATTTAAGTCATGGTGAGATTTGGAGATAATCATAATATATCTAAATATATGAGTGTATATACAAGTAGGTTGTGGGTAAAACTTGTATTGCTTAAATGCCTAGTAGATTATACTTTATCATTCTTGCTCTGATATTATTGATCCATCATGACATATATGACTTAGGTGATATGTGATGCAAATGCAGGATCCTTCCAATTGAGGGTGTATTATCCATCTCTATAGTTATATTTTTACTGAAAGAATGCAATTAAGTGTATACAATGACATTGCTTCATCTGAGAATCAAACCTGTAACCTTCTGGTTATAAGCCCGAATCTTTAAACGATACACCTCACTGCCATTATAAAGCTGTACTGCCTCATTATAAAACAGTACCACACAGTGTAAAATATTCTGTTCTCTGCCTCACAAATGTGAAGCAGATATGGTCTGCTTCATATTCATACATACAAGCTGCTACCACTTTATGCAATCCTTAGCTCTGGAAGTCGATCCAAAGTTACTCACTTCAGTGGAATTCGGCATAAAAAATTAAGCCACCACTTCAACTATTCAAAATCCATGCCTCACAGATTTTTTTCACCCTCAAAAACATTCCTCAGATACTTTTTACTGCTAGCTTTATTTTGCCATTCCCTCATTTCTGCTCAAACATCATAAGCGAACAAACCGACAGAGTGCAAAATATCTTTCTTTCTTTGAAGTAACCCTGTTCTTTCACGTGTTCCAGAGAATATAAGCATACACCTAGGTTATACACTTAGGTCAAACACATAATTATTTCAGAGACCTTTTTTCTTTTTTCCACCATCTTATTATTTTGTCTTAGTTCAAAAAAATGTCCAGATAGAGTGATTATGTACCTTATGAAATCTCCACCCTGTTTTTGTAATACAGATGCAAATATACAGATGAGAGTTGTTAGTACAGGTATATGAAAAGATATGGATAAATCCAAGGAAAGATGATCTTGTTGTCTAATGTACTCCCATAGCCTGCTCATTCAGCTGTATTTGATGAAATAAATAATTGGACTCTGATTAAAGTGAAAACTGTGAGACTGGAGTCCTGGGAATACAACTTACTGTGACTCAATGTTCTAAATCCATCTTATTACAGTGGTGTAGTCTTTGCATTAATTCTCATATTTTATCCATAATTATTATGACCCAAAAGCACCCCTGTTATATTGTTATTTGAAATATATATATTTTAATTATTTCATTTGAACATTGTGTACTGTGTTGTATAATTCCTCTCACAATAGAAAAAATACCACTGTGATAGATCTAAAATAATCACTCTGTAACACTCTATAATTTCTATGCTTACTCTATATTGAAATACGCTTGTAACTTAGGAAAAATATCCTTTACATTACTGAATACCCCTTGAAATATTAATTAGTAATTATCATGCTTCTACCCTATAGTCATAGAGAAATTATAGCATATTTTTAAAATAAAGAATAAAGAAACAACTATGTGCATAATTAAAGAAGCAAAAACATGGAATCTTGTTTTCCTCATAGCCAGTTTATAATGGCAAAAAGTGATCTGAATAAATAATAAATGTGAAAGTGATTATTCCATTTCAAATTTTCATAATTATAGGTTCCCTTAGAAGCATCTGCTGAAATTGCAACTCTAGCTTTGTTTTCGAGACCTTGACTTCCACTTAAATTCAGCTCCTGCACTGCAAAGTAAACACATTAACAGGGTGGAGTGGCTGTAGTTGAGCTGGTACATGTATAAGAACAAGCCTTGACAGTGCATGTCCTCTCGTGTGTAATAAATGCCGGCGTCACATGATTGCAGTCCGAATCTCTTCATACTCAAATATCGGCTTTAATGCATCTGTTCTGATGCCGTGTTTTAAGCCACGGCAGCCTGAAAGGAAATGTCATTTTAAATCACACCGAACGGCGCTGAACACGGCAGGAGAGGGTCAATATGGCCTGTTGTGTGACGGTACCAACCCACTGTATGTTCAAAGAAAACATTAACTAGGTGACTTCCCAGGAACCTCTGTTGCAGACCTTTTAATGCCCACGCCATTGATCACGTATGGCGGAGTGCGCCCTCAGCCCCAAGGTGATGGATTATTTAATTAACGATTGACCTTTTCGTCAGGCCCGTCTGTCGATGAAAATGCTTTTATGACAGTGGTGCATTTTGGTCGCCGCTATGCTGACTTTTGGATTTTGGATTTACAGTCCACACTATTATCATTCTTTTTGAAAAGATGACTTTGGATTTGCATTCTATTAACTATATAGACTTTCTTTCTGCCCCTCCTCTCTATATCTCTCTTTCCCTCTCTCCATTCTGTGACAGGCAGCAATGCTACTGTACTCTTACAGAAAAACTGTGTATCTATATCTTTGCTTGATATACTATCTCGGTCCAGTTTGCATTAATGCATAAAGAGGCTCTCTTTGACTGTGCTGGATTTGCACATACAATAGCAATGCATATGTGTTTGTTGTGTAGAAGTGTATGTATGCTTATATGTCATCATTGATGGTTACCCTGCAGCTCATACTTACAGGCACACCTATCACTGTAGTAAAGTGTATGTAAGTGCCGGTCATTTATTGGTGAATATTCTTAGTTGCCTTTTACTTGCATTAACATGGCCTTCACAATTTGCAGTTTCATCTGATAACATAAATCTGAGATTTCACTGCATTCAGTACTGCGGATGTGCTTCAAATTGTTAAGTTGTGAAGACATGTTCATCTAAGTTCTGTGGCAATATTACTGCACTGAAATTATTTATTAAGTCTGCTGATCTTACAATTAATCTTGTTAAGATTGTTCTGAGGATTTGAAGGCTTCAACCAATGTCTATGCACAGTATCTGTGTGGCCCTTTTGTTGTGTAACACCGTAAGAGTGTCATCATTGATATTTATTGCCCATTGCTCCAATTTATTTAGGTCCTCGAACTGCAGCAGCAAACCACTGCAAAGATATAATGCAGAAATAGCACTGTTTGTGGCCCTGTGCCATACTCCTATCCTCAACAGTTTGTAAAAACACCATCTTACTCCTGTCCTTGTTGTTAAAAAGAATGTGACAAGGCGAGATATCCAAGCAGTAAATATTTAATAACTCTGCTGACTCATTTATGTCCTACCGGCTTCTCCCTCGTACATCCTGTTGGGTACCTGTCATCTCCTCCCCTCCAAAGTACTGAGTCACAAAAGGAGGCAATAATTTCAGTTTCGCGGAGACGCGTTCCAGGACAGCAGCAATGTGGCGACAGTGGCAGTAATTCGGTGATAGATATCTGTTTGTGCAGCTTTAATATCAGACCCCCTAACAGTTTTGACAGCGGCAGATTCCTCTCTTGTCAGCGTCAATTGGTTAAGGAATGGGAGAATTGAACTGAAGTGGCAGGACGGGACAGCCTTGATTACGGATGAGGGGAATGCTATCTATTCACGATGTTTGATGTGATTTATCTGACGGTGTTGGGGATACTTAGACAGCTCCGGCACGGAGCTGGCGCTGCCTTCTTCACAGAGTGACAGGCTGTTCTCCGTGATGCCAGAGGACTCGTCTAATCAATTCGCCTTGTCCGCGAAGTAGCCCCGGAATCCACCATCGAGCCCTGACTGATGGTTCGTCATAACTAATCCTGCTTTCCCTTCTCGCTGCAGAGTACCAGGCCACTGAAGGGTGCCTGCCCAGAAACCAAAAGAGATAAAAGACTTCAGCTTCTGATAGACCAGAATGCTGCTGTGTACGGATGTAGCACCCTCAGCTTTTTCATGACAGTCAGATCCTTGTGTTTTGACTGGGGGGCATTGTGGGATAGGTTGAAGGTACCTGGCTTTATTGTCCACATGCCTGCAAGCTTGAATCCCAGATGGGGCATTGGTGTAGTATCGTTTAACCAGGTAGCTATACCTTATGTTCAGTAGCACTGCTTCACATCCAGTGTTGCACTTGTGACATCCTGAAATTTGTTCAGGTTTGATGACTAGCATAGCAAACCAGAGGGAAGTGGTTTATCACATTACTTGTGCAGGGTATAAATATCAGGGGAGAAACAGGATGGCTAAACCTTCAACTGAAGTTTTGTAAGATGGTAAAAGTGTCCAGCTATCCACCTAAACATACAGTTGAAACTGATCTTCATTGCTCTTTCATCTCTCTTCTTTCTTTTTTAAAGCAGAGATGGAGCAAACCACAGAGGGGTTTTCAGAGGTGCTCACTGAGTCATGTCAGTGTCAAAGGTGTAAAAAGATAAAAAATTATGCAACAGCTTATGTGAAATAAGTGACTGACAGCAAGTACAATATAATATTCTATCATGGCTGCAGGTTTGACTGACTCAGCTTCTAAATGGCCATTTTGCATGCGATGCTAAGCCACAGATTCTTCAGATGATCTTGAAAAACCTGCGCCATTGATCACAAAGACCTCCCAAGACATTCTGAAACTGTATATTGCACAGGTCCTGACTGCGAGAAGGACTGGATTGCAGAAAATCAGGGTTTATATGCAGTCCTGTTTGATTCTCTGATGTAGGTGTAGATTTTCTTTATGTATGTCCTTTCTTTCTGCCAGGCATACATTTGGGCATGTCATTTCATATGCAGTAGGTACTGTACAAAGGTTAAGTAATTGATACTTAAGCACTTACCTTTCTTAAAGTTGAAATTCCTCATCAGAATGGTAATATTTGTACTGGAGAGGGCAAAGCATCCTATTTAAATTTTATTAACAAGCGAAGATCTGAAAATTTAAACAAAAGTCCACCTTAAGTTGAAGTGCCAGAAAAAAAGACAAATTACATTAATACATTCTTTGTATCACAACATGCAGCTACTCTAAAACACACGTAGGAGTGGTCTTTTTTCGGTTTTGCTGGAGTGAGTCTTATCTCCCTGCATCGCATGTTTATTTAGACATTCTCGTGTGCTCATGTTGGGCCGAGTGGCTCCTCAGCACGTCTCAGTGCGAGAGCCAGGGTCTTGCTCTCCCCCTTTGCAAATTTATGAAACAATATTTCACACGTGTTTGACGCAGTGTCAAACTCCAAACTCCCAGAGAACCACTGCAGCATCAGGGATGATGTGCTCTCCCCAGCCTTTTAATCATTTCTGGCCCGGATCCACTTCCTGTCCAAAGGAGAAACAGCTTAGGAATGTCACTCTTTCGAAAGAAAACAGAGACCGTCCGAAGAGGAAGTCCTCCTCCAGTCTCTGGTCTACAGACACCAAAACATATTCACACAAACACACACACACACTTTCACACACCCTCACACTACGGCTGGGGTACATCAAACACCCTAGAAGGAAAAAGGACAGACTTTTCCCATATTAAAAATACTTGGGTACCGCAGAAGTGGACCTAAAAATAGTTCTCACGGTCAGCGCAAACCAGCATTAAAACAAAATGATGCTCATGCTTTCTCACTCAGAGGATGAATGCCTTGCCCTGTGAATTTACTCTCTGTCTGTCCTGCAAATAACACTGTTGGTGTCATTAACACCACATTAAATGTGGCATTGACATTAATCCTTTGGGTGGTCTTTTCACTGCCTCTCGTTAAACTTATTAACGAGAGTTGCACTCTGACTTTTTCATAGTTACTTCGCCCAGTCCTGAAGATCCATTTGGACTTCCTGGTCCTCTAATGTTTTGTTGTTTCAAACCAGATTTTAGCTCCTTGTGGCTTATGTCTCATTATAACTCAATTATGACTAATTTTATATGTATATATTTGAACACCTGGGTGTTGAATATTATATATTTATTTATTTATTTTTGCTTAATCCAGTTGTGGGGACTACCATGACACTGTTTTGTCTGCTAATCATTGTGCAGAAATACCCCTTTCCTTCTGTTGGCCACCTCGTGCACTACAGTTCCTGTGACTGCCATCCCGTCACGATGGTGAAACAATGGGACTGCATCTGGTATTATTTTAGGAGGTCTCGATGCTGGGCCTCAACAGACCCCAGAAGCTGGATGTATTGTTTTTGGCTTCCACAGCCACTTCACGCCACTTTCCTCTCCTTCGTGGGGGCACAGTGATCCCACATCCCCGATGTGGGCAGACAACAATATCCAGCCTGGTTCTATAATTGGCTCTGGCCGTGTCTCCCGACTGTCCCTTCGAGGAACCCGCCTCCCTCCTCTCTCCCTTGATGCGAGGCGATGTTCCCGACTCTCTGGTATTTATTCCTGTTTGGGAAATTCTAATGTTTCTGATTAATTCAGTTGCAAATGTCACCCCAGTGCTGCTGTTGCTACAAAGACACCAGTGTGTTTTGCAGTCGTCCCGGGGGAGCTTGAGGGGGCCGAAGGCACAAACAGAGGTTGCTATGAGGTCCTTTACTGTCACTGTTATCACAATTATTCATAATTATTTGAAGAATTATTCATCCTATGTTGTATTTGGGTGGTCACGTTTCAGATACATCCATGCCTGATCTAATCTGGAAATATATCTTGAATCCTTTTCATTCTTTGCATTGTTTGTATGTAGGCTAATACACATACAGTGAGTAGACAAAATAAGGACATCTGAGCAGTGGAAGAAAGTAATATGGTTTGACGAGTCATATTTTACTCTTTTTCCTGCATCTGGATGGATTTATGCTTAGAGAAAGCCAAAGGAAGCCTTAAACCACATTGCCTGTTCTCAACTGTTAAATATGGTGGTGAATCTGTTATGGTATGGGCAGCCATCTCCCACTAGTCATTGGGTTGGATTATTACTCTGCATGGTAGAATTACAGCCAAGGAATACAAAGCCATTTTAGGTGACCAGATGCACCCTATGCTGCAAACATCGTATCCTTATTTTCCCATAATCCAAGGTGATAATGCCCCAATGCACACTGCTAAACAGAGTTGAGTGGTTGCATGAAATTCAGGACGAAGTCAAACAGTGTAGAGAGTGGAGCAGGTTTACTTCCTCATCACCTGAAGAACCGAAGGCTTTTCTTCTTGAAGAATATTCCAATATCCCTCTAGAATCAGTTCGAAACTTATATAACAGCATTCCAAGAAGGACCGAAACTGTTCTGAAGGCAAAGGGTGGCCCAACTCCTTACTGGTCAATAAATATTCATATATTGGTTGGTGTTTCCATTATGTTGCGTACCCCCTGCACCCCACCAGTGACTCCATTCAGGAAAAAGGCAGAAACTGTTCTTGTGCATGCCTCTGGCCTTCAACCAAAAACGTACAGCTGAAACCTCTCACTGGTGTTGCCCTGACAACGCACCAGTCACCATTCTGCTGGTTGAATGCTTTCAAGGCTCAAGTTTGCAGCACAGTATCAGTTTGAGAACACCAAACAACATCATCCTCATTGTTTACTCTTTTAGTTCACATTTATTCACTCTGGATAAGGGCATCTGCGAAATGCATGTAATACAATGTAATGTAATGTATTGCTTTTAAGGATTTAAATATGAGACTGATTGTACCGGCCCATATGATATCAAGAGAACCACTTTATCCAGCGCAGGGTCTGAACATTAACATAAGTAAAAAATACACCATTATAAAGCAGGCCTTTGTGGACACAACCAAAATGAAGGGAGGGTTTGATTTGTGTCTTCCTCTGTTTGCAGGGTCTGTAGTGGGCTGACCTTGGACAGACAAGATGCTTACTAATAGGGACCAGGCCCACAACTCGAAACCAGATTGAGCACCTTAACCAATCAAAATGTTCTCCTCTGACATTTCCAGACCATTCAGGGTTTATGAGATAACTTTGTACATGGATGTTAGGCTTTGTTCTTGAGGCTTTGAGTAAATAGAGCCTTGTACTGTAGGTATGCATAGTGCCTTCAGTATTCATCATTCAGGAACAAAAAACAGATTAGTGTATGTATTGGATATGTTATTCTGTGTAGAAAAATAAATAGTTATATTTTAGTCTTACTAGCAGTACACAGGGAAAAGCCGTATTGTTCACAAATAATGTTTTTTTTCCATAAAACATGAGGACTTGTTGTGGGTGACAGATACTGACCAAGGTAGTTTACGGTGAACATACGCAGTTTGTCTGGTAGCTTGACCTGACAGGTAGCAAGAAATTGTGTTCAACCAGGCATGTCTAGATGCAGCTTAACAATGCAGTAGTGGCTGAGGCCAGTCCTTCTGTGACAAGCCATTAGATGGGGGTAGGGGTGGTTGGCTGTTCTGTCACCAGGTTGATGAATGGTCATTACTACCACTAAGGTCTTTCAGTAGCAGTGTCTTTTAAAAGCAGGATTTGATGGACAGGGAATTCATGGCGTCAAGTCAAATATCTTGAAGTGTGTTTTGGACGGAGTATACAAACACGTCTGTCAGTGTGCCGGCAGTGAAACACTCATTAATCATTATTAGATTCGAGAGCTACAGAAGACTTCAATGTCTTTTCTTCCCACATCTTTTTCTTGCTTATCCAGATGGGAACATTCCATATGAGTGTGCCATACATAATGACAAACAATGATTGTGGAAAACGCATGTAAAACAGAGTATCGCTATTCACTACTCCTTTTTTAAATGTGACCTTGACTCCATCATTGAGTACTGATTGCAGTTGTTATACTACTGGGAAACTGCTGCAGCTTTAATTCACCTATGACTTCAATAAATTAATATATGTAAATATATATGTATAACACAACACCTTGCAATACCAGTTTCATTTTCCTCGATATACTGTAGTACGCAGACCAATAAAGGCGTCATTCTGAACTTGATGACTGTATTTAAATTAATTGATGAAAAATGGACCCAAGCATCTTAAGAAGTCTTATCTTACATGACCTTCCTAGTTTTGTGTATATATAAATGGAATTTTGTATTAATTATTTTAACTCAGCCTGGATAGGAGCACCTGACCCTGCTCTCATCCTGAAAGAAATGTAGTGTAATTGTTTCCTAGATAGAACACACCACTGTAGGGGAAGGGTTTCCAGAGAGGGTGCTGACAGGTACTCTAAGCAAAGCCCTTTACATATAATGTCCAAATCCCTGTGCAGCCCTGTTTGATTAGCAATCAGTGAGACTTCCCTCCTTAACACCAAGACGATATTACAAAAGCAAGGACCATACGCTATGCACATTGAATCAATGTTTGAATGCTTTTGCTCTCTCAGCTGAGTTCCATCAAAACCAAGGAGCAAGTGCACCCAACATCAGGGGAACTCTTTGAAACGATGTCCTCAGATGATTAAAAGCAAATATTTGCCTGGCATGAATCTTCTGTATTATGTTGGCTTTTAAAATGAGAGTTCAAGTGAGTGTGTTATAATTTTACACAGTGCTCTCCTCAGAAAAAAAAATAACCTCATTTGGCCTAAACGATGTTGAAATAATAATGAAGCTGTGCACCTTTGAACTCCTCTCGCAAGAACATGGAACAGATGTGTATTCTTTCCCCGTAAATAAACTAGGCCGAAAGGTATGGCTTTTTTGGTGGATGATATGGAAATATTCCCTTGGTTTCTTAAATTATGTGCTTCCTTTATGCCACTGAAGCATAATAAACTGGATCCTTGTGCTGGAATGTACATTTTTAATGTAAAGTTGTTAGTAACGTATAAAGTTTGTTAATGTAAAGTTCATTACATTAGTCTGCCCTTTTGGACAGGCATCCAATCACGAATGAGCAGCAGCTGAGCTTGAATCTTCAATAAATCCATTAACTGACTGAATGAAGTGGATCAGCAGTCGTTTTAATAAAGGTAGGCTCTGAGAAAAAGGAATACCTTTCACTGTCTGCTTTGATGCACTGAACATTTGGAGTTTGTCTCAGTTGACTGTTCAAGAAAATGTTGGAAACGTATTTCTAAACACCTCCTGGGTGTTTTCCTCTTTCCGAAGATATGCACAAATGAAACGCTGTGTAAATCTGCGGTGATTATCTGCAGGATGAAAATTTCTCATTTTATCATAAAGGCACATTTGTAATCAGTTTTTTTTTTCTATTTAATTTCAGAGTGATGAAAAAGAAACTCAAACTACGGAGCCCATGGTGTTATGAAACAAAACAAAGTAAACCTCATCTCCTTTCAATTTAGCAAATTTGGTGCTTCTGGAAACTGGATAACAAAGTTAATTTCACAGAGTGAGAAACAAGGATTTCTTTCACTGCAACTGTGTCCCCTTCAGGTGCCATGTGAATGCAGTGCAGTAGAGATACAAAGAATAAGCTGGGGTTTCCCTGCCAATAAAAGATGTTCAGCTTTGCAGGTGCCAGGGTCTTAGTGGACTTTTCACAGGCTGACTGATTGTACAGGGCACCACTAGCAACAATTCAGTAAGCACTTCCTTTAACCTGCAGTTAACGCCACCAGACCTGGAAAAGCCTGAAGGCCCATGTTCTCCCTTTGCAGGGAAATCTTAGCATCAGCACATTTAAATCAAAGTGGATTTGCAGCTCTTGTTTTGACATGTCACTCCAACAGACTGCTATGTGACGGCAATACCTTTTCTCCCCTGGACTTCCCAACCTGTTAATAATTTCCTATTTCTGGTTGAGTATTTCAAAATTGAATTAATCTGACAAAAAGTGTAAAAATCGTATCCCACCTCATGCCTGTGCTCTGAGGGGTGTTTTTTTCCCCAGGGAGCTGATTGTAAAATTCAGTGACAGATGTGACAGGCTGTTAAGAAAGCAGAGTTCATTATCGGAGTCATCACAGTCCTGAAAGGTTATTCACCTCCTTTTCACAGAGGCATTCACAGAAACAGTCACATGTCCATGGTGTATATATATATATATATATATATATATATATATATCTAAAAGTTGCCAAGAACCACTCTGAAATAATGTTGGACACATTTGAAAATTACCTTCACTTAGTGATGTACAGAGGTGGATTCTGGTGTGGATAACATGGAAGGCCCTTTGCTGATACATCAGTCATTCCTCTGTGCCTCTGCAGATTGGATTTCTGCTCTTAACCTTTGAGCCGCTATTTTTTTTCAGATTAAAATGGAAGATCTAACACTGCAAGGTCGGGATTTTTATGCATGCTTCAGACGTTGAGTCAAAGTTGCTGTGCTTTTTTAGTGGAAATGATCAATTGCAAATCATTATTGAATGATTTAGAGAAAAAAAGCACAGTTGTAAAAGGACTTGGTGAAGGAAAGAAAGCTTTCGGTCCCCTTGGGCCATATATTTCACAGCCCTGACACCAAGTTTATTGAACCTGAACAAAAAAATGAATCCTTTCCACGGCCAGGGCCGGGCTCAAGTCTTTCACATGAGAAAACGGCTAAGTGATAAAGTCAAAGTAAACGCTTTGCACTCGTGCTGAGAGAACATCCTTTTCTCATTACGTTTCAGTCAACGTCTTTAATGTGGGCTATTCTTAGCACACCCCCCGATGTGGCCTGCATTTCTCTTCCTTTCTTGCCCTCCTCTTTTGGGCAGATGGACAAGAAAGGGTTTCTGTCATCATCAGGTTGTGCTTCAGCTTCTCTGTTGAATGGACTGGGATGATGGAGCTGCTGTTATCTGAGAGATCAGTGTGGGGTCCTGTGTTTGGGAACACGTTGCCCCAGTTGAATCTGTTGGCCCGTTGCGAGTATCCCTTGCATTTATAGGACAGGGGACTGCAGCGTGTGTGGTCACTATGACCTGGTCCACATCCTTGTTTAGCAATGCTGTGCCATTCCCCTTTCAACTCTTTAAGCTGAGTCCAGCCTAGAGAGTCTGCCCTCCCCCTGCACACACACACACACACACACACACACACACACACACACACACGTGCACACACATGCATAAACATACGCTCATACATACACAAACACATATGAATAAACACACACTCACACAGACACAGGCACACACACAGACATAACATGAACAAAAACACACGCAGATGGTGTGCTTTTTATTGTGACATTGTCATTTTAAAAATGTGTTTACCATACTATGTAGTTCACTCTGTAAAGCTGTATGCTGTATATTAGTGGTTCCCAACCCTTGTCTCCAAATGCTCCGCTTCAATTAGATTTGTCTGAGATGTTGATTGAATAATGGCCAGGGTTTGATGTCACCTGACAGATATCTGCCTTATCTCATTTTAGAGATCAATCCACTGTGAGTTGTGTTTGTACCTGAAAGCTACAGAGGTGTATAAAAGGTTAGATTCAACATTTATGTATTATTGGAGTATCTGACTCCTAAAGTGTGGGAAACTGAATGAAATTTAACTGCTTGATGATTAAATAACTCTTGGTAGTTAATTCAGCAATTAGACAATTGTATAATATGAATACTAATTAGTTTTCTTGAACTGTTTAAGAGACAAAAATGTACATGTTACAGTTTTACACTCAGAGAAATGCATGTTTATTTCTTTCCCAACCTTGAATGTGTACATTTAGCTGTTCGTTGACTTACAACAATATCCCTTCAGTGTTCCATGGCGTTCGCACATTGATACATTGGTCTGTATTCAAGGTGACCCCTTTCAACGAGTCACAAAATATTCAACATTAAAGGTGATGAAACAACTCAGAAAAAAATATAAGTAGGGATGGACAAAAATGAAAGTTTTGAGACATTGTGAAATTGACACTCATCTCTCCTGGAATCTGAAAATGACATAATAAAAGCCCTTATTTGCCCAGAAAGATCAAATAAGCATTTCCTCCATGTCAGCATGATGGAACAGTCCCAGGCTGCCAGGAATAATCCAACTCTGCAGTGTACAGACTGAGGAAAACCCACAGGCATACACCAAAACACATAACGAGCACACACACTCATACACAGAAAAAATATCTTCGCATAATCCTACACAAAATTGTTCTACAGATGCCAGTAGGACAGTGTTATTCAAGTGTAGTTCCACATGTACAAAATTTACAGACATCTTTTCAGTTGTGGTTGCCTTTCTCCATACGACTGCGGGAAGACTGCCAGTATCGCTGGTGATAAAAAAAGAAAGTTTCCAAATGGGAGGAATATACACGGACATCTCTCCATCGGCCTCCTTCGATAGGGGGCACCAGCGAACGCTTCCTACACAGATCCGGCATGGAAAGAGGAGAGGTGGGTCCCCTTGAACCAAATGACTGAGTAACATTCCCTTGGCAGAGCCGAACTCCATAGCGAGCCGGGGCGTCATGGCGCCACCTCAAATACTCGACTGTGGTCGAGTGTTCCCTAAGCACATGGCATTCATTTCTGGCTGTTGAGTTAAAGTACGAGACGCTCTGCCTTCAAGGGTTGGGGGAGAGGGGCGGGGGGCATGGCGGCTGTGCAATTAAGGTTACAATTAGGGCTGGTGGATCTCTCAGAGAACAAAGCAGAGATTAATGAATCCCTGCCAGAGATCAAATGGACGTGTTGGTGAGTGGTGATCACAAATAGATTGCTTTCACCAGGACCAGTGTTTGTACCCTGCACTTCTGTAAGGTTCGCTAGTTAGAAACAGACCCCCACACACACACACACCCACCAAAAGGAAAGGAGGAAAACACTGAGATCAGCGCTTATGGCGACAGCGCTAATTAAAACGGACAAGCCGAGTGACGATATCAGCGGCATCCGCGTCATCTGCGTGCGAATCCTATCCATTTTCCTCCCTTCCGTCGGGTTTCAGGTCTCGCCAAAGCCAAAATTGCTCTGTGTGTGAACTGTGGAGGTGCGCCGCCATCGTTAACATAATTACAGTGGCTGGGCTTGACGTGCTGGAATACAGCCTCCCTGAGAATCACTTTAGGCGCTGTGGAAGTGTATTTGCACAACTGAAATTCAAACATGGGAACCTCATTATAATGTTGAATCTATTACTGTATAGCATGCAGTGAACCTGTAAGTCTTTCTGAAAGCCCCATCCATAGGGAAGCTGATAACTGAATAAAGTTAGGGTAGTCACTGTAGTGTAGGTAAGCGATAGCTAGAGGTTTCTACGAGCATTCACTTGTTCCCTTTCTTCCTGTCACCATTTGCACAGTCTGAGGCCCTCTATTTGAAATGTATTAAAAAAGCCTTTGTAGGTGATGTTTCACAGGTAGAGAAAGAAAGTGCTACTTATCTCTTACAGCTATAACCATTTTATGTCTGATAACTCCAACCCTCTCTTAACTCAATTACTAAAAGCAAAAACATCAGGTACTGTGAGAACAGGTCACGTTATCTAGGCCTGTTAAAGATATGATGATAAATAAATAAATTACACTTATTGAATCATCGCATGGTAATGGTGTTGGTGTGGTATTAATGGTATCACCACAAATGCTACACAATGTAAAAGAATTGAGACCCATTATGGAAAACAAAAGGTCCAAAGTTCATCCTTAAATTTGACTATGAACATGTCGGGGTTGTCAATATTGTGGTGAATGGGGCGGTAGAGATTTTTGTTTTTTGTGCTTGTTATTGTTATTGTTGTTGTCACTGGTGTCAGTGCAGACAGATTTAACATTCTCCTGAGGATCAGGCTACCCAGGAAATTCCTGAATGATCCCTCCCTTTGACAACAGAAGAGTTTCTCTTGGAAAACAACATGAATGAAAAGTCCTCTCAATGATTGGAGCTGACAGACTGTTCCAGTAGAAATATGTTCCAGAGAGTGTGCATGTGTTATAAAGCTGTATACATTGATATATTTGTAAAATGTGTCAGTATTTCACATTTTTTCTCAGGCTGAGTCAAACAGTTGTGTCATGTGTAAATATTATTTGGAAAAAAGATATTTGATCATGTCATAATGTCAAAGCATGGATACAGCATTACTGTTCATAACACTGAATTTCATAATAGAAAATACTTGTGAAAAATTGTGTCACACCATAATTATTTTAACACAATGTATCATTGCATATTGCCAAATTTATATCATCACTGATATTCAAATTTCAAATACTGTAACTGCAATATAATTGATCAGCAAATAAAAACATTGTAAGAACACTTCAACATGCATTCAGATCTTTTGTTTTGTTCTCTTGCATGCCCAATATTGACACATGACACAACCCCAAAGGTCAAAATACCATTTTACTCAAGGTGGAAAAACATCACATGTTTGGGCCATAGCACCAGGTTATTCAAAGCCCTGCTACAGAGCATGCCAGCAACATATACATATAAATGAAGAGAGCTAGATGTGGAAGTGCTTCATAACAAAAAAGGGGTAACCTGCAAGGATGTCAGTATTAAAAATTGTCATATTAAAGGGTATCTCATCAGTGTACACAGACAAACCTATGCATTCACTGGGTGATGGACTGACAATGCAGTATTTTAAATAGTATAAGAAATAAACCTGTCACATGAAGCTTGTCAGTTGGTTTATCAAAGTTTGCCAAGCAAAATTCACTTCTAAACACTCTCAAAGAAAGAGTACAGATAAGCACTCAGCCCAAAATGTATTAATTCTTAAGGCCAGTATGTTGTGCAAAGAAAGTTAGTATGCTGCTTTAAGGCATATTTTTCATGCATGAAAGATAAATGATGTAATAATTCCCATGGTTTCTTTTGAAGAACTTTACATGCACAGTGCCCTTTTCCACATGTTCACTTGTCCCCTGTGCTTTCGAAGGCATCAGGACTTTCTATTAAAATGCTTGTTGCTGTTCCTCCCAAACACCATATTTTCTGTTTTATTGTATTTAATATAAAGGCAGCAATTATTTGATTTCAGAGTTATGAAAATGTGAATGTTATGAGAAAACAAGCAATTTAAGCTTTAATTGGTGTAATTTTTCACAGAGTTGGCAAGGTACTTATTTTGATGTCAGTTTTTTCTTCATAAAACTGCATATCTACAGAGTATTTCCAGACAGTAATAAGAAAATAAGTTGGTTTTATTCCCCTGTAATTTGAATGCATGTAGTGTGTCTACAACAGAAAACTGTTTTACAAATATTACCTGTTAATTTATTCAATTATTTATGTTTCTTCATTTCACTGGTATTCCCTAAAAGCATATGTTTTATTGAATGTAAGGAAAAAGGCATCTTAAAATTATGGCTCCAATTGTTATTAAAATAGCTGTCATTTTTGTTACCGATATAAAATGTTACCATAACATTTAAAAAAGGAGCTGATAACATTTTTCATCACGTTTACATCCACTGTGTATGTACAAAAAAATGTATTTTGTTAGATACGAAAACATCTGTAGCAAATGACATTAGTACCTATTGAGTTTATTTGAAAGGGAGACACAAAATTGCTTTCAATACCACAGTGGAACGAGAGCTTACCTTGTAATAATGTGATGCTTGTTTCTGTACCCTGGTGCAATCAAATCCACCAGGCCCTCTTAAAAGTTAAAGTGAGGAACACACTTTGTTGTAATACAGAACTGAACTGAATTAATAAGACACAGAGGTTTTTTATTGTTACTGAATAGTACTTTCCTTGAAGATAACTTGGTGGTTTTGCCTGATTCCAGGAGGTCAGAGGCAAGAGGCAAAAGGGAAAAAAGACCAGTGATCAGAGCCATATATCACTTTAAGTGAAATACACCATCAAAGAATCTGACCCATGTGAGGGGCAGAGCTTAAAGGGAATCAGATCTAATCAGTGTTCCTCCACTGCGATCCACCAACTTTTCAAGATAACCCCAGTCCACAGTAATGACTCCTGAGTGGCATGAGACAAAAAGGCCAACCAGGAAGTCTCTTGGTAACATTTATGCCACATCTGAAATTTCTTCTGGCTAAAACCTCTAAATACTGATGTGGTTACATGCAGAGAAGCTCTTGTACTGGTGAAAACTACTGACATCTCACAATATTAAATTCAAGCAGACTTGTTGAAGTTAATCAAAGGGCAGAGTTTAATCTCCAACTTTATGAACAAACCCGCCTATAGATAGAATATCATCCCCTTGGGGGCTAACCTCAGGCATAAACACATACACAAACAGTAAAAAACCCTGATAGATGTTAATATTTTTCACCCCAGTAATAGTTGTGCTATGTTTTATTCAGATTTGGACACATAATCCCAATGAAAGGATTGGGAGGTGCGGTTTGCCGTTGTCTTTCTTACAGTGGCACTTGTGATGGAAGATTAAAATGCAAAAAAACAGGGGAGATCAGAAGGAGATCAGCAGATATTAAGAGTCCAATACCTTTGCCACGACAAGAAGCCACATCACCTTCAGGGCCTATGTGTGCCACCTTAAGAACAGCACAGCTAAAGAATCAGATGACGTCAATTTGACATTAAGTTCTTATTTAATGTCGCCACAAGGCATACTAACATAACAGACAGATGATTATCATTTGAACATGTGGCTGTTATACAACACACAAATGCATATTCTTCTTGTACTCCTTTCTCATAAATAAAAATAATATTGCAGTCCTCCAGTAATTGTAATTGATTTATTTTGTCACTCTTTATTCTTATGTCCACTTGTCTTTTTTGATTCTGTCATACATGTGTAACTTTCCTTATTCTTATCCTTAACTTATTTCTTTATTTCCTTATTTCCTGATTCCTGTTCCGTCAGCTTAGCAGCCTAGCAGCAGAGTGTGAGAGCAATGAAAGGAAAACAAACTCCTGCTTTATCTACTGATGGTTGAAGAAGCAAGTGTAGCATAGTGGTCAAGGAGCAGAACTTGTAACCGAAAGGTTGCCGGTTCGATCCCTGCTGGGGACACTGCTGCTGTACCCTTGGGCAAGGTACTTAACCCACAATCCAAAGTAAATATCCAGCTGTATACATAGATAACATCGTAAGGAACGGTAACCTATGTTGTAATGTAATGTAACCTATGTTGTAATGTAATGTAAGTCGCTTTGGATAAACGCGTCTGCCAAATGAATAAATGTAATGTAATGCATGTGGCATCATGAGTACCCATGACTGGCTGCTACCCCTGGTGCACTCAGTACAGCTCTCCAATGAAGGAGGGGGGTGAAGTTTTTCGAAAGCTAGGTTTTTACACCACACAACAGAACTTTGTTTTTTTTTCTTGGAAAACTTTTTTTTTCTCATTTTCATATTATTATTAATCAATTAATCATCGATCATCATAATACTGTTCTGCATAAGATACTGTATGACAAATTAATCAGAGTAAAATGTTTTATTACATTTAACTTCTTACACACATATGTGTGTGTGTGTATGTGTGTGTGTGTGTGTGTGTGTGTGTGTGTGTGTGTGTGTTTGTTAGATGTATTAGATGGTATTCATACCATTGGCTTTCATTTTAGGTTTACATTTTAATTGATTCAAAGACACAAACCACCAAAAGTTCCTTAACAGGCCAGTGACAAAAACAATGTGTTTCTGAAAACATGCATCCAATTCACTCACATTCAGTGAGTCTATTTTCAGAAAGTGCCACAAAATGAACTTAAATAAATTACAAGCCAGCTTTCAGCTGAATAACTGTAGCTGCTGTTTCATGGTCGTCATAAATATTTTATTTAATTACAGATGGACCTTTTAAGGATAAAGCCACAAAGTCATCATTAAATTTGGGGATTTTTTTCAAGTTATGTAAAATTCAGAAGAATGCAAGTTAATGGCACATGTATTAAGTGGCCTCATACAGCACAGTACTGTCAGTGAAAACTGAAAAGACTTTATATGTACTGATGTAATAAAGCATAGCTATGTTAGAAAGACCCTCTCTTATGAGAATTAAAAAATGCAAAATGCTTAAAAGTAGCAGTGCAAAAGTAACAGAGGGAAAGTAACAAATAACGTGACAACGAATGACATGGCAACCAATATTACAATTAAACGTAAAAAAACCCATTTACATTAATCGGAAATTTACATGCATATCTTATCTAATAACACAACAAGCAGAGTCAATAGTTCTGGTGTACCACAGCCTCTTGTGCCTCATTGCTTAACTATACTGCTGTTCAGAGAGTCCCTGGGTGTCCTTTAAAGCAAAATCGTGCATGGATTCCAGTCATTTCATTTTGAAATCACTAGTGAGAATCCATCTCTCTGAGGGGATTTGGGATTGTTGCAGCTGGTTCTCCCCCCGGTCTCAGTGGAATTTCACAACACGCACATGAAGGACAAGTACAGCATGTGAAGTATATGCTTTACACTGCATTTACTTACAAACACACACACGTAATTTCACACACACACACACACACACACACACACACACACACACACACACACACACACACACACACACACACACACACACACATATGGACATAACATGCAGGCAACTGATAATGTTGTGAAACATCTACATTTTTTTAAAGTGTCTTTATTGCATCAGTATGTGATGTTTTTGTGCTACTCTGTGTATACACATATCTGTACTCCAGGTGTGTCTTATATACTGTCACAGAAGATGCAAACACTTGTATTCTGACAGTGCTGATAAAGAAAATCTCAAGAGGGCTTTGTAATGTCAAGCAGCATTCCCTTAGCTCAATAGAACAATAAAACACTCATACATTTCATCTCTCTTTCTGCACAGATATGAAATAAGGCCTAATGATATAATGATATTATAATAATAAGGACTTTCAAAGCATGTACCATGGACTAGGTCTGTAGAGAGGAACGTAGAAATGAAGACAGACAGAGAGAGAGACAGAAAGAACAGAGGAGGACAGGATCTATGATAGGACAAAGGCCCCCTGCACAGACACCCCGACGCCAGATGGCTTCTTTCTAATAAATATTCAACCTTAACTCTGTTCCCTGTTCCCATGTAACTTTTGTGTTTTTCTGTGAGGCTGCCAGCACACCCACATGGATCCGGGCCAGCGAAATGATTACAGTCGTGCAAACAGTAAAAGCGCAATAGAGGAAGTGGGGAGACGGATCCTGTACACAGTGAGATAGGGCTGCAGTGTGTGCTGAAAGCCCCTCCGGGGGGGAGGACAGGCAGTTAAAGCTGTGGGAGAATGGAGCGCAAACTCGGGAATCTCTGTGAGGGCAGGATACTTCACAGAAACAATCACTCTCAGAGGTGAAATCCCTTCCTTTCCAACTGGGTCTCAAGCATCAACTGAAGCGAAGTGAAGTTTTTTTTCCTTTTTTCTTTTCTTTTTTTTTACTTCTGGCCCCCAAGTGATCTATCATGATGTGTGTGGCGTACATGCACGCATACACTCACATGCAATTGCACACATCCACAAGCCGGCCCCTTCCCCCCATCACCCACACACACACACACACACACACACACACACACACACACACACACACACACACACACCACCACACACACACACAGGGCCCATGGCCCCTCCTTGGGGCAGGAAATGATGAGCAGAGGAGTTAAGACAAAGGAGAACCCCCAGGAGCCTGGGATTCTTCTGGATAACTAAATGAGCCTTTCCCAAGAATGAGCAAAGTAATGAAGTCTTTTTACAGTATGGTTGTGTTCTTTTATTTTGACTTTTTTATTTTGCTCTTTCTAAAATCTCTGTACTGTCCACTTTTAGCTTGGAGTGTTGGAAATGGACCTTTTGATCACACGTTGCCAGCATCAAAGTTACTCAGACATTGCTATGGGTAAATGCGTGTGACAGAGTTGTTGCATTATGATTTTTCCCTCGGTTTGCAGGGATAAAACTCCAAAGCTGTATCTCCTGTATTCTTCTTGTAGGGTAAGGAATTAAGAGAAAGTGAGCACTAAGGCAGCAGCCTGGAAATAACCACAGCAAAGTAATGTTCTGCTGTGAATCCAGGAAAAGACATGGACAGTACTTTTACCTGTCCATCTCAGTGAAACCTACGCCTTTACATTACATTACATGCATTTAGCAGACGCTGTTATCTAGAGCAACTTCCAGCACAATAGAACATAAGTGCATCCATTCATGTTAAATGAGCAACAGTGTCAGACCAGGCTAACAACACTCCCAGACCAGTGAGTGTGAGCACTATTCAAGCCCTACCACAAGCCAACTTGCGCAACCTGACTAGACAACGGAAGCCAAGTACACTACCTTCTCCTTTAATGTCAGTTCTGAGGTCCGTATTTGGAGGATGGAGGTTCGAGGGGAGTGTGTGGCAGGGTGTGGCTGAAACGCAGTCATGCTCAGCTTGCAGTCATTACCGTGCTCCGACAGTGTATTGCAGGGCCGCTCAGCTGCGGTGCAACCAGACCGCAGTTGCTCCTGCCAGGCTTTTAACCAGCTCACTCATGCAGTTATTTTCACGCTGGAAGCAGTTTAAGTTTTTCCCTCCATTTCTGAGGAGTTAGTGATTGCAAAAGACCTGGAAGTCCTTCTGGACTGTGGCCCTCAAGGATCAGCGCAGCCTTGGTCATTATGCTTGTACTGTAGACCCTTGTAACACTAAAACAGGTATCCTGACACCCTAAAAGGACTTTTAGAAAGAGAAAGGACTTTTGCTTTTCATAAACTAAGATCTTCGTCCCTTCCAATATTTTGGTTGACAGCCTTAGGTAGAAATTTGTAGAAATGCCCACTGAAAGTAAACTAACAATGCTTTCATGCATCCTGTAAGCAGCACTCCAGGCACAATTAAGGTCACAGCAGCTACATAGTTATAGTATGTGTCTGTGCTGGGCATTAGTCTGTACAGAGAATGTCTTTTAAGAAGCATACAGGAGTTAACACAAGGTATGTGCAAATTGATTGAGTTTTTTTTCGTGTGGCTATTTTTATCCCATAGAGTTCACCGCAAAATCGCCTTACATTTATTTGTTTCACAACATAATGCCTTTGATGGCTGTCCTGATGAAAGGCTAGGGGGAAAAAATCCCCAATCTACAAAGAGACATTTATCAAATCTCCTTGTGTATGGATTTGTATGGCTCCATGAGCATATGTAAAAGTGTACCCACAGTGAATAGGTTATTGTTAATCCTTCAGCTTTAAGACATTACTGCCCTTTTGAAAAAAATAAATGCTTTTTTCCCTTTTAATGGGAAAAAAAGGTCAGAATGTTCAGTGCTTTCATAGAAATGATTTCTGAAGGTGATTTTCCTTTATTACAGGCACACTAAAACTGTCTTTTGACTTCTGTTTTCATTAAACCGAACACAGTTCACTGAAAGTTCTCCCCGCTAAAGACTGTATATACAATCGCTACAAAATATACTAAATTGATTGTAATGGGGCAATGTGGGGTACTTCTTTCTTTTTTACCTATGTTTCATTATGAATATTTATAAGGACTTCACAAGATTTAAAAGGTTTAAGACTGTCATTCTTTTCAGACAGTGGTTTATGAGGCTTTTTTCTATAATTCTGAATTATTCATTAACAACAAACCACTTTTATTTTTGAGTGCAATCCTGGAATGTGAAAATATCATGAAATTACCTCTGCATTAAACAAGACCTATGCACTGCTACGGCTCTTCAACACAGTGATTTGATACATGCTATGATACTTTAGCTATATTGGGTTACTTCACACAACATGCACTCACCACTGGCCAGAGCTGTTGTGTAAAATCTTGGAAGAACTATGATGAAATGCCTGAGACATTTGATGTTGAATTATGCCAGATTTAATACAAAGCTGGTTCGTAGCAACAATAGTTTGCTACCATAATAATATTTTCTACTCACGTTTCATGAATGAATATCAGTGTTTTTTTATTTCTGGGTGATGACAACATAGCTCTTAAATTCATAGTCAAGCCATGTGTCTTCTTTTTGGTATTATTTTACCCATAAACTGTTTCTGCTCTGTACTTGTGAGTACTGTTTCTGTTCAAATAAATGTTGGCTCCTGAGGTAGAGCCCTCCCTGAAAAATGGTGTGAGACCACCAACACTTCCAGCTTGGCCTGTGTCCCTGAATGCACGGAGTGAGTTTCTGTGGGAGATATTGTTTTTACAGAAGGAACACGTGGGGCACTAGCTTTTCTCCAAGAGCATGTTTATCTTAATTAGCAGAGTAAATAGACTTCTAATAAGCAAAATCAGGTATTTTCTTTTACTGTGGTCATCTGAGGCATCAAAGGTGGCGTTTTCATGCCAAACCAGTCTTCCTGTCCGTGCGGTTCTGAAACCCAGGTGATTTTGGCAGCCAAGCAGAAACCTTCCCAGAATCCTCTGCTGGCCAGCTCTAGCCCCTCTTCCTTTCTTTCTAAATACCCATGGGTGCATATGGCAGCGTGGCAAATCATTTGGAATCAAAAACTGAATTCTTCAGGCTTTATCCTAGGAAATAGCCCCTTGCCATCTGTTCTTTGGGCAGGGTGACCATTCTCCAGGATTGCATTTCAGCATATCCCATCACCTGTTAGACAAGAAGCAGGCACAGACCTCTCTCCCCCCATTTTTTGCCTTTGTCTTGGATAAGCAGGTCCAATTAGGAAATCTGGCAATTTAAAAGCAGCACCCCTTCCCATCCTGTTATTCATATCACATTATTGGCAAGTGAAGGATTGCCAAGTAAGACCTTTCGCAGGAAAGACTTTCTGTAATTTTTCCCCTGAATGGAAATGACGATAATTAAAATGCATGTGTCATTTTTGACATGGACTCCAAATGGCTAATTTGTTGGAAGTATGTGCTTTCCATCGAAGTGATGAGCAGGTGTAGATGGGTGATATCACCTTACATCTCCTCCACTGTTACGCCAGCTCACATCTGCTCAGTAGTCACCAGACACAGTTTGCCAGAAGCTTTTTTCCAGTCTACTGAATTACATCCTAAATTCACTTTATCATAAAGACCTGTTCATAGTGTCAGCAACTATGTTAATAAATAGTGTACATTACAGCCCATTATTTAAGTTAAATTTTTCGTTTTGCAACAATAGTTACTAAATAGGTACCCTGCAGTAAGCAGGGAATAACAACTCCCTTTTGGTTGTATACTTACTACTTTGGCTAAGACCTGACTAAACTGTATTTAACTATATTTAGTTATTCAGACAAAATGTATATAAAGTAACACATTTGATGATATAATGGTGAGGGAATTGGACTCAGCTTGCAGGTTCAAATCCCAGATGAGACATTAAGGCAATTAATCTCATCTTCCTCAGTATTCATCTATGTATATATAAGCTGTATATGTATGTAAATGTATGAGATGCCAGAAGGGTGATGCAAGAGTAAAGAAGGCTGCTGCATTGCTTTGACAACCGCTGGTCATTTCTGTGGTCTCTCAGGCTAATCAGCCAAGGTGTTTCTTGTTGCCTTCATTAGGCCTGCTAAAAAGACACAACCAGCAGTTCCTGGGGGAGCCATGAATTATATCTGTTGGGACTTTGTAGAGAAGCTGGCCAGTACTTCTCTCATAAACCAGTAAAAAAGAACAAAAGGTTAAAAAAAACAATTTATTTTAAAATACAACCCAAAACAAAGTAACCAGCCTATGCAAACCAAAAGCAGGGACAAAGGTGAGCCTTTCTCCTGCTCTGCAGCCACAACTGCCACAATTCAGGCCTCAATCAGTAAGGTGTGGCTCGTTAGCCAATAAGCTGGCTCCCTTACAAATTGCCAACAGGTGAACACAATCGACAATGAGTGATTAACAATTGACAATTAGCACTTAGGGAGAAGTGGCGAAGGCTCTCCTTCACAGACTTTCTTGCTATGAGACTAAAACTGGGAAAAGTGGGCTATACATTTGGACTGTTATTGAGGAAAACGCTTCACCCTCCTTCCTGAGATCTTTGTGGCAACTTTTGATTCATACATGACTTTGTCATTTTAGTTGTGTCTTCGTCTTGTGTTTTAACTGGTTATCCATAGTGACAGCTGATCTAAACTACCTTCTATCTAACTACAAACTACCTTCTATCTAACTACAATGGCCCTTTGTGATTAACATCACACAATGCAAGTGTTTTTTGTCAATTCTTAAATGCAATCATGAGTATAGTGACCTCTTAAGTAACCAAGAAATTATTCAAAAGGGTTTTGTGATGAATAACGCTATGCTAAGCCCCATTACAGTGTCAGTAGTTTGCTCCTGTTCGTGACAGAGCTGACCGGATGAGTTTTTTGAGCTCAGATCTCTAAACCACACAGGGCACTGCCCCGGAGAACCTCTGGAAGGTACACAGGAAGGACTTCATTCTCCGCATTCTCACAGGATTAGTGCACAGTTAGCAGTTTATACCACTGTCTACTCATCAAGCCCGGTTTGCTGTTTCTTGGCCTCCTCCCCAGCACTGCAGGGATTATTGCTTATCATTGAATGTTAAAATGGACTTCATTTATTACAGTTCAGTGCAATATTTACTCTTCAGTAGCTTAGTAGGTCGCTTCAGTAAAATAGTAGTTACTTGAACTGTAACTGTACTGTCATTAACAAGAGAATCATGTTGCTTGCTTTGAATGTTGGTCAAATGTGTGGAAAAGTGTTATGAGTGGAACCCCACCTCATAAACCTCATAAATTTAGTCCTTACCAAAGACCCAGCTTTACTAAATGATTCTCACTGTCAGGTGAAAATCATGTTTAAAATTGCATACTAAGTTGTCCCAGGTTTAACCGACACAGTGAGCTACACAACTGAGGGTCAAATGAATTCATGAGTTCATTCACCCTCAAGCTGCCTTCACCTTGTAGAAGCAATATTTTCATGACTTGAGCATGGATGCCTCAATAAAACTAAAATTGTCATGACACATGCCTTGATCATAAGACTAACGGGTCAAGGTTTAAAATGAAAGAAGGCATTCAGCTGCTAATGAGAGGTATGATTGACACCTCCACAGTATACACAAGCTTACCCTCCCTTCTATATCACCATAACCTGTCATGAATCTTGAATAAACCTGCAGGTGCTTTACCTCAACCACCACTGTGTGAGCTGAGATAAAGTGGCCAGAAAAACACAATCAGAATATTCACCTCGTTCACCTCTTCACCTCCATAATTGGAGTTCTCCTCATTGTTAAGCCAAGAATTCTGTGCTTATGCTTAATTGAATACACTTTTAGCAAAGCGAGTATTCAATCACTCATTTCAGTTTGCATCCTTTTCTCTGGCTGAATTACAAATCATTTTGGACTTCTTTTTCAAGTGTGTGGAGTTGACCCCAGAGGTTGACACCTCTCGATATGGCCCCGGGGGTGATTGGTGTGGAGACGTTGGAAATGAGATGAGGCTTTTCTGTGGTGCAAGCAGGACAAGTTACACAGACTTAGGCAACAGGGGGTCTAATGCTCTAGAGATTCCAGCAAATAGTGTGTAAAATGACATTTTGCTATTGTTTAGCATCTTTAGCATGCATATGTACTCAGTGGTTGGCATTAATTGTTAAAAATTAAATTGATAAATATCTTTGAATGGTTAATCTAGAACCTATATTTAGTTAGCAACACAAATGGTTCTTCTTAAATTGGTGTCTATTGATAATGATTCTAGGGTATCTTTTAAAAAGATGGAAGTTACTAGAAGGACAACCCATGGATCATGTTTGGTTGGCCATACAAAGGGTTTTTGATAAATCCGTGGTAAGGCAGACAAAAAAAAGAGATCTTTTTGTATACACTTTAAATGCTCTCTTATACTGTTTTTTTTTATTTTGAACAAATTGATGTGTCGTTGTTTCACACCCCAGATCTTTTTTATCCTTTGGTTAATCCTTAAGTTACATGTAGTTATTAAATACATTAACTTAATCAATCATTAAGTTTTTACAACCTATTTTATCGAGTGTATCCCTGTCCATTGCTTACTGTAAGCCATGTATTTCAAATGGTACATTTTAATTACATTTTCTAAATGAAACATTTTCTGAAGAAAACAATGAGTGGCTTTGTTCAAATTATTGCATTACTTTGACTGGTTGGGGGTTTCTCTGATCAAATTAATTATGTCATTAATTTAATCTTTCCATGAGATTCAGGAATGCATCAGTGCTTACTTGACTGGTGCTCTTAGAGCTAAATATACAGGAAAAGAAACCCTGAAATCCAATGTGCTCCCAAAAAGACAACCAATTCCATTCATTTCCAGAACTGAAATTCCTAATGTGTGATGGCATCTTCAGTCTTGATGTCAAAAATCAATTACATCCATTGTATGAAAATGCATCTTAATAAATTCCTTTTGTAAACTACAAATAAAGATTGTATATTGCATTATTGTGCCATAGTTCATTTGGCCTTCACCCCATGCTTTTTTTAGTTTTGTTCAGAGCTGGTGATCAACTTAACATTGTTAGCATGCCTGGAAGTGCCGTCATTACTGCTGCGCTCTGCCTGTGGGCCCATAACGAAGGTTTCTGTGAACTCGCCTCTAATTGGCAGGATCCACGACACGGAGGCACCTGCCGGCACGGAGCACGCAGTTACCCCTTGTGCGGAATCAAAGGGCAGCAGTGTTCTGCCCCGCCGTGACTAAATCTCCTTACAGCCAGAGAAATTCGCCTTTTAAACATTTTCAAAAATAAACGTAATAGGTCATTTACACAAGCCGTGAGACGCATCACAGGGAGTGTTGTTCTGCCCAGGCTTTGAAGTCCGTCGTCTCTGAAGGCCTTACGCAGGGCACGAGTCGCACGCTTTAATGAGATCAGGTCCGGGCCGGAGCAGCTGAGGTCAAACGGGGAAACGTGAAGGACAAAACATTGTTTTGCTGTTGAAGGTCCTTAAGAAAAGGGCCTCTGTTCAGCTGATCACTAAATGGTTAAAGAAATCGGTACTTTCCACAACAGACGGAATAACAGATTCATATTACCCCCAGCTTCATCAGCTGTTCAGCCATTTGCTGAACCCAAACATGCCCCTCAGGCGGCATTATGTTTGCAATGAAAAAAAGACAAAAAGTGTATCTGTGCTTTCACTCACATGGATACTGGCATGGATTCTGACTACTCTTCACAGATAGTATTTACAAAAATGATTTTGCTATAAGGCAGACTGAAGTCAGAAACACACACTTTTTACACTAAGTCATGGATTTGATCTACATTTAAATGTTACTTTTGTCAAAATCTCATAAATTCCATTAATCACTGAATCCACCAAATTCTGTGTTAGGGAAAAATTTGCATTTGATTGAGTCAAAGATAAGGGTGAACACTGGATCTCCACTTGTAACTGTGGAATTGGTGATGGTCTGAAAGACATACAGGTATAACCCACATCTACAAATGTCCCTTCTCTGTATGATGTTCATTGATCTTATGTATTTGTGGATCATGGAGGTGTTCAGTGTATTCTTTGAAATAATGTCATCAGTAAACAATTTACTTTACAATCATGATATAAAACATATCTGAATGCATAAAAGTTTTGGAAAGTCTATAAATATTTCAGAATTAACCTGGAATGTGTTTGGTTGGGTGTATAGTACTAAGCACACTAAAATTCAACGACCCTGGTTGAGTTATACACTACTTTCATGGTTCAGCCAGACAAAGACTCTTTACTGTAGATCTGTGTATTATATTATCCAGTTTCATACATCTGTAAGCCTAGGGGCTCCCAAGTAGCTCAGCAGTTAAGGCATTCACTCTGAACACAAGCTAAATGTCCACCCACGTCATTTGACAACCACGACTGTGTGCCGACAGTGGCGGAACAAATTGGCTTCCTTCCGCCAGTGATAGGGGTGGGTAGGTCTTGTGTTTTCATCAGGTGCCTGCAAGTTTCTGGGTGGTTGCAGTGGTTGTCACTGTGAGATGAGCCTAATGTAAAATTGGTGATTCCAAAATAATGTTTTATAAAGGGAGAGAAAATATTTGTAAACCAAGAAAAATGAGTTTTGTCAGATACAACGAAGTAAGTTAGTTCTTCATAGAAGTTTTTTGCAGCTCATTAATTGCACAGGGAATAAAAAGATCAATATTAAAAACACACAGAAATGTTCTAAAGATGTAGCTGACAGCCATTTTACTTCCTGATACCCTGTGCTATTAAACATGATCTGCATGCATGCATAATCTGTATGACTCAATATAACAAATGGTATAAATGCACTCATATACACACACAAATATATTTTTAATGTATATTATACTTTTACATCCATCCTTTTTCAACTCACACACTACCCTAATATTACACAAACCTCAAGATGAGAAAATAATTCTTTGAAGGTTTGCAGGAAATTGCATTGCTTTTAATTGACTGCAGTGGTAAATTTCCCGGTAAATTCATCAGTTTAACATTTGAACCAAAGCTCTCCAGCATAGAGAGGAATCGCAGCCATTACGTGTCTTTGTTGTTGGTGCTGCCAGTTTACTCTTGATCCCCTCTCTCCGGTCGGGAATGAATAAGGACTGCATGTGCTCCGTGTTCCGCTGAGTGCAGCCTTTTTCCTCTCCTCCCTGCCGCAGGGCCCGCAACGCTCCGGCTCTTATTATCGCTTGGTAATTCCCTCTCGTTCGGGCAAATTAGGGAACTTGACTGTGTTACAGAGTCCAGAACACCGCTGCAGGCAGAGAGCGGGCTAAATGGCAGAAATTCCACCCAGAGTGAAAGGGACACATGAAGCGCAACATTGTGTCCACCACAAAAGCTGCTCTGTAGTTTTGATCCTTTCTAATTTAATTAGCCCAAGAGGTAGTGTGTAAATTTGCCAAGAATTCTTCTGATGCAGAAAGCTGCCCCCAATGCAGGGAGGAAAGGGTTGGGGTTGGATGGGGGGGCTAACCTGCCAGGAGAGAAAGAGAGAGCCTTTGCTATTTCAGTACCACAATTGGCTCCTCTGTGATGCAGGGGACCTTCCAGCACAACATGTCTCAAAAACATAAAATCTACCGGGATATGTATTGCTGAACACTGCTATTGTTAATGAATCACTTCCTCTGAGACCCTTTGCCTTTAAGCCTCTGGGCACAAAGTAGAGATGTGTCATTTTTAATTGCTAACTAAATTAAAGGCCCTTTTTGAATACTGCTTTCCCATGACCCTAAAAACAAGCTGTGAAGTCTAAGAAGCAAGTTCAGTTGATCAGCTGTATCATTTTAGGGGAAGATATTTTGGGGAAGAAATTTATTAACGACAGGGATTTCATTAATAGTGGAGGAATAAGGATATGTGTTGTGATCATGGTCCCTCCTCAGTCTGATGTCAGTTAAACGGTTCATTTCCAACATCTGAATAACACTCTGTCAGCAATGTGAGAAACATACATATTCACACCAATGTCATTCAGGCACTCTTTGAAGGCTTGCCACAGCTGTATATGTGTAATTACATTCCCATAATTTCATTTTAAAAATTGTTTTTATTGGTTAATCATGTTATAAATGATATATGTCAAGGATGGTCGCATAACTAAATTGTGGAAAATATGCTGGAATTCTGCTCACGCACCAATTTCTGTTTTATAACTATTATTTTATATCCAACATTAAAATCAAGTTCACCACCAATATTTGTTATGAAAGGGGCTGTTATCACTTTTTTCATTTCTTTTAAATTACATTGTGTAGACTTGAAATGACAAACTTTTTCAATCATGCAGGTTAATGAAAAGGTTTGTCTTATCGTGTTTTATAAGTGACGGTTATTTGTTCGATACTGTATGTTATGATGTGGTTTAGTGTATGTTGGATGATAACCATTTTCTTTCTTTCTCAGCTATCTTACCACACATGGGGGGGGGCAGTGCAATGCCAGGATATGACATCATCACTTCTACCCTGTCACTCCTGACCTTTAGGATGCTTCCACAGCTCATGAGTGTGACACTGTGACTGGACAAACGTAGGGGTCACAACTCCCAGAACAAAGTAGAAGTTTGAGAGAGGCCCCAGTTTGGCTGGTAACACTGTGGTTACCCCCTTTCCAAGTCGGTCAGCCAGGCCACTTAACCAGGGAACACAACCAACACAGCTGTTAAAAATCATTTCCTCTGACCTTAACAAAAACCAGTGTCAAGGGTATGTGTTCAGTGTGATGGCCATGTGTCTACCTGACATGATATCTGTAAAAACTCACCTTAGTCAAAGAGATAAAATATGTCATTGAAACAAGCTGGTCCTAATCACAATTGTGTGGACTGGTACAAAAAAGTTCAGTCCTTTTAAATTGAATTATTATGCATCCTTTCAGATAAGGGAGCACTGAGGACATTTGATAGTGTTAATTTGCAAACCATCGGACAAACGTCTTTGATAATCTCTCATCTCAAGCTGCTCTACCCTGATTATTTGAAATTGAAGAGGCCCAGCTGCATTCATTAAAGAATCCCTCCTCATTTGCATTTAGGACACTGGCATTGTTCTTTAAGAGGGATCATGCAGCATAGCGTATAAATTATAAGTTTGAAGTGCTCTCTCGCCTCATAGCGGTACGTGACTAATCAGTTTCCATTATTAATTGCAGATGAGAAGTCTTGATATAGCTGTCTCCAAATCATTTTGTAACATTTTTTTTTTACCATGCCTAAATTTAGGACTCTTCCAGACTTGAAGCTCATGGCCTGTTTTTCTTTTTTGATAGTGGTGATAGATATAAGGAACTACGCTCAAAACTCAGATTTGGCCCGTATTCAGTCGATATTGTCTCAGCCTTCTAAAGTAAGCAAGTTTTGGTTGTGTAACACAGATTTGTTTGGTGGAAACAAAGACACCCCTGGTTACAGACGTCTGTGCACCGTGTGTCGGACGAAGGCTTTGCCATGTTAATGTTGTCATGGTTTCCAACAGATTACGGAAGGCCTTGTCTAGTGGCAAGAAGGAAATGACATCACAGTGGCTTCTTCCAAGCTTTGTTTTATTTCTCATTGTTACTACGGCAGCAAACAGATAGCACAGATTCATTTCTTGGACTGACCATTTGTTTCACCAGATGAAGGCTCACAAAAGCAGTTCCTTGTGTTTTCACATTGTTAGAAGATAATGTTTCAGGACAGAGGTTGCCGCAAATGAATGATAATACCAAAGGCCACATTCAGACAGATTCTGCTGCATTTTTGACACCACAGAAAATGGAGAACTTTAACTGTTGCATGAGAATAGGATGCTAGTAGAGGCTCACCAAGTTCTGCATTTGTTTTTTGGAGACCTTATAGTTTTTGAAAAGGAATAAAATAATAGGCATCACATTTTTGAAACTGTGCCCCTGTTTTTGGTCATGAAACTAGATCTGTAATGCAAAACCTCTTGTACACGACCATGTGGGGCTCAAAGAGATGAATAATTTAGGGGAGCATTTCTTTCTCCAAGAGAAAGAAAGTGTGTTGGATATATCTCGGCATCTTCAAAAACGTTTTTGCGAGAGGAGGCTCTCAGAACGTATCAAGAAGTCTTATGAAATATTAAGATTCATGGTTATCGTGAGAGCATGGTCTCTAGCAAGGTCTCTGCTCTTGGTCCAAGGATGGGTAAGAGCATGTGGTCTCATCTGTGGAGTTCCAGGCCTGATTAAGTTCATCTCTGATGTTACACATTACACTCCTGCTTTTTTGTAACCAGATTTCCCAAGTCCTCATCTGTTTGGAAGCAGAATGCTCTTTCATGTCTGTGCACCAGAATTCCATGGAAATTGAAACTAGTGTCTGTCAGAGCAGTATAATCCATAAAACATGCACTTGAAATTCTGATTCTGACAAGTCACAGAGTAATGGAATGTGTAACTAAGTTAACTATGGAACATACCCTTTTCTCTTCGTTGTGGCATGGGTTGCCTTGGTTTACATGTGGTCTTGGAATTAAAACGGAGTGCCTTTTCTCATAGCTAGCTCATGTGGACACTGTATTCCAACCACAGTACATCCAGTTTCTCATCACATTTTGCTCCTGCTGAGGGTGTAACCACTGAAATAGGAAACCATACTATTTTTCCCATAAATATGTGCATTTTTATTAATCTTCCACTTAGTCTAGCCTCCTGTAACTTAATTCTTGTCAACCAAGTATTAAAAAAGACTTTAAAAGATGTTTTCAACTTACATTACGCTTGTCAGCTTCAAAGTCAAATATGATAATAACCCTCAATATTAAAATTTGGGACTGAATATTCAGTCACAATAAAAAAGGACCAACTTGACTCATGTATAAATGCACATATGCAGTATGTAAATTATATATATTATGACACAGAGCATTCCTGGAAACCACATCATTAAATCTTTGCTGCATTTTCAGATTTTGTCATCACTTTGACTTTGCAAGTGCAGTGATATCTGTAATACATACAGGGCAAGGCTCTGGCTACTGAGCTAAATTTAGCAGCCCTACTAAATATTCCCCCACTATCACTATAATATACTCATTCATTTATTATGACCCTTTTACAGCTAGACTCCCCCATCTTTTACCCAGAGAGTGTGCGCTTCTTACCCGTGCCCTGTGCACATCCTGACCACAGTTCCGCATGGTTAACCAATGCTGATCATCTTGAAGGCATGCACATTGACTGGCTGAAGTGCATTCTTGTTTTGAAGAAGACTAATATTTCTGTGTGGGTGGTGTTCTACAGCTTGTGTCTGTGTGCACATATACATGTGTGTGCATGTGTTAGGGGTATCTGTAGAAAGAGTGATTTTTTGTCACATTTTTGTGGTTCCTTTCAACAACTCTGATTCAGAAAATTCAGCCAACTTGTAAGCATATACCCAGTCTGTTTGCCGCACAGGGCTGTACAGTGCTTGTTTCATTATTAACCACCCTGCTTGTCTGGCACAGGTTCACCTTCCTCTCTCACACCTGATGTCACACTGTGTATTCAGGCACGATGCACGGATAGCATTAGCCAATCATGCGAGACAGGTTCATTCAGCAGGTTCTCTGCTCGGAGCTCAGAGGAAAGCTGGCTCATGCGCAACCTCTCAATTAGAGCTAATCTAGGCCAGCCTGATGTTAATTTAGGTGAGGAAGTCTAGTAGTCTGGCGACGACCTGAGACTGTCAAGCCAGCCTTTTATGAAACACTTAAAGGAGCCCTTTCAGCCTGAAAAGGCTGGCATTTCTCAGTCGGTTTTAATTGAGAGCGATTGCCCTACGCGGTCGCCCTACACTTCAAAAACTCACCCAGGAGGGTTAAGATTATCTTCCTACTTCCTCTACAAAGAGGACTGGGTGTGACTGACAAATTGATAGAGGGGAAACACTGCCTTTCTAATTTTAGTTCCACACCAAGGAATGTGTTGAATAGTCATAGCAAACTTGGTCTTGTTTTGTGATCTGGCGAAGAGGAGATGGCCCTGGTTTTGACATGCCTAAAGCATTAAAGAGTTGACTGAACAGAATAGTCCCCTCTCTCTCTTTCTCTCCTGCTCTCTCTCTCTTCTGAAATACCCAGTACCTCTTGGTAAAAATGACGTCTTGTTATCTGTTAATATACACTAGAAATGAGCAGATCATTTACTAGTGAGGTTTGTCAATGCAGCAGCTTGCTCCCTCGTTCAAAATGTCCAATTCATCATGCTTTGTTGGCATGAATTACATTTCTGTATATATTGGCAATGCTTATAAGTTATTAATACGCCAGAAACTAGAATAGAATATTTCATAAATGCATTCATTTATTAGGGAGGAGTGCCAGTGTGGCAGCCTCTCTCTGTCTTTCTCGCTCTCTGTGCTGCCCACACACCATACAAAGTGTTACACTGAGGTTATGTAATCAGGCTGTGCCTCTTCTAGCTGTTAAACTGCAAGTGCAACTGTGGGATTTTTTGTCATCCAGGGAGGAAGGGTGACCAGTGCTTCCTTTTTTTTTTTTAACCCCACCCCCACCTCCCCCATCACGCTATTGCAAAATCTCCCCCGTAAAACAGGTGTGTGCAATCAGCCACCACAAGAGACACGTCTCTCTAAAAAACACCACCACCATGTGACACCCACTGGGCAAGGTTACACAACCCTGTCTTCCTGTTAGCCGCCGGTGAGTCATTGGACCTCACGGAGATGAGTCCTTTTACTTCATTCTCCAGCCTTGTGACCTGGCCTCTTCTCAAAAAAGGCTACGTGTGCTTGCTGTTTGGTTCTTGGAGTTAAGGTAAAGGATGCCATGTGGAGTGGTAAAAACAGTCCTCGCCAGTATGTCATTTTCGCCACCATCGTTGTGTCCTTGTTGACAAGAGCTGATTCAACCAAAGTAAAGGTTAAGTTCCTCAAAGTCTGAAGGTGTGGCTGTGCTCTTTGTTAAATACATCAGTGAATCACTCCACAGCAGCACATGTTTTATGGAGTTCTAAACTAAAAAAAGTTGAAGGAGTTTCCAAGTAATCCTTACGTGACTAACCCCAAATAGCCACATCAAGTAAAAGTATCCTGCATAACTTCACTGTCTCTGTAGCTTCTTTGTTTCCACCATCCCTGTTCCTCCCTCCCCTGTCTCAGTTTCTCAGATCTACAGTTCCAGGTCTGTGTAGCTCACACCCTCACTAGGGGGGTCTAGGAGGTCCCTCTTTGGACTCCCAGCTGAAGATCACACCAAAAATTTACCTGCACATATGCAACTTCTTGAAAAGCACCACAAATGCTGGACATTTCTTTTGACTGCAGTGAGAAAAGGGAATTCTGAATACCCAGGCCACGGAGGGGCATTCACTGTGAACACTGTTACGAGACCCATTCACGGGGATTGATTTAAGTAGCGGGATCTGTCATGCGACCGGTATCTGAAATGGGATCTCGAACAAGAGGCTGACGATGACATTTAATTTTTCACGCTTAACGTCTCCCTCAGTCCACATTCGACCTGCCGATCATGAGACACGCGGCCCGCATATTCCATACGTGTCTCGGCCCCACTGCAGACAGTGGCTCTATTCATCATGCTCTTAAACAGCCCATCAGCCGCTGTGAGACTTATTATAAACAAGAGGACTCATTATTTCTGCATGGCTGAGATCTTTCTGCCTCACAGACACTGGAGTATCTGCTCCAGGGACTGGGGGAAGCCATAGTAAGCAAGGCTCCAGACCTTGGGGTTGTTGGGTAGGTGGGTAGCTGTGCACAGCTTGAGTGTTAGTTTTAGGTCCTCTTCCTCAAGCCCTGAGTTTGTAAATGCATTTGTCTTCTCTGTACAGCATTCTGCAGAAAGACATGCTGGCACTTCAGTGACTCTCCATTAGAAGGGAACAATTGATCTAAACCAGCGGTGAATTAGCCAATTATCCTCCTCTCAGCTTTGCAGGGGTTTCCCAATGTTCACTACTCTGGATTAGTGGTTTAGATCTGACCAGGATCACACCTGGGTTTATTTACACCACCACTGGACATCCAGTGGAGAAATGTTGCTCTCCATGTGCAGTTTGCAGTCCTCAAATTGCACTGTGACCCTCAGCTTTGACTCAAATGAGCAAAATATGAATGGGCCCCACTAATAGCAGGAAAGCAGACAAAATACATTAGGCATCAGTACAGGATGGATTGCGGTTTCCAGAGGTTTTCATACCAAGGTTTCATACCAAACACTGAGTTTGTATACCTATGTATTTTCTGCATGGGTAGGAATGCATGCATAGAAAATTTACCCCCATTAAAATTGGACACAGCACATAATGATAAATTATGAGATAATATATGAGAAGCCCCGGTTAAACTTATGCAGACTGTGTTACTGATATAAATAATTATATGTATACAATTCTATCACAGTTAATTAAACTTTGTCGGGGAAAGTAGTAGGTGGTCATCAAAAAGTGTCATAGAAATAGCACCTGCTTAGCGACAGACTGCTTTAACCTGTGAAACTTGGCTGAGCTTCCCTCCAAGCTGTAAGCAGCCTGTGTTGTCAACTGCATTATAATATGAAGCCATTGGAGGTACCGTATGATAATCACAGATTTCAGGGAAACCATTAAATTTAGCTTTGAATAGCCTGATCTGAGGACTGTGCCCACATTTCCCACAAAGGTTCCTTTTTCTCCCCCAAGCAATTTGTAAATATCAGTCTGAACAGCTCCTTCAGCGCGCTGAACACCTTGAGGTTATCGCATCTCTAATCATTTATTTGATGACAGAAATCTGTGAGCGTCGCTTCCCTGGAACGCGGTTTCTTAGCAACACGCCAGGATGCTCTGACAATGTCATTAAAGCGTGGCACCTCTTAGCAGGTGGGTGCGGATGAGAACTGGTAAACATTTGCAGAAAAGTCGGCGGCAGTGTTTGCCAACATCTCAGCTGATAACACGGGGCTCATGACTTTGTTTACAAGTCTCCTGAAATTAAATTTGAATTAAAAAAAGATTGACAAAGTGTACCTTTTCTAAAATGCATGGCAAATGGCATAAATACCATCCAGTTGTACCTGTTGTCTTCAAATTAACAATGTTTTATTACTGTGTTCCCGGCATGTTACTACCCTCCAACAGGTCATTGGAGCTAGTTATCAAAGAGAGAGTGAGCACACCTCTGGCCTCAGTGCTGCTCATACATCTTTTACATTGTTGGCCTGTTGATCACCTCCTACAATGGCTTTGCTGAAAAGGCATTCAACAGGGACCTGATGGGACAGGATGTACCACTAAAGCGATTGCATACATCAGCCGTTAGACAGCAGGTTGAATCAGGCCACGGGTGGTGTACCTAAAGAGGAAGGACTACGGTTTCACATGTTTCACACTGTCAAAATGACATAAAGTCCACTGGTACGCCACTGGTATCTTTCTATACCATTTTACTGCAGCCATTCAGTGAGATTATAGACTAAGATACTTAAACTGTTGCTAGAGAACATAGATACTCTATGAAGGAATGCATTTTGTAATGTTCTTTTGCTGCGCAGTAGATTAAACTCACAAAGCCACTAGTTTCTGAAGCATTTTAAGTCATACTCTGATGTAATGCAAAAGAATGCTTCTGTGGGTATTTGAAAGCTTTAAGGCTTGATATCTCAAATCTATACTTTCTGCAGGTAGAGGACTTTAATTCTAACCGCCTGATCAGTTAGACTTTAAATCATTCGGACATTGTGCATGAGCAGAACATGAACAGGGGTCACCCAAATGAAAAGCACTGTGATGACATTTAAAAGGCACCTCAGATGACTATTAGGTAACTACTGCTCATTTTTCAGAGAACATCTTAAGGGCAGATTACCAAATTGACATTAGGTCAAAAGACACGCATATAAATACAGGAACAAGTCAGTGGGGGTTGATTCCCATCAACGCATCATCAGGGAGCATTTAGAATGCTAATAAAAAACATGAAAAATACAACAAAACACTGCAATGCATGAAACCACTGAATGGTCTAAAACTGAACCCATCAGATTTCTGGAAAAGGCAAGCCAACTTAATCACAAAAAATAGGACTATTTGCTACAAATGTCGTGTACATATATTGCAGACCAGTTATGGTGGACATCTTCATATCTGCCCTAAATACAATGACAATTTTTGTGCAGTAAATAGACCTTACTTTTTTCTTTCTAATTTATTGTGTCTGTGGAACTAATGTTCTATTGAGACAGCAGTGATCAGCCTGAGTGAGTCCGGAGCTTGCAAAGCTTGTCAGGACAGGGTCTTTTACACTGAATTGGCTGCGGCAGGATGGCAGAAAAGGAGGCTCTTTCAGAGAACTACGTGTTTTGCCATCAAACAGAGCTGCCAACCTGTTGTAGAGCTGTGAAATCGAAGTAGTTCTTGGCAGAAGAGGCAGCTTGTGTTCCGTCTGTCGAATCCCCAAAGTTTAGAACTTTAGTCTGTGGTGCCGTGGCTGTTTTGGCGTCTGCAGAGGCTGAAGTCTGTGCATGTGCGGCAGCACAAACGCAGTGGAATGCACGCGCAGCAAAGGGGCACAAGACCGTACGAGCGCACAGAGTGAAACCGCTATGAGCAACCCGGAACGCTTTCAAATATGAATATGGCTTTGATTAAGCACAGAAGTGAGTTGCAAAGTGATTTCTCCTCTTTCACGGGCTCCGGCGTGCGTACGGCATGGACTCCAAATGGCATAGCTGAAATGTGTTCATCTAAAATGCTTCTCATCAGCAATGCCTGCCTCAGTCTTTCTTATGCCGCAAAGAGGCGACTCGGAAATGTGTGCCTGCTGAAGCGGGGTGGTGACGGCTGTAACGTGCTACGGTGTGGGCGCGGAAAGGGGGGGCATTTTAATGTCGTTACTGTCATATGTATTGATTTCAGACAAAAATGGCAGAGGTTGTCTTGGTGCAAGGAGGGATTAGAACCAATTCTGAGTTTCATACGATGAATCAAACAGTGAGGTGCGGACTGGCGTCTTCTCTTTTTTTGGCATCCCATGTTTTTATACTGTATCACATTAATCAAAAGCTGCCTATCTGGGTTAGGGGTCACTATCATGCTTTGTAAAAATGTTTTTTTAGTTGGATCACTCCCAACAGTAGTGTCATCAACAGTATCTCATAAGGCCTATCACTTCAACTGCCCTGCCTGGAAATTGGCAACTAGTTTTTAGGTGTGTGAAAGATTCATGCCCTATCACACAGTTACTTGTCATTGAGATATAATCCAGATTCACATGCTATCACATAAATTAACCATAACTGAGATATAATTCAGATTTGGCCTGTATCACAATGTTACCTTAATCTGAGATGTAGTCCAGATTTGCCTTATGTCAGAATGTTGTCCGTATGTAGATTTATCCTGTATCATAATGCTATCTAGTGCCTCACGAACAGGTTGTTTGCAGAACGTTTATTGTTTTATGATAATGAACAGGGGTCATAAAGACAGGTTTAATCTTAGTGATGGAGACACTTACATTAAATCCCTGTTTAATATATAATTGAAGGATTATTTTAAATTCATCTTCCTAATCATATGTGTTTGTTGCAATGTCTTAATATTCCCTGCATAAAAATGTCCCCTACAGGTGAGGTTTAATCCAGATCCACCCTGTATCAGCTGTTAGACAACAATCCACATTTTTTTCTATCTTTGCTGAAAAAGTGATACCAGCCATGCCCAAAAAACACAATATTTCTTCCAATACTTTGTCTCTTGTGTTCATTAAACTGAGCACTGTAAACCTCAATGAACATCAGTTTTATAAATTGCTAGTATGGTCTCACAGCAAGTCTCTGACTCTTGTCCTTTGATGAAAACTGCTGGGACAAAAACAGACAGTAACAAGAGATTCCAAAGCAAACAAAAGGTCTGATGTTGATGCTAAGATTAATTTACAAGGTTGCTTTTGTCTTAAAAAGGAAAGAAAGAAAAAAACAAGATGAGAGGATCTTTTGATATTTATCAGGCCAAAGCTCTCCAAAGATTTCTCCCAGGACTGCAAATATGACAATTATACCACGTTGTGCTTTGACACTGTGTCTATGGGCAAGTGACCAAAGTGCATCTCCAGTCCAAATAGCCAGGCCAGCTAACAAGCTCCCTTCACTCTCAGTAGGTTTGTGAAGAAAGGGACCCAAGCCTTGAGACCCTGACAAAATGAAGAGGGGAGAGAGAAAGAAAAACAATTAGGGCCAGTGGAGAAGCTACCAGTGTTTGCAGAAGAAAACAGCATCTGTGAGATGGGACCCCCATGTTAAGGGAGCAAAACCCTAAAATGTCCTCCTCTCCATGGAACAGTCAGAAAAGCTGGGACCAGTCCCCCGGGGGGCGCACTTCTTTTATGTTCCGTCCCCTTCGACGGAGCATCCCCATTCTGTGGCCCACGGCTTTCCCTCTCCACCAGTGCGCAGTCAGATCAGCCCATCACTCAGCCCACAGCTTAGCCTTTACCCTCATTTCTGCCCTTTTCTAAACACTGTCTTCTAGGATCCACCACCACCACACACATAATGGCCATCCAAACTCATTAAGTAAATTCCCCAAAGAGCCCTTAACAAACCTTTTTTTTTTTTTTTTTTGGCATGAGATATCAGCTTTAATTAGGTGATGGGTTTTTGACAAGGCGCAAAAAAAGGAAAAAAAAGCGCTCGTTTTTGAATAGGTTCAAGTCCCTCTCTGGGCCTCACGTTCTCTCTGTGCAGACTAATGACGGAGGGCTTTAACAAAAAAAAAAGAAGGTCTTTGGCTCAGACAAAGGCTTTCCTCATCAGGACCCTGTTAACCCCCCACTCCCCCTCGTAGGTGACTGTCTGCCCTCATTATTAGACAATGGGGCTGAAAGCTAAGGGTACACAGCGCGCTGGCGGGTCCTGGGTCAAGTACAGTGCGGACCACTGTCGTGTCTGCCTTGTAACTTTTGCACGAGGAGGTGCGGAGAATGGGGTGCGTTGTCCGAGAGATGCGCCGGCAGATGCGACGCCTCCTAAATGCGTCTGCCGCAGGACCGCCTGCATGCCACTGCTAATGCATGTACCCTTTTCCGATGAATATTTCCTTTATTTGCATACTGTCACCTCTTTGTAGTCCAGAAATAAAACAGGGATTTTAATCAAAGGAATTTCTGCACCGCTATTTCTGTTACCAAAATTGATTTATCATTGTGACACTTATAACCTGAAGACTAAAAACGCATATTTGAGTGACAAGTTTGATTATATTTTGGGGAAAAATGTAACTGTGTGAAATGTCCCTTTCAAAAAACATTTGAATCCAAGCACTTTTATTTATTTATACATCTAACTGGAGCCATGTAAAGTGATTTGTCCTCTGTTTTAAGATGCGTGTGTTTCTGTGCTTATCAGAGAAAGGATCGCTCTGAAACGTGTCTTTATTTCACCCTGCACAAAGAGAGCTGCGTTCTGTTAAATGGATGCTTACACCAAAGTACACATCCTATGAATAGGGCCCTTATATCTTCTCAGGAACTGGACATTTGTCAAGGATTCTCCACTAACATTGTAACAAGAGCAGGCTCCTTAACTTGAATTTGTAAAGTATGGCATTATGGTATATTGCATTGGCCTTTCAGAGCTCTGATGCAAATGTGCATGTGCGTGCGTGCGTGTGTGTGTCACTGTGTTCCTCATGAAACAAGGACAAACTGTGAGAGAATATTTAAAGGAAAGCCCCAATAAAAAAGGCAAGGATTTCTGAATCACATCTGTTATATTTAAATTCCAGACTGGTTCTTATCTGTTTAATATTACTATTAGCCACAATAGATGACAATTTTCGTGAAACAAAAATACCATCCAAAATCAAGCAATGCTTTTTCTGCACAATCAAAATCTGGAATGAAGACACCATAACGCTATCTTAATACCAGTTTTTGGCTTACTATGGCATTGTCCACACACCACCTGAAACATTTGAATTCTCCTCTCCGGTCTTAATACAGTTAAATTCAAAATTCAAATTCAAATCCAGTTATAAGTTGACAGTCCTGCTAGAAGAAAATAGCCACAATGGCGGTCAGTCACCCATGTATGTTGACGTGTCAGTTTTTGGGGGGCCAAATGTGAAAACTGCAGCGTGTTTTATATAGAAAGATTAAGGGAAAAAATAGTCAGGTTTCTAAGTGCAACCTTAAAGTTAGAACTGAGTTACAAACAGGTCAAGGTATGTCTGATAAAATAAAGACACTGTTTTACAATTGTTTGGTGAACACTACCAGATCCCTTCTTCTATTAATGTGTTGGTTATCAATGACAGTGGAAAACAAGCTCATAGACACAGCTTGTTCATTATTATATCTGTGGCCTCATGTTACTGCTATGCTTGTGATCATGTGAAATGAGAGAGGGCTTAGTTCCTTGGACTCACAGGTTGTATGCTTGCTTCAGTCATGCACATGTATGCACATGTATAAACTCACCAAAGCACAGTGGAGAGCAGCTTATTGCTGTGGTTGTCGAGCCAAAAGAGGTGAGAGCGGCCTAAATGAGATCAAGGCTAAACCCAGGAGAGGAAAGGAGGAGGTGTCTCTCTGTCGTTCCTCTAAAAGACAGATCGGTGCATCCACATCTGAGATTAACGGTTTGACAATATCATGTGCCACCGATGTCAAGAATCAAAATCGGAATCAAAAGCATCAAGTATCTCCCGCACTTCCACTCCTGTTATGAGGATCGATCTGGTGACCCCTCCTGGATTTTCTAGACGTTCCCAGGGGTCCAATCGTATCACAGGAGCGGCATCTGTCAGAGACCAGCCAGCTCCTCTTTCAGAGCAGCCCCCCCCACCAACCCTCACACCACCCACTCCCCTTCCCCATGACCTACACAGAGCCATGCAGAATGCAATTGGCATCATACTATATGCATTTTCCTATCTCTCTCTCAAGGAGACTCCAACACAGGGGATTGGTATGCCAGCAGTGTGGTACGTGCTAATCTTGCAATGCATCATGGGACTCCTTCACCACAAGCGTGACACTGTAAGCTCTCCCGGTGGGACTGGAACAGGTGCCAGGTGGCATGTGCACCCCAGCTGTCAGGGAGGAGCTCCTTTCCTCTCCCACCTCTGGCCCTTGGTACTCGGAGGGGAGATGCAGATCCCTCGGCCCTCTACAACAACCGAGCGTTTCTAATGGCTTCAAGATCCAGACGCACCAGGGAGACCGCCAGGAGGATTATTGCTAACAGGTGTAGGGGAATTTTTAGACACTGCTCTGTGTGCCTTTTACAGCCATGCACATGATGCTGAAGCACCATTTAGACACCATTTTTTCTGTGCTGCTTTTTATTCAGACTTTTTGGTTACATTGTTATTCTTATGGTTGGTTGTTCCTTTGTTGCCTGTGTGCGCCAGGTGTAAAATTGATTGTGTGTGTGTGTGTGTGTGTGTGTGTGTGTGTGTGTGTGCGGGTGTGTGCGTGTGAGAGTGAGTCTATGAATGTGTGTGTGTGTGTGTGTGTGTGTGTGTGTGTGTATGTACTACACCTGTTGACATGTGCTGCAGCTTCCAGAGATAGCACACAGCGGGCAAAGCAAAAAACAACACTGTCATGAAGATAACATTATCTTTTTTCCCCTGAAGAAAACACAAAAAAAGATTAATTGAAAACACACTGGAGCTCTGGGATACTGGTCATTTGCTGCCCACAGGCCGTAACAACAACAGAAGAGGCTGATCTTTTATTTATGGTCAGCCAATTACGACTGTGAAAGCAAAAGTTGGCCTTGCATTGTGCTGTCACTCGAGTATTCAGCAGTGCATTACAAAGCTGAGACGTTCTGATTGTGCAGTACTGTGGTGTCACAGTGGATTGATCATTGTGGGTGACACAGTGGCTTTCTCCCTCACTGAATTGTTTTTTTTTTTTCCTCCACCATCATTTCACTAAATAAATTCCCAGACAGTGAAATGTGGTTAAGAAATTCATTGAGATTAGCCTTAACAGGATTACAGGGTTTTGCTTGGATGTGATTAGCGACATTGCTGGCTTGGAGTCCATGGTAGTGATTTCACTTGACCATCCTGACGAGGCCGTTGACCCCCCACCACCTGAAGGAAGGACAGGACAAACCAGGGCAGAGGAAGGATGCCAGATAACAGCTAACACAGGAAGGTGAAGGATTCTTATGCAGGTCACTAAAAACAGTTCAGCCGGGTTCTGTTGACTGAGGGATTGTCTAAAAATCACACTTCCAGAACATCTCTTTACAATTGTCCTTTTTAAAGGGCAACTTGTCTTCAGAAAGAGATTTTTTGTAATCTATTAATCATTTCTTAAACTGTTGCCACACATTAGTTGTGTAAAACCATTAGCACTCTGATCCATGCAGCTCTGAACGTACATTTGAGCCTGAGTGCAAGAGTTTATATTTAGGGAGTGTTTTGGGTGTGATTTGTGACTGCTGTTCACTTACTGTACATCTGACATGTCACCCCTCCCTATAAGTCACAAAGCCTATTAAATGAACTGTTTTAAGCTAAACAAAGCAAATTTGCAGGCTTTGCTAAAGAGTTTCCTAGAAGAGTTCTGTGGCTATGTAACCATCACACAAATTCTTATGTGCGTGGCAGAATGTGTGTTTGGGGTGGAGTTTGCCAAGATACGTGCAATCTGACAATTCTGATCTGGCAAGTCAATTTTTTTGCAGCAACCTTTCCACTTACCAAAAGGTGGAAAAAAGTGTGCCAAAGCAACAATTATATGTAAACATCAACATTTAGTGTAATTAGACAGGCTACTTGTGTAGAATGTAACCAGAAAACTGAATTTCCATTCTAAAATATTTAGAGAGTAGAATCAGTTGCAAAGAGCATGGCTGTACTGAGCTTTAAACCTTTTTTTGAAATTTTGATTTTTTTTTTATTTTTAGCATACCTCCTTTTTTAAGAGATACAGTTAAGTCTGAATACCTAACACAAGAATCAAAACCATTTGGAGCTGTAGCAATATGTTTTTGTTTTCTCACTACAGTTAATGCTTAATTTCTTTCTGTCTGTTTGATGAATTTTTTCCCTCTCAAATGAGGATAGAGGCATGAAAATAAGGTTAATTTAAATAAGCGTACCACCCTGGTGAAGGTGTTGGTTGGTTAACTGATATGACTTATGTGTTGCAGATGATGTAGATAATGTTTGTTCACACCAAAAATGCAATACTATAAAAATATACTGGAAAGTTTATGACTTGAAATCAAAAGACAACTGAAAATGTGAACCTTAAAACAAATAAACATTTTATTCAGTGCAAGAAACCTTAAATAATACAGCGGGTGGTCTTTATAGACTGTACAGGATGTTACATTACAGTATTTATTTGCTTTTCAGAAAAATAAATAAGGGAATGCAACAACATTACACTGTGTCTGCAGCAGAAATATCTTATCTAGACAGCGGTAATTTAGGACTTTCCACACCGTAACACACTAAAGCATCATAACCTGTCTTTTCCCGTTTAGCTTAACCTACGGCCGCCACACACTGATTCAGCTGTGTGGGGCTCTCTCTGCTCCCATTTATTACTCCTCTTGACTCCTGAAATTCTGTTTGCAATTTAAGGCCACAAATTAGAATCGTAAGTCATCTGTTTCCCATAATCCCGCTGTCAGGGCTGGCAGAGTCGGAGCGGGCCGCCCCGGCCGCTCATCTGGTCCGGCCTGCCACTGATGCCGATAGGCTGTGGGGCCCGGGGGCATGCAGGGCTGTAGTGAAACACAACCCCACTGGCAAGCTGTTATGGGCCAGTAATGTTCCATAGACATTTGACAATCTGGCTCATAACTAGAGGGTCGGAGGCCTGAATCCCAGGCAGCCGTGCACTTGAAGAAGTCTGACCTGAATTGTTTCAGTAAACATCCAACTGTAGAAACGGTTTGATCATGTGTAAAATGTGAACTTTTACCATTTGCCCTGGATGAAAGGGTTTGCCAATGCAATACATATGAAATGCAATGTCAGGAGAGAGGCAGTAGAGTTTCCAAAGACAGCCCCATGGGCTCAGGAGGAAGAATCTCTGAGTCATCACTTCTAACACTTTGGCCAAGATTCAAACTAACCTTTATGCACATTGTCGTTAACTTTTAAGAAATGCTTCAAGAGAGCTGTTTTCCCTATTTCTTTCTTCTTGGATGTTTATAGGGGAAACTAGCATAATTTACTGAGGAAAGGACTCTAATCTTGGCACTGCGACCTGTTTCTTCAAGAAAGAGGTCCGACCTTTGTAATGGTATTTGAACTTTATACGTGCTTGCAAAATTCCCAGAGCTACCCTGTTCCCATTTGTCAGAATAAAACTGGACAGTATGTGTCCTTCTGTCATGTTATTAGTCACATTTTAAGCTGTCTGTTCAGTTATGCAGGATGAGGGAGTCAGTAAACCTTCGGCTGTCAGTATGGGTTAACAAAGTGCCATTTTCTGTGAGTCAGTTTGCTGCCAATACATTTCTAATAGGGACCTCATCTTTCAATATGAACATTCCGCTGTGTGTGTGTGTGTGTGTGTGTGTGTGAGCACATGCATTTTTTTTTTTTTTTACAGGAATGCAGCAATGTATCCACTTCAGGGTGGCTAAGAAATTACGAAGATAATTCCATATGGCCCCTTGTCGAAACTCCAAGCAGCATTACGTAATCCAATTACTTACTTTCAAACTGAGCCCTTGTTAGACTTTTTTCACATTATTAGATGGATTTCATCCACCAACATATTATTTAAGACAAAACTTAAACACTTCAAAAATAAAACAGAATTTAACCTGCCTATGAACAAATCAAGCTTCAGATGCCAGAGAGAGAGAGAGGACTGGGTCATGCTGAGAAGTCCTGGTCGAGAAAGAAGTGTTTCTTTATTTATTGCTGCACAGAAGAGTTTACACGAGGAGAATAAACAATTTCTGATGTATCCAATTAGTGGCGTGCTGCGCTCGCTGTGTCCACATTAACGGTATTAGTAACAGTCCACTCCACCCTGTCTTATGATATCTGATCAAGGCGAGGTCACTGTCATTATTCCTGATTAATTCTTAATGCAGTGACTGCGTGTCAAAAAGCGTGGTGTGTGTCCTGAAAAGAATATAGATGGAGTAGGGTGGATGAATGCACACAACACCCTAGGTCATTATCGCCCCCAAATTATCATCTCACTGCTGCCAGCATCCCCAGAAATGGAGAATGAACGTATTTTTTATTTTAGCAGAAAACAACGTATTAGCAGCTGTTAATCTTACACTCCCAACAACATTTTGATTATGCCATTATTTATATTCAGGTATAAATGCACTGGAACAAAATGGTTAGATGTAACATGCTAATTTTAAAGTGGTTGATTTAAGCATTGATTAAGGTCAGCCCTTGTGAGTTATGCATGAATTTACAGGGAATCTATTGAAATTGCCTTCATCAGAGTCAGAACTGTTAAAGGTCATAGTGGCCTGCATTGTCAAAATCATTGTTGCCTGTGGTTTAAACTCAAAATTGATGAATAGACAAAAGGATCATTGTGGATAAAAAGGTACACAGTGCATTTGCTGTATGAGCTGCTTGAAAGGCCATATTATGCACAAATCTAAAAGTGGATGAACCAGCCCTGAGGTGGAGCCTACAGCATGATGTAAAAGTGGGCAAGACAAGTTACGCCGTTTAAAAGTGGGCCAAAGGCACAATGGTAATTATGCAGATTTGTGATTCACGTCCGTCCAAATAAACTGCCCTCCCTAATGTAATGCGTGTTAATGACCCTAATGCAGTCTAAAGATTCCTGAAGGGCCTGGGACCCAAATAATAAGGCGTGGCATGAGAAACGCAGCCAAAAATCTCCTTTTCATCAAGCGGCAATTTAATTGACCGGGACTGCCTTCCTCTCAGATTGCAGTGTTCCCATTTTATCACTGCACAGGATTAAATGGCACCTGGATGGGCTCATTGAGGGAAATGCTCAGAAGTTTACTTAATAATTATGTACATCTAATTAGAATTCATGTGAAGTTTCCTGGAAAGAAAAGTCAATTAGGATTTGAAAATGAACCTCAGGGGAAGTGTTTGGTTGGATGCACACAAGCACACGTCAAGTCATTGGCCCTAACAGGGCTAATTATCAAACGCTGGGCTTGTCTGACCAAATACTGTTAGTGAGCTTTAGTCTTCTTTTAGATCCGTCTGCACTTAAAGGGAGGGAGGTGAGTTAGATAAAATCAAGAGGCAGAGGCCCCTCGGGCGTCACATAAGATAAGAGCTCAGGTGTTCTTTTGGAGAGCAGTGAACATACGGTGGACAACAACATTAAAAGAAGCTTGGAATTTCTCACTAGTAGTGGGCACATCTTCTGTTTTATAGACATGAGGCAATCAATAGCACCATTCACTCTCCCTTTCGAGAAAATGGGAGAGTCTGGAATGAGCAAATGTTGAGAAAGCTCAATCATATGGAAGTGTTTAAATATCAGGTTTAAAAGAAGGGGTTAGTTTACTTCAAATAAGCTCGCGCCGTGTGCTGAAGTCTCAGTTCAGGAATCCCCCTTTTCGAGCACAGCATATTTCTTCTTCGCCGGGAATAGATTTGTCATCTGGAAACTTTGTGATGACAAGTTAAATGGAGCTATACCTATAACTTATGCAATCTCTCCTGGTCATTTCCTGAGACTATTAATGCTTGGCGCCACTTCCCTAAAAACGATGTGCTTTTAATGTCTTTTGAGATAGGATGGCACAGTAAAGCAAAAAAAAAGAGAGAAATACATTTGTTTTTAATATTTCATGTAAGTGATGAATGTGTGGGACACCCACATTTCTCACAGAGACCAAAGCACTATTGTATATGCTAGAGCTGGATGGCAGAAGGACCAGCTCTTACCTGTCCACACTGTTTGAAACGGCCCTGATTCTGATATCACCTCAGTTCCTGATACTATTCACTAATTCCAGTGGCTGGCATGCAGGTCTCCCAGCCGTGGAGCTTCATCACGTATTCCGCTCTTCGACTCTGACACATGAGTATGTCATGCGTTTACCGGTCATGATCGAAGGAAAAATATTGTGCAAGAATTAAAAAATGTGGAACTTTATTATACTGTAGTTTTTTTCCTCATTGTGCAGGATCAAATCCATTGCAGATGGAATCAATGCTCCCCTTAGAATTCCAGTGCTGAGTACCACCATCCTCAGGAAATCCAAAATGAGTTTTATATTTTGTGTGTCCAACAGCTGAGTTGATATCAGTCACCCACACCTTCTGATATATCTGCCATTAGTATCAGGCAATTACACTATATTAACTTAGGTGTTTAAATAAACACTTATTATACTGCAGTATTCTTCTGGTTAACTGTTGGCTGTTCCAAAAGCACACCGTCTTTAAAAAGAAATTTTATTTTGGACAAAATAATTGGAGGTATTACACTTAATGGTATCATCCCTGCCAACACACCAATCTCACCCCCAACCCCATTGCACGCCACCTGCCAACCCCATGAACCACCATGGAAAAAAAAGCATCCAGTGGCTCCTTCTCACCCTAAAATGTTCTGAAATTAAAAACCAAAGTAAACAATGAAGACCGACGACAGTATGACATTAAAGCAGGGGTGTGACAGAAAGGGCTCTCTCCGTCTCGACATGGTGCAGAGAATGTTTTATTAAATTGTCTCAATAATACCATGACATTCATATTTCACAGCTGTGCCTGTCAGTTTTGGATATATTGCTCTCAGATTTCAGGATCACTCTATGGGGGGTGGACAGTACCCTGATGCATTGCCGTGCTACCTCATGTTATGGACCTGAGCAGCACAACAGGCCATGCAAAAGATAACTGTATCACATATTAGCAATATCAAAGAGACAGAAGATCAAGACTTCAAAAGAGAAGTAATTTTATTTATGTCCACATTCGATCCATTCATAAGGCCTACAATGCCCTTAACTTTGAATATGTAGTTAAGCAAAGTTTACTTCTGTTTGGTTATATATTGTATAGCAATACAAAGCTTCAGCATTAAAATTGCTTAAATTCTTTACCATTGTAAAGGACAGTGCACAAAGTGGCTAAAATGAATCTGTGCCTTACCGTATGTTCTGTGGCTTTATATTTATGCGGCTTAATAGGCTTTATGTTTTCAGATTCAGAGGTCTTCTTTCTACATGTCATTACCCTTACTTCTTTCTCATTTTCTCTGCAAAATATTACTAATGGAACTATCAAGATGGATTTATGATGTGCTGAAGTAATAGTCACAAGTGAGTTTTTCCCCCCAAATCTTACTTTTACAGCACTAGCCGTTTTACTAAACCAATCATGGTTATTTATTTTTCTTGTGTTTTAGCATCACATGTGAAGGTTGTCAAAGCAAGAAAAAGTCAGGAACTGAGTCATGGCACCAGAAATAGATTGCCACGTTGCGCTAACAGATAGAGCTATCTGACAACTCTGCGAACCACTTCTCAAACACGTTTCACCAGTGCCAGGGAGTATGCTATTATTTTTCATGCAGTCACTTGGCAAGCACCCTTCTCCAGTATAATTTACAAAGCAAAGGTACACAAGTGCATATAATCAGGTCACGTGAACGTTATGAAAACAATTGATCATAATTCAGCTTGCATCCTGTATCATTTTAGCCCCGTCCCTCAGTAAGTCTTCAGCCACAAAAGCAGATTATTGTGATACAGGTAGTGTGAGGATACACTAATCACAGCAATGCTTTAAGCTTCACAAATTGTCTCAGCTAATCAGATTCCCTGGCTTGCTCTGACTCGAATCTTAATTGGATCATTAACAGTTGCTTGGAACCGGGCTTCCATAGAGACACAGGCCTGATCCCTGCTTTCAGGAGAAAGAGAGAAAACAATGAAATATTAGGCTGTTATTGATTAATTACTCCGGTAAACGGTGCACGTTTAATATGATCATCAGCCTTTCATGCTTCAGTATGCAGTCATTTTCATAGCAGCTGCGGCTGTCACAGAAAATCAGACTTTACTCAAAGACACTCCTCTAAGATAATCATTCAAATTTAAAGGGCACCTTGGGCTATTTAAAAAAAAAAAGAAGTTTACCTTCCAGTTATCACTTAACATCCATATATTTTAATGTAGCTTGCCTTGAACTGAATTGTAACTGTTCTGGGGAAAAAAAGTTAAGTACTGCAAAATGAACCCCAGGGTGCCTTTTGGTTGGACGCACCAAGCACACACCAAGTCACACCCCCAACGCCCTAAAAACGCACAAGTGATTTACAAATGTTTGGTACATCTAACTGCATGCTTTTGCTGGGGTTGATTTTTTTGTCAGGGCTATTTCACAATCAGTTGTTAGAAAATATCCCCCAGGTTTGCGCTTCGTGCAATGCTGTTTCGCTGAAAGAAAACAGGCCCTGAGGTTTCCCAATATTTTCAAAGTGGCATAAATGTGTGTTTAAGCCTAAGCCTCTGGCTCAGCTGTTAGGAAAACCGAATCTCCCTCCATAACCCCCTCACTGTTATGACAGCAGTGAAAGCTAATCCACAGCCCTTTCTCACCTGGATAAATCAGCGATATTAAAAGCAAAGGTTTGGCGTATACATCCAAGAAATGGCAGCGAGAGGGTATTACCAAGGCATTAGAGCAGCGCCGGTGACTGCGATCCAGTACGACGCACTTGCTATATCAAACAGTCTCTTGTGACGCACTTGCTATATCAAAAGTGATCGTTCGACCTGATCCAGCAAGCTGCAGCCTGGCTCCCGGAGAAAGTGGGGGGCGGAGGCGCTGGGGAAACCGTGGCAAAGGTGACTTGGCCAACATGCATACTGACAGCTTTATGGGCTGAGCGCCTTGGAGAGAAGCGAGTTGGGAAAGGGGGATCTGGCCGGCGTCCTGCGCGCTCAGGTGAAATAGCGGCTTCAGCTGCTCGCGTTAACTGAAACAATCTGGTGCCCAGCAGAAACACCTTGGGCCTGCTGGAGTGAAACACTGCAGCGTGAACAAGGGCCAAGGGTGTTGCCAGGGGAGGTGGTGATGTCAAACAGGGGTAATTCTCTTGCTATGAAAAGAAGTTCTGTGCGTTTTGCTTTCACGCTACAGGTTTTTATTTATTTTCAGGGTCACGCATGAGCACTGCATAACACCTTCATAAATGAAAGGTAATAACATGCACAAATGTTCATAAGCATGCCTAACCACTTCTTACATGCTCATATCATATGCTAGTGTGAAAGAGTGATGCGGGGGCTGAGAACGTAACTAGAAGGTCACAGATTCAAATCCTGGGCTCTGGGGTACTGTTATTTTACCCTTGTGTAAAGTAGTTAACCTGGACTGCTCATGTAAGCATTCAGCTCTATGAACAGAAAATGCATACTAGAGCATTATTAAAAAGAGAAAGGAAGGGTGGCAGCTAGGTAAATAATGCAATGTGTCAAAAAAAAACAGATATGAAGAAAGCATTAAGTTCTAGTAAGTTTGTTAAAAAAATTCCAAAGTAATGAATTATGAATCATGAGTTTATGTCTATCAAAATAATTCTGCCTTTAACAAATGGAGGAACAGACAGCAATGATGTTCGGTTCAACATCCTGGGCCCTGTTTGACCTTTGTGAATAATAAAATGCGTGATTGGTTATTATTCATGTACTTATAGTAGGTGAGAGGTGGTATTGTTTCAGAAAATCAGTCATTCAAAAAGCAGAAATTTTACTCTCCACCCTCATTTCAAGTGCTCCAATAGGTCAAGCTTTCAATAATGAGGGTGACTTGTATTAAACACCATGCAGATGATGAGCAAATATTTATTTGCGTTAGAATAGGTATTTCAGCTGTATCCACTGCAATGCAGGACAAGACTGTCAACCTGGAGGAAATCTTCATATATGAAACACAAGTGATGAAAGAGTATTTCTTTTAACAGTCTCTTCATCAGAGATATTGATCGTCTCTAATCTCCCTCTGGTAGTGCGGTTTAGTGATAGCTAACATCTCCTAGAGTTTATGGCCCTTCCATAAGTAACCAATATTGAAGTGTAAATTATTGATTGATGTTATTGTTGCAGTTATAGTACACATTTATTTTACCCTTGATGCAATTCAAAATGGGAGTAGTCGTTGTTGCCACAGCAATGAAGAAAACAAAGATGGGTGAAGTGTGGGAATACCTGGTTCTCCTCTTAGTGTGTGTGCATTTAGTTTCTTGGCAACTAAGTGTGACGGGGGCTGTAAGACCCCACCCCAGTTGTGTAATGTAATGGGAACCTTTTTTCAGACTACACCGAAGTAGCTGCACTGGAATACTTCCATGTACATTAGTCATTTGACTAATGGAAATGTTGTAATTCATAATGAATTGAGCTATTACTTATTTAGCACGTCAAAATGTAAGAATCAAATCAATCCATCATTCTTTTCCAATATTAAACTAACTCTGAACCAGGGCTGTTTGCATTGGCTGCAATTAATTTGCTGGCTATATTGCCCATTTTTGCTTCTTGCTATACAACATCAGTATTGTTATAACCATTCACTGATGAAATCAGTTATATAGTCAGTCAGTCAATCAGTGAAGGACACTAATGTATTGAGGTCTGCTTCCTCAACTCACATCAAGAAACTGACAGTGGAAGCACATTGAACTTCCAGTTCATTTAATGAAGGATGCCTTTCTGAAACGTATTCAGCTGAATGTAGGTAGACACATAGCTTTCCTTCCACCTTAAATGGTAGCAACATGTATGGATATCATTTTTCTTGGTGCACTGATTGGTTTTTCTAAGGGAGAAATGATAGCTAGCATGCTGTCACTGTCAGAATCCTACCCCAGACCTAACCCCGAAATATCCACAACTATGCTCTCTGTCATCCATATATCTCTCCCCCTCTCCTCTACATGGAACATGTAGTGCAATTATCTCATTCCTCAGCTTCCACCTCACTGCCTTGTTCTGTCAAAGTGGTGACACACCTTGGGAGTAGCTTTTTCTAATCACGCACAAACATCATTACATCAGGAAAAATGGTGGAGGGCTAGAGGAATGCTGACCTCCTAAAAAACGCATGCCGAGAGTCAAGATGTGTACCATGACCACAGGTATTCCTGTCTGGTAGCATTTTTTGATATGAGAAAATAAAACCCAGGGAAAGTGCTGTATTTGACTTGTCATAAATATTTATAAATGAGTCTTGTAAAGGCCACTGACTTGCTGTGTGCTAGGAACATCAAGCTGACACATTCCCTGGGGTTCATTTGCAAATACTTACTGGCTTGTTCTGGGAAGCCTCCAAATTAATTTGAAGCTTCAATTAACCAGACATGTTAAAGATAACTTTGAAAATGTGCTGATCATTTTTGCAGACCCTGGGTGTCCTTTAAAGCCGGCAATTATCCTCAGCAAGAGTGTTGTGACCCATCCTAAATGAACTGGATATATACACAGAAACAGACATCAGCCAATCCACCAATCCAAAATACATGAATAAAATAATTGTAAAATGTTACGTTTCTTTTAACAGCAGAACAGCGGTCGTGCACTTTCAAGGAATTTTAAAAACAGGAAAATGTCATTTTTACTGGGAACTAACACTGGTTAACAATGTGCCTCTCTGCTTGCTACAAAGAGGTGGTACATTCTTCCTATGAAAAGAGGACAGATATTACAAACCAAATGTGATTTTGTGTCCTTTCCAGAAATCCCCTCAGGGGAGTTGTTAGCTGTGTAGTTAGATGGCGCCTGCCAAAATATTGCGCATGTCAATTAAGGAATCCCCAAAAACACCCATCACCCATTACATCAATTTCAGCGATGGCGTATTTATTCTGTGTTCTGGAATGCTATCCTGCATGAGTCACTAAACCAGAGAGAGATTTAGCTGGAAAAAAATACAACTTTCCCAAAGACCATGCAATGATCCCTCTGCTCCCAGAACTGGCACATGGGCAAACTTTTGTATATATTCTCACATAACAGAAATATATCAGAGGATCTATTAAGTGGGGTGGAGGCCAGTTTTGGTATTTTGTGATATTTATTATCAACGAGCACATAATGTCAGTTCAGCTGAATGTCTTCGTATTTTACATATCAACACTAAGCTTTGATGCTGTGATTTTTGTGTAAATTTAATTTAAGGTTTGAGAAATGAAGTAAATAATGAGGGCTATCTTTCACGAGCAAGTTATAACCTGTGATGTAAAGGAGGAGAAAAAGAAATGGAAAAAAACAACAAAAGTAAATATGTCTCCTTTGAGACAATATTTTTTGACACAGCAATTTTTGTTGTATCGTTGCTTCCATCATTAATTGTTTGGGGTCTGCATACCCCCACTTCATGGTTTTAGTGAGGGACTCAAGGCCATTGTGATGTCACAGATTTTTTTCATTGTATGCATTACTTGAGAGGTTGTTTCTACCATGCCTGAAAAGAGGCCAACATGCTGGCTGAAATTCTCCAAAACCATTCCAATTTTATCTAAGCCATGAGTAACCCTCTGTAACCTCACTGTGGAACAAACAAGACCAAGAAACCAAAGGTCTCAAACAAGGAGACCCATAAAGTCGATGTCTTAAGTGTTCTGACAACAGGGATGACAAATATGATGGTGACATTTGTGATGGGATGCTGTTTCCTGTTTACAATGACCAAAGTTTATGAGGAACAAAACTATGCCTTTGAAACTATTAAAGGCAGACTACTGTGGTCTTTAAAATCTAGTATTGAATGCCCCCATGTGTTGTGCTCCAACTACGAAAACAACAAGCCTTTTTAATTTTTTTAACAATGCAGTCAAATACAGCCACTTTTTCCCCACCAAAAGGCTGTCAGCTGGGTGGATGAAGGAAGTCAAACATTGTCAACAGGAAGTGACATCCAATCAGGTCAGGAAAGGGGCTGGTGACAGAAAAATAATGTTGAGCTTCTTTGCTCAGACAACAGCTTTAAAGGTGCCCACAAAATCTTAATAATGTCACAGGGCATAAAAGGGAGTGTAAGATGCTTCTTTTTTGCTTTGATGATATGTAGGTTTTTTTTTGTTTAACCTACACATCCCAATATGAAGATGAACTGCAGTGTTGTGTGAAATGGGCTTCAGAAATTTCTGGGATTGCTCATTTCCATACTTCACATATAATGTGGAGACCTTTGTGACACATGGCCTTTACTGTTTATCCTAATAACGATGACCTTCAATGTAGGATGGTTCTGAGTCATTTTTTTCTCTCAGTACATAGGACACAAGAAGGTCCTTGTTTAGATGAATAAAAGGCAGTTAGTATTATTTTTTAAATATATTTTGTCGGTATATTATCTCATTCGAACATTTAAGGAAGATGCCCTGGAGGCATCACAGTCAGACTTCACAACAGCAGTTCTTTACAGGCCCTGGTCATCTTGCCTGTTAACCCATACCCTAACAAAAGTCGGGGGGAACAGGTTCCTGTTGCAAAATGTCGAAGCTGAGGTGTTTGCGCTGTGCTTTAGCAAACTGAATTGCTTTAATCTGACCAACAAAAAAAAAGAACTTCATATCTGAGAATTTATGATGATTTGGTCCGCATAGCTGCTTTAATCTTGAAAAAGAAAACAACACTAATAGTTTCCTTTTCCTACCACCCTGTGACTATTTACTCGCCCCCTAGCCTGATGTGTACTTTCCGAACACAAAGAGGGTTGGCAGCTTTTCAAAGTCCTCCTTCAATGTCAGCAACAGCAGCCCTTACTGGTTACATAAACTATACATTTTCTGGAGGATGGAAATTGTTAGATTGCTGCTGCTAGTGTGTGCACACAATGTGATCATATTCTTGCAAGTTTTTCAAATTGTTTTGTGATATGCTTTTGGCATGTGCCTTAGGAGGAGATCTGAGAACATTTTGTTCACTTTCAACATTGTTGTAACCACTCTGTCATGTTGGCCATAGGTGTTCTTGGTACCCACCATTTGGAATAGGTTTTTTTCAGGTAAATTTGACAAGTAGACTTTGTAGACTTTCAGCAGTGTCTCTCCTCACCGCTACTGAATTCTACAAAGGCCTTTATTTACAGTCTTACAAACACTGCTTGCTGCTGTCTGTCATGCAGAAAGATGTTCAGAAGAGGATTTTCAAATCTTAGCCCAGTGTTTACTATATAGTGTCCATGACAGCCACAGGCACCAAGCACTGACAGGGCTACAGGCAGATTACAGTGTACAAGGCTATAGTATATCAGTGCCACTATTCTGACCCCGCCAGTGCCTTTTACAATTCAAACATGCCATCCTTCACTCTTGCTGTGCATGACAACATTATTATATGATAGCTTGGGTCTCCTATGAAGGAAAAAGAAAGCGAAAAATACTGGTAGACCTGTCCATCAGCCCATATTCTGTTTAAAATCCAGCAAGTATTGTTTCATCCAAGAAAAATACATTTTGTCACAGCTCGAAAATGTTACCTTTTGTAGACATATAGTGTTTCTGAACCAGCAGGGGAACATAAGTCAACATTATCTGTTATACCGCAGAAGGCGAAGGTGGGAGGTGAGTGTTAATATGACACGTTGTCAGAGCTATTTTGTCTAGATTTCGTTTTGTTTTGTTCTGTTTTTTGAGAAGTATAAAGACAGAAGGCTCAGATGGTTTGCTTTTGATTTGTTGTGTCAGCAACCTGGCACCCAACACCCAACCCCCACCCCCCTCCTTTTTCCCTTCACCAACACAAAAACTCAAATCACTCTCCGACCTGCTGCCTACTTCTCCTTCTCCTTTTAGCCAACTGTCTGAGAGCTGGAAAGTTTCTTCTTTTTTTACTTCATACTTTTTTCAAAGAATAAATGTCTCCACCAAAATGAAAAGAAACAAAAACATATGACTAGCTCAGGACAACGGTAGTTCCTCCCACACAAATAAAAAAAAAAAGAGTCCTGGCTTCTTACAGCATTTAACAAAAAGGAGTGAACCTTTACAAACGACTCCCTGATAGCAAAACAAAATAACAGTTCCTTTCCTTTCTGAAATAGTATTGTCATTTATGTGTTTGCATATACTTAACTGTTTCTTTTTTCGGTGTTCATATATTCTGTACGCCAGTGTTTCCCAACCTACTCCTGGCGGCACACTGTCCTGCATATCTTCTATCTATCCTTGCTCTACCTACATGACCGAACTCATCAGTGGCACGTTTGATTAGCTGAGCACACCTGATTTAATCAAGCAGAAAGGATAAATAGAAGATATGCAGGACAGTGTGCCGCCAGGAGTAGGGTTGGGAAACACTGTTGTACGCGACAGTCCTTGTCCTTAAACTAGAGGCAGCCTGTTCTTCAATATTTTCCACAACTTCAGTATAATCTAGCCTCAAAGGTAAAACCCAATATGTGTCGCTGTTTCGGCAGTGAGATAAAAATTGCTTCTTTGTGGAGGAATCCTGGGAAATGTGCAATTATAAGTTCCACATTGTTTCTAATGCTCTCATGTGACTCTAGTTCGTACTTTGGAAAACTAAACCAATCCTCTGATCATTTCATATGAAAGTGAAGTTTAGTATCAGGAGACAAAGACAGAAAACATATTGCTGTTGAAAGGCATATTCTCATATTTTAATGGCCATATGAGGGTTTCTGCCAATATTTATAGTCCCAGGTGGGATTTTCAACCCACTCACACGTCAGAAATGAGAAGTTTACATGTCTCCCGCTACAATTTACACAACATGGTACAAATTGACGTGGCAAGATGCAAACCACACATCTGCCTCACAGTTGTTTTTTTTAATATGATAGGGGATATGTATTTAGATATTGAAGTTACTACTATGCAAACACCAAGAACAAGATGAGCAATACAAGGGTGTAACCTGTAATGCCATGCTGTCCCCGACTTTTATTTCTGAACGAGCGCAAGGATCATAAACAATCAATCTGGTTAAAAGCAAGAGGTTAAAAGGTACTTCAGCAGAGAGAAATATAATTCTGTGGCTTGTAATATGTTGATATTTCATCACATTTTAGAGAGGAAGGAGAGTGCAGAGTGTCATACCCCTTCTTGCTTCATTTTTAACAAATTAACAGTGCTGTTGCACAAATCAAAATTAGCCATGAATCAAATATGAATCATGTAATATTGATTCAGATTCAGATATACAGATTCAGATGTACACGATGGAAAATGGTAGCCAGCGTTACAAAACACAGCTCTATCTCTCTTCGACTCTGGGATACGTTTCATCAAGGGAACATAGCAGAAACCTTGATAAGCATGCAAATTTGGATTCTGTAGGATAACACCAAGAGCCTGAGCCTTTGATGTTGAGTCCTTCTCTTTACATGCACCAGAGAGAACTTGGCCTATATTTAAGACTCAATTAGAATGACAAATATTTCTGAAAAAGTATAAAACTTCTATAGAGATTTTTTTAAATTATTATTTTTCAAAGTGTGATCCTTTCTAGTTTCTAGCTTTTTATTTCTTTAGGAAATACTGCCCTTTTTCACAGTCCTTGGCAGCGATGTCTCACTGGCAGGACCCCGCCCAACCATGAAGACACTTTTCACATAACTGTCCACTGACTGTTTGGTTAGCCATACCCACGTTACCACAAAGGCTTACCTCAGATGGACTGAAAAACATCTGCTTTATTGACTTTCTGATGTCTTGCAGTAAGGGTAAGGAAAAATGTTATTACAGCACCCACTTGCCAAGTGGAAAATGTTGTTGTGCAAAAAAAACGTCTAACTGCGGTTGAGCGTGGCCAGGTTCCGATGGCATGAAACCCATTACATCTAGATGGCAATTAAATCACCTACAACCAAGCAGACAGAGGCTGAGGCTAGACAGAGGAAATTTTCAGTTACTAAAATGTATGACTAAAAAGAGGGACTAGTTGAGTCCATGCACTATTGCACTAAACAACACATTAAAGCATTGAGCTGATTACATTAGAAATACCAATTAACAGCACCATAACAAATCGTAGTAGTAATACCTCTACTACTACTACTACTACTACTACTACTACTACTACCACTACTATTACTAGTAATAATAAAATCCCCTTTAAGGCTTGTCCTTGTACATATAGAAACTAAGCTCTGAGCTATTTCACACATTTCACAGTTTAGGTATGTTTCATTAGATGACTAATATTATTTGAAAACTATTGAAAAAAAATAAAACCATGTGTAAATGTCATGGAATGTGTTGAACATCACTCACAATTTGCCGAAGTGTAAGATTGCAATTCCATCAAGCCCTTGTGAAAAATATGCTTTCAATGCAACTAATATGGAAAAAGAAAAACAACAAGGAAGTCAGCTTCTAAGCTTCCATTTACCCCCCACCCAACCTGTCACCGCTATCGATGTGTGCACCGAAGTTTACTTTGGAAGCACCTCTCGTATTTAATTTAAAATGTAACACCTGACCTTAAACTGCTAGTAATTTTACTCGCCCAGCATTCCCCACCTGCAGTTCACAGCCATGATATCATGGATTACTCAATCTTGCAGGGGTGAGAACATTTTCCCTGCAGATTTAGCCTAAATGCAGATAATGGACTCTATCTGTGAAAGTACTTTCCAGCTCCGAAAGTTAACCTATGGCAATTCTTTTCAAGCGGAGCCTTGGAAGATACTTGGCTACACTGAGGACATAAATAACGTAAAAAGTAGGCTAAATGGCTAACAGTTGTGAATTGCTTTCCTGTCCAGACCTCCACAGTGAGAGGAGTGATGATATACACTCTGGATAGAGTGAGGTGCAGTGATTTTATACAGCACAGGGGAATACACTTTACAGCGGCCTTGTAAACGTTGCAAACTGATGTTTTCAATTAGGCTGACTCCGAAACAGGGGGTTCTACCCTTGATGCCTAAAATAAGCAGAGTCCTTTATAACATGACGCGCCGAGCCCTAACGACTTTTCGCAAAGTCATAACTCACACAGTTTATGGGAAAATCTGTTTTATGAGGCCGGCATGGAGGTGGGCCACACCAAAGGAGACCAGGCTCAACAAGCCAGAACCGCTTATCAGCTAACATGTACTCCCAATGGTCTGAGAGGACCGGTTAACATTGTCCGCACGGCACAACTCACAGCAGCTGACAAGTCTTTCACGGTGAAGGTTTACAAGACATAATGTCTTTTCCCTGTCATTGGAACAGCAAAAAAAAAAAATACTGTTGCTGAGTGGTGATTGTGCAATACTTTTGACTCATGTTCACCAACAGCAGTGTAATAGTTACCTTTAGTGAGGAAGTGCTTTGTAACAAGCAGTCCATTGGGTTTACAGGGTCAGGTTTGTTGCTTACACCCTCCTGATTGCACAGAATCCATCTGTCTTGATGGCTGCAACAGTGGAATTCTCCCAGACGACCGAGGGAGTCGAGGTCCACGGCTATAATCTCACCAGAACCCACAGGTCTGCAAAGATAAACCTGCATACCTGACTCTCTGCAAATAGTTTACTTTTAATACCTCCCTCCATTTGTGCAAGATGCCTCACAGACTTATTAGTGTGCTCTGTAGGATACTGACCTGTGGTATGGCAAACACATAGATAAAGTTCAGCTTCAGATAGTTACACGTGTGTGTACTCAAATTATTAAATTGAGCCATTTTGGAGTATTCTGCCATCAGCAACGTCAAATCAAATATACATGTTGATTGCCCGTACATGGTAGACTCAGCAGAAGATGTGTTTCTGGCTTTACATTACCTTCAAATATTCTGGCAAATAGTAAATGACAAATGGGGTCTTAACATGTGTGAGACATGGGGATTTACTTACAGATGTTTCATCCCATATTACTATAGAAAGAATCAAAATGGCAATACAACATACACTGAGGATTATCAGAACTAGGTACCTGTTTCTCTGAATCAAGCTCATTTTAGACTGCATATAAAGTCTTTGTCCTCAGTGTGCTCATCCTGTAGTCTACCTTTATCAACTAGCCAGCAGCAAGAGGGAATGTGCTTCCAGGAGGATGACGGCAAACTTCATGAACAATGACATCAGGTTTGACATTAACGTGACCTGCCTGCTTACTCCCGATTAGGCCTCTGCTGTCTGGAACTGGCCCATCTCGCGCACAGAGGAAGTGTTTCGGCATCTTTACTCAATCTCCTCCCCTGTTGCCTCACTACCTTTCCTGTCACATTCGGTACATAAAGCAGGGGCAGAAAAGTAAAGCTATGAGCAGTGGCAGCACGTACCTGCAGGGCTGGGTCCTCTCTAATCCTGGAGTCCTGTGTTTTCAGCAGGGTAGCAAATAGGTGGATGCATTTTATTTGTCATGTTATTTTAAAATGTACTTACATGACCGCCGAGAAACAGAATTGGCACCTGACATTTTCATCTCTACTAAGAAAATGTGGTAGATTAGTAACAATGTCTTTCAAGTGCTTCTAAAAGCTTGTTTTTCCAAAGCTATTTTTTTCTCACCTCGGCAGGATATGTGATGGTATGTCACAAATACTGGCGGGCCACTGCATATACCTTGCAGTCATCTCTCTAGCTATGATGAAGACAACCTTGATGGGGCATATGCGAATGAATAAGGTCTTCTGCCAAAACTTGAGATTAGTCAACAGAGAATTAAGCATTTTTGTGGTTACCCTATAAAACCACAATTCAAAAAGTTTGCTTAAGAGGCTGAATCACCTGAATTTATAGATCTTGGTCATGTTAGTTTAAATTACAGATCTGGGACAGACAGTGGAGTTACCAAGTAGGATATATACACCATATGTTGGTGTAATATTGCTGACCAGAAATGTGCATTTTAGTACATTCCAGAGTCTTTGGAGAAAGCGGTGCTCCATAGTGGGGAGGTATTCTGTGAGAGACTGGTTGGAATGTGGATTTTTCTCCCTGTGGATTGAGGCAGCTGTTGCATTCTCTCTTGCCAGTGTAGTGCTTGAGTACATCAGTCCTGAGAGTTTGTCAGCGCAAACAGGAAGTCTTTTTCAACAAAGCTGATCACAGTTACAGCTATTAAAGGTAGTGGCTGGTGGACAGTGAGAGCTATTGATTAGCTGACAGGATGGCCATCTCAGCTACATTCATATCCTCACTCATAGTAGTCCACCATGTGAATCAGCCTGACAAAACATACAGGTAATTCTAATCCCACTAATTTACCTCCTTTTTGCTGCTGACAGGAAGTCCTCTCTGCGTGGGGAAATCAGGCTCTCATCTATCTTGTTGTCACTTATAGAGGCCTTCTTACTTTCAATGCTGGAAAATTGACCACTTCAATGCTTCTTATCACGTGAGCAGCCTAAATGCAATATAAATACAGTGCTCCTCATTCTAGGGCCCAGAATCAATGTAACCATAATGCACTCTGTTTGTTAGAGAATAAATGAGGAAAACTTTTTGTTAGCTGCTTAAAATTTAGAGCATGATAGGCTCTAAAATTGACAGAAAGCATAAAAACATTTTAAAATGTAATGGTTGCACACAGTTCATATCTTATTTATTTTGTTGTGTGTGTGTGTGTGTGTGTGTGTGTGTGTGTGTGTGTGAGAGAGAGAGAGAGAGAGAGTGTGTTTGATGCATGAGCTGCTGGTTTATAATATAGTTTACAATGCATATGTATAAATATGTCAGAAGTGTAACCTCATCACAATAGCTGGACATGGGGTCGGAGAACAGAGAGAGCTTCACTTGTCTCATGTTCCACCGCTCATTCATAATTGATAGGGCGACTTGGTTTTATTATCATACCTTGCATTCGCTTCCTTCCTGAGTCACACGCTGTTAACTGTCCTTGCACTCCTCCAAACAGGCCTCACACCCCCCCTCCCCCCCAAAGAAGGAAATGCAGGAGGGGAGAGTTTGACAGGGAAGACAGGTTTGCGTGCAGTAGCCAGCCAGTCACATCCTCCCGGCTTTCCACTGAGAAAACCAAGCATCACCTTATCGTTTCCTCCCCGCGATTAGACCCCTGCTTCCTGAACAGCAACATTGGGGGTGAACTCAACTTGTGCAAAAACGGTGGGGGGTGGGATTGGGGGGGATGGGAGTGTCCAAATGCGCAGAAGACAGTGTTGAATTCCTGGCATGTCCGGGGAAAATGAAGGAGGAGAACAGAAAAAAAGAGATGGGGTGGGAGCTTTCTCTTGTGGACGCAAGCAGAGGACCGCTCGGGCATTATCTCTGACCTGCAGCTTTTGCCCCAGTGTCTGAGCTGCCAGAAAGCTGCCGTTCGGCATTGTGCTGAGTTCATCAAAGCCCCATGAGTCAGGTCCCCAGCAGGAAGGAGCATCATAGTCACTGTGGCCTGCTGTCAGGGAACCCTCTGACAGGTCCAGTCCCCGCTGCTGCCTGTCCATATCAACCTACAGCAGGTCAGGACACTCACCCCTGCATACACAGGCGCACACACACACACATGCACACACACACATGCACACACACACTAACACCACAGGCCCAAGGTCACGCTCTTTCCCCTCCTGTCAAGACTGTCACTCCAGCTGAAAATCCTTTATCAGAAAACCTGAGAGCGAACTGTAAAATTGTGTAAATTTAGCAGTGACTTGGCAGACTGACATTCAGGGCATTGCGCTGACAGGAGCTTGTAGCGTTGTGTGGCCCCATGTGATTATGACATGAAGGTGAATTGCAAGGCTTGCATTTCATTGTGTTCTTTCTTTTCCACCTGACATGATGTGAAAGAACAAACCACATTTGACCCAATTAGTCATTTCTGGCTGCCATTATTATGTTGGATTGTTGGTATTTTGTCAACAAATGAAATAATTGAAACATCTCAATTGTTTTTTTTCTTTTTTTTGTGGGGGGAGGTCCTAGATTTTTTGACACAGCCAAAAAAGGTTTTGCAATGTGCTCAACACCTGGCATGTTAAGAGGAACAGTCAACTCCTCTGACTTCTCTGAAAGCTGGTGGTGCCAAGCAACATCTACATAAGCAGGTTTCAAGAAAATAAGTCAGAGAATTCCTCTGATATTATTTATGTGTGTGTGGAATTTATGTGTGAAAAACAGACACATTAGCACAGACCTACCTTTGTGACCTGCGATCTTTGTTTTTACATGTCATTCATTTATACATCTGGACACTGACTGAAGGAACTGTAGTTACCTAAGGGTACTTGCTCATTTTAAGCAAAGAGCAGTTTAAAAAAAGTATTTTGGTGTACCAAAATAAAGGCAGTTCATAAAGTGAAAAATAAAATTAATTGAGCCTCTGAAGAATGCTGAGGGTCAAAATCTTTGTCAGAAGTGCTTAAATAACAGTGAATCTTTATTGTAAATACTGTAATTAGCTCGCCTTTCACTATGTTTGGTACCCCTTTCAGTAGCCTGGAAACAGCTGACCAAAGAGCCTGCAGGTATGTAAGATGTACTTGCTTGTAGAAAAAAAAAAACTTTGGCAAGACTGAAGTAATTGCACAGGAGTAGTCTGAAAACTTCTGTAAGATCTACTACAGAGGAATAGCATAAATGCTAAGCTTTAGTCTCAAAGCTATACACATGGACATAACTCCCTTACAATGGCTTACAATTTAAGCAGATTACCCAAAATGCATTGTTGAGCCTATGAGCCCGGCAAATTCTTTGCATAAAAATGTGGAAATTTTTAAATAATTAATATGTTTTGAATGTCAAATAATCTTTTATGTTCCAATTATTAGTGATGTATTGCTTGTTGGTCTCTGCATCATTAAAATGCATATTCATATATATTCACACCAGAACGGTGCAGATTTATTTTCATTCAGGTTGTTCTATAAAACGATAAAACATAAGCTGATGAGCTACCGTTTTACAATAGTTAGAGTACTGCTTCAGCAGAGGACTATGGCAATAGTTAGCTGAGTTTCAAATTGTGCCTAATGGGTTTTCAGTTTGAGCACTTAAATAGCCTTTGCTAGGTTAATGGGATTTACAGTTGAGGTCTTCATTTAAAATTAATGCAATCCAGACAACTGCAGTGGGCCCTGTGTCAAGTGTTATTAACCTTTAGCCTGTTTGAAATTGCTCTGCTATGCTCAGGTGCAATAGATATGCACAGAATGGCTCAGCCTAACACTTGAATGAATGACTGTTGGAAACGTCACTCTTGCTCAGACGGCACACACCGCACACCATTGCACTGTAATAGTAAAACAGCAACTGTACCGTTGTCATGATGGTCTGAAAATCCAAATGGGCACACAGGTAACTCTCAGGTTGTTGAACTGTACTGCGCAAAGGCACGTCACCACAGCAGATTCCAGCAAGCTCCAAACCCTGAAAATCAACATCCATCTCCAAGCACTTGTCTAAGACGCAATGCTCTCACAACATTTGTATGACGTTGCAGCAATGTTTACTAGAAGCCACCAACTGTCCAGTGGGGGGATGGTGGGGGAATTAAACCACCTAGCGTGGTCGGCAGAGATCCCCAGCTTAATGGAACCAAACAGGTGCACAGGTATAAATACTTTTTTTCGTTACAGCGTCCTTGCACAAACCCCTCCTCAAGACCCCACCACCACCACCAGCACATGACACCTGCCCTCTCCCATCTCAGCCATACTCTGACAGGTGCACGCATTCAAGTTTCAGTGTCGTTTCTGAACGGCGGAAGAAACGCGCCACATTAGTCTTTCTGACGTGCTCACCCAAATGACCAGGGATGTTAATAACCGGCAAGGTACACTAATCTCTGACTGCAACATTTGGTTTACCTTAATCTGGAAGGACAGCTGTATTAAAGGGGGATTTATAGTAATCAGCGCAAGACCCGTGCATATAAAACTTCCCATTAGGCTTAGAGCACAACGGCTTACAGCTCATTCTGCAGGAGTCCTACATCTGGTTCTCAATAAGGCTGTCCCTGATTTGCAAGGTACAAACTGAAAAGAGGAGGGAACGGCAGGAGGGGAGGTAGGAGGGATTTTTGTTGGGGAGTGAGGGGGGGGCCAGGCGGTGACAGTTGTCGGGAGGGGGGATGTGCACAGGAAGAGCAATCTCTCTTCAGTCTATTGCAGTTTTCTCGACACAAAGCCAGCTTTGAGGCATCTGCGGCAGCCCGAACATGTGCTGTCATCCTTTTGGCTGTTTTACTCCCTCCCTCTTACAATCTACTTCCCTATCTATCTCCCTCTCTTCCACACAGCAGGTGATAAATATAAAAAATATATAAACTCACACAGCCTGGTACAAAGAGGTTCTTTGTTATCTTAAATCAGAAGGTATGACAGGCTGTGCCATATGGCCATAATCCTCAAATATCTCCAATCACCTGACAGGAAGCCTGCCTAAAGTATGACCTTATTTGGCAGGTTTCAGGTTAGGGCTGGGCTGCAGGGCTCAGAATGGGAGCGGGGCATTCAGACTGAACCCAAAGGTTTGCAGTGATTTTTTTTCCTGAACCTTGCAAACTATAAATCCGACCAATTGCTCTGTGCTTTTTTGCTTGACTGAGCCTTTACAATCAGACGTCCCTGTTAACAATAAGCCTCTGATGAATCAAACATCTATGGCATTAGTTTCACCTAGCTGCCCCTTTCCCATGCTCCACAGGCTCTTTGTCAGGCCTTGTTTGATGAGAAAAACTCCTGACACTTGGTGCACCTATTGATAAGCAATTCTCTAATGAGGAGCCTAAAAAACTAAGAACTTGATTAAGTTTTTGGGATAGGGGAGCTCCTGTGGAAAACCCAGGTTAAGGTTGTCCCACTCTCTCTCAAAACAAAGCCTGTGTGTTATACTGTTGGATGGTTTTATTAAATAAGTAGGAGAGAAGAATCCTTCCACCAAATAAGAGGTATTAAGAGATATTCTGGCATTTTTAAATAAAAGTGGCCATACATTTTGTTCAGCTGATGTGGCAGCTTGGTGGAGCTTGCTGTCTGTATATGTGTACACAGTAATCTGTACTGTTTATTGACAAAATTCTCTGGTCCATGTAATAACACTTTTCATGAGTGCTGGCGTAAGACACACAGACGGCGCTGTCAGTTTGTCATTTCTTCTAATATTACGCTGTACTATTGTACTGACCTCACAAAAATACTGGAACAGAAAATAATATAAATTCCTAAAACAACTGAATTACACCAAATGCCAATCCATTCTGAACACAGCTTTGAAAATGATGGTAGGATTAATGCCTCAAAACCGAAAGGTTAGAACACTGAATACTAAAACACTGATGAGCGCAGCAGAAAAACACTTCTGTGATATTTCAGAGAACCAAAAAAGAATTTTTTGTTCTTGCTTACTGGTTTATTTTATTTTGTTACTTTCACTTCCCCAATCACCTCTGGAAAGTATCTGTCCACTGTTTAAAGATGGGCCAATGGGCCTCACATAGAGACTGTATGAGCAGCACCTGGCCAATGAGCCCCCTGTTCAGCATAGGTGCTCATTCAACATTTTGGTTTTAGCTTGCCAAAGCAAAGCTTGGGATTTGTTCATATGCTTCAGATGTATGTAACATTACAGTATCGTACCTTAACTTTATTTTCAGTCATTTTTTATTTGAGGTGAAATATATTGTTAATGGTTAGGAATGTGGTTTTCCTCATAAGAAGTGAGAAATGCTTCACAAGAGACAGCAGTAGTAAGAATGTTAAAAGCTCTGGTTTATGCCCTCTTACAGACAGCAAGAGACAAGTATTTAGCATTTATTCATTGTGTTTCTACAATCAGACACAGAGACATATGTCTTTCATCATTTCTTAGCATCTTAATATTTGCAAATTTGTCACCTTTTGCTTATGTGTTATTAACCATACAATTTGAAGGAGGTGCTGACATATATTTCAAAGTTCATTAGGGAAATGTAGATTTCAGCAAGCTCCATAAAACAAGGCTACAACTGATTGTTTGATAATGAGAGCTGTGTGAACCAAGTGTTTGAATATTCATGGAATTTATTGGTTATTTTTGTTTTTACTTTATCTATACAACACTTCCCATAAAATGTGTTCAAAAAGATTACAACATGAAGTGCAAACATAATGAGAGAAGATAAGATGAGAAATACAGTAAAACAACACACAGTCAGTAAACACTAACAGTCATAACAATAAAGACACAATAAAAGCAAATAAGCAAGAGGAAAAGGAAGAAGAAGGTTACAAACAATTACAATGTTTTGAATGATTTAAAATAGTGTTTAATAAATGATTTTTTAAAAATATTTTTAAAATATTTTAAATTTAATCTGTAATGCCTAACTATTCCTCTTTGTATGTAAGTATGGAAACTGTCATCATAAAAGCTGCACATTTTAATTAATTGCACCTCTTCACTACTACATGAACTATGCATGTAACATCAAAACAGAAGTCATTAAATATTTCAGCCTCACAGCAAACAGGTGTCAGAAATCTGCCTGGTAATTGGCTCAAATCTATAGTTTTCAAGTTCTTCTGTTGTTGAGGGGTAGGTGTTAAGAAACAGGCTGTATAACCAGAAGATTGCAGGTTCAGTTCTCAGGTGTGGCACAGCTAACAGCCCTTTCAGGAAAGCACCTACCCTTTTTTGCTTCATTTAGATACCTTGATGCATAAATGGATAATATGTAAGAATGCAAACTATGTAAGTTGACCTGTAAGGGTCTCTGCCAAGCAAATAATGTAATACACACGGTCCCCTATCCCAAAAGGCACCATTGGCTGTTTTTAGACAAATTATCAGCAGTTTACATTTGTTTTTCACCATTTCTCACCATTTTACATGCATATCTGTTTGGACATTGAAAATGAACCCAAGGGAAAGGGTTCAGTTGGAAGACAGTGGTGATGATTTACATAATTTTCAGTTGAAGCCTTCCCTTTGGCTTTGTTTTTTCCATGGTGCGTTTTACATAATGACAGTCTGCATTTACCACATTTGATTATTTCTATAAGGAAAACACACCTGCTCTGAGGAGAAATGGACTCCTAAAGAGTTGATTTTCACTGGCTGGAACAAAACGATTCCACCCATATTTCATTTCTCTGGTACCTGAGAGCCACACATGTCCCGCTGTGCTGGCTTTTTGATCCAGACTTAACCTCCCACCCCTAAACCCCCAATACTCCCAAAACATGCAAAGCCAGACGTATCCCAGCCTCCCTGTCTCATTATCCTGTTTGACCCCGATATCTTCTTTTATTTCTCCCCATTGAGTCGCCTTCCGCTTCATTTATTCAACTTTGCCACTGAAAACAGGCCTTTCAAGGTGGGTCGAGTGAAGAGAGAGACGGGAGGTGTTCGTGAATCAGTGTGATAGACCGATGGCAGGAATGTGAACATTACTTTAAAGGATGTGATTCAGAGCACGCAACAGCTTTAACATATGGTGCACTTGACCAGCCTCTCAGCATTAGAGAACAGCCTGGTTACTCCTGAAAATAGATGTCTTCCCTCACACAGCTGCTCGTACGAAATGTTGGCATTGAAGACATATCCATCAGGACTTTATTGCATCACAAACCAAATACTGTCATGATGACAAAAAACCAAAATACTTCACGCCAAAAATAAAAAAGGAAGAATTAGCCTTTTATGCGATTCTAAACATATCCTTACATTACTCATTTCTTAATAGTAATAACAATATTCCCCACACCATCATAACTGACACCAAAGGTATTACATTTTAAAAGAAGCTAATAGGAAACATAAAGAAAAACAGATCTGGAAACCTGCTGAAGTTAATGAATAACTTACTTTTCATAATTTGCTTTATTGCAAAAGTGGTCATGGTGGCAGAGTATCTGGGTATGGCTTGATTTAATTCAAATCTGTCCAAGAACCACTCACAACATCCCCCCTCACACCCTTTTTTTTCCTGTATGTAAATGAGGTCTGGTTTTATTTTCAGGCCAAGCGATTAATCAATGTTAATTTCCTGGGATTAGTCGATGCAGTCCGCTACTCATTCTGTCTTCTTTCAGTTGTGTGGGCTTTGCCCAGAATTAGAGTGGGATAGGTCTGCACCCCCGGCCCAGGCTGGATTACAGAGGGCGTGACAGCCAGAGCTAGGGGGTGGCAGCCTGATTCGGAGAACGACTCCTCCCAGGACAAAGGGACACGCCCCAGCGTATCCATCCAAACTCCTCAGTCCAGAGTCTCCTCCTTCATCCATTGTCCCGCTGGGTAGACGACCACAGCCAAAAAGTGGAGGGACAAATAGCCCCAGAGTTGACGAGGCAGGGCAAATGAGATGGAAGTAGGGGAGGAAGAAAGGGAGGGAATGAGGGCCACAACAGAAACAATCCAGGGCAACAGATGACTAGTATTATCCTTTCCACCTGCTGTTAGCTTCTATACCACCTCCCTCCTCTCTTTCATAGGGCTCCGGGGTTGCCCAGAGTCCAATGCCATAAAATACTGACATAATGACTGTCAATGCAGGGTTTTTAAAGGTGCAGAATGAAAGTCTGAGCTCCAGAGTGAGAGTATAAGCTCCCTTAGAGACCACCAAGAGGGGACTCACCTCCAAGCAAGTTTTGGTTTACTCACAGGCTGCAGATCAGTGTTTTCAACAGACAATAGATGCAGCAGTGGCCTCATGATTGTGTCTATTCAGATGGTAATGGACATCCTAGCTCCTCTGTCAGGTTTTGCTCAGCAGACAAACTGTGGTTTACCAGGCAGAAATGTAAAAAAAATTTAGAAGTGAATATCTTTTTTTCCCAATCATTTTTTTTCCAGCTCGACAAACTGACATGTAAATGACTCTTCAAGAGCTCTACTCTACAGCTCTGATCGTCTCCTATTTGTCACAGTCAATTGTGCCCAACAGTCTCTTCAATCCAGAGTGCTCTGACAACAAGGGTGGGGATCAAAGCTGAAATCAGCTCCATTTCAATCCCTCTCCATTTAGGACTCTACAGAAAAAAAGAGACCAGGAGAACATGGAGCACGGGCACAACTGTGAAGGAATAAAAAGTGCGGAAAATTGTTTCAACAGTTGTTTATTACCTGCTGCTCAAACAGCTAAAGGACAGTAATCCTGAAATTGATCGTGACCATTTAACAACTGTTGCGATGGCACAGTTTTTAAGAAATGTTGACAATGTAGATCATGGCAATGTTGTACTCCCAGGCTTTTTCCAGAAGGGCTTTTTTACCTTTCATATATAAAATCCTTATGTTTGTTAAGAGTATCAAAGTTTCTGTGAATCTCTTTATTTCCATTGTTACTTTGCTTTTGCTAATTACTGTTTCATTGTTTTATGTACTGCACATACACATATTTGCTTAAAAAGCAGCAAAGTGTCACCAAGAATCTTTATTCTCAATGAGGAGACAGCAGCATCAAGGCAGACCATGAAGGAAGATCTGACAGCATGGCTACTGCCACCAATGGAACAGCACATGGCACCAGCAGCAAAGTGATGCAATCAAAAAGTAATTTTATTTCATTTCCAAAATGGAGAAACTGATTCTGGTAGTGATAAAGGTCAGAGGCCAGTTCTGGTGAATGCAGAAATGAGTATTAAAAAGTAGAACTTGGGGCAGAAAGCTGGCCAGTTATCTAGCTAGCCTGCTTTTGCTGGATAGTTAGCCAACCATCCAAAACAGTCTTACAACTTGTATGTTGTTGCCTTTTTTCTCAGCAACTGACATACCAGGTTAGCTCATTTGTGTTCAACTGGCTAATAAACCAAGCCTGTGAAATAAAATAATGTCACTCTTTGTGAAAACAATGTTTTTGCTTGCTTGGTAATGTTAAGAAACCAAAGGTGCTGAAGACCTGTGTGCTTGCCTACAATGTGTTCATTTTATTTTTTGCAACTGAAGGCCACACCACATAAAAGTCTGAATGAGCAATTAAAGCCTCTGCCAGATTAAAGACCCACTCAAGTGTTAAGTAAAATGGCATTCTGAGACCATAAAAATCTCCTTAATTTTTTCTTAACTCAACTATTAATTAGCAGAATACATGCACTTAAGCCTCACTTGTTCAATTTTCATGTATCAATGTGTGATCTCTAATTAGGTTGATGAATGTTTGAGTTACATCACCCAATGTCCGAAATATCCCCTCCCAGCCCAAGCGGGTTGTCAAACATGCAGCTCATCTTTAAAATAGTCACTTCAGGGACATGCATAACCATTTACGGTTAGGTGTCTCTTTATTTGCCAAATCACACAAGAGAGATAACTACTGTTATTATGGATGCAGCCTGCCCTGACCTCAGTTCTTGGTTTGGCAGAAACTGTACTAACAGCTCGGTTGTGTAGACGCTCGTCTGTGAGAATGTGAACTGGCCTCAGAGCAGGGGTTACACACCACTTACACTGACAGGGTAACAGATAAAGTATGCTGCATAAAGTGAAATAAAGTAAGACAGACAACGTTTTTCATGTTTTATTAATATTAGAAAAATGGTTTGCAAACATTTATCAATCACATACATTTGTATGGCAACCGGATCGTATGGGTTTTAATACTGAGAACCCACAGCAGACCTGCTTTGGAAAGGTGGAAAGGTGAAAAGGTGTGCACAAATGAAAACACATAAGTCTGGGCCCACTGGGCTACGGTCAAGCACTGTTCAAGACCACCTTTATGCCACCCTTTTCTGAAAAGGATTTGATTTCATTGGCTAGCTAAGATATCAGGTGTTATGAAAACCAGACACCTTTCAGCCCTTCAGGGAAGAAGACACGCCCCCTGTGGTTCAATGACCCATGCAACAATTTTAATGCTCATAGAGTCAGGCTTTAGGTGTCTCCCTACCTTTTGAGTTCTCCTCATTTTGCCTTATCGAATTCTGTCAAAGTGGTAAAGTGCAGGCATTGTGAGTCAAACCACAGTGTTACAAAATATCCTCCCCCCCATCCAAGTCTCGCCACGTGCTTTCAGGTCAATTATGAGAAAACAAGGCCTGTACACTGCAGCAACTCAATGCAGTGACTCCCCTTGGTTGCGCAATATCAGAACTTTCCATCTCCCTTCCTTACCTTTAAACACCGTTGTAGTCCATTTCTTTTTAATCTAATCTGCAAACTTTCTCCCTCCCGTGTTGCAATGACAGTGCTTGAGCAATGCCAAAAGGTTTCATCTTTACTCAGACAGTGGGTGAGGAACAGTTCCAATGAACGGGGCATGATTTTCCATGGGATCGTGGTGACTCAATTCGTCTCACTTCTCTGTTGTGTTTTTCTAGAGTTCGTACGGTAGCAACAGGAACGCCGCCCTCTGCCTCACTTCTCCTCAGATGTGGCTGACATTGACATCAAGTTGAACTATAAAGAAGGGTTCAATCTGGATTTACACACACAATACCAAGTAGTATGTTCAGGTGGGCCCCTTTTCCATTATAACAAGTGAAACTCACAGGAACTGGGGCTGACAGCCTGCCGGAACTTCAGCACAATATCTGTAATCCCCAGTGCTCCTTTTAGGAATGACAATTCTTGTCAATGACATCACACCTGATCCCACCCAAGATGACACAGAATACAGAAACTTGTTGTAAGGACAAGTCCATGCTAAATAAATAAGTAAGTAAGTAAGTAAGTAAATAAATAAATAAAACATGACCACAGTGGCTTGATCACAGAGGTCAAAACTTACTCAATTTGAAAGTTTATAATTTCATTTGTGTTCTACGAGTCAATAATGACAGCTCATTTAGACTAATACAGACCACCAAACTGAAAAAAATAACAAACAACTAGTTAGCTAGATGTATTAGCTAGCTAGCATTAGCTGTGATAATTGCTAATTTCAATTCAAAAGACAAAACAGTTAAACTGAAGAACTGTCACAGAAAAACAACATTGTTAGTGACCACGCTAGCTTGCTGGCTACATTTGTAAGCTGTCGAATGTCAGGTAGTCAAACACATTTAATCAAATGCAAAATGACGCACTGTAAAATGAATAAGCCACTTTTTGCATTTATGTTGTAAATTAGCCTTTGGCTTTGCTTTTTGACTTTTGGTAAGATTAGTCAGAATATGTAACTTTTCACAGCTTTCTAGCTAGCTAGCTTGCTGTCAGCTGAAACAAAAAAGGCAATTCTGCTTTCTGATTCTGTTCCAAACACTGACAACACAGTCATAGTAAACGGGACACTTAAGCCTCACTCATGCCCATGCTAAGTCCTGAAAAAAGGGTGGAAAAAGTCAGTGGACCATTAGGCTTAGTTCCTACAAGTTCCACTTCTGATAATGGAAAAATTGTTCTTATGTGATTAGATGTTTATGCCTAACAGAAGCTCTTGTTTACCAACTTACCTCCTTCAATTTAGTCTGGGTACAGTATCCTTGTATGCCACTTAACGTGTTTTCTACAGAGCATTGTTTCGCATGACTGGAATCAAGGCAACTCACCTGCTCCCCCATCCCTCTCCTTTCACTTCCCAGTAGGCCTGGATAATCTGTATAGTTCGGTATGTCATACCTATTAAAACAGGTGATTAGCATAGTGTGTAAATTTGGTCTGAGTTGTGCACATCTCTGTGTAATATCTCAATAGCTCTTCATGTACAAGATATCTGGGGGCTCAAAAGCTATAATGATTGCATTCAAATTAAATTCAACTGTACAAGATTGTTTCTTCAGGTTTAACATACAATGTTAACTGTTGATTTTCAGGTGATGGTATTTTCTCACCTGCACCTGATGAAATAATATGAGCTTGATATGACAATGAGAACTTAAGTTATCTTAATTATCTTTATTGTGTACTCTGTGAATACAGCTGTACAGGAATACAAGTTTAGAAATACAACAATTATTCAAATATATGATGAATAATTAACCACAGCAGAAGTCAATAATTAATTCTCCTGAGCAGTAAGTCATCTTTCTTTAGTGAACATTTTCCTAATTTCCAGACCTTACCTTTTCCGTCAGCTCTGCTGAGGGAGAGTATGGAAAATTTTTTGTCACCGTCAGGCATTAATTGAGTGCGTGTTCTGGTTCCTTTCTTTTTGGGTTTCATTCACAAGGCTGAAAGATCAAAACCATGAAAAAAACTGTGGTCCCACACAGCATCTCTTAATCAGATAATTTTTGCCCACTAGGGCCCTGACCCCGTTCCATAGAAAATAAGCAGTCACATAGGATGGTATGTGTCGGCTCTTAAAGCATGCGCACAATTAAAAATGTGCTCATTCCTTTTGTGAAGTCCCACTTCTGAATCTCGTACGAGCAACATGAGAAAAATCAATACTTCTCTGCTGTGAGCATTTGCTTCTGAGCAATCTGTTACGCAGAGATCTCTCCTTGTTTTCTTTCTTTTATACACAGAGAAAAAACATGAAAACATGAAGTGTTTTCCTTTTGAGGAATGCTCAGGAAACTAAGTGCTGGTTGCCTGCAAGGCTAGCACTAAACGTAAACCACACTCATCTTACATGTTTGAGAATCTTTGAGATTGTATATGCTCAGATATTACTGTATTCTTTAATTTCAGATCAATCCGTGAAGTTCCTTGCTCCGCTCCTCTAACTACGATACCAAAAATAACAACACTGTAACACTGAACTTTCAGTGTGTATTGCAACACTGTATATTCAGTGTTCAAATTAAATATCACACGATACAGGCCCATGGTGAACTTAACTGCCCAATGTAGGCTGCATAAGGCACAGACCTTATGTGGTGGAAATGAGATTCCCTCATACTTATCGTCATATGATAGCCATCTGTAATGGTTTATTAGTTTGTGGAGTAATATATCATTTGTAGTTCTTTCTAAATTTCAATGCAGCCATATACTTTCTGGCTTTTACTACTTCCAGGGTCCATAGACACTTCTTTCATTACATAAATTACTTACTACTCTGACAATGCTATTGATAATGACATTTAGATGTAACCATGAAAAGTAAGTATACAGTAAAAGCTCATTTGTATTAGATATCAATTCTTCCTCTGGTTTATTGGACTCTGAAAATATTGCTTAAACATCTGAATGAACAGATTCCAACATATGCAAAATGGCATTACAAAACAATTTCTAAATGAGGTAGTTATATTAACCATTAAGCCACCTGAATACTGCATTTATTCTGAGTGCCATCTGGTATGATCTTAATAGTCTACTATTCTTCTGCTGTATTGTGGAGTAGTGATTCATAAACTGTACTTGTAACCTGAGGATTGCAAGGTTGAACTCTGACTGGAACACTGCAATTGTGTTCTTGAGCAGGGTACTTCACCTGAGTTGCTTCAGTGAAGATCCACCAGTGTAAGTGGGTAATTTGTCAAAATGTAAGTTTCCCTAGCTAACACTGTCTGTTACACAAACTGTATTTTTTTCCATGCATTATTCTTATGCGAATAATGAATTCTAAATGATAGGGAAGGCGATACACACTCAAGAACGACTCCCTGGGAATGTTCTGTTTGTTTGAGGCGTGAGCACTCGTTTGTTTGACTCCGGTGAAACACAGCGACAGCGTGACCAGAACACGGCCACTTTGAAGATGTTTCTCAGAGACAGGAAGCGACTGAGTCCACTTCTGTTTCGCCTGGGAATTTCACATACCCCGTTTTCCCACCACCTGTGCATTCGCCCATTCATTTTTTGCACAGATCTGGGGTTTTCCAGGGACCCCTCTCGATCTCAAACTCGAGCCGTTTCTGTCCAAGTAAAACCAATCAGGAGAGATATCTGTGATGGAAGAAAAAAGGATCCTGTTTTTTTTAATACACACTAATGTGTAACAGGCCAAGAGGTAACTTAATTTTACCCTAACTGAGAAACATTTTCACATTAAGCAATTTGATAACTAATCAGAAATGATCACCTTTATCAAATGACAGCTTTGACAGGTGTTAGTAAACATGCATGAAGTCTTGCTATAAATCCTTTCATGAATAGTGAAAACAAGCAAGATATATGAAAGGATCAAGTTAAGTATATAAATCTTGAGGAGGGGAGTTTAATTTGAGGTGCATTATACATCCCTTGTCATTTGACATCAATCTTCAAGATGCTTTCTCGGATCAGTGCTGGAATTCTTTCACTGTATCAGGTCAGCATAAAGAGACACGGAGACATCCAAAATACATATTTGTTTTTACCTGGAAGACAGAAAACAAAATGTTTTGATCTTATGTAAGCATGTTTGAACATCAGAACCTCTTGTACTCAACTGTTTAATGGAATAATTCACCACAGAAAAGATTATACAAAAATAATCTTCATTGAATGTATGTTTCAGTTTATTCCTAATGTTTTAGGTGGTAATATAGGTGTGTATAGATCCTCCCAACTGTTAAACCTTTTTGGATGCATCATCAAGGTTGTTGTTTGGTGAAATAATTGATAAATGAGTCAATTGTCCGGTGTACTTATACCATGTTTTTCATTCAATCAAGGGTGGGAAGCTATTAGAATGAAACATACAGATTAAGATCACATTTGATATTTAATATTTCACGATTGGTTTTGCAATAGTAACATGATAAAGACAGAACATAGATGTTCCATGCAAAACATACTCATATCCCTGCACCTGAGTATCAAGACTATACAAACAATCCGTCACATACAATATCCAAAAAAATACACTTTGCAGAGTTAATATTCATGAGGTTAATTTCTTCTTTTTTTATATTTACATTCAATGTTCCATAACCTTCTTGAAGCACCGACGACGCTATGTTTATTTGTTTCCAGCTTGTACGCATGTCTGTACATTTATTTTCCTGATTTTAATTAAATTTAAAACGGTAATGGGAAATAATAGACTCGAAGCGAAGACTTTACAGTACTTGCACCATTGTCTTCAAACACAAGCAGAACGAAACACTGGACATGTAACGCCATCAACGATAAAGGAAAATGATCACGTTAGAAGAAAATTTAACCTCGGGTGCCGTTAGGTTCGCTATATCAGCTTTACTAATCCTATTTCATGCTGTACAGAACATTCAAACTAGAGGAGAGCGGGTCACTTGCAGCAAACTTAAATTCGTAAACTGGTCGTGGAGGTAAAACATCACCGACTGTGTGAGTGCCATTGTGTCCGTATCGCCAGTGCTGTTTTTGGATTTAAACACATTTGATGCGCATATGGATTTAATCACTTAAGCTGAACCTGTATGAAGCATAAAACACGGGCGTTCATTTTTCTGAATCATTTAAAATTTTGAGGAGAACAAGGAATCCGACTCCAGCATAAACCATATACTTTAACAAACTCATCTTGTGTATCAGCGAATCGCACAACTCTTAAACTGCGAGAGGGTATAGATATACGAGACTTTGTTTGCGGAATACGTGCCCTCTGTAATTAAATTAAAAATTTAGGCATTTACTTGTTTACTTACCATAGACGTTTGATTTAAAAGGTCGTCGGTTGCCTGTGAATTGAAAGTAAACAGATATACTGAAGGCGATACTAATAATTTCAATAAAATTAAAAACACTAGTCACACCTTTACAGGTTAAGAACTCCTAAAACACAAAAAAATGCCTGTGCAAAAACACTACCACAAACACCAGCAATAATAATAATAATAATAATAATAATAATAATAATAATACGTTTTCATAAAGCACAAATACATACACCCAAACACTGAACTGGCGGAGAAATATTAGACCCTGAACTTTTCCATGTAGATTTGGGATTTGTATTGGTTAATGATCTACAGCCTCTGGGAAATTTCTCAATTCCAGATGTTGAGCATCTTTCCCCTGTACTGTCTTGTTCCTTGAGATCTGATTGGCTTTGGACAAAAGCATCAATAGCCCCGCCTCTTTGATTGATGATTTAATTATCCATATAACATAACTGCGCATAAAGACAGGAATATATATATATATATATATATATATATATATATATATATATATATATATATATATATATATATATATATATATATAATCACTGCGTTTCCTTTCCATGTAGATATGCGGGGGGCACAGAAACTTTACCCAGAGAAAAAAGTGGAAATGACGGTAATCGATTGAAATATGGACCACACCCTTAAACTCAATAAATCGAACGTTTGCAAAGAAAGATAAGTAAATCATGTTAGTCCTAGTTTTGACTTCCTAGGAACACGGGGGCGAAACTGTTTTAAAAATCATTTTAGTTATATATCCAATGGAAAATATTTATTTTTCAAATGTTGTGTCACTTTCTCATGCATTCGATTCTTAAAATTTCTACTGTTGCCGTATGCTCCTTAATTAGGGAAGCATGAGATAAAGACCGATAAAAAAACAATATATCCACATCAGTGTGAATATTAACCCAGTTCTACTTTACAGTGGTACATGAAAAGTACATTTGTGTTACAATAATTTATTGCTGTCCTATAAATAAATGATGGCGTGCAGATTACGAAAGGAGTTGTAAATATACACACGCATTTGCAGATATGAGCTGGGCGGCCGGAACCCCAGATGCTCAGATGCTTGTAAGTAACCAGATATTTCGGCGCTGTTTGTTGATCCTTGGTCTGCGAGGGTCGGTAGTTGCTCCAGCATGATTTCCGTTAGAACCCTTCTTGTCGAAATGGTTGCGGAGGTCGGGAGCCGGAGAGGGAGGGGGGTATTCCAACTTTCTTCAAATATTATTCTTGCTTGGACGGCAAGGTAGTCCGGCTCAACTCATTTCTCTCGCATCGTAAGAAAAAAAATGAAACACGTTTTCCCGAGGATGCTCACGTTTGGCACTCCCCAATTATCCCGCCCAGTGAAGATAGGTGGCGCGTGTTTCAGGGTCCCTGCGCTGCATTACAGAAAAGAAAAAGAAAAAATATCATTAGAAGAGGCGTAACACGTCAGTCCGTCCCCAGGTTTGTTTCCTGGAGTGGCTGAAAGAGATCAGTCCTAACCTGCCCAGCAGGAATAACGGTCCTTCCTCCAACTATTTCCCAGGCTTATTATAATTTCTAAAGGATCTTCGTTTTCCCGTCTTTCTATTGCTCCAAAAGGGTTTTTTTTTATTCTCAACCGAACTCGTTGAAAAGATAAACGTAAATAATAAGGTAGGTTGATTTTTTTCTGTTCTATTTAATAGGCTTTTTCGTAAATGGTAGCTAACTAGCTAGCTAACTGGCTAAGTTGCTCGCTACTTAACCAATATTGTTAAAGATACACGTCTTTTTGTTTACTTTTCTGCTATTTAAATTAAGTTTTTAGAATGTATAGTTTTACATCAAAGTTTGTCTACCTGTGCAGGTGAAAGAGGTGCGGTGTGCTCCACGAAAGAAACTGTAGTGGTGTGGGAACTAAACCGCTCTTGATGAAATTCTAGGTAGTCAGCTATCTTTCTGCTCGCAAGCTCGCTAGTGCAGCTACATTAGATTATTTTTGCTTTTCACTTGGAGCTGCCCGTAAAGAAAGAAGCGCCTGCTTATTTCCCTTCTGAGAGCCATCAATTTAGGACAGTAGTTTATCTGTGCATGTGTTTAACATGTATTAGATGTAAATATGCTACACAATTTAACATATTCTGCCGGGCAGTTTTAAAGCGAGTTAACCGAGTTTAGTTAGTAGGGTGAACATTTTAATTGCACAGGTAGGCTACGTTGTACTGGAGTGTATAAAAAGTAGTAGTAACTTAGCAATGACAAATATTATATTTTGTCACTGAGTAAATGTAGGAAACTACAACTATAATTTAAGTTTTGGCACTTAATATTCCCAGATTCCTTGTAACTGTTGCCCATTGATGGCCGTGGTTCCATGATTTGTAAGTGTACTGTTTGGTGTTTATGAGTTTTCTTGTATTCGTTTTCTCAGTCATGGTTCGCTTCGTGCTGTAGACTCATCACAAACCCCAAGCCACTAGAATACGAGCAGTTCTTAAGTTCTTTTATCATACAATTACATTTGTCATCATTGCGTTATGTTTATTTGCATGATTTGCCAGTTGAAAACTGATGTAACGATGGCAACACGAGGAAAGTTTTTGTTTTTCCTTTTCGCTTGCTTTACAATTTAGGCTGTTTTGAGTCTTTTGTGGTTGTTTTGCATGCACTTAGCCAGTACTGGAAAAGATTATAAAAGCACTCATATGACATGGAATTATTTTGCCCATTAAAGCTCCACAATAATTTCATCGAAAATCTAATGAGAGGTTTATCGTGGAAGACAGAACAGACACTAATAATCATGCATTGTTAAATTTACCTCCGCTGATGAACTTATGTGGAATGCATTTAAATCGGACATATTTTTAAAGATGAGAGTGGTTTTGAGCAGGAGAAAAGGGGGACTTACAGGGGGTATTTTAGTTACATCTGTTTCATCCTTTTACTGCCATGCAAATCCTTGAGACAAACTCTGCTACAGTTTACGTAGCATCTTCTGTCAAAAAGGACCCATTGACATTTCAAAAAAGTAGAAAAATCCTTACTTTGACTGAAAGTCATACTTTTGACTATTACTATCACTCAACCAGGTTTTTAGGCGATGCAAAACAGCGAAACGGAATTATTTGACACAAGAATATTTGAATACAGATAACATACTACTGCAAAATGTTAAATTCGCGAAAGTACTGTAAAACTCACATTGCATTGTATTCAAAATGTAGCAAAAGAGCGAAAGTCTCAGCATAAACACGTCTGGGTCAATATTATTATGGTTAACTTATGCAGGACGTCAAACGACATTTGCATGAATTCATGTAAATAATTTAATCCGCCAATATTAGAGATTAATTTGGCGCCGCGTGTTTGAATTTTAACTGTAAAGCACTGCATATAAGAAGGCATTGTGAATTTTTCTTAATCCTGAGGTATATGGGCTAGCTAACGTCAAATCTAGACCCTTGCCTGTGCTTTCCACTTTGCCTCTTTCCTCTCTCGCTCCTCCGATCAGTTTCATTAAAAGATCAAGTAAAAGAGAAAGACAGCGAACATGTTAAATATTAGTTTTAAGGTTCCGAGATGAAATTGTTTGGAGCTATTATTTGATGATACCACCACGAATAATGTTAAATTTGGCGCCCGGTATTTAAATGGGATGTCCCCGTGCCCACATTGTCGCTGTGTTTGGTTGTTAGATATTGAGCCTGCGTGCTGCCGATTCAAGGAGTCGAGTCCATGCGATCTACCGTCTGATCCACGCTTATCAATGAAGCCGGAGATCATGGCGGATGGCCCCAGGTGTAAGAGGCGAAAACAAGCCAACCCCAGAAGAAAAAACGGTAAGAAAAGAAACACGAAAGAATGCGGGATGAAATGTGTTGCGAATTTCTGATTGTCATTTTGTCACCGGCTAACGGGGCGCTCGCCCTTCGCCTGTTGTGCTTCTTCTGCTAGCCAGCCAGACTACGTTTCAATGGGAGTTGACGGGCAGACGCTGCTTAGTTAGCCATCTCGCTAATTGTGTGGAAGGGCTCTTGTTTGTAATTAACTGGTATTTCACCAGGAACTTTTTTGTTTTACGTTCTAAAGGGGACCATTCTTTTCGTTTTGTCACTTGTGAGATCCGCGTTCGGGGGAACTTTCAAAAGTTGAAATCTTAGCGGTAGAGTGAAAGAAGGGCTGGCTAAAGCGGTCTGAGAAAAGGCATGTGAAGTACAAAGTTCAGGACTTGAATAACGGGTCTGCCCCAAAGCTCTATTTCCCACTAGGAAAAACCGTTATGTGACCGTGCGCATGTTGCGCTGTGGCTTGCGTGTAGGTTTAAATAAGTTCTACCTGTAGATTCTTCTTAATGAGATTTTTTTGTTCAGAGGTCGCTAACTGGCTAATTCAGTCAATATATCATCGGTACTGTTTCTTTTCACAGTGATTCAGTTAAAGAAGCTAATGCAGCGCATTTATCTTCCATAAACACTTTTTTCAGCTACATCAGGATCTCTGCATTGTTGTATATGTAACTAGCTAGCTGTCCAGCTAACGTCAGTTGACGTATATTAACGTTAATGACTTGTAAGTCTCAGATAACTAGCTAGCTGTGGAGCTAGCTGGATATCGTATCTGTCCAAACGTGCTTTAACCATTTTTTTAAAAGAACGGGTGCTCGCCTTTGGCTGCTCGGAAATGACCATATGAGACATTGGCTCCCCGGTGACTTCTGCCAAAGACATGCAATGACTAACGTAAAGAGAAAAAGAAATTTCGGTGGATGCGCGTAAAAACTAGCTAGCTAAGTACACAGGTTTAACAAACGGTCATGTAAAACCAGTCCTATTGGTGATAGAACATTTTTGTGCAGTAGCCTTCAGCGTAGTGGTGGTTATTGTGTTTATCTGCGTTTTGAAAGTAACCAACTACTTAACTAGAAAGTAGCGTTAGCTATCTGTTAAGCCTGTACAGTCCTGAAAGATGTGTGTGTGTGTGTGTGTGTGTGTGTGTGTGTGCATGTTTGTATTTATTTATTTATTTGTTTGGGAGGGGGCACTGTTTTATATGCCGAATCGTGGAGCTGTGTTGCGTGCTGGATTACCGAGACATACTAGGGACTGACTGGGGAATTCTGCAAGACAGCCGTTGTTTGTCGCGTTCCTTTAGGTGGCATTTACAGGCTCGAAATGCACAGTCCAACTCTAGTCCAACTGCACCTCTCACATTGTAGTTATGATTATATTGATGCAAAATACGTCTGATCATAGCTAAACGCAGATGTTAATGCTGTTTCTGGATGTCGACAGGTACTAGCAAGATGTGAAGTTAGTTATTTTCTTATAGTCATTTGCATTTTGTGAGAACATATTAGCCTAACTGAAGTGTAAAAGTTAGGTGTAACAATGCATTGAAATGCAAGCGAATGTTGTTTTCTTGATTTTTTTTTATTCCCTCGAGATGAAGTTCTATGTTCCCGTCTTCCTTTTTGTTTCGCCTCTTTTCTTTATTAAATGCAGAGTATTGATTTTGAGGAAAATCGATGCCAGTATAGTTCAGGGGATTTCTGCACAAGTAGCTCGAAGCACGTAGCTAACCAGCCAAATAAAAGCTTTGAGTGAAGAAGCCCTGAAGACGTACTGTTTGCAAATTGTGTAGTACACGTTCCACCAAACGGTAAAATCTATTTATTTCAGATTAAAAAACAAAACACTTGTGTATATATGAAATCTGTTGCATAAACATTCTTATGCATTAGAAGTTATGAATAATTTCCGTTTGTATTTACTAATGAGAGTCACTGATTAAACGTAAGGCCGTTTATTTTCGATGTTTTTTTTTGTTGTTTTTGCTTTTATTTTTTTCAGGGCTTTGTAAACATTCAGTCGTTTTCTATAATTTTCTTTTTAATTTTCTTCCTTGTCGTGCGATGCTTCCTTTGACATTCCCTTTGGGAATGGCTTGGATTTATCTGACCTGAGTGGATTTCTTGTCTCCCCTGAATTCAAGGAGAAGATGCCTTGTGTTCTAGCAGATAACAATAAATGTGAAGATTCTTATCGGTGTGGTACAAAAAATAACTTGAATTGGGTAAAAAAGCCTGGAAAAGGGTGCGAAAACGGGGAAATCTGGAAGGTGGACCCGAAACAAAGGAAAGATGACACGTTTTTGTTCCTGCAGTGCAAAGCGCAATATATTTAACTTTGAGAAGAATTAAGTCGTTTAAACCGATTTGAGCGCAGTGCGTTTAGACGATGAGAATGTAGAAAAACAAATGGTATTAATTGTGTGGTTCTTTTTTAATCAGAAAATGACTTTCTTGACGACCAAATTTGAACGCGGTGCTAGCCACTTGAAAGTTATAATCAATCTCGGAGGATTAGGTCAGGTGGTCAATAGACGCCTGACTGACTTAATAACTTTGTCACACTTTCTCTGAGGGGCTAACAGTGATATCAATTTCTCATGGATAATACGTAATAGCACGTTACAAATTAATGTTTACAGAATCAAAGGATGGGGCTGTATTTGTGGTATATCCCCCCCTCCCCTTGTTCAGGGCCTCATATCTTAATGTCATTTTGAAGCAAGGGAGAAGGGGCACAGTGCATTAAAGTCTGATCTTTGGAAGTGGGCTACTTGTTTGCCAAATACTATGTTGAAATGGAGAACACACCTATATACCCTGTTTTAACCATTTCAGACCCACACATTGTTTATTACGGAAAACATGTTGGATTTCATACTGTGCTTGGACTTACATGCCATCTGCAGTGTGCATTTTCCCCCTCATTTCAAAGTATATTAAACGTATCCATCGCCTTGCGCCTTGCTTCCTTACCTCCACCCTTTCTTCAGAACCCGAGAAAAGGTTGCTCTCAGTTCTGTGTGTGAAACTTGATACCAGCAGCCTGGCAGCTCTGTTGTAGACCCCCCCGCCGCCTCCTTCCAGGTGTTGTGAGTTACATCCAGCTGTGAGCGTTTGGGGGGTGTTTGTAAGTACAGCTGTTGGAGTGCTCGGCAGAGCTTGTGTCTTTAAAGCCTTCCGTCAACTGAAGAGTTCTTTTTAACTTGCCACACACCTTTTTCTTTTTTGATGGTTGCTGCAGTTGAGTTTTGTTTTCCATTTTTCATTAAGGATATTATGAAATAGTGTACTTGTACTGATGGGTATCGGCATCAGACTGTAGTTTCAAGTGCAGCCTCATTGTGTGTACTGTACTTTTGGTATTTGCAGGTGTTTTGAAGAGTGTCGTATTGCGAACGGAACGTGGTTGTGGCATTTTTATCTTTTAATTGATATCTTTCTGTCTTTCTGAAACTAGTGGTGCATCAAATGAATGCTTAATATGTCAACAAGAAGCACGTCTTTTGAATGTAGAGAATGTGATTTGTATGTCAAGTTACTGCGAAGTTTTCTGTACAAGATGCTTTTTTTTCTTTTCTTTTTTTTTGAAGATTTCCTGTTGCTCAAAGAGCTGTTCCTTTTCAGTCAGCACAAAGCCATTCAATACGAGATGTTCCCACTGGAATATATTGATTACATAATTTAAGGTAGGGAAAAAAGCCAGCTTCTCTTTGGCTCCAGGAATTTAATACAATGCCGTGAATGTGACTATAAAAGCCCTGTGCATTCACGCTAAAGGTAGAAAGCGGGGCCTGCTAATTCTTTGGCTGCGGCCACGCTTTCAGGCCAAACAATGGCAGATTCCTTCCACTCTAAACATTTTGTGCATCTCTATTATCCATTTGCTTTTAAGGTGCATTTTCTCTCCCTGTGTGGAGAAAAGCCCCCCCTGCCCCCCCGCCTGCCCGCCTTCACCCCCTTTTTTCCACGGGTTTCTCATCCCAAAGGTAGACAGCGTTTTGTGACCGTTGCAGGGAGAATAAAAAGGGGAGAGCAGGTCCGCGGCGCTCACAGACAATTGATTGTCAGTCGTAATGCATTTCATTTACATGTTTATAACGTCAATAGTGCCGGGGTGTCCACTGTACCATTCAAGCTTCCATTCCCACAAGGGTGCAATTGTCTGAAAAGCTAAAGCAGACACCTTTGCCTGTGGTTGTGTGTGTGTGTGTGTATATATATATGCATATATAAAATTTCATAACGGAAAAATCTGGAAGGTTTACTGCATATAACTGTTTAGGGAGGGTTTATACTGTTTAAGCAAATGAAGTAATATGAGGAATGTTTGAAGAATATTTCAGTATGTTCAGTTTGGCACTGAACTGGTTAGTGCCTTGCTGAGAAAAAAAATGTTAATATTGAAAAAAAGGGTTAATAGTGGTTTGGGCAGGCTTGCAGTGGCATCTGGTAATGGCAGCATGACACTTTGGTGATGGTACGGATGCTGGGATCACAGTTTTCAATAAAACACTTCAGCAGTAATGGCTTGGTATCCAATGTTGCATCTCTGACTTAGAGCCGTTTTTCGTCTTTCTCAGAAGAAGCCATTTTCTTGGGCCTTCGATGTTTTGGTGCTGGTGTTTGAAGTTTTGTCATGGTAGTGTGAATTTCTGACGAATAAGATGATTTTTTTTCTGTTTATTTTCATGCACTGTTGGAGGGTTGTGTTTGAGCATGCGAATTGAAAGAATGTGACTAGAACCGATTGCTGTTATTTACACAGTTGCTTAGCTTAAAGCAATGTGTGACATTTACCGTGTGGTAATCCAGCTGCACATACAATGCTATTGGTGTTCGTGCGCTTCTGTTTATCAGAACTGTGTACAGTTATAAGTCCTCCTCTGTGCAGTGGACCCTGTGGATCATGTGCTGATTCCTAAATTATTCATATCGACCCATAGTTCCAGAGTCAATTTTAGGAGATCCATCAGCAAGTGTGGTGTACAATTTTTTTTCCCCCGTGTTTGGAGTAAGTGTGTCTCAAGGAATACGGTTGCAGTTTTTATTCATGATTGCTTTCGTTTCAGAAAAAATACCGTAATATTACACAGCATACTTATTAGAACCTGGTTGGTCAATGTTAATTTCAATATTTTACACGAAAGCAAGATTTTAAACAGATGGTTGCTGAGTGTCAGAACAATTACTGCTCCAGTATGATTTGAATTCCCAGCAAGAGAAGGGCCTAAGAAAATGACGTTCTTAAACTAGCGAGTGAAAAAAATGCTCACTGCGGAATCTTAAATCCCAACAAAGAGAGTGGTGCAGTCGGGCCCTCAAGTGTGGAGGCATACGACTCAGAGTGAAATCGCGTAGCAAAGCTTCCTGAATTTCTTGTTCGAACAGCAACGCCTCGGCTAAATTCAAAAAGGCTGACAGGGAATCGTGATGCCTTAACTTTTACAGTCAACAGCATTTCAAGCCTGGCTCCAATGTTTCACGCAGCCAAATAATCAGCTGATTCAAACAATTCAACACTTTTGCACAACACTACGGATGAGACATTTACAGAACATTACAAATAAGAAAAAAATACCTAATTCGGTTTACACTTTTAGTTCTATTTCCTTATTTTTTCCCCCTTTTTCCATGCCTGTGAAGACACAAGAACACACACACGCACACACACACATGTATATGCACACACACATACATGTGTACACACACACAGACACACACACACACACCCAGCCAGGACTGTGCGCGCTGAACCCCTGACACCACGGTCTTTGGAATGCCTTAGGTGTGATTTCACTTTCGCTCACATCAATGCTGACCTGAATGCCTTTCATATCTGATCCGCCGTGTCTCCCCCAGTAAACATCCCCCGAGGGCTGAACAAAGAAAGGAGCTCTTCTCCTTCTTAATCACAATTCAGCCCTTTCACGGCCAGCAGGCTCCATTTGCATTCAGCATCAGAAAGCCCCAGATGAAAAGAGGGAGAGAAGGCGAGAGCGAGAGAGGGAGAAGGAGAGAGAGAGAGGCAGAACAATAATAATAAAGTCAGGAGGGTGGGTGGTGAGGAAAATAACTTGAGGTGTTTGTGGCTGTTTGTGGGGCGTCCCCTGGTTACCGGCCTTATATAGCCCCTGCGTGGCCTGGGCCAGGCCCTCCTGACGGCCAGATAGGGTTTCAACATGGCCCGTCTGTACTATTCACGGTCCGAGGAAAGACGTGTCCGAGAGGAATCGGACTACACCGAGGAGTCTGGTCTGCAGTTGTTCGGGGGGCAGGTGTCTGTGTGCGCGATCACATGTGTTTTTTTGTTTTTAAGCAGGAGCTGGGAACTGCCGTTGCCTTTTTTTTATTTGTAGGATTTGGAGTTTGTGCATTTGCTGAAGGATTCCTGGTGCAATGTGTGTGAGCACATGCACGCGTCTGTAGTTTTGCAGTCCAGTCCTCTGCAATTCAAGGAATAATTACAACTGCTCGGAATCAAAATATAAAAAGATGGCTTGAATGTCTATCCACTTTCTTGGAGTATTTAATTTTTGTTATTTATCTGAGAAAGTATATATTATGTTATTCAGTATGTAACTTGTTTTTTATGGGAACGTTCCCGTGTGTTTGTTAAAAACAAAATGTGGGCTCAGTTGTTGAACAGTTGCCAGAAATATTGGTTGTGTCGCACTTTGCAGGGGACAGCCCATGGCCGCTGAGTCAGTACGGATCCAGGGGCCGTGTAAAAGGAGGACTCCTTTCACTTAGGTCGTTCGCTGAGCGCTCCCGTTTGTTTTTTTAACTTGCAAGAGAGAGAGACCTGAAATCACATCCGATTTCCCAGAAGCTCAAGACAAGTCCTGTGGCTCTCCCAGAAGTTTTGTTTTGCCTGTGATCAGAATTAGATATGGCTGAAGTTCTAACAACAAACGCCCGCTCTAGTAAGCTGATTGGCCAGATGTCTTCATTGTGCGAGATCCCTTTCTCTCCTCTTTAAACCAGTCGAGAATCGCTTATGCAAATCCAAGGTAAGGCTGGGAAAGGGGAATGCTGCAACTTTAGCAGCATCATGTGATATGAATTCCAGATCCCCCCCCCCTCCAGGCCAACCCCCCCCAAGGCCAACCCCCAGAACTTTTTGCTAAGAAAAAGGATTACATTATCTGTACACCTTCCCCCCCATCAACCCCTACCGCCCCCCCGCACAAGCTGTGAAGGATTTAGGCAGATTTACTTCAGCAAACACCTTTGGACACTGGGGAAAAGTAGGGGTCTGTTTGGAAAAGGAGCCTTTTGTTCCGAGAGGTGCTGGGATAATGGTGTACTAGGCAGCCATGATATTAGCCCTTGCTCCCATGCCAGCAGAATTGGTTAACTCTTTGTGCGCTTGCTCGCTTGCTGGGAGAGGCCTTGCCTCCCTTACTGAGTCTCCCTGGATCCCTTTGTCACCAGGCCTTTAACCCTTTCAACTGCACGAGTCTGCGTGTCTGATCACGGAGAGTTGCAGGAATTAGAGGACATTGCTCAAGAAATCAGAACTTTTCTCTGATTGATCTGTGGGTTTCATTTTTGCTTTAGTCTGCCTTGATGTTGCGTTTATCAGAGCAGCCAGTTTTGATTTAAAGCTGCACAGCAGCCCAATTTGAAGAGGACAGAGTTAGGGTGACAGTAGGACTGGAGTGGCCGTGCAGTGATTTTACTGTCAGTTACCACAACAAAACCTGTACCCCCATCTCTTCCTACATCCTCAACATCTGTCACGGCTGAGTGCCAGGAAGTGCCACCAGGTGGGCTAAATTTTGGGTGACTAACAGGACTGTGTAATTCACATAGTGGTGAGACCTCACTCCCTCAGATGTACTACAGCTGGAATGCCACATGCGGTGCCCTCACATTGAAAGCAAAAGAGATATTTCTGTTCTGGAAACTCAAGCCACTCACCAGATCAGGTCCAGATATGGCTGTTTCAGGAAACGCCTGCAAAGTGTCCACTGATGATTTCAAATCAAGTACAAAGGGAACGCTTATAGAGTGTCCCTTTAAAAACATTGTACGCCAGTGCGCGTGCGTGTGTGTTGTCTCAGCTGTGGTAGCTGGTCTGAGGTAGAAGAGTGATGCAGGGAAGTGAAGGAGTGACCAGATTAAAGGTGTCAGCCACATGCTCTGCCGTGTGTCAGGCTCGAAGCCTCTCTGCCACTCTGTTCTTGTGATATGACAGTTCATATCTCCTTCCCTGTGTGGTGACACGCTCTCCATGTCTTGTCATGGCACTTCAGCTCGCCACATAGGTATTCACAGTCTCGTGTTTTTGTGCATCAGAAAATCAAACGCAGAAATTGCAGCATCTACTTGCAAGGTGGATTTGATGGTTTGAAGCTGTGTATGACATGTTTGCGTCATGCAATGAACTGTCACCATTTGTAATGGATTCAAGGGACAAAAAACACACACACACACGCCCCCAGTTGGCTGAAGGTGGGCTCCCTTTGTTGCTACAGTATGTTTGTTTCGTTTCTGCTTTAAAACACAAGCTGATTACTACAATATCCTCAAGCGTCAACTTTTTACGAATCTTGCGTTTCTTTTCCATGGAGGTAGGTGGGTTCGTATTATATAAATGTCCATCACTGATGGTTTGTTGCACTCCTGCAGTCATATTTTGCATGTTCCATCGTAGGGCTCTTTCTGTGTGGCAGCTGAAGTGCCCCCGGGTCTCAGTAATGCTCATTTAGTGCCCCAGCAGAGTCACCCCCCCTCCACTCCCCTCTACCATCATTGCTGCAAATCATAACGTTGCATCATTCAAGGTGGTTTGAATGGCATTTTTCTCTCTCGGCATGTGTGTGTTTTCCTCATGACTTGGTACGGTGTGCGTCTGTGACATTTGTGCTGCCTCTTTCCCCCCGTAGCCTAAACGGCGCGGATTTCACAAGGTCAGTAATGAGAATGATCAGCGGGGAGCGGACATCTAACGAACAGGGATCGCGCTCGGTGGTGCCATCAGAGGCGAACATGGCGCAACGGCACCCAAAAAAAGGCCTCGCAAGGATTCCGCAGTTTTCCTTTGATGAAAGACGGAAATTTGAGCCTGTTCGCTAAGTTGTTTGTGTTGTGCAAATGACCAAATTGTAAAATAATGAGGGTTGCCACTGTGTTTTAGATGTTTTCTTGGCATTTAATTTTTTTCTTTTTTCTCTATGACTTGTATTATTCTTTTAAGGAAAAATAAATTTAAAAAATATTATTAAAATAAATTAAAACAAGTCATGCAGGGAAAAAATGTATCTTGTATTTTAAAATAAAGAGATGTTAAATGCAGTCTTTGGTTTTGCCAGCATGCACATCTCAGCAATCCCAGAACACACACACACACACACGCACATATGCTCACTTTGATGTGTGTGTGATTGTCGGTTGGAAGAGCACTTCTGGCAAGGTCACAGACACATGGAACAATCAATAACAGATCGGCAGATTAAGGTATCATGACATCTGGAAATCTAGGCCCCTGTTCACATATGGATGAATACCTCCCGCAGTGGAGGCTATTGACATCACTCGGAGCCAGTGTGTGCGTTACCTCATCACAGCCCTTTGTCATAATTTCATTGTTTTGTCCATAACCTTTGCTGGAGAGCTTTTTCCCATCATCCCCAGCTTGTTTCTTAGAAAAAACGGGGAGAACAGGCCTTGTCTGATTTGGTTTACGTCCGCAGTCCCTGAGTGTGTGAGGAGACAATCTGAGATGTGATGTTTAGGTAATTGGAGTCGATTGCTGAGGAGATTCCATCATCCGCAGCGCTGCGAGTTCTTAGTCACCTTAGCGCCTTCAGCGCATCCGTGATCAAACGGCTCCTGGCTGAGCGTTGCCAGCGAGAGAGGAAATCGTTGTAATTGCATTTGCCGTGTTATTCAAACATTCGTTTAACCTGAGGTAAGCGTGAGCCCAAAACCTGTCTGTCTATCGGAAGGGCTGCCAACCGCTGCTGGAACGGAGGAGGAAAATCCCCCCCCCCCCCCCCCCCTCTGTGGAATCAGATGTAGAGCTGTACGTCTGTACGGCGCGTAGACCGGACTTGCCTCCCTTTAAGAGGAGAATAGAAAACCTCACAGGCGTAAACTGACATGCTAACAGGCTCTGACTGGAGAGGAAGCTTCCTTGAACGTCCCGTGTCCTGCCTCTGCCAAACCCATGTCAGATGAGCACTTCCCCAGACCGTCCAAGGAGGGGGGGTAACCAGGAGGCCAGTCTCTGTTGAGCCCCAGCAACTGGCCCTAACCTGCAGTCACTACGATGCTGCACCCCTATTAGTTGCTGATAACTCCCTGTTCTTAGCCCAGTGGAGAGTGCCTGCTTATCAGTGACCTGTCTCGTTCTGACATTTCAGAGCTACACTTAATGCTGTCTAATAGGTCTCATGTTTGTTATTCTTATTGCCAAGGTATCGGTGTTGCGAAACTTCTCAAACCCTTGTGCTTTTTCTGGTACAGAGGACGATCATGTTTTGTGTATTACAATGCTGTTTTCCACGAGTGGCTGAGAGATATACAGTCAGAGTATACTGCTGCACTGGATGTTTTGCACAGAGGTTTTGGCTGTGGTGGTTCAGCTCTTGACACAGATATACAGTCAAGCCCCTGGTACCTCAAGGTTGTGTTAAATGCGATGTACAGTGAAACAAGGTGTTTTCCCACAGAAACACGTGAAAACGAGTTCTCGACAAATGTCCAGGACCATTTGACACATCTAAAAACCCCTTACACGTGCATGTAACTAACACAAGGAAAAAAGTACATTTGAAACACGCTGTTGTGCCCTGCTTAAAACCCTGAGACAGAGCACATTTTTAAAAACATACACCCAGAATACAAATTTCTCAGTACAGTTGTAGTGATACATTTCCAGACAACACACAAAAAACTAAATACTAAACTTTCCGCTCATATTTAATATGATGGGTTAGATTAATAGTGGTTAATATCACCGCACAAACATACACAGCGAAGCAAGCTGGGAGGGAGGGAGGGAGAGTGACGCCCAATCCCAAGGGCCAAACTTATTCCACCAATCAGAACTCCCGCTTAATAAATTATAGATGTGCATGTGAAATGACGCATGTAGGTGAGACTCATTGCAGGGAGGAGGTTTAGATACTTAATCACATGAGTTAAAGGTTTATCTAATTGACCTTCACAGTTGGAAGACCTGGGTGTGTGAGTACTTGGTTGGAAGAATGTGGGTGGGGGAAAGCCCTCTTTAAATGTTTTTGGTTGTGTGGTTATTCGATGTTGAATAAGGTGTATCCTGATAAAAAAGGAAATCTGAATAATTTGGCACGCTTTGTTTCCCACTGCTTGTCAATTGAGAGGTTTATTGAAGAGGTGCGGCCTCAGATTTTTATCTTTTGTGTTCCTTACACACTGGCAATCGCAGAATTAGTCATATATTACAGTTCCTGTTTTAGAGGGCCTACTCCTTTAGGTGGGCGGGGAGGAGAGCCCCTGAGTAATTAACGGGATGAAATATTGATGCCGCCTTTGTTTCGTCGGTGTCACAAACGAGGCAGCTGTGCTTATCGTCCCCTCCACCTCAGCATCGCACCGGAACGGCAGGCCGGCACCGTCTGCGATCAGTGCTCGCAGTGACAGTGACGATTTCTGAGGGACGGGGAGCGGAAAGGGTGGGGGTGGGGCGTCACGCGTGCAAAGGCGGCCTCCCAGCCACCGCATGGCCCCCACGCCCCTCCCCCCCCCTTTCTCTTTAACCTTGTTGTGTTTTTCTCCTCCGGCACAGAGGTTACCTTTTTTCCCGCGATGCCAAATCGACTTGACATAACTGTTCATCAGTCGCAGCGGTCCCCCCCTCGGGCGCTTGCATCGCATCAGCCCAGTCAAGCTTCAAGCTGGAATTGGCAGGCCAGAACCTGACAGAGCAGGGGGGACCGGGGGAGAGAGGCAGCGGGCAAGCCAGCTGACACGGGCGAGGCCGGTCAGGGCGGGACGAGACGGAGAGAGAGAGAGGGAGAGTGAGAGGGGCATGAAGCCGCCAGGACAGCGGGCGTAAAGTTAGGCAGCTGGAGGAAGGATAGGGCTGTGTGTGCCCGTGTCGGTTTGTTCCGCCAGCACCTTTTTGATCCCCTTGGTTGGTATGGCTCCGAAAAGCGAAAGTCCGCCCCCCCCTGCCCGGGTATTGGGGGGATGGTGACGCGCCTGCTGTTTGTTGTCCGGGCATGTCAACAGTATTGACTGGGAAAAAAAAATAGTTTGGCGCAGTGGATGACTTTGCTTTGGCTCAAAACAACTCGGCAAGTCAGGCTGCGGATATTGAGTGGCCGCATTTCCAGAGACACTTCCCACAAAAAAATTTCCCAGGCTCCTCCTCTGTGGTGTACCCAGGATCACTCTCCTCTACAGTGTCCTATACCTATAATAATATACCTGTTATCCATCGTAAAAACACGTTTCAGTAAACCGAGGTCAGGCAAATGAAACATGACTAGGTCGGGTCGGCTGAGGATGTTATTTTTGCAAACATATTTGCTTACGCCACTTAAGAGAATGAACGCTAAGCCCTCCTGCGATGAAAGTTTCAGTGGGTCCCTGCTCCCATTCTGTCGGCGTGGGCTTACGAGGCAGTCTAAAAACGCTCCGCGAGACACGGAAAATCCCTTCAGAGCAAGGCCTCTTAATGTGCATGCTTAATAAAGACCCTCATCCCCTCCTGTGTGTGCTCCTACTTCCTGCCTACTTACTTTCTCATCTCTTCTTTCATATGTAAGGTTATTAAAAAAAAGGGAGCAGACTCCTGGCGAAGTATGACATGCTAAATGTACATGTGTGTGTGTGTGTGTGGGTGTGTGTATGTGAGTGTGTGTGTTTGTGTATGTGTGTGTGTGTGTGTGTGTGTATATATGTGAGTGTGTGTGTATGTTTGTGCATATGTGTGTGTGTCTGTGTATGTGAGTGTGTGTTTGTGCGTATGTGTGTGTATATATGTGTGTGTGTGTTTGTGTATGTGAGCGTGTGTGTTTGTGCGTATGTGTGTGTGTATATATGTGTGTATGTGTATGTGTGTGTGTTTTCCCCGGCTCCTCTCGCAGCTGTGCGTGTGACAGGCAGTGCCTGGCAGGTTGATGCGCGGACCGACAGGCAGGGCTGAGTTAAAGTGGTGTGACGACGGAGTTTTGTTAAGCCGGGAACAAAGCGACGGAGAGGCAGGGCCGCTATTGTGCGCTCGCGTATTGGCCTTGTCACAGCTCCGCTGAATTTAATACTCTGTTTATTTGCAGCCTCCAGAGCTAATATTCAGAGGGGGTGCTCTTTTTTTACAGGGGGAAAAACTCCACATAGGTGTGTACATAAAAAATTGCTGGAAGGCCTCTTGAGTCTCTGGTGAAACAAGTCAGTAAGGACAGTGGTTTGAATATTCTTTTTTCCCTGTCTGCACTCTGAGCAATTTCTTTGTCCCCTGAGGTTCCTCCCAGTCAGGTTTTCTCTTTTACTTTTATACAGGTCAGTGTTTCAGTTTTTTTTTTTCAGCTGTGGCCAGCTTGAAAGATAAAGACAGCTGTGTCCCGCAGAGTTGGCGCAGCTACACACTAAATGAAACCTTTTTCCTTTTCTTGCAGCAGAACTAAAACTAACATGCAGTACCATTTTATACATGTTGACCTACAGTGTAATAACACATTGCTTTTTTTTGGAGAACAATTTTAGAGCATTTCTTAGATTCTTGCATGCCTTCAAAGTTCTTTCTGCCCGCAGTCCACACACTAAGGCCTGTTCGAGTGCTCCTGTACTTTGACTATGAGAAGCCTCACGTGTTGTCTGTGTTTAATCTCAGCTGAGTTTGCTGTGAGATTAGCTAGCCCTGCGGCTGGGCTAAGGTAGCCATGGTGAGGGCCTCCCGCTATCAAGGAATGCTGGCCAGGTCAGGGTGTGAGGCCTACAGGGGGTCCGGCAGCTGGTGGAGCTCCTGCCTACGCAGGTACTTCTATTACCATCACATATCAAAGCCTCACTCCAAGTAAAGCTTTAGCTGCATCAATTCAAAAGGCTTGCAATGTGGAGGGGGTAATTGCACATTGTTTATGTGAAACTAACCAAAGAGACATTTATCACCAGGTTCTCTTTAAATGTAAAGATCATACTTTTTACTTAACACGTGTATTCCGTACAGATTGTACATCCTCTTTTTTGGTCTGTATTAAAAAAAATTTAACATTTTCATCAGTCATAGCAGAGGTTTACACCTTATGTTCACATCACTAGACCACGGAAATGAATTAACCCATTCATAATCACACAGATCTGACAGAGTTGAGTTCTTGCTTTGGTGAATGGCAATTATGCTAATAATGTTGCATTATCATTAGAAGCCGTGACTTTTTCTAATATAATTTGCAATGTGTTTTCTTAAAATATTGTTGTACAGTTCACATCTGGAGCATATGTGTTCTATTCGGGGGTATTTCAGGTATCATCAGGTGCTTACAGATGCAGGTCTGAGATTCCATTCATAAATGTCTTCAGTGGTTATCAACTATTGGCATTAATTTTTCTCTTATTCAAGATTAAATAGGAGATAATCACAGAAGCCATAATGGGAGTCATTATGATTGGGATATGTACCGGTAATTACAGGGTTAACAAAATCAAACCAATTGTAAACAGGCAGCCAGTCCAAAACATGATTTCCTGTAAAACAATTACGAAATTACAACAGATAGATGTTCTCATTCTGTATTTATGCAATCAACTTAACAAAGCAACGATACAATTTAATGTACAAAAATCATCATTCATCTGCATTATAATTGTTTCTTTTTCACATCTACAGGGGTGGGTTAATTAAAATTGTGATTAAATCCTGTCGCTCTGCCTAAGACATCTTCCCCTAAACAGGTGGTAGGGAATTTAAAAGTAGAGCGGGGGAAAAAAAAAAAAATGTAATTAGAATTGGAAATTGAGAAATTGCCTGAACGAGTCGGTGTTAATTTCAGTCGCAGATGGGGTCGTTTGTAAACGGAGCTCGGTGGCGATTGGGCGCGTCGCTGCTCATCCCGCCACTCTCCGCCTCTCCCACGAAACGTTCACAAAACGCAGTTTCAGTATTTGGTTTTCCCACTCCGCTACGCAGCTATTTGCAAAAGGAGCTGTGGAGGTAGGGGGCATGTCACAACTTTCGTATTCTGTCATGTCTGTAGCTATGTCATGCGGGTCAATATTTTAGGAAGAATGAGACAGGGTGCAGCACTGAAACGACATTCATGGCGGTCCCAGGAGTTTACCTGACATCTGACATTTAGCACGTATGCAATCTCAGCGTTTTTTTTTTCCCTTAAAAAGCCAGTAAGCATTTGTAATTGAACCTCTGGGACAGTATTTATAGGGACATGCCAGCCGCACACAGTGGACTTCACAAAGCCAGCTTACAAACGCTTGCTACATCCAATCGAGCACTTTCCCTGGGTGTTGTTTAGTAAGGGAGCTGCCCTAGGGGTCTTCTGAGGTGAGAGCGCCAGGGCATTCTGACTGCACCGTACCTTTTTTTTTTAATCAGCTCCTCTGCCCGTGGCCTTGGCTGCCATCAGCGCCCTGTCACATTTTCTGGATAATTCACCGGGAGGCCAGCAGAGACACGTCAATGGCCCGCGCTTCCAAACGTATCGTGTTTTAATTAACGATGAGTTCATCATCTGACTGTCCTGATTAAGTCAGCGCCCGGCGTAAGAGTGAGCCAAATGTTTCAGACTTCAAAGAAGATTCCGTTAATGCAGACCAGGACATGCGATCATCCTGACTGTTTTTTATAAATTTTCTTATTTTTCGGTGTGCTGTGCCATGCCCTTACCCCTTTGTGGATATCAAAATATAGATTTTCAGTTTTATTTTTACAGAATATTAGTGAAAAGTTCTGATTAATGACAATTAAGTAAGCCAGGTGCATTTGGGAAGTGTAGTGGTGTTTATATTTTGTATTAGGCTTTACCTTACCCTAATCAGCATGAGTATTTTATAATGATGATAACTCAGACTACTGGGACAAGGCAGGTTATTTACAAGTGCATCTGTTTTAAAGGGTTAATAATAAATATGTGGCACAGCCAACAGCAAGAAGGTGCCTTTAAAAGGGAGAGATATGAATTCAATGGAGCGACAGATGTGTGCAGTCTCAACTTGTTCCGAGTTACCACTTTTTTAGCAAGTAAGCCCAGACCACTTGTCTTGGCTGCGTCTCTTGTGAGGACAAACGCTTTGCAAGGGGTGCCTGACTTGAAATTAGGGCCTGTTATATTTGAGCGGAGATAAAAGCATAGTTTTGCACACTGTCCATGTTAAATCTGCCTGTGTTTATTTGTGTGTCAGATGTAATAGAATTTAGGCTGAAGACAGGAGCCACAGTCCATGTGTTAGTAGCGGGGCCCAGGATGCCAGACAGCCTGCATGTAATGTTATTACGTTCGGGGGGCTGAGTGAGACAGTTGAACGTGAGGTCGGTGCCAGGAAGAATCCCAAATTCTCACACAATTTGTTCATTCTTTTCTTTTTTTTGTTTTCACCCAACCAAAAAAAAAAAAAAAGCTGAAACATGATGCCGTCACGGAAGGGAGGGTGGCCCTTTTTGTTGAGACAAATGAAAATGCTTTTTTTTTAAAATTCAGTGTACAGTCCAGTGAGAGAGAGCAACCCCAGACAGCCTGCCTCTTCTCCCCCTCACACACACACACGCGCACACACCCCCTCAGAGCAACGCACACTTGCCCGGCCACAAAGCTCAGAACGTTTACGGCTATGTGACAAATTGTTGTGCTTTTCTTGGCTTCTGACATCCTCGCCCGGCTAGTTTGTTGTAGCCGGCGTCGGGCCGCGTCATGGGACCCAAGGTGGCCGGCTTTGTACGGCATGTCAAACGTGGTTAACACGCAGCCATTTATCTGAAAAGCCTCTCGCACACAAAGGCTGGGGTGTGCTGGCCAAGGTGGTGGGGGTTTTCAGCGGGCTGTGGGAATCAGCAGGCTAGCGGAGGGAGAGCCTCCTTTCATACGTGCGTCTTTTTTTTCTTCTTCTTCTTTTTTTACCCCCCTTCCCCTCGCCATTCACTCACGGTATTTTATTTTATTATTTTCCGAGTCGCTCCAGCGCACAGGTCAGCCGGTGTCTGACAAGGTATTCCAGCATGTAGCGAGCCCCGCGCAAGACAGATTGCTCAGTGCAAGTGTGGGAGGCGAACTGCTTGTTGCCCAGTGGGGTGTGGAAAATAAGATGGAGGACTGTGTTTTTTTCTCCTTTTCTAAGAACGTAAGGAAGCGAGACAGATTTTTCAGCGAGAGATCCGTCGTGATACGGTATCTTGCCCGCTCGGATAAATTTTGTTGCTGCTTGACACCATTGTAATACAGCCCAGTGCTTACAAGTTGGGTACTGTTTCCAGATCTTTGTTTTGATCTGATACGGAGCAGTAATCCATAAAGGTTGTATATTTTTGGAGATCAAGATATCATTTCATTCCCCTTGGAAGGTATCTGGCACGGAAAGGACATCCATACGGATGTCGGGCATGAGGAATATGTTTTCTCACGTAAAGCGATATGCTCTGTGAACCTATTTGTTTGCGAAAAGCATCACACAACATAAAATAACAAGCAGGGGGGCAGCCTTTATTTATTTATATTTCAACAGTGATTATGCCACAGTAAAACTTAATGGGTAAAGTTTTAGCTCTTCAAATATTAAGCTTGTATTGCTGAAAAATGGAGCATACATCAGTCAATAAAACAATGCGCTCTCCCTCCGGCAAAGAGTCTGTCAGCCCAAGGCCTCTCCTTCATATACACCTTGCATTTCCCTAAAATACAGTGGGAGCTCCAGATATTTGACTGAGGGGGCAGACCCAAGCCCTGGACCTATGGATTTCGCTTTTAAGTGCACAGTTTACATTCCAGAACCATCAACAGTGTTAACATATTCTGTAAATTGGACTGCACTTGCATTTTAGAGACGTCACATATGTGCACACACATTAGAAAAATAGTCAATGTACATACTTATGGCCAGTCATAGCATTACTTCATGGAGTATCTCTCTGAAAGCATGCTCTCAGCAGGGTGTTCTGTGTTCCTTTTTATCACACACAGTCTGAAGGAGCTTCTGCACCTCTGCAAATTTCTGGCGGTCCATTTCCTAGTGGTAGTCACTCTGCTGACCCTCTGCTGAGAAGGCGAAACGTGCGGCCAGTGAGGTTAAAGGAGGGGTCGGCTGGGGGTTTTCACCAAACAGACGGGCCCGTCACGTCTGTCAGAAGCAGAGCACGTTCTCCTGTCTGAGTAACAGGCCGAGGGGATGTGCGGGGACCAGACGGAGGCATCGGCCCCGCACTGCTCAGGACTATGTTTATCCTGTTTACCATCCGTCCGCCTGTCCGTGGTGCCAGGTGAAGTTCGCCCCCAGAGCGTTATTTTAGCCATCTGGAGACCTGAGAGATGCGGTCACTATTATTTCGGGGGCTGTAAAGGGAAAGTGAGCGAGGCAGGCGGGGAAAGGAGGGGGGAGGGGGAGAGGGGGGAGGGCGGAGGCGACAGTGGGTCAGTGGTGTGAAAACGTCTTCTTCCACCCAGTCAAGGCTGTCTGCCTCCAGATCCGCCGCATGAAGCTACGCATGAGCTAGACAGCTTTGCATCTTAAGCCACCACCGCTGCGGTGAACCCACACACTGTCTCATCACCTATCCGGTTCGTAAATAATGAAATAATTAAATAAATAATCACACACAGGCCTGTTTGTATGTTTCAATATTTCTGTTGCTGGAAGATTACTTATTTTAAGCCCGGTCTCTCTCTTCCATTCTGTGAGACACACAGTAGTGTGAACACAATCGCTAATATCGACGAGGAGCGGTAGTTTGTTTACACCGGCATAATGTGAGCCGGCCTACCAGGGAAGCGCTGCGAATGGGAGAAGTATGCGTGGATTTCACAGGTAACGAGATTACGTGGGCACATAATTGATCCATTCGGGGGGAAAAAATGACAGCGCTCTAAAGAGAGGCCTGAGCTCACGAGATGGGGAGTGTATGAAACAGGCGTTCGCAAATTCAAAAGAATCAATATGTCAATTTTATTACATCTTCAGGCCAGATGGGCTTTAATGGAGCAGTGTCCCATATATTTTTTAATTCTTTTTGTGCCCCACCACAAAGAAGAGGTTAGACTGTTTTATTTTGGTTTTTTACAATGAGTGGGAGTGGAGGTGGGGTGTCAAATATCTCTGTGTAGATGAACCTAGAGAAAATGGTTCTAGCCCGTTAGTTATTAGTTTTAAAAATAAACTGTTTACTGACAGGCAAAAACAATACAGTATCTTGAAGCTTTCCCATAGCTATCCAATTTATAAGACAGAGGCAAGCTAGATTAGGAGCATTCTGCATTTTCATCACTAAAATATTCACATTTCATTTAAATACGGCTACATCCCAGGCAAGATTTAATTACCCTCCTCTTTTTATGATGGGAATGAATTATGCAGGAAATGTTGATTCGAATGGATAGAAATGTAAGACGCATTGATGTTTTCTTAGGTGGGGGAAAAAAATACCCCCCCAAAAAAAAGACCCGTTCATAATTCGACAGTCAAATATCATCACGGTTGGAATGAGGCATGTCTGCCCTCATTGGATGCAGGTGGAAGAAAAGGGGGTGTTAAAAAAAAGAGGGAGAATCACAATTACCTCGGCTGGTTAGCCCCGCTGCTTGTTACATGCACCGCCATTGCACCGCTTCATTTTTATTGGGGAGGAAGTAAATAATAAAGTTGGCGAAGCTGGCGTTTTTTTTTTTTTTAAATTCCGTTTTTTTGCTCCCGCGTTCTGTGTTCCGCTCGCTGACTGACATCTGCTATCAATGCTGAGCAGGTGTTCTTGTGTAAACAGACGTGGCCTGTTTGTGTTTTGCCCTCCGCGCTCCCGCGCGCCCAAATGAGCAACCTGATTAAGAATCCTGTACGTTTTCGAGAGGAAACGGATGGCTGGCCAGCTAGAACGCAATTACACCGCTGCCGGTATCCACGGCCCGCGAGCGGCGGGAATTAATAATACGTAATTGCGACTTCCCTTTAAATTTTATAAATGAATTCAATTGAAAGGGAGTATCTGCTGCTGATACTGGTTCTGTTTTTGGGTGGGGGGGGGGCTGGGGTGGGAAGGGATCATTTCAGGGGACGGAGTAAAGACTGCCAGCTACTGAGGCAGAACCGCGCACGTGCGTACTTACAGTCAGTGGAAACATTGTTTGTGACTCTGGTTCTGAGTCACCGAATGTATTTCCCCGTAGCCTGTCGTTGTAGTTATCGGGGGGGTATTTAGCGACCCGTGTTGCTCACAGGGACTGCGTAGGGCAGAAAGTCAGAAAGTTTAACTTCCTTGAGCCTGTGAGTCATGAGTCCACTTCCCTGAGTCAGAGCAGTACAGCTGATTTTATAATGTTCCCGAGCCAAAAAGTTGTGTTCAGGGCTTTTTTTTTAAAGTGACCGTTTATATAAACTGCATCACTATTGTGGCATACAATGAAGTCAAACAAGACCGTGTGGAGAAGTCTTAACAGCTCCAAACAATGATCGGTGTCATCTATGAAATGTACATTTTTCCTCTTCATTTTCTTTTTTTTTTTTCATAATAGAAATAATAATAAGGTGAAGCGTAAGAATTATAAACTATTTTATAATCCATGTTTGCACATTTGGGTATAGTGTGGTACACCTGATTCCTATGTCATGCTCACTGCTGAAACGGCCTCTCTCACTGAGACTGATGTGTTTTTTTGGTCAATGCTGAGCTTAATTCTGACGAGCACAAGAAATCATCTTAGGCTTGTCTCAAGAACAGGAGTCAAAAAGAGACGACAGAGTGTAGGGAAAGACATACTGAAGAAAGACTGAGAGTAGCAGTTGTTGGAAAGCAGGGGCAGAACAAATCTCAAAACTCAACTTTGCCAAAGTTGCCATTGATAAATGAGCATGACAGATGGACAGCTGCTCGGGGTGGTGGGGGGATTCTCTACGCACACTGAGCTCATTGGGCCTGCAAAATGCATGCTTTCACGCAATATGCGTCTGAACGTGCGAAAGAGCTTTCTCAAGGGGAACTCGAATGGACGGGGTGGTGGTGAAGGTGGAGCACGTGCTAAGGCCAAAAATGACATTCGCAGTTAACCATTTCTCGCACGCTGACCACTTCTGACTTACAAGTCCCTTTAATTGATCACGAGACCTGGGACGACCTGAGTCAGGGGGCTAATTCTTGCAGCCGTTCGCTTACAGTCAGATGCCACGTCTTGCTGTTTGGCTGTCGCTTCTACTTTCCCTCGGTGGAAGTGTTTTCTGCTCTGAAAGGTGTGCCTCTCTTTAAACGCTTGTAAGGGAGGCGTCTCTTACACGCTGTCCTCTTTAATTAGAGCGGGAGATTACATCCTCTCTGTCTGAGACAGGATAATTGCACCTTTCTGTGAGCGGGGACGCGCACCGAGAGGCCGGGCCAGATGCTGGTAATAACATTAGATAGACAGTGCTCTCTCCTGCTCTGTTGCTCTTGTGTGCAGATGCTGACCTGAAAATGACAGAGTCAAACCTGGCCTCTCTCACTCACCGTGCACATATGGGAGCACAGTGTAGCCCCAACGGTGTCTGTCTTCAGAATGCAGGCATTTGCTTTCTGATGGCTTTTTTGTGCTTCTTTTTGTCAGCCTGCATTTACCTGTCCCTGTAGTGGTGGCATCACCCTTCCAGCTTAAACTCCTTTCTTGCCGTCTGGAGACGTTTTATCAGTTTACAAGCTTGATTATTAATGATAGCCTCAAAAAAAGCACCCTAAATGACAGGTGATTTATGGAGCTTTTTCTCCGGCGGCAAAGTGTTTATCCCTTTCACACACGGCCGTTGAGAGACAAAAAGAAAGAAAGACAGAGAGAGGCGCGGGCACCCGTTGTGTCCTCCCTGAATCGGGGGCGCCTCTTGTTTACCTCGGCCAGCTGCCGGCGGGTGATTCGCGCGGCGCGGGGGTCACCGCGGGCGGCTTGGCGGGGCGGCCCGCTGAATCGGGAGGGGCGATTGTGTCTGGTGCCAGTCAGTCGCAATTAGGGACGGGGTGCGAGGGGAGGCCCCCGGGCCTGTGGCGTATCTGGGGTCGGCCCCATACAAAGCAGCTCACCTGAAACTAATCGCCCCAAAACAGCGCCCCCATGCAAATGAGCCCGAGGGTTAGCGTGGGAAAAAAAGAGCACCGCGGCCGACATAGGTGACCTGCTGAACAGGGGACCGCCTGGAGGTCCCTTGTCCCTTTGTCTCCCCCACTGCTAAAAATAGTCCCTCAGCCGGCCCTGCAGAAAGGAGAAGTTGGATGATGTATGGTTTGGTTAACAAAGTTGACAGAAGAATGGGGGGTGAGGGGATTATGGCCCGCTTTTCATGTGCTGTCTCCAGGTGACTTGATGTGTTGATTCAGACTCTTTAATGTGTTTTTTTTTCTTTTAATGTAAAAAGGTCTACCTTGTGTGCTATGGAAGGGGAAGGGGGTGAATCCGTTTCTGTGTCTTAGAAAACAGTTATATCTGTTTCTTATGGACAGGCACTGTCTCATTGACAGCAAACTGCCTCTGAAAATAGATGTATTAACATTCTCAAACAGAATAATACATGCCAGTCAGAATTGTAAATTTGTAGGTGTTATGTTTGTCAACCAGGCTATGGTGAGAATTGTCTGGTTGACCCAAAATGTAGGTTAAATGCAAATTGAGTCAAGCAATAAGGCAGTCACAATGAATATGCTCCTTATATTCGTGCAACAGACCAGAAGAAAGCTGTTAGTAAAAGTGGTCTATTTCACCATTTTCCTGTTCAGCTCTACAGTTAAACAAATTGTTGTTCAGATGTAATAGTGTCAGTGGTAACCAAAAAGGGAGTACAGTTTCTCTGCACAGAAATGTGTTAAGGCCTCTTATCAGCACATGTCCTCTCAGGTTGCCAGTTAGAGAGACATGGGTACACTTTCTGAGATACATGAAATTAAAAAAAAAAGTGAGAACTGTGGTCACACTCCTACAAGTTCACCCAAATGCAGCATTAGACATCATATCACCACATTGGTGTTGTCTACATGGCCTTGTTTTGCTGCTCTGTGTTGACTTATTATGTTCATATTATTAATTAAAAAAAAAAAAAACCCAGAAAAATGTTTGGTTGGATTTACCTATCTGTTAAAACTTGCTCTGCAAGGACATTTCACTTGATGTGGGTTTTGTATGTGCAGCTAAAGACTATCCCAGGGGTTCAGTTTTTAAGACTTTTGCCAGAAAACTTTCTTGATGGTTAGCCACTGATACTTTCTTAGAGAACAGTCCAGGGTCTTTATTGTACATACTGTGTGTCATGAATACATTACAAATGTACTCCTAATATCAAACATGTCTGCCTGAAAAAATATCATGAAACACATGGGAAAATAACTGAGCACATAATTAATCAATACTTTTCTTCTTTCTTTTTTTGGGTCTGTGGACCTCGCTTTGCTGTCGATGCACCTGGAAGCAGGTAAGAGAAGTTTGATTTACACTCTTTAATGTGACGGGGCAGGTCATGAAATTGTAAGTCTGTTTTAATGTTGTAGCATCATTTTTTGGCACTAAAATGCTATAGCACCGTGTAATATATAGATATAATATTAATGCTAATTAGCTCTTCAGCAGTAAGTATGATACAGAGATATAGTAAAAGGAGGTCTGTGGCTTTGGTGACTAAGTCTGAAGAAGCATGTTTTCCTGTGTGAGCATGCATACGTTGCTTTCTAGTGAGAATTGATGGGTAGCATTAAATGATGCTACACTGGTTGTGAGAAGTCCTTTCCTCAAAGAGCAAGGATGAGGCTACTTGCTGTGATGCACACCAGTAGCTAATGGAAAGTAAAACTTTTGGACCACACGGAACAGTGTGCACATGTGTACATTTTTCCCCCTGGTCATCATCAGATTTGGATTTCTTTGGCCTTCTTGTGGTTAAGATGAGCAAGGTGTTAGACTGTATCATTTGTGTTTCCTGATTTCCTCACAAGGCAGCTAAATTGCGATTGGTAGACCAACATTTGCAGAGCTACATTGTTTTGTGCTGTCGACATGCTGTTATATTGTAAATAGTACATGATTGGGAGGTGCTTGCAGTCACATACACAGAGAGTGTGTTTATGCAAATCTAAGGAGAGCATTATGAGTAGTGGAAACTTACTGTGCCAAAAGGTGAAAAATGTTAGTGTGGTAACTGTGTTACAGGAATGCGTACATTGAAGCATTAAAGATGTGGAAGACAGAGATTAACATAAGGAGCTCAGCTTTAAGTAGTTTATCCCTTTTTGTCATATTAATTCTGATATTCACTATCATTCTAGAGGTAGAGGCTTGTCCCAGGAAAGTTTCTGCAAGTCTCAGCAAGACACATTAGGCCATGCAGGGTGTTTTACTTTATATATGCACTTTGCTCTAATGTGACCTCACACTTAAATACCGTGTATTGGCACTTCCTCTGGTCTTGTTCCTGTTTCATCCCCCCTCGTCCTTTTAGCGGTATGTTAAATAATTTCTGCGAATAAGTAGCTTTTTCACGGCAGACACGGAGCGCTCAGCTTTCACTCATGAAACTTTTATCGGAGCCGCATTTTAGTTTTTTGAATAAAGAACACTTAAAAAATTTAGATGCAAATGATTTTGCATTATTCATGCTCTCGGCGTCCTTGTAGATTTAAACATTTCCGAGGCCACCTTGATTCCAGTAATTACCTAGGCCCCGGCTGCTCCGTCATGAATAAGCTATTTCCTACAAGCCGAGCGTGGGCCTGATGAGTGGCTTTACACTGAACTTGTGTATCGCTTCTTGCGCATGGCTGATTTGAACATGCGTCCCAGCCTGTCTCAGGTGGGGAACACGGGCAGGGCAGGACTGACAGCAAGGCACCCATCTACCTTCTCTGTCTGCGTCTTTCTCACCAGTCTCCCTCCCTCTCCCTCCCTCTTTCTCTCCTTCTTTCTCAAAGGTTTTGACTTTGACAAGAACACAAACAAACAAGCAAACAAACAACTAGGCTCCCTTCAACTGACTGCCAGAAAAGATCCTGTAGAATAACACTCGGGATAGTGTGGCTAGCCTTGTGAAACCACGTCTGTATGTCTTTCCACTGTGCCAAGATTTAAAGAAGTCTGGGCTGTTTGTTCAGTAGTGAGGGGTTGTCTGTGGATTGGAGACATTCAGTGTCAACTGCTTGGAGATTTGGATGTTGTACAGTAGAATAATTTGAGCAGCGTGGTTAAAGGAAGCCCCTTAAACTTTTAAAATGTATATGGGATTCCTAATTTAGGAACATGTCTCTTGGCTTTTCTAATGTGGATCTTACCCATGACTAGCATGGAAATTAGCATACCTACAAATGCTGTTTTTAGGTACTTGTGGAGAGAGGAGTAGTTAACACCTTTTTAAATGAGTGCTGTTTCTCAAATGTCACATTGGTGAAGCTGTTGTTTGTGCTTGCCCGGTTCAGTCAATAAAACAGAAGGGTGTTTCTAGGAGAAAAACGTCCTGTGGCTTTGAGAAAAAAGAAAATTAAAGTGGTCCACACCGCCACTCGTTCTTCCTTCCTGCCCGGCAGAAGAATTAATATTTAAACATTCTAATAACGTCGCTTGCCTTGCATGCACTTTTAAGCAAAGCAACAATATTTTTCACCGGGGGTAACGCAATGATTTTTCTTCCCGCTGAGTTCAATTTCCTTTTATAATGTTCTGTGGAGCTTCCAACTACCCTCACGAGGCTGGGCGTGCATTCTCAAAGAGAATTTTTGTGATTTTTTCGTTGTTTTGTACCAAAAAATATATTCATGGAGGTAAATATATTGAAATGAATATTTCTGTCCGCAAGAAAGACCTTGAACTAGGATTGCAGGAAAAACCCTGCGGAAATCATTACCTTGAGCGCCCGTCCAGTAATGATTCACAAAATGTAACGAGAGAGTAAAGATAGAAAACGAACTTAGTGCGGTATATAGATTAGTCATTTCGATATATAAAATATGCATTGAATACAAGTGTGATGGGCCCTCGTGTGGCCCCACAGACCTGTGTTAGACGAGCTCTGTCAAACTCCTTCACCCATGAGACATCACCCCTCTGCGGAGCCCTATACTCCCTCCTGTTAAACGGGGCTCAAAAGAAACAGATTGATCTGTCCTCTCTGAATCCAACCCCTGATCGTTACAAGGAGTCTTCCTCGCACTGCATTCGGAGTCATCTCTCGCTCAGTCGCAGCGAGTTTTAAATTTCGAGCATGGAGTCCCACACATGTGGAACCGAAATGCTGTCGATAACAGTGCAAACCAGCATTCCCTGCTGTAGGTATGGGTGTCTCTCCAACACTGTCAGGGGGGCACAAACCATGTAGCTAATGACCAATCTGAACCCTTTCCTGTCCTGCTGGAAAATGTGGGGATGTAAGTAAGCCAGACCATAATGATCCTGAAATTGACTTCCACTATTTCAGAAGCTAAAGTGAACACTGTAAATAGGACTGTCTTTACCTTTCTGCCCATGTCTAGAAAAACTCTACAGTCTAAGCTACAAAAGTTGCTGTTTTCTAAGTGGGAACATTTATACAGGGAGACTTGCTTAGTTTTTTTCTTTTTTTACATGTCTGTTTATACAGCTGGATATTTACTGAGGGAATTCAGGTTAAGCACCTTGCTCAAGGGTACAACAGCAGTGCCTCACGTGGGATTTGAACCTGCAAACTAAGGGTTACAGGCTTAGTTCCTCAACCACTACGAAGCCCTGCTGTCAGCACTCTTGGCAAGCGCAGAGAATGAGGCTTTGGTGCACGCAAATGACGTCGCACTAATTCAGAGTACAGCTTACTGTGTATGCTGAAGCAGACAGTAGGCTTCAGGTCTATAACTGTAAGTGTCATCATTCAATAGGTGTGACTGTTACGCACCTTGGCCACAAGAGCTGAAGTAGAGGACTATTTAAAAAATGTGCTGATGAGCTGATAAAGAGAAGTGAGCTCTGAACAAACAGCTTGAATGTTCAGTCAACCGCGCAGCTAGAAAATAAAAGTCACCCACAAGCTGTTATAAGAAAGGAAGCGCAGTGTTACATTTTAAATGGCGACGAGGGCCGCTTTCAGAAAATTGATCAGCATTTCACCTTACAATCATTGGACAACAAATGTTAAGCTACAGCACGAAATTATGACATTGCCTGTAAGCTTTCTGGAACAATTCATTGAGTATTTCTAAGTAAACCCCAGGGAAACTGCTTTGTTGTGTAAACACACATTGCAAGTAAATGACCCTCTCAGGTTTTATTTGTAAATACTTGGCTCATCCAACCAGGCACTTTCCATTGGTTTTATTTTCTCATCAAACCACTCTAGGTGCCATTATTCATTTGACGCAGGGCACAGCATGTTAAAAGGCCACAGTGCTCTGGGTTGAACATTGAAACTCAGTGCTCGCTGTCTTTGAACCTATCACTTCCCCCCCAAGTAAGGAGTCTGGCTTTCCCTCATCCCTTCCCCCATTCTCCAAAGTGACTGCAGGGCCCTTTGAAAAGGAATAGCTCATCCTAAATGGGGAATGACACAGCAAGGGCAGAGCACTGAGGTTCATCACTGCCCCCCAGGCAAGATTTGTGTGTAGCTGTGAGGAAGGCCTATCTGAGATCAGTCAGACAGACACTGGGAGGGGACAACAGAGAGGATTTATAACGAGAAGGGAACAGTTTAAGGCCACAGTGCCTGTATTAAATAAAACTTCCTGCTGTGTGTGTGTGTGTTTGTGTGTTGGGGGATGGGGGAATCATGGGGAAATTTGGAGGTGGGGGCAGGGTTGTGGAGTTGTCACACATTGCTTTTAAGATGTTCATTGTGTCAACTTGGACTACTTATTTTATTATATATGTTAGATATAAGGCTATAGCTTACATAGATCGTATCACACTTTAATTTTAAACTTTAATCAGCCCTTGTTGCTTAAAAAGAGGAAAGTGAAATATTTTATATTTATTTTGATAGCTAGTTGCTTTAAATGTCTTCAGTATCTATATTTAGCAAGCTAGAGTGTAGATACAAGAATTTTACCCATGTAGGCCTACACAAGATGGACCACACTAGAACTAGTAAGGAAACCTGCAGTCAAATTGCATTTTAGTTCATTTGCAACAGGTTGAAGTTATGTGTTTATTATTATGTAACAGCATCATCCATGGTTATGTCCAGGGCACACTCCGTTAATATAGCTGGATATCTTCTGAAGCACTTCAGGTTAGGTTCTGTGATTAAGGGCTCAATGGCTCAGCCAGTTCCTTAAGCACTAAGCCAGGCCGTTACTGCGGTGCTCCAGGAGTGGTCTCTGAGATACGCGGAGGAAAGATGGGGGAGATTTATCCTGACCTCTCCTGTCCAGAGAGGCACAATGCATGACTCAGGAATGTTTCTATTCTGGTCGCTCTTACGTGTGGCCGCCCATCTGGTCCCAATCAATCAGTCTCATCCCCACGTTTTGCAGGGCCCTCCAGCTGTAATAATACAAGACCTCATCGAGGTGTGGCGCGGGGAGAGGGGGTCAGACCTTTCAGGAGGGGGAACGCGAAAAGGGGAAAGCAGGCGGCCAAGCCACGCAGTAATAGTTAAGAGCTGAGCTCAGGGTCATGCTCCTGAGAGGCGACGCGTGGCTCCTCCAGGTTGCCAGCTCTCCCCCGAGCGCAGAGAGCGGGGTTTCACAACGGGGCAGGGCGACCAGGAACCTGCTTCAGTCACGGGACGGTCAGGTGTGGGCGGCCTTGTGTGTGATGCAGTGATAAAAAATCAGCTGGTCATGACTTGGCGTATTAATCACTCTTTCGCTGTTCTTTTGGAAGTTTATCATTGTAAGCAGTCTCTAGTAGATATCAGAACCTAACCTGGAAGTGTAGTTTAGGTTTTTATGCTGGATTCATTTGAGCCTGACAGTGTAAAGAGAGGCTTTGTATTTTTCCAGTTGTTGTGTGACATTTTCTGTTGAAGTGAAGAAGGAGAAAAGACCGGACATTAGGGTGTTTTGTGTCAGAGGGGTTATTGTGGTGCTGTGCCCTGGTATCGGTGGATTGGGATAGCTGCTTGTGGCTCTGTGGGGGACCAGGGGCATGCCCCTGTGACACACCGTTTGTGCTTGGATTGTTGATCCTCTTAGTCCCCTGCCGCACACGCATAATCACATGCATACACTTACATAGTCTCACATCCATACTCCTGCCACCCACATCATACATATGACACAGCCAAAAACACACACACACACACTTTCACAAGCACGCAGTCACATGGCGCTTTTGCTTCACCCAAACTCAAGCATACATCCTAACGCACACTCCTCACACCCACATACGAAACGCTACAAAGCAGAGGTGTTTCTGAAAGTTAGAAGTCTAAAGTGCATGGGCTACAGGCAGGGGTGGGCTCCACTGATGAATAGAATAAAGCTGTAAAAAGGTAAATGCAGATCTCAGTGCTGAGGTAAAAGCCCCAGAGACTGTTGTTGAATTAGTACCTCTCTGGCTTCCTTTATTTCTCTCTTTTTCCAGCGCTGTTTTGATCACAACAATGTCACGCAGTCATGGTTCTTTTATACGGGATAAGCGCCTGCAAATCCCGACAAACGCTTTGATCATCGCTGTGAAACAGAATAATATGTGGATCAGGGAAAGTTAATTGAATTTTTGGGAATGATTCGAACCGCAGAGCCTGTTGTTTACCACTCTCTGCGCCACATGTCGTGCCACAGAGGCAGACTGCTACCTTTTCCCTTTCCTTTCTGCCATTCCTCGCTCCTCCTTTCCATCTTTCTTTCCATCTTTAGAACCTGCAGCTCCTGGACAGAAGCACATTTGAGTGTAGGTGCAAGGTGGGATTGATTTCGAATCAATTTGCGACAGTACGTTTAGCTAAACAGTCTTCTGATGTGGTTGCACTGAGAGAAGGCCTATGTGGCTTAGCCTTAGCCACAAGGACTGACATTCCATGTGCTGGGTAGGGTTCGTTACCATAGATATCTGCCAGGGCTTGCTCCACACTTAGCCGCGCTAAAGGCCTTACTTTTTTCACAGAGACACAACAGTTGATGACCCCCAACTTTATTCTGGTCTGAAACTCAGTTTAGGAGAGGCAGGGTTAGCGCAGCCACCCACCGCTGATCAAACTTTTCTTCTAATGTCATCCTCCAGCAAACGTGGCTAGAAACAAAGGCTGAGCGTTCTGCTGCAGCGTTCAGGCCGACTGAGTGGAAACTCACTCCAGCGCTCAGAGGCAAGCTAGACTTTAAAAGGATTAAAAGATTTTTTTTTTGCCAACAAGTTTGTTCCCTGTCCTGCTAAACCCTTACGAGTTAAATGAAAAGTCAGCCATTTCAGCCTGAAAAAAAAGTTTCAGTACTCATCTCCAGTTAAAAATGATGTTACTGAAAATTCAATTTCTATTTGTGTTATAAAACAGAAGACCATCTTTCAAGTGAGTGCATAGTTTATTTGGATTTATTCAAGACAGAAGCCTGACCATCAGAGAGCAGGCAGGCAGAAAAGGCTTTGATTGACTCTTCATTGCGTGAGGGAAAAAAAGGAAAGGAGCGAAATATACCTGGGTTACGAGGGGAATGCTTTCATGTGAATATCGGTCACAGAGCGGGCAGTTGACCGTTCCTGTAGTATGCTAATCAAGTCACAGTGGGAGGCGTTTGTCTTACTAATGGATGGGACATGTTCTGGATTCAAGGGGTAATTTGGTTTTGATGGCTTTTCCCCCACATGACTCCATAAAATTCACAGCCTTACCTTTGCGTTTACGTGTAAAAGAAATAGCATCGTAACTCGGGCTGCCACAAATGGCTGCCAGTTTAAGTTAATGCTGTTCAGTGTGCCTCTCAGGATGTGCAGAATGGCAGAAATCCTTATGCGCGAAGACTTTGTAGAGACATGTTCTTACTGTTCTGTCTTTCTGGGTTTAGAATGGGATGCTGTTATTCAGACTGTATCATATTGTCTCCTTGGCAATATTCAATATTAACTGCTTGGGATAAGTAAAAAGATCTGCAAAAAGTTTGGATCAAGAAGTGGAAAGAGATGCTTCAGTAAAATATAGTGTTGGCAATCTCACTTTTAGATCCTTTTAGTGCCACATCACGTATGTTATATCATTACTGTTACACACAAGATGAAAGGTCTTCTGTTTCATGTCCCTGGAATCACCAAAGGGTTATAACTGGTCATGCTCGTCTCTTTAATCACAAAACTTTTTAGAAGATTTTTTAGAACATGCCCTTGAAACCAGATCCACCTGGCGGGGAAAGGCTCAGGCCTACAGGACAGCATAAGATGCTAGCAAGATGGGGCACTCCCCTCTTAAAACTCACTTCCACAAGAGGCCATACCGACTAAAACAGGTTATTTCTTGATTTGAAAGCGAAACAAGAAAGAAAAGTCAGCAAGTATGCGCTGCAAAATTCTGCACCTGCGGAATGTTGCAATAACAGAAGTGTTTGCGAAAACACGCACATGCAGGCACTTTCCGTGAGCCTTGTCTGAGTGCAGCTTCTGGTACATCTTACAGTTTAAGATGGCCAACATTTGGTGGGTCATTTGACAAACAAGCCTGTTAAAAAAAAAAGAAAAACGTTGGCCTTAGGTGGATCACAAAGTTGAATTGAATGATTTCGCTCAACTGCCAGCCCCCCAAACCACATAATTTTTGGCAGGTGATCATTTCAAACTGGCCAAAGTCAGATAGCAAGGGCACACTATCTTACATTATCTCAGGGTTTTGTGTGCTCATTTTCTAGCTCACGAGATAAAACCCACATAACGTGAATGGTTTCTGCAATCGTACGTCAGTCTACTCATCTTTTTTTTTTTTAGATGTCCTACCACCCCACAGTGCAGAAAACTCTGGGGAGAAGGTAGTTAAAATACCCCATGGGATTGTGGGGAATCTGTGCAGCGAGACCCAGTTCAACACAACAGAGCACAATACACCACAGGCCCCTGTCATCCCTCGTTAGAGCAGGATTAAAAAACCCGCAATTATTTCGGTGACCTTAATTGTCACTCGGCAGGAAAACATGTAATTAGTGCCCGCTCGCGAGGCGGACACACCTGCAGCACATCTTACAGTATAATGTACGCTTTCAAGAAAGCAAGCTGGTGCCAGTCTCCGTCACCGCCGGTCACCCAGGGAAAAAAAAGAGGGAGAAAAGAGAGGGAGGGCGGGAATAAAAAAAAAGAAAACGAGGAACGCAACAGTGGTATTCCTCAAAAAATTTCTGCGCCGGATTAATGTGGCCGCTGTGTACGGGGAAAAAAAAGGCACTTAGGAGACTGCACAATGGAGACTACATTACTGCAACAGCGATCTCATTATGTTCCCCTACGCCCACCTCCTGCCCCTGTGCCCGTTTACTCACTTCTGCGTCTTATTGTTGGGGTATAATGGCGCTGGCGCATTTCTGAAATTCCCCTATTATGCAGCTTGTTAAGGCTTCATTTTTGTGGCGGGGTGGGGGGGGGTGTTGTCGGGGACCGTGCCGGTTTGCTGCGTTTGAAGGACAGACGAGCGCAGGGTCTACTTTGCTTGACCTGAGCTGACACGATGCTGTTTGAGTACGCCGGCCGTGTAGCCGAAGCGTTTAGAGGCAGTTAGCAGTCTTTCAGCAAGTAGGCCCGGCCAAAGAGCACCTGGCCGCTGACCTAGTAGATTTCCATATGTCATTACAGTCGGGACGTGGATCGTGCTCTGTCACAGGGCCAGTTGGAGAGACAGGCGGTTGTACTCTGATTCAGATGAGTGAGGAGGCTGACCCCCTCCTTTTTCCCTCGCAGCGATCGCTCAGCTCGAACACGAGGCGTGTCAGACAAGCCGACAGGAGGCGGAAAGGCTGTCTGTTCACCTGTCACAAAAATGTGGCCTGAACGTCTTACGATGGCTTTACTGTGTTGCGATCGGGGCGATTGTCCCACTTTCAGCACGAGTCCCGTAGGTATGCTGCATCTGTCAGTGCAACTGACAGGGGACATGTCAGAAAATGTCTGGATATAACATGTCTTATAATCAATGGCTCTTCCACCTGACACAGAAGAAATGGTTGTATGGTTTTTTCAAACAATATGGTTTTTTTCAAACAATATTCTGGAGGTGTCCTGGGCACAAAAGTTAAGAAGAAAACACAGTTACATGAAAATTTATACAACAAGCATTATATATTACACTGTTGTTGAACAATTTCTTGACATCAAGTGTTATTGATGTTTCACTTAAACTAGGTAGAGGTATTTCTGTGTGACATGTCATATTCATACATTCACAGCTACTATGTGTGCATGTGTGTGTGTGTGTGTGTGTGTGTGTGTGTGTGTGTGTGTACGTGTACGTGTGTGTGTTTGTGTATTGGCACCTTGTGAAGATGACAAAAGGCATTTGGCAGGACAGATAGAACTGGGTTGTGAGGGCTTTGTAATGAAGGCCTAATGACTATATTCAGAAGCGCTTTTCTGCCCGCCGATCCACTTGAGTGGAAATGCGTGCCCTGGAGAGCCGGCGCTGTCAGTTCCCCTCACCTCACTGAGCCGCCGCCATCGCCGGGGCCCGGGCGCGCGCGAGAATCATCCGCCGCTGGCTCCGGGCGCCTCTCAGGTCACATGCGGGAGGCGCACATCTGGGACACCACAGGTGCCACCGGGGGGACAGAATACTTTGACTCAGGAAGTGTAAATACATGAGAATTGACAGGCGAGGTTACCTTTCTGCTCCGCGGCTGTGGATTTGGCCCCTGTCGTTCCCTGCCTTTCGCGTCAGCCCGTTTCTTCAGCCTTGTGTTCTCTTTTTTCGTCATTGAACAAAAGCGCTGAGTATCTATCTTTCTGTGCTTGCCTGTATATTTTATGATCTTCACCTAAACCTTGGTCAAAAGGTGAGAGGCAGGGAAATGTTTAAAATCTGCAGTGCTCCAGTGAGTCATGCAGCAGGAAAGACCATTTTTACCCCAGATTACTGGATCACGTCTTACCAGTTCTTTACACTAAGTCCCCACTCTCCCCATCAGAAGCAATGCACCTTCTTTATGTTGCATGAATGCACAGAATGTTCATGCATCACCTCAGTGTTCTCCCCCCGTTTTGGATGGCACTGCATTTCTGCATTTCTGGAACTGCCCATTGTAGTTTTATCATAAATCAGCCACCTTTCATAGCCTGGATTTTCCATTCAGCCCTGTGGTGAAGAGTGCAAAGACCTGCACAGCAGCTGTGCTTTGAATACCAGAGCACCGCAGTTTTCATTCGCTGCTCAAACAAGCTCTTATCATCCGCACTATCTGCTCCAGACAGCTCACCTTATCTAAGGTAAACCCAGTAATATGCTCATTAAAGGGGGCTTGTGGGCATTCGGCAGCAATGTTTACTGAGTGATAAAAGGAGCAGAGAACCTAGGCGGGTCCAAGCGGAGCGACGCGGTGGTATTGGCTGGCCGAACCCTTATGGATCTCTCAGTCTACTCCCTTCTCCCTCTGTCCCCATGCAAATGGCAAATTCCAAACTGGTGAATAAAATCAAAAATAACAGAATCAATCAGAGTCAGGATCAAGATAAGGAGTCAACCTTTTGGCCCCAACACAGGTCTTTATCTGTCTAACACTGGTATGCTAAGTAACTATATACAGCAAATGTTTTTTTGTATTCCTATCATCTTTTTTAATATAAAAAAGGGTCACTTCTTTTGGTGATTAACTATCAAACCTGTTTACCATAGTGAGGGGCATGTAAGGTGCTGATGTTGGATGGCTGGCCTCGGAAGGTTTATTTTTTTCTTGTCACTTCCTCTTTTGGGGAAGTGCAAGTGTCTGAAAACACTGACACAACAGGTTGGACTGGAGGCTGCAGAGCTCGTTTGGTGGTCATGTGGCTCGCTGTATCATAGCCTCAATAGTGCTTGGCAAAGCAAGTCTTGCAAGGCCAAACTGACCCCATCAGCAGAAAACACCGGTTTCACTACTGCAAAATGTAGCAGGAAATGTACAAATAGGTGGACTGAAATAACACTACCCCTTAATATGCCTTAACCACTTAATCGAGAATTTTTTGTGTGTGTGTGTGTGTGTGTGTGTGCACGGATGCATGCTATTATGACTTGAATTAGAAGCTCAGCGTTAATTGCTTTCAGAAATGAAAACATCGTAAATTGCTCCCGAATTTTCCACTTGAGAAATAACATGGGGCTCACAGGCTTTGTCACACGATTTGGTCTGTGATGTCACTCTGTCACCCCAGGCTGCAGTTCCAGATGAGGTACATCAGGGACACGTCCCATAATGCCTTTCACTTGTTATTGAAAGTCAGGTTGCATGCAGAGTGTTTCAGCACCTCATCTGCAGTGCTTTATTGTTGTTATTATTAGTAGTATTATCCCTGCTTCTATTACGGTGCACTGTTTACAGTATATTGACAGATTGTGGCCAATGTCAGGTCATCATGCATTTTTCTCTGTCAGTGACGGCATATTATAGCTAGTACTTCACAGTAAGTGAATGGAGCTGACAAGATAAAGTATTTACAAGGCGATTTATGTATCATCTGAGTCACAACTCTTCCGCAGACAGTAAATCTCTGACCCACCTTCACTGAAAATCCTCCACACAATAAGCCAGACAGAAAAAAGGCCAATAAAATAAGAGATGGTACCGGTGCTGTTGTTTATTCTGATTTGTCTTCTGTGGCGCGGCGTTATCCGATGTTTGAGATGCGGATTGGTGGGCTGTTAAGTGCCGGTGAGTGGCACTTTCCCCCTCGCCTGAGAGCTGTCAGAGGCGACCTCGGCCTGATGAAGCCGATTGTCCAAAGGACCGCCAGAGGAGGTGTCAGCGTCAAGGGTCTGCCTCTCTCCACGGCCCTTTCAAAAAAAAAACCAGCAGCAAATGGTGCCTCTTTTCCTTGGGAGAATTCGCAAGGGTCATGTTTATTTCAAAAAAATGCCTGCCCTTGTCCTCAAAATCTCTCTCTCTCTCACACTCTCTGTCTCTCTCTCTCTGTAAAGGGAGGGAGGGGGAGAAATCAGCATGAAGCGTGCCCTTTTGGGACCGCAATTAGAAATCATGCTTGAATCTACTTTTTGTCTTGCTGCAGCTGATGAAAAAAGCCAGGAAAAGTGTAATGCATGCAGATTTGAATGGGACGGGATGCACTTATTGGGAATATATGTCAGCACGAGGGCTCAGTGCGAATACAGTCATGGTGTATTTGACCATGATGCATTGCGCTTGATTTTTTTTTTTTGTGTGTGCGATAATGAATATAAAGACAACTGTGTTGTTTTACTTGGACTGAGGCAATGTCCGTCTGGCAGAGGACGATGCAAAACACGAACCGTGGATGGGGAAAAAACGTCAAAACTGCTGACCGGACATGACAGCACGCAGCTGAAGACTAGCCTGGGCCGTCTGATCTCAGTTAAGCAGGGCTTAGGGTGTGTCATGCAGCGTCGCATTGACCACTCAGCCGGCCGCCGCCCACGCTGCTGTTCCCAAGCGCGTAGGACCAATCGTATGAAAGCCTGCGGGTAGCGCCCGCGATCCCAGCGCCCGCTCCGGGCCAAGGGTCCCAGCGTGGGTGGGGCCAGCGCCTCGCAGGAATCTCGCTCGCCGCATGCGGCTTGTCCTCGACCAAACCCTGCGAAAAAGCGCCGGCTGAACCCACACTCGGAGGCTGTCTAATGCGGATTGCACGCCAGGAATGAAGTTCCAGCCTCCGGGCCAGCGGTGCTGACCTCACCCGCCTAGCTTTAGCCTGCTGGCTGAAGATTTAGCCAAGGGGAGGAAGACACACTCACGCGCAACGCACCGGGCCCGCCCCCGCGCCTGAACGCAGAGCCAACAGGTGCTGTCTGGGACCTCGCCAGCTAAAGACCAGGTCCCAGGCCGCATTCTCTGGTATCTGTAGAACTGAACAGAGTAAACCGTGACACATCACGTTCCGTTTGGTCACGCTGCGTCCATGTTCCGAGCAGCAGGATCAGGCCGACATCGAAGCGCCTACCGTGGGAGCGAGGAAATGGCACACGGGTTAACGAAGGCCCACCAGTAAAAAAAAAAAATAATAATAATAATAAAATAAATAAAAATGCGCCCGCCCCGCAGGTTAGACTCCTGGCCAGACTTTTTTTCTTTGCGTTTTCGGAGGAAGTTAGCTGGCCGTGCCAGATGGAGAAGATAGTGGGCGGGGAGGGGGGGCTGGGGGGGGGGGCGAGGGGGACCGTCCGGTGCTGTTTCCAGCAGCCGCCCCATCTCTGATGCAAGGGAGCTGGCACCGGGACAGCTCCGTGGGCTGAGCAGTGCTCCAGCGGTCTCCCAGGTGGCCTCGGCCTGCTCTGGCGTGGGACGAAACGCTGGAATCCGATCCCCTCTATTACAGCGCGCATAAAACCTAACACCGTGGCCCCCGCCCAGGCAGGGGGATCCTGCTTTATTGATTTTTATGACTTTCTGACAGCATACTTCTCTTTGTTTTGGCCAGCGCCATGTGCACGGGTCGCACTGTGTGCGTTAGGAGCTAAACGTTACTGCACGCCCTTCACATTTACCCTGCACATTTAGGGGTGTTTATTTTTTTGGTGGGAGGAGGGGGCTTGAGATGACTGCTAAACAGTGTGAAGGACATGTTTTTTTTCTGAACCCTTATTTAGCAAGGGCGTGAAACTGGCAGTATTTTGTGGCCTGAATTTCTACACAGTGAAGTAGCGGTTTGGCCGGGAAGGTGTTGGACTGCAAGTTTTATTTTTTTGTTGTTTTCTTGTACTTTTTGTCTTTTCTTTTTAAAATGACTCAGTTTCAGCTGCATTTTATTGTACCAGCGGTCCCTTGGAAGATGGTTTGCCTGTGAGAGCGGCTCGGATAAGCCCTCCCAGTCACAGGCGGCAGAGAGCCACGTCTTTCCATTCATTAGGCTGATGTCACTCGTTTGTCCTCGAAACCCCCTGAAGCCCCGTCCTGGAGGCGGACATCTGTCGATGGCACCAGGGTCTAGGTGTGTTCTCTCAAGCAGCAGGACTCCTCCGCTCTCCTGCCCCATCCCCCCCGCCATCCACCTTCGTTTCCTGAGTATATTCCTCTGCACTCTTTTTTCTGAAGGGTAAAAAAAAAAAAAGAAAAGGCAAGGGGAAAAGGCGACTGGGGCGGTGAGCTATCCTGAGCGTGTCATCGCGGATTTGGACGAGTGAGGGAGAGCAGCCCCGCGGTGCTCAGCGAAACCTGGCAGGAGGCTGGCGGGGCGTTGACTCAGAGCGCCGTTTTCGCCCCCTCGCCCCCCATCCAGCCCCGCCGGCGAGGCCCGCGGGACCCGGGGAGGTCACCAAATGTGACCTTCTCCCATTACAGCGCTTTCCTTTTTGTTGCGTTTGTCTTTTTTTTTTCCTCAAAGGTGGAACCGGCGCTCTGAAAAGCATTTCGTCAGCTTCTACCTCGTTAAACTGACACTCGTGAGAAGCCTTTAATTGAGGGTGTTTTTCTTTGCATTGCAGATTTTCTCTGTAGTATTAGATTAGAATTAAATGTGAAGTCCTGCTTTCTTTGTATATATTTGTGAAAAGTAACATATGCCTGTGTACATTAGAAATGAAATTACATACTATATTATGTATATATATTTGCCATGTTCTGTTTCATATTCCATTTACACTGTACTCAATTTACAGTATTGTGTGTGTGACAAAGATGGATCATACAAACATTGAACCAGTTTGGTATTGCTAGCAAAATAACAAAACATATGAGAGTTGATCATGTTAATTATTAATACAATAATAATTGTGGCAGTAATTTTTGTATACTGTACTGTAAACTACAATGGTGATGATGATGATGATGATGATGTTATGAATAATGCATTTGGATTTTGACACAGATTTTAGAGGTTTTTAAGGGTATGAAGGGCAAAACTCTTAGGAGCATTACCACCTGGATGTCTGAATAATTTAGCCACAGAGGAAGTAGGACCTGTACCCCCCATCCTCCCCTCAGAAGGGCTGGGATCACTCCTTCATGCCAAAGTGAAAGTATGCATAAATTATTTATCTGAACCTGAGAAAATCTGTCTTCTCCTGGGGAATCTGTCTCTCCATCGGCTACTTGAATTTCAGGAGTGTAGACTTTTTCGCCCCCACCCCACAAAAAATAAGTAATAAATAAGTCCACGGCTGTGCTCTGAGCAGGAATTTGGCTTTTGAAGAACTACTTAAGCACTCGAAATATTCAGGATGTTGCTGCTCTTTTTAAGTGGTTGACAAGTGGCAGGTCTTCATTTGTGCGTGTGAGAGCCCTTTCCTCGGGTGGGTTTCGGCGGCCTCTCCGCAGCTGCAGTGCGGAGGCCCGGGCCTACGCACGGGCAGAAGGAGCACCGCGGCCGTTGGCTGAAAGTGGAAAACGCCACGGCGCCTTTTCTCGGTATCAGCGAGGAGAAAGCCCTGCATGTCTTCTGAAATGGCGAAAAAGCGCTGACTCATTGCTCTTTACAGAAAAGGCAAAAAAAAAAGTTTTAAAGATATGACATTTCACACCTCTGACCTTAACCCCCGTTCCTGTTGTGAGATGCCGGCTCTGAGTCTGCCTGGTATCTCTGAGAGAGAGCCCTTATCAGGACCACACAGCCTTAGCATTCACGCAATCAACAGGCCTGTTTCACTGATGTTACCAGTGTTGCGAAGGTAGACTTCTTTTTTTCTAAACTGTCCCTAATATGCCATTGCTAATCTAATAAGGCAGTCTCTTTCAAATAAATCTCCAAATTTGCTAGTTGTCAGAAGTACTTCTTGCACACTGGCAATATTGTTTTGGGCTTTTCTTTTTTCCCCTCCTGCCTGTTTCCAGCAACCCCATGCCACACGTAATGCAATTAAGTACGGCCAATGTACTGTCTGCATTCCAGGGGTCTGTTCAGTAACGCAAATTATAAACCTTATGAACCGGAATGAGGTTGTTTTTATATTGAATCTCGAATCGCATTTGTTAATAAGGAAGTTGGGGTTGCGCAGGAAGTCAACAAGACACCGTTGGTGGGGTGACTGATCCCTTGCATCGGCGTTTACAAACAAGGTTCTTCATTTTTTTAAAGCCCACACTATGTGGAAATTATGTGATGGTGTTCCAGGTCTATGCTTTTCTCCTCTCAGCAAAAGCGCACTGAACAGTGGCCTAAACGGTGATGGAGGCAGCACGGGTTGGGGGTTTTTGTAACTTCACGGGGAATCGTGGCAGGGAGGGGGTCAGCGCTTTCGGTGGGACGTCCCGGCGCCGCCGGTGGTGGCTTCTAGACGGAGCCAACTCCCGTGCGCGTGCTCCCGAAAGGAGAGGTTAGGCGCTGGCAGAATGCAATTTCTTGCCATCTGACAGACCTCTGGAATAAAGGGACACACTTTTCTCCCGCGATCACGGGGAATTGCTTCTCGGGGTGACAAATGATTAGCTGTTATCTCTGGAATGAATTTGATTCCTGGAAGCAGCTGAGTCAGGTATCTCTGGAGAATCCCATTCTTTTTTTCCCTTTTTACTGGAGCTGGAATTGGTACCCCAGTCACAAGAGGCCAAAATATATTCATTTCCCTTTATCTGTTAGCCGCACTGTCAGGTGATGAATGACTTACCCTGCACCCGGGTGATCCACAGGTCATAATAAATACATGCATTTTTAAAAGAGAAATCGGTCGATTTTCGGCGATCAGTTAAGGCAGAGCAAACATGTCTCTTTAAGCGTGACCACAGCAGTAAAGAGGGCCATTGAACTGTAGTGCCCAGTACACGCTTCGGCACAAGAGGCCCGGGGGTTCAGTTGGAGCCTTTGTCTGCCGAACGGTCTCTCTCTCACGTCGGACTTCAGTGGGGCACCGATTCGCCGAGCTGACGGGGGGGAGTGAGCGAGCCGGGGCGGGCGAGCGAGGGGGCCGAGGGGGATGCGGTTGCCACTTTGCTACGGCCTCCGATACAGTCCAAGGTGTAAAGGGCTGATTAGCTCCCCTCAGCAGCGCGGCTGGCTGAGCGGCTGTCGCCACATCACCGTGCGAGCGCGCTCGAAAGAGGAACCACCTGCTTTTCATCCTGTCACACCTTTTGAGCAGCCAAAGCGATAAGGACTTAAAAAAAACACACACACACACAGACGATAGTAAAATGAGCACAGTAAGCGCCTCGCTAAAAGGCTCAGCCTTCCCCCCTCCCGCATCTACTGAAAGCTTTATTATTTTTCATACATACTGGCCTGCTCCTGAGAGGCCGCGGCGGTTGAACTCTGAACATAACAGGGCGAGACCACCCAGACAGGGCGCTCGTTTCTGGGTCTAAGGTGTTTTTTTTTGTAGCTTTGGTATATTGTTACCTAGAGCCAAGAGGCTGAGGGACAGGCTAATCCTGTAGGTGACTCCTCTAGGAAACGGCCGTCTTATTTTTACAAGGAACCAAGGACATTTTTCTTGGCATCTGTTGGATTTTATTGTGAAAGCCACCCAAAAGACAGAATTCTGTGTACGGGCTGTTAAAACTTAAGAAAACAAGTCTTCTGGGTTGCTGTGGGTGAGAGGTAAAGGAGGTAAAGGACGAGTGCGGTCAGCAGCCGCCCCCCCCCTTCCCCGGCCCGCTTCCTGCTGGAAGTGGCACGTGGGAGTCCTGACGCGCTGCGCCCGCTCACATTCGTCGAAGGAGCTGCGGCGTTTGGGCCTCGTCTGCCCCTTGCGTTTTTGCTAACAATGGCGGCGGGTGGGGGGAAGAAATAAAGAAAAGTGCTGCATCTTTGTTGTTCTGAAAGGGCACCGCTGAAAATGAATCAGACATCCTGTTCAGATCACGAGATAGGTGACAAACCAGCATCTCTCCTCAGCGCTCAGTGCGACATCACCCTTATCAAGAGTGGTGGGGAGGAGGGACAGGAAGAAGCAGAATACACACAACTCCACAAATATTTCCAAGTGGCATGGGACAGAAGGCCCCACCCTGGAAAAGGTGAATGTGCCCCTGGACACTTAACTCTTGTGTGAGTTCTTTTACAACAAAAAGACAAGAACCACTCATTTCTGTTCCTGCACTGCAAAGCTGTGGTAACCTGGCAATGGCCATGACAGCCAGAGTGTGGTTATTTGTTTTTTTCTTGTAAAATGTCACTGCTGAGTAATGTCTGCAGCAATGTTAGATTGTCTCCCAAGGGAATCTTTCTGGGGGGGCCCTTGTGGGCTCCCATGATTCTCAGGGGCTGTACACAGCTATGCAAAAAAAGGGAGCCTTTAGGTGAGCTTCCTCTTCCTTTGACTGCTTCCCTAGCCTGTGTCAGCATTTCTGACCGCAGGGGTGGAGTGGATCCAGGCCACAATTACTGAGGGTACGGCGTGGAGCCATTCATCGGTATTAATTACCTGCTATCAACCTCATTACAGTGGAGGGAGGGCACATCGCACAGAGACGAAAGGCCGTGAGAGCTTGAACACATACGGAGGAAATGCTTTCCTCCCGAAGACGCTCTCCTTACCATGATCGTGGTCTTTAAAAAAATTGTAAGGTTTCAAGGAAATAGGCTGGGGGATGGGGGGCGTGGGTGGGGGTGAGATAGGGGGATGAAAGGGTTCTGCCAAAAGTTTGCTTGGGCCCTGGCTTCCTGGAAACTGCCCCCCCTGCCCACAGGGCGCTGCCCTCTTCCTCCGGCCTGCTCGCCGTGCGTTAACCTTCCCCCGCCGCCTGCCGCTCTGAGATTACATACCGAGATGGCGACAGGAACAGGCCGCAGAGGAAAAGACCAAAGGCCAGAGTGGGGGACGGACACCGGGAACACTGTCAGCACGGCGACGGGAAACTACCCGCTTGTTTCATTTGACTGAAATCTAGACATACTTTTTTTTATCTTTGTTTGATGACACAAACTCGTGTTCTCTCAAGAGGGGCAGATCAGGGGTTATTAAGAAAAGAGCTGCCGTGATTGTTCGCCTTTCCTTTTCTGGTATGAGCAGTAAAAATCTCCCAAACAAACAAATCCATGCACAAATTTAGTGTGGTACGCTGACCCTTCCTGTAAGGGTTTGAATGTTTTTGGTGCCGTTTTGCTGTAGGGAGAATACTATTTTGTGCCACTTCTAGTTAATCACTTGCTTGTGTACTAGTTGCTAGTGCACATTTCTTGTTGGACTTCAAATTGAATAGTGTCTAGGTTCAAACAAATCAAACAGGCACATCTCTTTAAAGTCTTGTGGAAAAAAAAAACCCTTTCCTCAGGACATAGGGGGTTAATGGAGTGACTGGAAGTCTATTCTCTTAGTACATTTCCTGCAGTTTACATTGCACAAATCGCTTAGCTTGAGAGAACCCCCCAACCTGGCCAGCAGTTTAAATATGACTTCCGGTCGAGATGAGGATTTGATTCCTGCGCGGCCACTGGGGATCTCTTAAAAAACGAAAGACGACGCTTCCAAGGAGCTCTGAGGAAGTGGCCCAGAAACAATGCTCTTCAGGTTTCGCCCGAGCCGGGGACCCTTAATCGCCTGTCGTACGGAAACGGCGATAGTCAGCGGGCAGAGATGGGGGGGGCGGGGCTGCGAATTCCTTGGAGTGGAACGTGTACACCGCAGTGGGGAGTTAACGCAGGGCTCGTAATCACAGTAACGTGTTTGAGCTGTAAACTGAAGGGAGACGGATTACGGGGGCCCCCGCGGGCCCCATGTCCCAGACGCTCACCTTTTTGCCTTCGCATCTGTCCCGCTAATGGCCTCCCCCTTGCCGCCGGGGAAGACTCGAGGGAAGCGACAGCCCCAGACACCTTTACGCGTCTCTCCCTCCATCCCCTTCCCCAATTAAATGAATAATCTGCTCGTTATTAGTTTATTGGTGGCAACAGGCCCTCGCAGAATGCGTCTGCGAATGCTCTGTTGATAATGAACAAATTCAGACCCATTGAACGGGTTCACAGCTGCGGGTGCTCAGCTAATAATAGTTTTGCCAAAGACAAAAGATTAAGGAAATAGCATTACAGAGGCATTACAATGGAGGCCCACTGGAGCCCTAATGACATAGTCTTTCATTTAGAGATTGTTCCTTGTTTCTGTTTTTTTTTTTCTTCTTTTTTAAATCGCCCATTCTTTCTCTATCCTTTATGAAGCCTTTTTTTCCCTCATGCGCCATTTTAGCAAGTCGGACCTCTCAAAGGAGGGCATGGGGTCACTGAGGGGGTAAGGTATTGCCACCTGCAGAAGCCAGCACACACCCCCCGCGGCCCTTTTTTTTAGGACTGCACCAGTTGGTTTTAGCATCCCCCTTAGCATGGCTGGTAAATAATTCACTCAGTGCCGAGATGCTGGAGGTGGGGGCTGGAGAAAGGGGGGAAAGCAGGGCAGGGAAAGGGAAGTGAGAAGAACAAACAAGCCAGAGCATTTGCTCTGGGTGTAATCCACACGCCGGTTACCCTGCCGTGCTAATTAGCACCTTCCCCCCCGTACCCCGGGTACCTACAGCACTCTCGCGCGCCGCGCTCCTTTCAGCCCGCGGATCAAAAGGCGATCGGATCGACGGGACCGCGGGGAGGCAGCACCCAAGGGTGGAGGGAAAAGGAGACTCGGATCAAAACTGCTTTAATGCTCCGGCAAGCACTGCGCTCCGGTCCCTCTGCTCCCCACGCCTTGGAAATCGCTCAATTATGTAGGAGACATGCATACTTATACCTGCACACACACACACACACACACACACACACACACGTACTCACACACACACACACACACACACACATGCACACACACTCACACACAGACACACACATATACTCATACACATACACACACACACATTCACACACACACACACTCAAAACATCAGAGATTTATACCGTGCGCACACATTCATCCGTGTGATTGACAGGGAAAGCATCCCGTGTGTATGCCGCTATACGGCACAGACTCATCTTGTGATGATTTCATGAGCAATTTCACATTTATATGGATACATTCCCTCGTATTTATCCCTCCTCTCGGGGCGGCAGGAGGCGACGCGTCGGGCCAGTGTGAGAAAGGAAAGTTTCCGCGGGTCAGGATGAAAGCTGAGCAGTTGGGACGTGTACATTAATCGTCCCCGCGGACGTCTCGGACAGACGCGATGGATGCAGCACTGTTTGAGGGCTTTGTTATGCAGAGGTCTTTTTTTGAACACAGTGGGGGGGGAGTTTCGCTGAACAGCTTCAGTTATACATGAGGTGTAATAAAAAGGTGACTTTAGGCTCTCCGTAGGTCCCCATTGTCCACGGGCTGTGTCCTTTTGTCCACAGGAGCGTTCCATTGTCTCTGCTCTCAGCAGGGAAATGATAGGTGAGACATAAAAATATTACAAGTGGAGTTAAGCACAACACATACACACAGACACACACACGCACTCAGACACACACACATACACATAGAGCATACGCACACATGGACACGGCGAGCGTAACCTGTGATTGACTCACAAGTGCGTCGTGGCCCTCTTCAAGTCTGGCGGCCTTGGCGAGAGCGATACAGCCCATCAGCTCTTTTGTTCTTCCCGCTCTGTCATTCTTCCTGGAGCTGCTCTCAGAAGCAGCACCGCTGGCTGTTTTTTTAACGCGTCCATCTTCCCCAGACGTCTGAAAGCGGCGGGGGCTTACCCATCAGAATCTGGCCGGGCAGGGCTCACCGAGGCCTGGTTTTCAGGGTAGGCCCCCGTTTGGCCGTGACTAATCGGGACGTGGTAACAGTGTCGGGGGGGGCGCAGGCGCGACAGCAGGCAGTGGGGGGAGGGGGGGTTCCCGCAGGGCGAGGGGGCGCTCGTTCTCTGATTGGAGGGGCCGGGGCGAGCGAGCGGCGATGAAAAGAGAGGCCCGTTTCCTGCGGCTCGTTTGATACCTGGTGGGGATGCTATTCAGGTGACAAACGTCCAGGCGCAGAGGGGGGAACAGATGTGACTTACACTCTCATTAGCATCTGAATGGGTTTGATCAGATTTGGCCAGGCCGGGGGGTTAGGGAGGGAGGGGGACGGGGAGGAGGGACCCTCACCTGGACAGCTCCCTCCTCTCTGATCTTTATCCCATCTGAGAGCTCGGAGCTCCCGCCCTCCCTCGGACCCTATTAAAGCCGCCAGCCCCCCCCCCCAGCCTCGACCCCCAGCTGGTAACTGGCAGAGTTTTATGACAGTGAGTGCTCCTCCAACAGCCTCAGTGCACAGACGCTATTCGGAAAATGTGTTCTCCACACCGATTTTACCTTCGCTGTGCTTTTAAAAACACATTAAGAAAAGCCCCCCCCCGCCATTCTTTGTAATGAAGCTAAACTCCTCTCTTTGGCTTGGAGGTCTTCCAAGATGCCGGCTTTGACAGCCAGCCCCGCAGTTCGCTCCGCAGATAAATTTCAGGCCCAAGCCACTTTTTTAATTATTTATTTTTATTTGCTTTGCGCATTGAAAAGCTCCAGCATTTTATGCCAAAACGGTTGTAAATTAGACGTCACTGTTATTTAGAACGCCAGAAAAGTGTTTAAGGGACAGTTTGAAAGAATAAGTAAGGCGGCCTCTTCCTCCTGCATACCTAATGCTCTCTCACGCTCTTTTACTGCCATTTGTTTATTTTGACGCGATAATTTGCTCAGTATAATCCGTCACCACCGCGCGAAACGCATGTGCGAATGCTTTCATTCCTTTTTAAAAGGTACTCGGCCTGACCAAGTGATGTTGAGAGAAAGGCAGTTAGGTTTCAGGTAGGCTCTCGATGGCCCTCATTTCAAAACACTACTTCAGGCCACAGCGGGTTTTAGACAAGAAGAGAAAGCGGCCCTCACCGCGCTGCACTGTTATTTTTAGGCGGCTTATCTCAGGATTTGCCTGATAGTTTTGTCGAGACTGAAAAGTGAAATAGAATTTGTGGGAGCAAACTCAACGCTTATTTTTGAGAAATCTTTCTCGGAAAGATCAAGGCTTAGTTTTTATCCAAGATTTACATGAGACAGAAAATAAATCTTCCGAAACAGATTTTTCTGAAACTGTAAGTCTTTTTTTATGCATTCATCCTTTTTTCTAGAAGTATAAGACATCACCATAAAATGACTTTGTTTCAGAGCGTAATTACAACTTGGGTTCTACTTAGCTGTAATTAACAAAAACGTACAGTAATCTATTCAGGCACCACAATATGTTATTGTAGCATTCTAATTAATCTTACAGGAAGTGTAATAAATTTACTGTATCAGATTGAAGCAATACTGTATATAGATTTATTAATGCTTTTAATCAGTTGTGGCAAAATTAATTTTGCACTGATTGCTTACATTTGAATTTGCATACACTTAGTGCAAGTAATTTATTTTTATGGATTTCTTTTTATTAAAATGGGGCATATGGCCCTTCAGCTACAAAACATTGCTGATTTCTCCACTGAACATCTTCAGTGCATTGCATTAAAAAGTACATCAATTTATTCTACTGGGGAAAGCTTGTTTAAAAACTTCTTTTTCAACTTTTTTCCCCTGAAATTTCCTTGCTCATCCATCCTTACAGCGTTATCAGGAAAGCATTATGAGAGGTGCATGAAACAATTGCCAGCCCCCTCTTTAAGGACAAAGACACAGTGTATTATTTTGGCTTTCTCATGAAAAGAATTATGAATGTTTGGATTTGTGCATTTTGCTTTTTCCGACACACTGCATGTGGTGAACCGGAGAGGGTTTTGGTGGAAAAACTTGTGAACGTGGGAAGAATTTGGCATTTGTAAGCAGTGGGTGCAGAGTGTTGAGGTCTTGGGGAAATTGTATGTGCCTCTAAAATCACACCGTCACGCCAAGCAAACTTGCTTCATGTCACGTGTATTTCCCTGAATAATACCCATATGATAGCACTTCTGAGGGACAGACCTTTGCTGAAAGCTTTCCCCAGCGCTCCTGCTAGAATGGAACTGATGACGGTTTAGGTAAATAGATGAAAGTAAAAGGAGCGTGACGGGGGTAGGGGGGGGGGAGAGAGGGCTTCCACGGGGGCCGGGCCCCGCCGTCGTCGCGGAAACCCTGAGCGGAGACGGGCAGAGGGGGAGCCCGGCCGTGTTTAACAAGGCAGCTGATAACATGGTGCTGTGACTGCCACGCCCCGCATCGAACCCGGCGGCGAGGGCCCGGGCTGACCCTGTCAGCGGATTCCTGTACCTGAGAGGCGGCGTGTGCGTGCGTGGGCGTGTGTGTGTGTGTGTGCGCGTGTGTGCGTGCGTGTAAGCGAGCAGTCGAGCGATGGGGGGGCTGTGGCTTTCAGCAGCTGGAGCTGGAGCAGACAGACAAGCTGAGAGAGAGAGAGAGAGAGAGAGAGAGAGAGAGAGAGAGAGAGACAGAGACAGAGCGCTCGCTGATAAGTGTCTGCTTACAGCAGGGTCCTATCAGGAGCAAGGAGGATGTTAGGAGCATGTATTGTACATGATCCTGCTCTGGGGAGCAGACAGCCAGGAATGAAGGGGGGTGGGCAGGTCCAAGCATGGTGCAGTGTGCCAGTGAAATAAAAACTACACACACAATACACAGCTATTTTACTTTATTATTTACTATTTTAATTGTATTATTATTTGTTATAATTTGTTTGAACTATGATGACAAAAATGATTTGTCAAAGTCATAACTGGCTTAAGGCACAGTGTACATATGCTAAATTGCTTATTTAGTCCTGGGCATATTGAGAGAGCAGCACTTCCACTCCTGGTACTGACAAATTTTATTCAGAGATTTTGGGGGGCCACATTTAGAAGAATATATAAGAATTATATAAGAATTATAAGACTAAGAATTATAACTTTTCAGGATCCCAGTAAGTGCAGTCACTGAAGTCTCAAGGTGTAAAACATACTGATTTTGTACATACTAGGATTCAGAATGTAAGGTAATATAAAATGAGTACTAAGTGATATTTTGTTTCTGTTTACTTCTTTTAATACCACTGATGAAAAGGCAAGGTTTTTAAAGGTAGCCTATGGCACAGAAGGAACAAAAGGGACAGACATCAGTCCCAGCCAAACAGGTCTTAGAGTCACATGAATATTTGATAGGCACTCTGATTCCTGATTGTAAAGCACCGTTTAAAAAGCTCTCCAATCCCTCATTTGGAGATGTCAGATTATCCATCTGGACTGTTCAGAAAGTTACAGATTGTGCTTGGCTTCTTGCCATGTGAAATAGATTAGAAAATGTCACCAGGGTCCAAACAGAAAATCTTAATTGATTTGCAGGTGCTCCCTGCTTGTTTTCTTTTCTCTTTTTTTCCATTTTGTTCAGCGTCACTTGGGTTACATTTTGAAGAGTGTACAAAAGCATGTTAAGCTGTCATGCTTAGAGCATTCACTGCAGAGAATATCGAAAGAACATCAAAACTGCCTTTTATATTCACAGAAAATTGGAAATTGTTCTCCCTTTGTGTGAGAAAAGTACCAGTTAGCTCAGGACGCGAACTGAACCCGTTCCGTGCTCCAAAAAGGTTTTGTGCGTATTTGGTTAGTTACAGTAATTATAGCCAATAGCTGACAGCCAAAATCACGCTGGAGAAAGTGAGGGCTGTTTTCTCGCACCAGGCCCTCACTGCGGAACATCTGCTGAGAGATTTGCATATTAATTAACCCATATTAACTCTAATTATTCGGGGAAATGATCAAATAAATTAAATTTTCTAATTTTAACCTTTCCTTTGCTTTGACGGGTGTGCGAGCGGGGGAGTCAGGGAGACGGGCCTCACCTGTGCCAGAATCTTGGAAGGATAGCTTTTTTATTTTTATGGTATCCCCTCTTATTTTTTCCCTCAGGTCCTGGGCGCAACCCAGAGAGCTTTTGTTTTCCTTTTTGTGTGTGTGAGTGTGTGTGTGCCTTTTTTTTTTTTGGCTTCTCAGTTAGGTGGGGGCCGTGAACATTTGCACAGAGCAGGGAACATGTGTGCAGGGAAGCACAGATGGCGGATCCGTCCAGGGGCGAAAAGAGGTGGACCCTCGGAGCGGTCGAGCAAACCTTGAAGCTTTCTTTTTCCAGCCTGTTGCACCAACCTCCCGCAAGTAGATGGGAGTTTAATTCAATTAGAGTCAGGCTACTGTGGGGGCCTCATGGCAGAAATTATTGAACATAACCACCCCCCCTTCCAGACACACACACACACACTCAGAAAACCCCACACACGCACATTCGCACGCACGCACACCCAGACACACACTCCCGGCTTGGTTTACACATCGCTGAGTTTTCCCCATTCATCGCCGCTACAAAGCAGCCCCTCTCTTTGTAGGCCCTTTGTTCGCTGTGTGCCACTGTCCTTTTGGCGTACAGCTTGCTGTGCCCACTCCTGATCCTCCAATGCCGCCCTGTTACACTCACGCCAGAGCACAAGCCTGCTTCAGTTCTGCAGAGATCCAATTACAGGAATGTGTGGCAAATCTTTATATAAAGAAGCGCATTTTGGTCCAATATATCCGTTTGTCGGATTCAAACAGTGCTAATGCTCATCGGCTTCATTGTATGGTAGGATGATTCAAATTTAACAACGGAAATATTGCAAGAATGCTCCCCTTTGTTTAAAAATTTCTCATACCGCGATTTTTATAAAACAAGTCAGTTTTTTTTTTCACGCCAGCTCTCACAATGAAAGCAGACCAAACCCCGCTTGATACGAGCGAGATCATTCAGGAAACGGTCTATTCAGGAGCCCAAACGGATGTGAAAAGAAATGATGACAGTTAAAAGGTCATTGTTATCCCTCCTCCGGCGGGCAGCCACAAGGCAGCGACCTCGTTTCCACCTTAACGTGCGCCCACCCCCACTCCACCCCCCACCCCCCACCCATACTCCAGCCATTCAGGTGATACGCCCCGCTTACGTTCCTGAAACAGGAGAGAGAGAGATCAGTCATCCCACTGGTGGGGATGACTCCTCCTCTTGGTATCTGGTGCGCAGGGAACAGGAAACTACGCGTCACCTGGAGTGAACCTGCAGCAGGCAGCCGGGGATCGCCGGGGACACCTCTAGCACAGCCCCCCGCGGGGGGGGCAGCATGCAGTTCCCCGGCGTCTCACCTGTTCGTCCGTCTTTCTATATTTTTGGTCGGGTGGTGGATGGAGTGCAGTGTCCCCCGGTGTGGGAGCCCTCAGAGACACCATGGGAGCGGATTTAAATGCAGCACGTTGTCATTGCATCTGTAAAAGGTACGTCCCTGTTAGCGCTTTTGATGACACGGGAAGACTTTTTGCGCGGTCAGAGAGTTAATTGTAGATTGTGATTATACTTTGTGTCTGCAGTGATTTTGAGGTTTGTTTTTTGAAGTGTGTATTTGAGCCAGGAGAACTCAAAAAACGCTAAGCAGTAACTTTGCTCAGACTTGTGCTACACGGATTACTGTTGATACTGGCGGTGATGGGAACGGAACAGGTGCTGAATGTGACTGTTCAGAAACATTCCAAAGATACGGCTGTCTGTACTCGACCCGCCTTTCACTGCGGCCGTGCTGAGAAACCAGGGCCGCAGAGCGAAGCGCATTCATTCCTTCATTCATTCATTCGTTTCATCCGTTTATTTGTCTGCGTGTGTTTACACGTAGTGTGTGGGGGCACAGTTTGGCCTCCCTTTGCTCCTGGGGTGAATGGGAGAATCGTTTGCGCGAAATATTCTCGGGGACACAAACGGCCCAGTATTTAAGTCCGTTTACAGTTGAAGAAAGCGAACGCGGAGGACATTAACAGCGCCCATTCTCAGGAAAGGACAGATGCTTTCAGAGGCCATTCAGCTGCCTTTGCCTTTCAGCCCTAAATGATTTTATGATACTTTTCATCAGCCTCGGAAGAAAGCACCCAGTGACAATGTTTGGGGGGTTTGCTCTTTTGTTTATTTGGGTGAATGATAAAAAAAGGAGCTGAGGAGCTTTTAATCGGCCTCCTCTGCTTCTGTCCACAGAACATCAAAAGGATGACTCACCCCCCCACGCACGTGCAAATAGGCATTTTTGTAGGTGCCATACTCATCATAATCAATACAATATACGTTATTATCAACTACCCTCCTTAGTCTGCTAACTGACAGTATAATGCCAAAGTCATCAAAGTCTAACTAAGAGAGGTTTAAGCCTGATATCAAGCAAGACACTGGCAATTATAAATGTCACCCTAATTATCTATAGCATTCAAATAAGAGGCGCCTTTTATTTACTTGAATTCCATGGAGCGAAAAAGAACGTCTTTGACGCGAAATCAAACAGGTAGAATCAGTGAGAAAATGTCAGAAGTAATTGCCTTTGTTGGATGTGACGCTTAAACTAAGGGAGGAAAAATGGAAAGTGTCAGCTGGAGAGAACTTAAGAGAGCCCCCGAGAAGTAAACATTACCACCTCTTTTGTCTGTCGCCTCCTCGGATGAGGACAAAAGATTGATTAGCGGAGAGGTACGGAACGGGCGCGAGCGTCCCGGGTGACATGAGCAGGTTGGAATTACTGCGGCGGAGGAGCACAATGCAGAGTGGGAGCCTGCCGCTTTTCGGTGTCTGTCTGTCAGAGGCATCGCTTAAACAATGCAGGCTTTCACTAGTTTGCGCTGCGTGATTGCGTTGACTAAGTTGTACTTGGCCAGTTGTTTTTTTTTTTTTTTCCAAGGTCTGCATTGATTAAAACAGCATTTGTTGTTGACAGGCTTACACTTCTAAATATATAATACTAATATATAAATAATAAATGTTTATAAAAAGATTTTCATTATTTCACATCCTTTTAAACCTGCTTGGTGCTGTTTGAGTGTACACAGATTTAGAGAATTCCGACAGACACGTCTTCTCTTATTACCAGCCTTTTATTCTTTAATTGACGCAAGTGAATCCTGTGAATCTTAATGTTAAATAGACTGAGATTATCTGAAGAAAGGAAAAGGGAAAAAACAAAAAAATTACATTTATGTCCTGAAAGGACATGCTGTGTAAATACATACTCTCGTGTGTGTGTGTCTACACATACAAGCACACACACAGATATATATATATATATATATATATATATATATATATATATATATATATATATATATATATATATATGAGAGTGGGTGTGGAGAGAAACAGACTGTCATCTCTTTTAAATGAGAATGGTCTCTGGCTGTGTGCTCCAGTCACGTTTGTCTGGAGAATGGTGGTGCCTGACCCGTACGACCCAAGGACAAACAGTGCGAGACATGGCTTTTGTCTGGGAGGGCACTGTCTCGGTGCTCGCTAATGCAACAGCGATACAAAGCACACATGCAACAGACAAGGGTGCCAGCAGAACATTAGCCCCTGCCCCACTCTGTGCAAACACAAAAAAATCAATAAATAGCTCATTTCACATGCTCACATTTTCACAATCACAAACATTAGATGTTTACCAATCAAACATCATGTTGTCTTCAGCTGTCATCTGTTTTTATTTTTAAAGCTTTGAATGCCTTCCCATTCTACTGTGAGCCTTTTTTTACACTTCCACGCAAAACTAAGGAGGAGGTCAGGGTGAACTTTAATGTACTTTCAAATGGAAGTTTTGAAAGTGTTTTTATAAACAGCTGCAGGGTGATTTCATAAGGAAGGAAACAGTTTCTGCTTCTTTATTCTCTATTAGCTTAGCTACTCTAGATAAACCAGAAAAAATCAATGCTAATCTGACAAGATGCTGAAAAGGATGTTGTTTCTTGCGTTTGTATTCGGTCAGGCTTGGGTGTCTGACGACTGATTGGACCAGACAGCGACCTGTTCAGTTTGAATGAATTTGCTGTGATTTGCACAGGAGAGTTTCTTGAGGTTGGGACGTTGTAGGGGAGGTTGTGGATGTTTCCAGCGCTGACCCAGTAGTGACACACCGCTTCATTGCTTACGTAGATTGTTCTGATATATTGAAACCACAACCATTGGCCTCCTGTCAGTCATCCAGCCTCTGCCTCTTATGCCCCTGCTCCTATTTAAGACCCCAAATATATAAGTCAAACCCTTTCGCAGATGGCCTTGTGTTATTCCAAATGGTATACCACTGAACCCAAAAAAGCCGCAAAAGCCATGTTTTTTTCTCTTTGTGTTAATAAAAAAGCCTTTTAAACCTGTCCAGCCTTAGATAATTTCATTCACTCCTCCCAACCCTGGCCTTTATTCCCATTTTCCTTCACTGATCTGTTTTCTAGGGTGGGACGGTCGCTTCCCGGGCCTCCTGGCCTTTTGTTGCCACCCCCACCGGGGCCGTCCTTAGAAAGTTTGGGAGAAAAGGAGTCACCCGCACGTTGCTAAGAAATGGTTAAACCTCTGCCTCTCTCAGGGGAAGGGGGTGGGTGGCAGGGAACAAAAAGGGGAGAGGGACAGAGAAATAATATAGAAGCGCATTATCAATTGTGCCAAGGTATACGTGGACCACACAGCAAGTTTGAACGTCTCACTTTCTTTGCATTTCCTTTCTCTTTTTTTCATCTCCGAGGGCATTACCCGGCCTGAACCTGCCTAAACCCTTGTGGTCACACCTCTTGAATAGGTTTTGTTTCCCACGTCAATTGGTATTCAGCCCAGGTCAGCGGATTCGGCTCGCCCTGTCTCCGCAGCCGTTTTCATTTTAATTTGCACCTGTTATGCAGTTGTTCGGAAAAGGCAAGTGCAGACCCGTGGATTATACAAAGACCATATTATGAACAGATATGCGCGGCATAATCTTAGTGTCCCCACGACAACTTGTCTAAAGAGGGCCGGGCGTTTTTTTTTTTCTCCTTCCTGTCAAAAAATATTTTGATGTGACTCAAAGTTTACATCGTAAACCCGTCAAGGAAAAAAAAATCCCCAAAATGCTCTGTGAACGTAAGATTGCCACCTCCTCTTAACCTTTCAGTTTGTGATGGCCTCTACAGATACACCATTTTTGAACAACATTTTAAACTGTTTGGCAGGTAGAGAACATTAAAATGATACTTTAAGTTGTCTGTGCTTTTTTTCTGTCTTCTACTGCCCATTTTTGAGACCAGTTCCCATGATGTCATGGCTTCACCTCCCCCCTTTAGTGTGGCATGTGTGTGTGCAGCGCTGTGTTTCTGTAGCTGAGCTAATGCCCTGTGTTTATTGCTCTAATCTCTCTTGCGGCTCGCTAAAGTGGACAATTTATGTACCCACCAGTGTAGGCTGGAGAGCCCTGCGAGCGCTGACTAATTCAGAAACAGCCACCTTCAATTGAGCTCACAGACCTTATTTACAGGCCGCCTATTTTAAGAAAAGCTGCCATGTGCCCGAGACCAAGTGCAGCAGAATCAGACGGGTTGCAACTTGTGAGTTATTTTAATGTCGGTCTCGACTGTGCGATATTTCCTCGGCTGCGACTCTTAGGAAGCACTTGAGGAGTGTGGTATTGGTGGGGGGGGGATCCACATGCTGGTGGATGAAAAAAAGACTATTAGGTGTCACTATTAGATGGTTTGGAACTTTGTTTTTACAAATAAAGTGCCAAACAGGTAAAAAAAAATGTTGAAAGCAGGGCTTGGTGATTGGTATAGTGTTCCCCATCTTCACTTTAGGAGCTCATTGTCTGGAAACATCAGACTGCCTTCATAACTTCATTAATATTCCAGCGATAATTACTGACTATATTGAGCAAAGCTTTTTTTAGTCCTGTGACATATGTTCCAAGCGCTGTTAGTAAATATCAAAATTGTGAGGCATGGTATTGGAATGCGTGACATTGAAGGGCTGCTTTTGATCTGGATATTCTGAAAGGTGCAGCCTGTCGGCATCTGAGACAGTTTACTGCAGCTGAAAATTAGGGGCTATTTTTGTGTGTCTGAATAGCAGCGGACCCTGCATCACCACGATGGCCAATCCGCGCTTTACAGTCGGTTACACTGGCTGCAAAAACGGCCATCCATGATTGCAAAAAACAATGATTGGCTGAATAACGGAGAATAATGCGCCCTGTTCCCGTCTCTTCTCTCCGGCAGTGCTGAACTATGAGAACGTCGTGGAGACGGGCTCGGAGACGGACGAGGATGACAAGCTGCTGGTCTCGGAGGAGGAGCACGGCCTTCTCAATGGGGAGAGGGGGGAGGGCAGCCCAGCGGGCGCACCCAATCGTGAGGCCTCCCCGCGGCCGGGACATGCGCCGGTGACCAAGGAGGACGAGGACATGAGGGACAGCGGGGTGGACCACGATTGGCCCGACAGCGAAATGCTGCGAGTCTCATTGGACGGTACTGGTGAGTGTCACATGTCGGCACAAGGGCCACACCCACCCACAGATACTGTTTGGAGTCCAAAGTATTTTGGCAGATTCAAATATTTATGACATTGTCATGGATTTCGCCGTTTGCTGGACTGTTATGACAGACTGGGCAGAGTCCGTTTTCATGAAAAAAAAAAAAAAGAGCCATCTGATGCAGACATGCAAATTCATTGGCCTTATTTTACACCACCTCTGGCTACATCTGCTGACATACACAGAGGTGTAAACATCTCCACACTTCCACATTTCTCTCGTGAAATGGCAATTTAGAAAACACAGAATTAACGTCAGTTAATTCTGAAGGACTGCAAGACAGTATAGTCCACAAGTCATGCATTGTTGAAGAATACGCAAAGCTCACAAAAAGATCTGTTCAGATATGACAGGTAAAGAAATTTCATTTCCCAGGTTTCAGCACCCAGGTCTCCCAGGTCTCAGGCGGGTGTTTGCAGCACCTCTGTTATTAAAACCTTTTTTTTTACTTCCCACAACTCGCCATCAGAGGCAGGAGAGAACTAGATACTGCAGTCCTGGATGCTTGAAAGATAAATACTTTTAATTAGGGGCAGAGGATAATCATTAAAGCAGGCCAGGCAGCTGCAAGAGTCATTAACAATCTTAAATGAAATTTTTATTTTTATGATGGCCATTTGCATGTATAATATGAGTCAATGATTCTTGGAGCCTTTTGACAGAAACAAAGTGTGGCGAGAACTCATGTAAGACACCCCCCATTTAAACAAGCCGGTGTTAGCTATTCATTTCTGCTAATGAACTGGCTGTGTGCAGTGCTGAAAGGGGGAATAGAAAATATCAAATTTTAATACGGACAAAAAAGTGCGATCGATGAGAAGAGTTCAATTTGGGGGATATTATCGTCGTCATAACAGAAATCTGGCAAATGCAGTTGGTGCCAGAGACATCTGCTGTTTACTTGAAACTAAATGAAAAAAGTAACAAGCGGCCCATCATTTTTTATATTTTTATTTTTTTCTATGTGATGTTAAAATAGGTAGAAAAAGAGAACATGCGGTGCTTGTGTTGTAACAGCTTTACAAAAAAACACACAAAAACAAAGAAGTTGAGCCTTAATGTTTGTGGTTGAACGGTGTTGCAATTTGCTGATAATACGTTTCTCATGTGCTACAAGATCAGCCACGTTCCTACATATTCAAAGCGCGTTAGAGAGATGTTGAGAACAGAACCTCAGCGAAGCTTGTGGGCACTCCCCCCACTTCTTTCATGGTGCCACACTGTCTACACTGACACCTCAAGCACATAGCTTTGGCCTGAGATAAGCCGCCGTCTTCTCCAGCGCCTTGATGCCCAGCCCGCAGGACACAGGTCTGGAGCTGAGGAGGCCTCAGTAGGTTCCTTCTGTGTCTTTTCCACTTCCAACACTGTCAGGACGGTTGTGCCAGGAACCGTCCTTGACTTTTTAAATTCCCTCTTCAGGGGCAGATCCTTTGTGGAAAGCCATGACATCATAATCACTGCCGGGGAATTTTTTTAAACCAATCGCACGTGGTCTTCTTTAGCCTTGCCTTCTTTTTCCCCCCCCCTCCCTGTTCTTTTTTTATTATTCAAGGATTGTTAGAGGAATAAAATAGGAGGGACCGCTTGTTTTTACAGCTCCCTGTTCCAGCAGTAATGGGCAATGAGGAATAGGAACGTTTTCAAAATAAACTGGATCGGTGACATTAAGCAAACAGGCCCATTCGAGAGCAGACGAAAGGTATTCCGCACCCCTACCGGGCTACAGCAGAAACTTAAACATTAGCCTTCAGTAGGTGCATGCCTCCGTTATACCCCTGTCTTTTACATGTGTCTCCAGTCTGATTTATCAGGTACAGACAAGCGAGAGCAGACGGTCAGGTCACACCGTGCTTTCACAGCAAAGCCTTTCTTCTTTTTTTTTTTTTAAAGCCATGCTAATGTATTGGACAGGGAACTAAAAAAATGACCTAAGCTTTGCACAAGAGCCCCAAAAGTGAAGTAAGTGTTAGTGGTCTCACCCCACCTCCTAGTGGAAGGATTCCCACATCTTTTAACAAGAGAAAGTACAAACGAAATGGTGTCATTTCAATCTACCAAAGGAGGGTAGCCCAACAACTCCTATGTGTCTACTGAAAACAGCGTCAAATGGTGAGCCAAGCAAACAAAAGCGAGACATAAGTAAATGGTGCACTAAGAAAGTAAGCCTGTATGTGCTAGTTTCTCAGGATGAAGAGTGGTGTTCAGTAGCGTGGTGGAATGCGTGATTGCATACATTCCTCCAGTGTTACTTCTGCTATGCCTCTGAAGGGCCATTTTTTTCAGAGCGCAGAGCCTGGTTTGATGTCATTACCAGGAGACAACAGCACTCAAAACCCTCCACATATGCAAATGCAAAATGGCTGGCAAGTGTCTCCTTCAGTGGAGCTTCGCGTCGCGTCAGAGGAAAGTGCAGCACTTTTCACTCGAGGGGCCTTTTTGTCTTCTCATGCCATTGGGTGTGTTTTTTTTATCTGCTCAGTGCAGAAGGAAGCCAGCCGAGCCCCCACAAAATAATTAAAATATTTCTTAGGAGCCATGATGACAAGAGAAAATGCCCCCCAATTTTGAACAATCTGTTTTACATAAAATTAGAATTAAATACATTTTGTATTTAACTCTCATTGACAAGTATAATGAAAAGAATTGAACAATTGCAAAAAAAGGGCTATGTTAAGAATACGTAGTGTCTTTTTGGCTGTGAACAACCAATTCAGACAATATACCCACAGCAGTTTTGATTTCGTGGGTACAGGTTGTACAACTATTTTTGATAATCTGCAATCTATTATATTACTTTATTACTGGTGCTAATTTGATACAGGGGCTCTCTTAACCACCTTGGCCTATTGCATGCAGCTTTAAAACAAAAAAAGCACAAGTAGTTCCTTTACTTGTAACTCGTTGTGATGAGGAAGGAAGTTCTGCAATATTATGCAAACAGCAAGAGAAAGAAAGAGGCCGGGCGTTGTTGTTCTCCCCCCCTTATCTCAGGCTGTGCATGCTGGGAAGCTTGTTGCACTTGTGACTCCTGGGCAGGAATCACATGAGGTCCGTGGTCTAGGAGGAACAAACACAATAGCTAAATTTACAGCGAGCTGCTGTCTTCTCGGAAATACCTTGATTTGATTTTTAAAAGCCATGGCGGAAGGAGTTACAGAGGGGGAGCCCCCTTAAGTTAATTGTCTGTATGTACTGCCGACAATGTCCTCTTGTTAACCGTGCCCAGAGAATTCCCCAGTTGTCACAAGTTGTTGTGTCTCCTTGTTTCACAAGCTGGGCCCGTCAGGAGACTTTCATTTCACGGAGTCTTACCTACGCCAGGGCAGGATGTCCCCTCCACGCCGGGCATTACGCTGATTGACTACAAGGAGCAGAAAGGTCAAAAGATAAAGCCCAGCATTATTAGCTAAGGCTCCCCTCCCAATGCGTGTTGCCTTCAACAGAGGATCACTGCATTGTGTTAGAGGAGAAAAAGCCAGGGGCCTCGTTGCAGTCTCTCAAGTTTGATTGCTCAGGTGGACGGGACGTCTTGCGTTAATCTCCGCGCTGGGCAAGTCCAGCTCCCTGGCGTGAGAGAGAGCTGTTCTCAGTGATTGTTTGTCACGCTTAAGGTAAATAAGTCTCTGTCTGGTCCAGGCGATAGCATTCAATAAGATTCCCAAACAAAAGAGCGAGCGACTGGGGCACAGCGTCCCTTTCATTTCTCTGTACCTTCCTGTGAAGGCTTCATTGTGGACTCAGTTTGCTTGGTACACTCTGGCACTGACTAGCCCCCTAACCACCCCTCCCCACCTCTCTCTCTCACTCTGTCTCACTCTCTTTCTCTCTCTCTCTCTCTCTCTCTCTCTCTCTCTCTCTCCTCTCTCCCCCCAACGTCCTGTTTCCTCCTCAGATGAAATGAAAGATGAGTATGACACTATGGGGCCTGAAGCCACTCTTGAGACGATTGGAAACGGTACAGGTGAGTCAACTTCCAAGCGGGGAGATTTGGGCCCGCAGTGTGCTTTCTGTGTGTCTGCGTGTTTATTTTCAGCCATAGTCTGTTAGAAACAGAGGAACCAAATCCTACCTGCTGTCCCTAATTAAGTAAACAGAACCACCTACAAGCCCCCCCCAGGGAATACTTATCATCATGGCCACTGTCCATTAGACCTGGATTGCCAGCCCCTTCTTCTGCAGCTCCCTTGTCAAAGCAGTGCTTGTTTTTTGGGGAACAGCTTGGTTTCCATAGAAATAGATATCATGTCATGTTCTGTTCAGGATCTGAATGTCCTGGAGAATGATGATGCAAGGCTCAGCTTATGTGGGATTTTTTTAGGAAACGGGCCATTGGTAATCGCTTGCCTCAAACAATGGCAACTGCCTCGGTGGTATTTCATTTAGGTCATTTCCCTAATGAGAAACAGGTAGAGTCAATATGGGCCTCTTCCTTTCTGGGTCAGTAAATTTCATTTTATTTTAAATGAGGGTTTTTTTTGGATCATAGACCTACCTTAAAATTTGTCCACAGTGAGACAATGTTTAGCTATTGGCCTGCCTGCTCTGAAGCACACTGGCACACTCTGTCACTGTCACTGTGGACAGTGTAATTAATATTTGTGATTATCAAAGGCTTACTTTTACTGTCACAATGTAGAACAAGATTTAAAAAGATCCATTGACAGTCTGACATTTTGAAGTAATTTCGGTCAAAGACTCAATCCACTACGCTGACCTTTTTCAAATTGGAATATAAAATGTTTACGGCCTAACAAAACACAACAGCTTGAGTTTACCTTCACTTGGTGAGGAAGCAATCTGATCATAAGGTAGCTAATAAAAGTAAGTCACAATTATATAAAACATAGCTTGCTGGCCTGGTAATATATTGTGTAATTGACAAACACAGCGAGAGTCACAGGAGCCGCCGAGGAGAGAAATGTCTACAGAGGCGAGGCTGTGGTATAATGGAAACCGATGCAAAGTTTGGCAGGAGGGGGGATTTGGGCCTGTAATCTGTGTGTACCAATTAGAGCCTGTCATTTCCTGGCTAAGGGTTGTGGTTTTTTATTAGCGTTGTTTTAGACTTGGGGCAGCTATCTCCCTCCTGCAGCCTCCATTTCCCTAAAGAACAGCAACTGCAGAGCGCATTGCTAGGCACAGTGACTGTCTTCGGCGTTTTTTTTTTTCCCAGCACTTTTTTAGAGTACGTTTAACTTTCCTCTTTCATTTTTCATGCAAGTGTAGTGTACAGTGTACAATCTGCTTGATGCATGTGTTTGGGTCATTAATTTGGCCCTTTCTTTGAGGTAATAAAGAATAAAGGTAGATATAGGTAAAATAAAATATGTAAATAGACTACATCCCTCATGGGCTTTAGTGACAAAGCTTGGTTTGATAAATGCCTGGCTTTCCAGATAATTGTAAAGATTCACAATTTAAGCAGCAGCATCATCAGATTTCAGTTAATTTGATGTATGACGACGGAAATAAGAGGTGATATTAGTAATCCGGGCAAATCTGATTTCCACAAAAACATTTGTAGTGTAACTGGCAATACGTTTATTGCAAAAAGGTTTATCTTTAAAAGCTTTTCAACCATTCTAGATGGTACACTGCCAAGATGAACACATATTTCTTATTTTAGCGGCCATTATGTGACAAGACAGCACAGTAACTTAGATGTATACTTCCCAAACTACTGCCTTAATGGCTTTCTCGGTTTTTGCTCATCACATTTAGAGCAACGTGTTTTCAGTGTCTTCCTGTAACACCACATTTCTCGTGACATATCCCTCTCTTTCTCTCTCTCTCTATCACTCCCTGTCTTTTCAGTGAAAAATACAGATTGCACTTCCGAATTCGAGGAGTTCTTTGCCAAACGGAAGCTGGAGGAGAGCGAGGGCCACGGAGTGAGCATCGAGGAGTACCTGCAGCGCAGCGACACTGCCATCATTTACCCAGAAGCCCCCGAGGAGCTGTCACGGCTGGGCACGCCCGAGGCCATCGGACAGGAAGAAAATGGTAAGAATCCTGGGAGGAGCAAGGGGCGGCCGGGGGTGGCGTACAGCAGCCTCTTGGTGACACGGGCAGCTGTTGGATTGGCAGCTTCGTCGGATGCCTCCATGTTTACCTTCAGACCGGAGCAGCAGCTGTCTGGGCCTGAAATCGGATAGCCCGTCTCCATCTTCACCCAGGAAGAGAAAAAATATTGGATCCATTTGAGTGGAATTTATTAAATGTATTTTAGGCGGAAAATGGCAGCCAGAAAGTCAGAGACACTTAGACATTTAGAATGATTGAATGAGACACTGAAAGGTATTCAGGGGTGTGTTGGTTAAAAAATGCCTTGGAGTGTAAACATAATCATAAAGTAATAAATTAAGATCAGGATAATAGGGGACCAGGTCATTTTACCAACTTTAGCACTACATAAGCACTGAAATACATGTATATGAAACATCTAAATACCTATATTGTCTACCCTAATTTGATTGTGACATGAAAAGATTTGAATATTACTATTACCATTTAAGAATGTGTAACAGTTAATATACCCATCTATTTGGGGCCATTCCATGCCCTGCCCATTTTAATGTCCCTGCCATTAATATAGCTGGATATATTCACAACCTGCTGACTCAGAATGCAGACTGATGAGTACTGACTTGTCCTGAGACAAGTGTGTGTGTGTGTGTGTGTGCGTGCATGCATGCCTGTGCGTACAGGCACGGATGCCAGCTGAAGTCGACGGCACTCCACAGCGTGGATTGTGAGGATGCCTCCCGTGCCACACTGGGCCACATGCCCACTTGCTTTTCTGACCTTTTGGCCACCCCCCTGTCCTCCCCTACAGAGCTACAGCCTGGAACTCCGGACGCGTTCGCCCAGCTGTTGACCTGCCCCTACTGCGACCGCGGGTACAAGCGCCTGACGTCCCTCAAGGAGCACATCAAGTACCGCCACGAGAAGAACGAGGAGAGCTTCACCTGCCCGCTGTGCAGCTACTCCTTTGCTCACCGCACGCAGCTAGAGAGGCATATGGCCACGCACAAGCCGGGCCGAGAGCAGGTGAGGGCAGCATGGCCTCGCTTCCCTGCGTCTCCTCCTCTCGCTCCCCCCTCACTCTCCTTCCCGCGCTCTTTTTACGTCTCTCTGCGCCGCTGCCCCCTTCATAGAAAAGAAAATCATTTTGATTGGCAATCACTCCTAATATTTCATGGCGTCTTGAAAATGCGGATCTCTTTTAATGGTAATTGATTTAATTGAGGCCTAAATGGATTTTTGATGGCCTTCTCAATATGATTTAGCAGTTCCGTGTTCTCAATCGAGTGATCCTGTTCATTTCCAATTTGGAAATTTTATCTTCCTTTAGCTGCCCTTTACTCTTTACATTTGCAAATCAGGTTTTTACTCATTCTTTAAGAAACCCAATTCATCTGTTAAATGCATGAATACAGACTTCCCTTGCTAAGAAGTTCGTACAATCTACTCTTTATACTCCATCTTGGTTTGTGTCTTATTGTGTGGAATTTCAACATATATCCAGTTCAGAAGGGACACAACCAGATTTGGCAGTCAGTTTGAACAGATACTCCCTCAATCCATTAGGAATAGAATTAATAGAATTGGTGCCAACAACCTACTTCATCTCACTGACTTGACTGCCCTGCCAAGGCAAATTTAAGCATGAGCTGGTCTCTCCAGCACTAGTGTCCTAATCCTGAAATTAACGAAAGTTTGCGTATTTGTTTACTTCCTTTTCTTAAAGGACTTTACGGCACAGGCCTGTGACTGACCTGTGTTTGCCTGTGATGTGTAAATAGGGCAGTCTAGCAGCAAGCACATCTGTGCTCAGACCAGAAGGCCCTGGCCATGTCCTTTTAGCAGGCAGGGTGGTTCGACACCTTGCCTCTAGTGTGTCGCGATGTGTAACTTCCCCATGATTTCGTGTTTCCTCATGGTGCATTTCTATCAGACTTTAGTTCCGCTTCTACTGTCATCTCTGTGAAAGTACCACTGATGTACCAAAAAGACTGAAATAGTCAAGATGTAGGTAAAAGATGGATAATGCATCTTTTTTGTTTGGAAATGTCATAGCTGAACATCATGCAGTTAAAGTAAACAATTTCCTTCTTCCAGGTAATATTAATCTTTCCATCAAAGAATTAAGTAATATTGTTTTTTTAACAACACTCTAAAATATGCACCATATTTTGAAAGAAAAGAATTAAAATACATATTTTATTAAATTAGATTCATTTCTATTTATATGCCTAATATATGCAAGCCGGAGAAACAAGGGCAGCTCCCTCAAGAGAGGCCAATCAGAATTAAATATTCACCCATGTCGCCCCCCTCTCTTTCCCGTGCTGAGTAATGTTGGGGGGAGAGCTCCGCGTTAAAAGGAGCCCCCTCATCCGCTGGTGGCATTCACAATTAGGCATTTGAAAACGACTGTATCAGTAGTAATAGCGACACAAAAAAGGATTGCAGCAGTCCTTTGGGGGGGGAGTTTGGGGAGGGGGTGCAAAGCAGCTGTTGCTGTTTGTTTATGCAACTCGGCAACATATGAGATACGGGGGTCCCCTCGCTGGTCCCCTCCGCCTGATCTTTGAAGGTGGCTGCTGCTGTTTGAACAAACCTCCCTGTGTCTCGCGGAACACCATCTGTCTCTCCAGGAATGTGGGCAGAGCCAGCGTACCCCGGCAGTTGTCAGCCTGGATCAGGGGGCTGGTATCTGCGCCGCTGAGAGAGCTTTTGTGTTTTCCTAACCGTTTAACATGCTCACCTCCTACTCTGAATTAATGGCGCGCGCCTGGAGCGCGGGTGTTCGCGATTTATGCTGCGACTGTTTTTGTTGCCGTTGCTGTTGTCGCCGTGATATTTTGATTGCGGGGGCCTCGTTTGAATTGCAGATGCGGGGAGACGAACCCGTCGTCTTACCTTTGAAGAGCAAATCAAGACCCGGCCCACATGATGTAGTCCAAATTTATCAAAGGGCCATTTGAAGATTCGAACACCCTGTGAATTTGATACCAATTAAGACATTATGAAGACTCATGTAAATGCACCTTGTCTTGGGTATAACTTCATTTGTATCTACTAATGTTGGTTCTCTGTGGGGAGTTCCTGTAAATAACCAACACTTCCACCTTGGCAATTATCCTCATATTAATAGAAGTTGATCACATTTTTCGTTTTTAATGACGGGAAACTCTCAGAAGGGGAACTTGTGGAACTTTTTAGCTGTTATGCTTGACGGAATCCAAAGGCAAATTAGGAAGGAAACTGGCAAGGTGTGTGGTTCGCTCTGACACTCGCTACTACCGTTTCTCTCTCTCATTGATGATTTTGTAAGAAGAAAGGCGAGATGTTTTGAAGCAGCTTGCGCCATTTGGCTGACTCATCCACGGTGCGCCGATTGCGGTTATTTATCGAGCCCTTCCTGTTGAAATGTTTACACGGAGCTCACGTGCGTGTTTGTCTCTTCCACAGCACCAACTGCTGACCCAAGGGGCCGGTAACCGCAAGTTCAAATGCACAGAATGTGGCAAGGCCTTCAAATACAAACACCATCTGAAGGAACACCTGCGGATTCACAGCGGTGGGTGGCAGGGACCCTGCTGCACTCCCTTTTGAATATTCATTATTCATTAAGGCGTTTCTTTTTTATTTCTGGCCACTGTCAATGAATGAGTCAGTCTCGGAGTGTGTTTGTTTTGTTCCCAGCAATGATCTAATAATCTAATAATAAGAAATTAAAACAAATGAATATAGGCCATGAAGTTTTTTTTAGTTTGAGTATTTTTTTCTTGTATTTTTTTATACGTGGTGTATGTACATGGAGTACTCCCCTCCATTAATATCTGTTTGTGTCAAATAGAAGTCATCAAAGTCCCGTTTTCTCTTCCCCCAGGTGAGAAGCCATACGAATGCCCAAACTGCAAGAAGCGCTTCTCCCACTCTGGCTCCTACAGCTCCCACATCAGTAGCAAGAAGTGCATCGGCCTGATCGCGGTCAACGGCCGAATGCGGGGGGGCATGAAGCCGGGCTCCTCGCCCACGTCGGCATCCTCCTCCCCCACCAACTCCGCCATCACGCAGCTGCGGCACAAGCTGGAGAACGGCAAGCCGCCGGGCCAGGACCAGGCCGGCCACCTCGACATCAAGGCGGAGCCGCTGGACTTCAACGACTACAAGCTCATGATGGCCTCCCACGGGTTTGGCGGCGGCGGGCCGGGGCCCTACACCAACGGGATGGGGGGCGGGAGCCCGCTGGGCATCCACGGCACGGCCCAGAGCCCCCTGGCGCACATGAGGATGGGCATGGACTCCCCGATGCTGGGCTACCCCGCCCTGAGCAACAACCTGAGCGAGGTGCACAGGGTCCTCCAAATCGTGGACAACACCGTGTGCCGGCAGAAGATGGACTGCAAGCCCGAGGACATCTCCAAGCTAAAGGCGTACATGAAGGAGCTTGGCTCACAGATCGAGGAGCAGAAGCAGGCCCTGACGTCCCCCGGAGCTCTCCCGGTTGCTCTTCCAGTGGTCAGCCCCAACGGTGCCACCAAAAACATCATCGACTACACATTAGAGAAGGTGAACGAAGCCAAAGCTTGCCTCCAGAGCTTGACCGCAGACTCAAAGAGACAGATTAGCAATATCAAAAAGGAGAAGTCCAATCACGTATTAGACGTTGGCGGAGAGGACAAGGTGCATGAAGGCAACATGCCGTTTACACCCTTCGCTTGCCAGTACTGCAAAGAAACTTTCCCAGGTCCAATTCCCTTGCACCAGCACGAACGTTACCTGTGTAAAATGAACGAGGAGATTAAGGCAGTCCTGCAGCCCAATGACAACCTGGCACCCAACAAGCTGGGGGTGTTCAGTGACAAGCGGCCCTTCCTGCTCTCCTCCATGCTCTCTGAGAAGGGGGTGGCGAACCCTCTCAACCCGTACAAGGACCACATGTCTGTGCTCAAAGCGTATTTCGCCATGAACATGGAGCCCAATTCAGAGGAACTACTGAAGATTTCCATAGCGGTCGGCCTCCCTCAGGAATTTGTGAAAGAGTGGTTTGAGCAGCGGAAAGTGTATCAGTACGGCAACGCCAGGACCCCGCCGTTAGAGCGTAGCAGCGCGGAAGTGGAGCTGGCTGCCGCCAACCACACCCCGGCTAAGGACTCCATTACAGCCAGGTCGCCGGTGTCTTTGGTTAAGACCGCCGACCGTATCACGTCCCCCTCCATAGCAGAGCTCCACAACAACGTCAACAACTGTGACACCCCCCTCAGGCTTTCGAGAACCGCCCAGTTCTCTGGCGCCAAGCCAGCGGGCGAGAAGTTGGACCACTCAAGGAGCAACACTCCTTCCCCCTTGAACCTCTCCTCCACGTCTTCGAAAAACTCCCACAGCAGCTCGTACACTCCAAACAGCTTCACCTCGGAGGACCTGCAGGCCGAGCCGCTGGACCTGTCGTTGCCAAAACTGCTGAGGGAGCCCAAAAGCATCCCGACCGTAAGGAGCAGGCCCAAACCCAACAGCGTTACCGTTGACCACAACAGCATTTCCTCCCCGCGAGAGCACTTGGAGGAGCCCCTCAACTTGGCCTATCTGAAGAAGGAGTTCACCGGCTGCGCCAACGGCAACAGCCACAACCACAACCTCGACAAAAGCACTAGCCCCATGTTCGGTATTAACCCCTTCGGTGCCAAACCCTTGTACACGTCGCTTCCGCCACAGGGCGCGTTTGCTCCAGCCGCGTTCATGCCCCCAGTCCAAGCCAGCATCCCCGGGTTGAGGCCGTACCCGGGGCTGGATCAAATGAGCTTCCTACCGCCCATGGCCTACACTTATGCAGCAGGAGCAGCTACTTTTGCTGAAATGCAGCAAAGGAGGAAATACCAGCGGAAACCAGGTTTCCAGGTAAATAAGACACTTGTGGTTTGAAGCCTTGAGGGCTGCTTTGCTCTAGCTCTCTCGGACGGCTTTGCTTATTCCACTGCTAATTAAAATGTACTTGGAGTGTGAAATGTGCGTTCACCTGCCACACGGTAAACAGGCAAACCGAGGAGCTACACCAGCTGTGGGTAATAAGTGCCTCAGAAACCACTTCCCCCCTCTTTCTGTATGCTTCATTAGACACATCACCCTGTAATGGAGGTTAGGATGCGAGAAATACAGGTGCCGCTAGACTCAGAGGTGGATTATCGGCAGCATTGTGTCACCAGCTGCTTTGACTTCTCCCTCAGTTTAACAGCACATCTGACCCGTTTTGTGCTCAGTGTAATTTTCAGATCGATTTGTTTTTTTTTTTTATCAGGTATTAATTAGTGAAAACTCTGTATGAGTGAAAGGAGTCATCTGTGAGTGGAGCGAAAGTACATCCGCCCACTGACTGGAAGATCAGCCAGACTTCGTGTCTCTAGACGTGTTTTTTCTTGGTTTTTTAAAAAAGGGAACAGACGAAATGAGTTTCAACATGCAGATTAATAACGCACAGGCCTCCGTGTTCATTACCCCTGAATGCTGAAGGCTGTTTAACATTGTGAGAACCATTTTGATAAAGGGGAAAAAAGTATTAATAATGTTTCCTATACTAAGCTGTTAAATTAGATTTTAAAAATACAGCTACGGGCATTTGGCCCAAATTGATTGAGGAATTATAGTGCTCTCTTCTTAAAACCAGTGTAGCAATGTTTCCAGAATCCTTGTAAGGCCAGAGCAAGAGCCTCTAATGAGGGCATTGGTGCTTTTCAATTTTGGTCATTTACTGCACCTCTTGATGTAATCTTTATGTGTTGGAAATTAGAGGACTGTCTCATATGCCCTGCTAAGTCAGGCTCTCATTATTAAAAGCTTCTAATGTAATATTATTTTTTTCCCATTAGTTTAAGTTAGCCTATCGGGTTAATTTTCCCAGTGAAAGTGGAACCGATAAATATAGCATTAACACTCACTGTATAAAATTAAAACAAATTTGTATGCAAATATATGGAATATGGAAATATTAATGATATTCTGAGTTAAACCTTGTTGATACTATTCTCCTGCCTGAGCTGCAATCTTTTTATTTTTTTAAGACGGCAAATGTTACTCAATGTTCTTTTAAAATCTGGTTACCATAGGGGGTGTATTAGAGCATGTCAGTTCATTTAAATATTTACCGTCATCTTTTTCGTATTTATTTTTCAAACTCATCATATTCATACATGTGCATCCCAAACAAGAAGCTTGGTAACAGGTTACAAAAAGCTCCATATGTGGATTTTAGTCATCACACAGCAGTAGGGATGAGACAAAATATTTGAGTATTGAAACTTGGGTCAGCATTCACATGCTTGTTGATTAATAACAAAAAAGAAGAAAACCTTGCTGTTATGGTAAGGAGTTCCATTCAGTGATTTAGGGGAAAAAGTAGGGCACGATGACTTGAATATTCAGTGGTGGAGGCCAAAGAATATTCTGATATGAAGTCAGTCGAAGTGCACATTCATAACAGGCAGAGCATCCCTACATGTAGCTGGCAGGTGTGGATTGAAAAGGAAAATCTGGTTATCTTATAGGGGGAGTTGCTTGACGGAACAGCAGACTATATGTCAGGCTTGGAAGACCTGACGGACGCTGAGTCCTGTCTCTCACGGAAGAAGATTAAGAAGACCGAAAGTGGTATGTACGCGTGTGACTTGTGCGACAAAACTTTCCAGAAGAGCAGTTCCCTTCTAAGACACAAATATGAACACACAGGTATATACTGTTCGAGACACTTTATTTTACCCCGTGCTTTTTTTTTGTGTTTTGTGTTACGTGAACCCTTTATTCATTTTGTTCTTACTCCTTTTCTTACTTTCTTTCCCTCCTTGCTTCTTTCTTTCTTTCTTTCTTTCTTTCTTTGATGTTCTCTTTCAGTTGTTCATGCTAGCTTAAAGCACACCAAAGGTATTTCTCTGAAAAGCGCATCCCACTGTTACCATTTTTCATTTGATAATCACTATGAACTTGAACTTTTCGTTTTAAAATTTCCCGGAACAGCTGAATATGATTTATAAAATGAAATGGAGAAAAGGCTTGGTTGGACATACCAAGTGCTTACCAAGAGGCAAGTCTGTGCAAGCCTCAATCAAAATGTTTGGAATATCCAACCAATCACTTTCACCGTTCATTTATTTATTTATCTATTTACTCCTTTTTCAGAGAAGAACCCAAGGTGTTTTTTTATTAAAAGGTCTAACATGTTTCTTTCCTGTTGACAGGGATTAGCAGATATGGTTTAAGTCTTGAAACAGAGCGCATGAACTTGGAATAGAAGATGAGTCAATGAGTCAGTCCTGGTCTAAATGACTGACCGTATTCTCAGTCAGAGTGCATCTGTGATGATTTGTGTGTGAGCACAAGCATAGATGCATTCTCAGTTTGTCAGCACATATTTTTTTGAATTGTAAATAAAAGAGGAAGCATTTACTGAAAATACGCATTGTATTTTCGTACAGCATTTTACTATTTTGAACATCAGTTTATGCACAGCATGGCAAAGACTTTGGGCCTTACTTGCTTCAAATAGCCTAAACTTACACATACTTTTATGTTTATTTTTTATTTTTCTTTAACAAGGACTGGACAGAAAACTGCTGTATGTGCTTTACAGTTCAATATAATATGTGTCATGAGAGACACAAAAAACCTTCTCCGTGATGGTTAAAGGGAAGGGTTAACAAAGTTCCTCCTGGTGCGTTTTCAAACAGCTCCCTGAGGTGGTGCTCTTTGGCCTCTCTCGTAATAAGCCAAAGGTAGCCATAAATCCACCAAGTTTATGCTTCCCTCATAGAGGTGGATAATGGAGGGAGTCTTCACCTTGCCCCCAAAACGAATAATCCATTGTTGAAGTCCATTCCCTTAGGTGACGCTTTCTGTGTCACACGCGCCTATGCTTTAGAAATTCTGTGACAGCATGATAGTCTCACCCCCTCTTTTTTTATTTTTTCCCTCGGCGGCTATGTTTCAGGGGGGTTGCATCATCTCCCTGCTACGCACCTCACCAATCCACCAACAGGAATGCGCTGCGTTGTCTATTTCTGAACTTGGAGGGGGCTTTCGAGCATGGCAGCTATGGAAGGTGTCGAAGGCATTCCAGGGCTATTTGCGGACAGGAATTGTCCAGATGTGTCTGCGTATGCGTGTGGGTGACTCCCCCTACTTCCACATGCTATCACGAGCTGTTTGAAATGCCAAAGGAGAAACTTTTGGGGGCGGGGGGGTGTAATTTGTGTCAGGTGGGCCGCTATATTTCCGGACGTGCTGAGCCATAGTAAATCTGAAGGGGGCGGGGGTTGGGTTGGGGGTGCGAGAGGCGAGCAGTCCCTCCTCAGATATGCGGCCGGCGCTATCGCAAGATGGGCCCTTAATTCGGAGGCATGATGTAATGAACTTGCACTCCCATCAGCACGTCGCATGCCGTGGCATGCTAAGCATCTGTTCTAATATGGTGAATTCCAAAGCGGAGGGGAGTCCCAGAATAAAATCAGATCCTCTCTCTCTTATGTATTTATTTATTTGTTTATTTACGTTTTCAGCAATTAGCTTCCGATGCTGCTGTAGGAGTCGTCGACTAACTTGTTTCATCTGTTTATTTCCTCGCCACCACTTTTTCTGTTTGTTTGGTTTACTGCTTTTATTTGTAGTACATCCTCGTAGAGAGGCACTGGTGCTTAAAATAAGTGATTCTTTACGTCTCTCCTCAGTGGAAGGAGTGGAGTGTAAAGCATACAGACAGCTGCTGTGTTTCATTTTGTTGGGTAGTGTGTGTAACACCTTTAAAAAGTAAAAATCTGAAATCTTTTTTATTGGCATATCAGTATTGATTTGGGAAAATGTAACTTGAGATTCTGCATGCTGCATTTTTTTGTTTCATTTTTATCATTTCATTTGCCTGTTGTGTTTGTCTGTTGTTTGTCCTTTTTTTTCCCTCCTAACATGTCATTTTAATTTCATAACGACTCGTGAAGCAACGTACTGACAGTTCCTGTGTCTCTCTCTCCCCTCCCCACCTTTTTTTTAAATCTCCACCAGGTAAACGACCGCACCAGTGTCAAATCTGCAAGAAAGCGTTCAAACATAAGCACCACCTTATCGAGCATTCGAGACTACACTCAGGGGAGAAGCCATACCAGTGCGACAAGTGTGGGAAGCGCTTCTCCCACTCCGGCTCCTACTCCCAGCACATGAACCACCGCTACTCCTACTGCAAGCGGGAGGCCGAGGAGCGGGAAGCGGCCGAGAGGGAGGCGCGGGAGAAGGGCCACCTGGAGCCCACGGAGCTACTGATGAACCGGGCGTACTTACAGGGCATCACTCCTCAGGGTTACTCTGACCTGGAGGGGCGGGGTGGCATTCTGAGGGGCGGGGCAGAGGGCGGGGCCAGAGAAAGGCAGCCGGAAGTGGAAGGAACGTACGGGAAGATGGAGGAGTTCGAGTTCGAGGAAGAGGAGAGCGAGATCAAGAGCATGGATACGGACCCGGACACGCTGGGGAGGGACGAGGAGGAGAATGGAGAGCACTCGATGGACGAAAGTTCGGTGGACGGGAAAACGGAAACCAAATCAGACCACGAGGACAATGTGGAGGATGGCGTGTAATTAACTACTGCATTCAAAAGCTTCACTCCTTTTCGTTTTTTTTTTGTTTCATGTTTGTTTGTTTCTGTTGTTGTTTTTTTTTCTGGTTGTATTTGTTACCTGCTTGGTTTCAAAACACGCTGCTGTGTTTAAGCTGTATGTGCACGTGCCTGAAGCTTCCGAGAAGCTTGTAACGACGGACTCGGGTTCGAGGGTGGCGATTCTGATTTGAAGTCTGAGTTTGGGTGGGGGTTGGGGCTGGGAGGTAGCGGCAGGGATTGTTTCAGAAGCTGCATTATGCAAAAAAAAGAAAAAAGAAAAAAATAAAGACATACATTTTAAACATTGTACAGTATTAAGGCCTAAAAGATGTGTGGTGCTAACATTCTAAATCCCTGTGTTTCATAGTATCTATAGCACAAACTAGTGACTTGTACAAATTGCACTCCGCTTCTATATTCACTACAAAAATAATAAAAAAAGTATTGCCTGTGTATATTTATACAGTGTTTAAAAATACAGTAGTGCCCGCACTACAGTTCATCAGTATTATTACTTATCCACAACTTAATGTGTTGTCTACAGTTTGCCCTTTTTTCAGGCCATCTAACCACACAGTTCTAGGCCTCAGAATTTCTATAAATGAAGGAACTTTAATAATACCTGTGTGATTTCAAGATATTGAAGTCTTAAAGCGACTGTGAGATGAAGGACAGAATGGTATGATGAAAGAGGGAAGAACGACATTGTGTTATGAAGGAGATAGCCTTTGTAAGGTGTTTTTTTAATAAGACAAAGCCTTATATGCAAACCTTTTAATCTGCGTTTCTGCAAGTGCCATCCTTGTATAGTGTATTGGAAGGTGACGTGTGTTACCTCAACACCAGCTCCAGTATTAAGAGATAGATCACCTTGTTCTTTGAAGCACCCATGTCAGTATTAGACAGATAGGCAGCAGTTCCTTAGTTTACATGTTTGTGCAATTTTCTGTATTTTTTTTCCATTAACTTTTGTCAGTATTACACCAAACCTTTTTCTTTTTTGCAACAGCAAAAATTGCATTCATTTTATTTGTAGGTTAAATAACATTTTATTTATGTGGCTCATTTTGTATTTCCTAATTTTATTTATTTCATACTGTAGTGTACAGTATTATAGTTCTTCAATATATAGATATATTTTAGTAAAAGGAACATGGTGTCGATGATTGGCGTAAAGAGAGCATTTATGTGTTTTGAAACATTAATTGTGAAATGCAAATTTTCAATTTTGTTATAATAATTGTTCTGTTTCTTTTATTTTCCAGTTACTGGAAATTCCAAATTTGGGAACTTTTGATACAATATTGTGAAAACACTGTATTTTCAACTGAAAAAATTCCACTTTCTTCATCTTGTTTTTTTTTCTCTTTTTTTTTTTTAAAAATGAAGAGGGACTGTTTAAATACAATGTATGATACCATGACAGAAAAAAAACTTTCCTGAAATGTCTTTGTAAAAGTATTATTGAATTTTTAATTTGTAATTCTTTCTTGGAAATGACCATGCTCGAATAAAATTAGCCAAATTTAAAAGAAAGGGCTTTCATTCATGTTGATTTTGAGAATAATTTTTCCCGGGTGAGTCGATGGACCAAACTCAGGGGAACATTTTGTGCTGCTATAATGATATTCGGTGAAGGTGAGTAACAGTTGCAACCTAATAAATACATTGTACGTGATGATGTATTCTGTTTAAAAAACATGCATCATGCATAAGCAGTGACTGTCAGATTAAGAATGCACATATTGCAAAGGAAAATATACATCAAATAGTCACACACCACTTCTGTTTATTTTTCTGATTAAAGACTATTTTTAAAGGCTAGATAATATCATTTTTCCAAAGTCGCACCGACGGTGTTTAGGTTTTCAGAAACCATCGCATTTGAATTGTTATTAGTGTAGACAAAGTGCTACAATGACTTGGATAGACACAGAATTCGTATTCTCAGTTTGGCGATTTGTGCCATTTTTAAATTTAGGAAGTCCGTTTCGTTTTTAGGTTACATTTTCTCTTTTCTTTCTTGTGTCCGTCATATAACGCACACGCATTAGTTTCACAAACCCAGATGTTTTTCTGTATATAGGTACATTTTTTCCAGTTATTTCTGACGTAAAGGTAATATGCGTGTTTACTCAAATTTGCCGTACGTTTTAGATCAAAATATAACATCCATACTGTAGAACGTGAACACATATATATATACATATACATATAGACAAATATTCTCACTGAGGGGGTAAAATTCTAAACGTACGCGTAAAACACAACTTTATGTTAGGCTTAGTCTACAACTTAAGCGTTCACATCACGCATGCAAATTAAATGCACAATCAAAAGGAAAAACATGAAAGAAGAGGTGCAATGCCAAGCACTACGTGCTTTGCATATGTAAGTTTATGGATTATTCCTACAGATATTTGAAATCTTATGTCTCGGTACTTTTAACAGTTAAAGGACATGCGACTATTATTTAGTGTTTGTTTATGATAAGGTTTGGCGTGGAGTTAGGGTGGTGAATGACAGCCTCAGTAGTTGTAAACTGTGATGAAAGAAACTACCGTTGCATATACACACACGCAGGGAATCAATACAGTCAAGAACGCTTCGAGAAACAGTTTCAAAAGCAAATCAGCCCATCACTTTAGACTTGAGCAGATGCACGCAGCAATCCGTTGCCGGCTGAAATTGCATCGCTCGCTCACTTCTCATTATTACAGTTCCGAGCTGTAGATTTCTTGCGATTTCTCTCAATGTTCGCTCGTGGAGTAGGGACCGTGGAAAGTTGTCATAGGCTATGTTCGCCCCCTGTCAACCTTCTCTTTGTAGAAACAAGGTAAAATTGCACACGGCCTGCCCAGAAGGAGGCTGCCCCTCTGAGCAGACAACAGATGTTCGATTTACACAAGATTCCCCAGGTAAACAACAGCTCCGACACATTTCAGTAAAGAAAACGGTAGTGTGTTCCGAACAGAGTCGGAAACACTGATCCCGTAAAGGTACTGATTGGTAATTAGTCTCCTCTTTGCCGGAAATGCAATGTCCCATTTTTCCAAGTTTAACATTGTAACAGGAACATATTTTAGAAGGATCTTGTAATTAATAGGGAAATGGAGTGACACACGAAAACACACACACGCACACACACTTCTTTCTGTCTCTCTCTCTCTCTCTCTCTCTCTCTCACACACACACACACAGACACACACATACACACACATATATATACATATATATATATATATATATATATATATATATATATATATATATATATATATAAATAGTTAGACAGTGTTTGCAAAGACATAACTAATGTCATATGTTCCCTTGAATCATCAAATTTAATTTCAACTGTTTGAGAGTTGGTGGCAAGAGTATTGTGTGTGTGTGTGTTTTTTTTAACATTACAACTTTAGAATTTTTGGTTAGTTTGGCAGCCAGTCATGCTTTGATGAATCATCGCAGTCCTGTGTACCGACTCAGAGCACATACAGAGTTTGCTCCACTGTCCACAATTGCTTCCAATAACAAATCCAACCCTAACATATGAATATGACTTAATGTTGCCATTGGCTCTGCTCGGGCCTTTCTGATATGTTGAAGGGGAAACCTCTCTGCCCTTGCCACATTCATGTCTTGATGTCAAAAGAGAAAAAGCACCATGACATTCATGCTTTTTCACACTGGAGTTAATAGCCTAGAGACCACTGTTAGGATCAAAACATACTTGCTGCACATATGTGAACTAATGAAGGAATGAAAGCTACTTATTTACTGTGGCATTAATTTACAAAATTCTGAAAAGGCTGCATACTTAACTCAGCAAGTTGCATTGAGGTAAGAACTGACTGGTTGATTTGAGGACTCTGTGTTATTAACACTTCTGTTTCGTATTAACCTTCTGACTTTGACCATAAGGTTGTATGCATGATTTCCAGGTTTGATGCTGCTGGAATAGGTGAAGGTGGTTTGGGGTGATCCTGGAGGAGCAGAGGACTGAGTAGACTTTTGACCACATTTAAAATTATGTATATATCCCCATATGCTCAACATATTATTCTCAGGGCATATGAAGGACAACCCCTGTGATGGAGGCACAATCCTGGCACTAATTGAGAGAATGTTCATTGACAGGCAGGGAGAAAGAGCACAAGTGACCAGTAGGGATTAGCCAATCAGAGCGTCAGAAGAGTGGCCAGCTGCTCCGTCTGGCGGCATATCAGAAAGAGCCCTGGAGCAGGTGGTTCAATCAAGTGCCAATGGAGCGATTGAAAAAAAGACAGCCTGACCCCACCAGAAGTGCCTCTGTTGCTGGGACATATTTTCTCCCCTTAAAAGGTAGACCTGGTAATTCTGAATTTGGAGAAAGTATCGAAGTGAGGGCATTTCAGAGTTAAAGCAGTTTCAGTTTTTGCTGTTTAAATGCACAAATATGCATCACAACTGAGATTGTTTTGTAAATGACCTTGTAATGCAGGTTTTTTGATTATACAACACATTTTAACCAGCCCTGGTTCATTTGTATTTGCATAAAATCTCCCCCACACGAAGTCAGCACACTCTTTTCCAAAAAAAGATCTATGACCTGTCTTGCTTATGTACAATAAATTATTTGTTGCCGTTTTAATGTTATGCAATACGCGCGGTTGAGGGGATAGCTTTATATTTCACATTACTCAGAATGTGCGCCTTTGTTTTAAAGGTTTTAATTACAAATCCTCGCTTTGAAGTTCGCTGTTGTTGGCTCCAGCTAAACTGCCATCAGCTCCAGATAGCCTCTTGGCCGGGCGGACTTCCTCAAGGGATTACGTCATCTGCACGACCTTATATAAATTATTCTGAGCCATCAAAAAACCCAGAAGAAACACGATAAAAGTAAGTGTAATTCTACACTGACTTATAAAAGACGGTCGTCACATTATTTATTTTGTTTACTTAAAAAATAAAAGCCTACGTACATTTTGCTCTGCATTTTTCTATTTCCTATCGAAATCAATTAATTATTTTCTTTTGAGAAATGCATATTAAGGTTCCACAATATTTGCTGGAAAGAGGATGTCATGAACAGGTTGCTACGAAGCAGTAGCCGAATGCCACCACCCCCAGAATCAACCGCCGTAGTGCATGCCTGCTTGACCTTGTGCATATGAATGCAGCAGGTGCACGGCGGGAGAACGGGCCACCAGTAAAATGGCACAAAGACAACAATAACCTCCCAGTCTACGGGGGTTAGAGATAGTGTGGGAAGGTCTACTAAGCTTTTATTATTCCTCTCGCTTTTATTATTTAATTTTAATTTGATGCAGTCACGTTGCTCGTCGAAGAGGTTGGATAAGCAATGGAGTGTTTAGTTTAACATATTGGAAATGCACCAGGAGCCCTGACTCTCCCCATCCCCCTCCCCCTCCCCAAAATGTCCTAGCTCCTCTTTGAAAGATTGCCAGACTGTATTTCATAAAAAAATACCATTTTATTTAACAAAGAAAGTAGTAAACAAAGTACTTTCAACTAGAGTTCGTGGTTGTAATACAATATAACCAATATTCCGAAAATAACAACAACAAATAATAATAATAATAATAATAATAATAGGCTTCTGAAAATTCCCTTCCAACGCTATCATCTTCAGTCCTCCCTCGAGAGTACAGCGAACACCCTCACAGTCCCTCTCCGTGTGCGTGGAAAAAAACGAAGCGCTGCGCAGGAAGTATGTCGTCACTACGCACAGAGGCGAGGGGTGGCCATCTCGGTGACGACACATCTCCAGGAAGAGGTGAGTGTAAAAATCAAAGCGACAATATTTGAAACGGCGTCCTGGCAGAGTGAAGAAAACAAACATACTGCCCTTATTTGCTTAAGTCTTATTTTGTTGTAACGGATTCGAATTGCTTTAAGCAAGAGGAATAGCTGACTTATTCAGCTAGCCACGTGTGCACATGGTGCATTTGCGAGCTGGCGGTTGACAAGATTATTTCATCAGAGTATACAGCTAACAAAAGGGGTAAACTCATTGGAATAAGCATCCCCATGCAAGCAGATTATACTGTGAGTCGTGCAGTTAGTCAGTGCGGTTGTGCTTTATTTTGCCTTGGTTTCCACCACATGGCAAATTTGACATTCGGAAACATTAGCAGTGGCAGCTGAACAAGCTACTGAACGTGAGTTTCACCAACAGTTGACCCGTTCTGTCCATTCTTAGGTCAGTTCAAAGAAAGACCATAACGTAATTAAGTCAACTGCAAATTAATCGACTGCAACGTGCATGTTATTTGGGCAGAGTGAGCCTGGAGGTTGAGCCATCCACAACCGGGACATGGCTTGGTTTGCAGCAGAAGTTCTAGCCATCTAGCCGCTCCGTTCGCTCTCGGATGTGGAGTTCGTATTAGCTGAGTACGCTAGCAAAGTCAATCCAGTGGCATAGCAGGCGAACTGCAGTCCAGTGTATGTATATCATTCTGTCAGCGCATCATTGTTTGCACATTTCACACATAACATGGACACTGTTCCTCACGATATTAAGAACAATGCTGACTAAGAAGCCAGGTAGTTCGCGTAGTTAGATTGTTTCGGGACCAGTTTTCTGCAGTAGCGAACCCGAAAGCTAGGAAGTTAGGCGAGTCACAGTGCACATACTGTTAACCAGCCTACTATTTAAATAAAATTATTTGTACTATAAAATTGATAAGTCTGCGTGACTTCGCTTTTCCACCATGCGCACTAGTTTGCCAGCTAGTCAGTAGTAACTCCTTGGGTCTGAGATGGGCAAATGAAACATTACCCATGAAACTTCCTTTATGGGAGACGGTCGAAGTGAACCCACCAGTACCGTTGCACGGAGAGGCCAGGCAGATACACATTGCAAAAGTGTCAGGTGTGACTCTTCTTTATTAATTAGGTCTTTGGGATATCAGGTGCCTCATTTATAAACGTTCATAAAACTACTAAACCATTGGCCGTGCATAAAATGTATAATAAGCATTCATCTGGTTTGTTAGAAATGTGCTCAAATCATGAAGGCATGTAAACAACTCCAAAAATGTAGGGTGGTATATCTGTCATCCCAGTTTCCTAGTTTTGTGCTACTCGTGTCCCTCAGGAATGTGGTACAGACTTTAACTGTGAATGCTGAACAGCCGCTAGAACGCTCTCGGCTTACAAAGCTTGCAGCCTACATTGTGTAATATTTTTCTGTGGCGCAGAACCATGGTAACATGCTAGCACAGGTTCTCGTCACTTTGACGATTTTGCTGAGGATGTTAACGAAGAAAAGGGACCATAAGAATGCAAATAAAGCTTTTTATCACTGTTTAAGTGTTTGATATTTTCATGATCTATGATCTTTTTATGATCCATTCAGAAGTATACCTAAAAAGCACATATAAATACAGAAGCTTCAAAAATGTTAGTGCAAACACCCTTTTCATTTTGATACAGCTAATGAACTTAGTTATGACATACAACTCAATTACAAAGTGAAGGAAATTGTAAGGTGAAGGCCTCATGATTTGTGAGAAAATGGGCATCACAAGGACTGTAGGACAGTCAATAAGTTAACGTGCCCAACAGGGCTAGGTGCTAATATACAACTTTGGCCTTCGTATTACCTACTGCATGTATTTGACTAACTGTTGATAACACAGTCTTATCATAAAATACAAATGACAGTAAGCACCAAAAGGTTAAGTGTCAAAGAGTTCTTTCAATGTGTAGTAAAACAGTTTCCAGTCTCTTGTTTAGTAATAGTGCAACACTATCCTCTGATACATATCGCTTTATGACTTGCCAAAGCATGAACAATTTGGTTTCACAGAATTCCTGACTATAACCAGAGTTAAGACAAATTGCATATGCTATCATTAGATTATAAATTATCGTCATACATAGGAACATATTTGAAGCATTATAAGACACAAAGAAATGTCAAGATGCAAAATGCATCATATCTCGAAATTAGGACACGGACCAACAGTATAGGTGTGGTCTTGTTTACTAATGAATGAGTCACCCTCTGACTCAGATGGAAAACACTGGGTCTGCTAAGCCACCTAGCATTCATACGACTTGCTTACCCTGTGCCCTTGAGCTGCAAAGCCTGAGCAGACTCTTGACTCATAGTGGTAAACTACATATAAGGGCATATTTAACGTTGCACTGACATTTTACTTTTATTTACTGTTGGAACAAGAAGAAATGAATTTCACATTTTATTGTGAAAACTCCAGGGAAAGTGTTCAGTTGGATGTACCAAGCACTCAGAAAGCCAATGGCCCTAACAGTGTTATTTGTAAACCTTTGATAGTTAAGTGAAAGTGTTCAGCCACTTTCCCTGGGTTTTGGAGGTTATAGAACCACTCTTGCTGCTTTTTAGTATTTGAACATTGACAGTTCTAAATATTGCAATATGTTCAAATTGGACTGTTATTCTGTCTCTCACAGCCTCCAAGCAAAGTCATGTTCAATTCATGATTTAACAGGGTTTATATTTATGAGTTGTATACTTTTAAGGACAGAACTGTGATTTAAGATGTCCTGCAGGTTATGTTTGTCAGTGAGTGGCATCCAGAGTGACTGTGGTCTTCATTTGTGCTGTCCTGCAAAAATTGAAAGAATGTCTGTTCAGAGATCATTTCTGTCTGTCTGAAGAGATTTGAATATGCTAATGGAATGCAGGCGACGTTCAGTAATATTGCACAGTCATGAAGTTACGTTCAAATCAAGTGATGTCACAGTCTAGGAACAGTTTTATCTAGCGTAATGGAGGTGAATTTAAAGGTCATTTTTGCTTACTGGCCTGCTTGCAAAGGCAAATTTATCTTTTTTTCTACTGAGAAGGTCTGTGGTTTTGGTGTAGTGGTGGATGATTCATACTTAAACAAAATTGCTTTATAGCCCATTATAGTACTTGGTAAGGTTCTGATTTGACATCAAAAATTAATATTAAGACAGCAATACCTTTCATCAGTGTGTGTATTTTAGACATTACATTGCTGCATTGCTCAACTCTGAACAAACTAGAGAAATTAGCACATATTTTTGGATATGTATATGAATAATTAGTTGTATTTCTTTCAGAGCGAATTTCTGAAATGATACGCTTTAATACAAAGCGAATACTTTATGGTGAACAAGGGCACTTGACTCGCTCAATTAAAAAAGTCAGTTCTCAGTCACTGCTGCTTTGAAACCCTAATCTGTAGAAAATTTCAGTTTCCTCCCCTTTCGAACATGAGATCAAAGACCTCGCGGAGAGTATTATTCCTTCTCAGCCTTTTACGTAAACCACTGAAAGTGGCATTGTTGAAGTATTAACACTTTCATACAAAAAGGGGTTTTTGAGCCTTTATTACCTACTTATTCACTGGCAGAATATTATATGCATACTAATTTGCATGTCATTTTGTGTGGCAGGCACTTTGTAGAAACTGAGGAATTGGTCTGTTATTGGTCTGCTAAGACATTTATGAAACTGATAAGCATCATGTTTTAGGCATCATTTTTCTATATACTTCTCTGTTCTTTTTTCATAAACAGCATTAATGAGACACTCATTTAGGTTTAGTTCTGAATCACTGGTGGACTAATGTGGTAAGCATCTGTCTTTGAAAATCTCTTTTGCTGCTGTTTATGTTATGTGATTTTGCATGATGGACATGGTCTGAATGTGATGTCTGTTAAACTCAGAATCGACCCACAGATATACTTGGAAGTACCAATCACTGATTGAGTCAATTTAGGGCAATTATAAATGCTTAGTACTATCCACCCATTCAAATACTGTTTTTTGGCTTTGTGTTCTCATGGAACACTACATTCAGGATCTGATTTGCACCCTCTTTATCTTGTAGAAATTGCAGGGGCCTTATAATTGAAGTGATTATAACACAGAGGTTTTGGGTGATGCCATTTTACCAGCATGTACACAACCTCTGTAGCCGTTTTAGTGTATGTGGGTCCATTTTTCTTGAATAAGAATAAAGCAGACAAGAATTTAATTGACTTGACCCACATGAAACTCATATGATGACTCCTGAGACTGAGGTGCTTTTAAAGTGTGGTCTGCATGACACAGACCCATAACTTCGCTGCCTGTTATGGGATTCTCTTCTTTAAAGCTATGATATGCATTGGAGAGAGATTTACAAGTAAAACCTCAAATTAAAACAAGCAGAGTAGGAAATGCTTGTTAGAAAGACGTAGATCTACAGTTGCTTTAGTGACTTGCCCCCCTCCTACTTTGTTGACCATCTCAGAACTGGCACAGGCAAGGCAGGAAACTACAACATTGGGTGTCATTTTTAAATTCACTAAACACATGAGTTGGGAACAGGGCGGCTGCGAAACAGCTCGTATCCAAGAGTTGATTTGAGGCAAGTTTGCCTTCTCATGAAAACATGTCTGCTGGTCTCCTCTGAATGGAGGGAGGGAGGAATTCCTAGGAGTAAGTGGGGATCTGTCTGTTTCGAGAGAGAAAGTATTCTGCAGTGGGTGGTGACCTAGCTTGGCAGACACAAGCTGTCAGCAGCAGGGCACAGCCCACTTAATATGACTGAGACTGTCAGCCATATAGCAAGGCTAATCTCCCTGTAACGCTCCCCATCACGTCCTGTGTAATGTGAGATATGTCCTTCCAGGAAATGCCCGCAGTGGATCCATAGACATGCGATACTCTGTAGTCCCCTGTGTCTGTAGCTGACAGCAGATGAATGCATCGGCACCCACGTGTTTGTGAAAATATCACAATATCACATGTAACACCAGTATGTGTTGTCATTGAGGTACTTGTGATGAAATTTTGGTACATAATATCAAGATTTTTGTCTTAATGCGTCCACTTGAGAGGCTTGGTATATAAAGTTGATAAAATGTTTACCAGTGAATGGTGAGTGTGGGGAGAGGGAGAGCCCATTATTTGACTTAGGGGGTTAAGTGCCAGGCCGGAGTGAAAGGCTTTACGTACTGTAACCCTCCAGGTTAAGTAGAAAGTGTAAAAACGTAATGTAATGCATTAGCTCGTGTACTCACTCAGCAGATACCTTCAGTACGCTTGCATATCGTATAAGGACACCTCCAGTATAATTGACATGATATGATTGGTTGTTCACTTATGCAGTTCAACCAAGTTATGTACCTCAGTCAAAGCCATTTTAGTTTAAACATCTTCCTCAAAAGTAAAACACACATACTGAGCCTTCAGCCTTCTTGTTGTATGTAGTTGTCTGCTGTTTGGTTAATGGATTTTTCCTTGAATGAGAGTGCTCAGGTAGCTCAGGTGATTATCTCTATTAGCGTGACACTCTCTATTGTACAGTATTAATATGTACTATATTAGGAATGTATTATAGACACATAGATTTATGTACTAGCACCCATAATTGCTTCAGATAAAGAGATTCAGTGATCCATTTGGCTTGATAAGATATAGCAATGATCAGAGTGTTTGACACCCAAGATGAAAAATGTACAACAACATGAACAAATTTATTCAAAGCGCTGGAAATGGTTTCATTTTCTAATGGTGTGTTGAATTGTGTTCAAGAAATATATGTTAAATTCACTCCATGGATATTGACTGGCTGACTGCATATGCTGTTTGCATAGAATCAACTGTTGCACAGAATTTGCACAAAATATCTCAGCAAAAGCTACTCAGTTCACACAAGGACTAATTTGCAGCTAAAGCACAACTGTTTGCACACTTCTGTAATGTAGTAGTAAAGATTAACAAGGCCATACTGTTCCTCTCTTAATTCACTAGAACAGATGAGCAGAAGTTCATCACACTGTTAAAGTGCTTTACAGCAATGCCTCTATGGTTCTGAATTTCTGTGAAATTAAAAGGAGTGTGACATCACCCACTACCAATGATTGGTGTCTCTGAAAGCAGCTCTTGTATTTTGAGATGTTTCTCTTTCAACATTATTATTAAATAAAGCTGTTCCAGTAATCAGTAATTAATTTTGTATTTTTTGAATGGCTATGCAGCAACTGTAAAACTGAGCCCACTCCTCACTCATTATGTTACATGTGCTTGGCACTCTTATCCAGGATGACGTCTATAGCTTAGAGTTTTTACATGTCATCCATTTGTACAGCTGGTTAATCTCGTCAGCAGTATCTGTTTTGTGTTTTGATTATCAGAAGCTTAATAGCTTGAGCTCTCAGTGCTTAAATGAGGTTAGATGGCACAAAAGTAAATATTTGCAAGACCTTGGACCTCAGGGTCTTTGCGGTTATTTCTGTAGGAAACCCTGAAAAGGACCTAACTCTCAGTGCTGTATAGGTATGAGAAATTCTCTGCTAACCTGTAAATACCACTTTATATTTCAGTTACAGGTTTTGGCTGTCAGATGTTTTTGTAAAAAATATATATGTATATATAAATAGCAAATTATATCATGTTACTTGAAGAGGGCATAATAGGTACTGAGTGTTCCGATCAGTGTCTTATGTGCTGCTGTTTGAAAAGCATAAATACTTCTGATTTATAATTACGCACAACCTGCCAATGTGGTGGGGAGGATCACTGTTACATTTTAATGTCTGTCAGTCGTAGCTGTAATTTCATACCTGCGCTTGACCGACGTCTCCTGGCCCACAGCTCTCTTCGGTGGAGGTTGGAGAACAGAGAGCAGTGTGTCATCAGGGGAGTGCCCCACACTAGTTTCATCTCCAGCTCAGGCCTGGCTCAGTGGTGGAACGTTCCTAGCTCCACTTTCATTACACTTTCCATTTCTTTTTATTTCGATCTCTCGTCTCTAAGATTAGGTGTTAAAAACAAACCCAAAAAAGTCAATCACAGGTCCTGCCCGACGTATTTCATTTATTACATTAAAAGAAGCAACACATTACATTAAAGTTTCTCTCCTGCCTGCCTACAAGTGCTACACAAGTAATTATATTATGATAATATGAACGTTTTCACACATTGTACTAAATCAAACATCAAGGCGTTGCACTACTTACACTGTGATAGTTTCAGTGTTTACACAGGTACAAGGCCAGTATGATGTGAAGTGTGTCCAAAAAATTTATTGTGATGCCCTGCTCCTCCTAGACAAATGTTATTGATGTGTTTGCCCTAATGTCAATCACTGTGATTTTAAATTGTGCATTACAAATGCTGTCATTGTTGTCTCAGTGAAATCCATTTTTAAGAGGCTGTCCTAGATTCTATAATAAGCACCCATCAATGGCAGCTGGTGTAGTTGTGTGGAAATAGAAAGGTATTTATGCACAGGGCTAGCTGTTGTACTCAATGGGCATCACGTGGTATTCTTCTGAGAGGTTGTTTCACAATGCTAAATAGCAGCTCTTTGAAATGCATACGGTTGTTTCGCATAGGCTAAAAAGGTAAAGGATATTTTAGTAGATTTTTCCCATTATTTGAGGCAATTGAGTTATCAGAAACAGCTGGTGAAGTACACAGGGGTTGCCTTGAGCCACCAGGAGCAGCGCTGGAATTGGGCTGAGAGTAATAGAATTGGGGGGAAAAATGCATTTACAGGCACCGGGTGGTATTTTGCCTCGGAAGGGGAGACCCAAAAGAGTTTTGAATTCCAGTCAGAGGTAGGCAGTGATTAGATTTCAATGCTGAGTTCCTCTAATGTTGGCTCATTCCTTTAATATGCAAATCTTAGGTATGCAAAGATCTGATGCGTTCATTTAAGGAATATGTCCTCGGGTGATAGCAGTATGCTTCTGGGGAGGATTCTGTTTTTAGAATGAAATAAATAGTTGTTAAAAGGATCACATGAGTTTGTATCTTAGAAGATGAAAAGCTAATTAACATGAATAATTTATTGTGATGTATTTTATAGAAATCAAACAGAGAAAAGGAGTAAAATAAAAAAAAAGTTCAAACATTTCAGACTGAAAGATGCATGCGTTGTGAAGAACCCCATATTCATATTCATAGGGAATTGTTTCAGCTGGGTTGTGGATGTTGTTGACACTGACTGTGAGGCATGTCCAAAGGTCAGTGAAACAGTAGTTATTAAGCAGAATCTGGAAAGATTCAAATAAATGTCTCTCTCTCTCTCTCTCTCTCTCTCTCTCTCTCTCTCTCTCTCTCTCTCTCTCTCTCTCTCCCCCCTTCCCACCCTTTAATGAACTTGAACTTTGTTTACTGCAGCTGTTTTTCCTTTCAAGACAAATCTGATGTGATGGCTTGAGCCACAGCTTAAATCCTTTTTTTTCTGTGGTTCAAATAGATAACATAAAAATTGTGAGCTATGAAATTTTCTCTTGATAAAAAGTGCCTACTAAGCAAATGCCAAGTTATATACTATTATAATGTTGTCAGTCTCCAGTGTGGTTTTGTAGAAGGGTTGAATGTGTCCTTGTGAAGTGGCTGGTTGTGAACAGAAGAATTACATGAGTTTAAGGAGTCACGGAAGCAAGTTGTCTTAGAAGTGATCTACTTAAAATAATAAGCAAAGGACACCCATGGCTGAGGTCTTAATACATTGCCAGTAGTCTCCCTCACACTTGTCATGTAAAAAATTGTTATTCTTGTTATGTCCACCCAAGCATATCCTAGTTTTTTTTATTAATAGAAAATGGCACAATTGTATTGTAGACAATGACTCAATGGCTGACCGATTAAGTCATGCCATAGTGGAAACAGAATGAATGGTAAGGATGCACTGTGTTTATTTTGACCCATGAGTGATAAATCCGGTGTTGTCCCATTCCCATTGAGGATACACTCGTTCATAGGATTAACCCTTTGTGAACCTCTGTCTCATGAAGTGACATTAAAGCTACATTGACATTACGTTTATATTTATTCATTTGGCAGATGCTTACGCTTAAGTGACTTACAAGTGAGGCAGAGGACAACACAAGCAGAAAACCATAATGAGTCAACAATATTAGAAGTGCTGCATGACCAGGTTTCAAGGTTCAGGTTCAGGTTGACCAGACAAGTTACAAGCGAGAGTTAAAGCTACAGAATCTAAAGATGAAGAAATAACAATGTACTACATGCAAGGATGTGATGCGTCTCTGCTGAGGTGGCTTTGACTGAGGTGATTCGCTTGTACGGAAATGGCGTCTTGTGTTTGTGTATATCATTAGTGGCGGGGCTTAGGCTTCTCAGAGTTCTGGAACGGTAATGACTGCAGTCGGTGGTCTGTGTGTCAGGTACCTAGATGAATAGAACTTAGAAGTAGTGCAGGGCTAATCAGCAGTGTCAGAGTTGATTTTTTTGTTCCTGAGATGCCTGGTGCATGTTGGGGGATTCCCTGTTGCATCAGCGCGTGTAGGAGTGGGGACGCCTCTTCCCCCATGCCCTGTTTCTGGAGTTGTACAGTTGAGATCTCGCCCACAGATTGTGAAATGGAAGATGGCTCGTCGACGTGCCTTATTTACATGAGAAAAATGCCCATTTGTAATGACCCGGTGAGATGTCGGGAAATCCCGAGAATGTATCGTTTTTCCTAATATAGGCATTGCGTGTTGTCTCGTTTGTATTCATTCAAATATGGATACACAGATAAACATAAACATTTTTTAACCTGTTTTTTAAAACTGTTGAGAATATGAATTCTGCTTTTATGTTTACATGTTGATTTATTCAGAAGGCCTAGAACAAATATTTTATCCAATTTCTTTTTGTTTTCCCTGTTGTGAATGTTTTGTTTTGCTTTTTTATTGTGATAATAATTATTTTTCCTTATTTTTTCTCTGTATTGGTATTAGATATTGCTATTATATTGCTATCTTGTTTTTTGGGACCAGGCTGAGGAGTTTTTGAAAGGCAGGTTACAAATAGAATTTACTATTACAATATGTAGCAGATCATCTTATTTTGAAAGTTCTGTTGTGTTCTTATGGGCAATAAAGAAAGTGTTATGCAACATGTAGTTACTCATAAGAAATGATTTTAGCAACAGAAAGAATGAGCAAAATGAAGATTGAAATTGGAAGAACTGTAGGTGGGCAGTGAGTTTAGCATTTTCACAGTTTCTCTGTGATCGAATGTAGGCTTGAAAGCGGACATTACGGATGTATTTCCTGAAATGTGCTGTTACTAGAAACAGGGCAATATGCTCGGAACTAGAAATTAAAAATGGCATGTTTCCATACATTTCTAAATAATACATTGTATCAATTCAAAAATATATTTTTTTGTCAATTTTTTTAATGTGGTTTTACGTTTACATTGAATAACTAGAGCTTGGATTTTGCTTCTTCCTCCTGTGGCGCAGTGAATATTCTGTCTAAAAATATGGAGATTAAAGTGTGTTAAACATTTATTGTATGTAGCATAGCATTTCAGTGTATGTGCAAAAGGCCTGGTCAGTTTATCTGGTTCTTGCATAATTGGACAATTTCTGAATAAAAGAGGAATGGGATTGGTGGTTAGCATCTACATTGTGTGCTCAGGAGATAGCAGATTGTACTGGCCCTACCTCTAGTCCAGTTTCCTCCAAAAGACTGATATTCATTTGCTCCATAGAGCCAGCGTCCCCAAACTCATTGTGCACTGATATTTTCTCAATTTGATATTTCACTCTGTGGTTTGCATTGGCGCATTTCTTGTCTCTGTTGCCCCTTGCAGAATTGCCATCCATGAGCGTGCTACTGGTTGAAGCCTTCTACGGGGGCTCCCACAAGCAGCTGATAGACCTGCTGCAAGAAGGTGTGGACGGCTGTGTTCTCTACACACTTCCAGCCAAGAAATGGCACTGGAGGGCCAGAACGGCAGCCATCTACTTCATGCAGACCATCCCAGCTAGTTCCTCTTACAGGTTAGTCCCTCAGGCTCCACTTTCACTCTACATTCTTTATGTCGTTATTGATTCGCTTGGCCTATGCCCTGATATTGGACAACCTGAATAGCTATCATGTTGCATCTTATCCATTTATATTACTTGATCATAAGTAAAGCTGTTCAGGTTATGCAGCTTGCTGAAGGGTACCATACGTGGACTTAGAACCTGAAAAAATTTGGTGACAAGCTGCAGCTTCAGGGTTCAAGCCTTATTGTTTTCCATGTACCGTCAGGTTTTTTTTTTTTTTTTTTGCTTTGTTCATACATTTGATCTTGGCCACAGATAGTACATGATGGTACATTTCCGGAAGGGGAATTTTGAGTCTTTATTTTGTTGTGAACCGCATGCTAGGTGGCCATTTTGTCCTGTGCAGCCTCTGCAGCCCTCCCTGGTTTTAATAGCACAAGCTGATGGTTTTCACCTGATTACTGAGAAATGCGGCAGATGGAAACGGTGAGCGAGAGCGGAGGTTCTCCGTTGTGGGGGATAGGTGGGTTGGTGATCTGTTTCACACATGACGTAGAGGGGAAAAAACCCAAGCTTTGCACTGAGCCAGCTTTTGTTGCTCTGCAAAATTACTTGTCATGCTTTCAATTTAAAATGTAACCTTTTCCCCCCTGCTGTACTGTTAGCGATCAAATGCACTGCTGATATGTGGATTTTTTCATCTTTTTTATCTTAGATATTTAGAATTAAGATGGATTCAGACCTGTTTGCTTATTCTAAATGGACATGATGATGCGTCATTTGCTGTGCCTATGACGCGAATGAAACTGATTGCGCTTAACATGATATTTCAAAGTTTGTTCAGTCAGATGGTTTACACATCAAGACAATAGTCCTCAAAATACTGTCAAACTGACAAGTTGCAGTTATGATTTCTACAGACATACTCTGAGATGAACTGAATTTCTGTGGATTTTTTAAAACCTTTTTTTGTGGTAATGTTCTTTCTACGTCGGTGTACAGAACATTTTACACCAGGGGAGTCAAGAGCTGATGTCATTTATCCTGCTCCGCACTTAGCCTCCTAGGACTTGTCGTTCATCCCTTGTTGTTCCACTAATGTGTGTGATTTAAGGGGTATTATCCACAGCTCGATGTTGGCCTAAATGATATTATTCAGGCACAGGTGCTGCTCTGAGCTCCTTCTGAATGATAATTAAGATAATCTTTCTCTGTCTCCGTGCTCTCCTTTCGCATGGATCCACTTTGTTCTGCAATTTCTCCCGTGTCAATACCTCGCGAGACGGCCTCCCTTTCCTTCAACATCACCTAATCCCTTCCCGCGCAGAAAAGTGCGCTAACAACTGAGACCGGCTCTGCGGTTTCCCCAGAGACTGACGGTATTCGGAGAAATACGTGCCAAGTCGAATTAAAGTAAAACGCTGATGACTGAACTCGGTTTTGAACGTTCCCTCGGGATGTTATTATGATGAGATTAAGTTCTTTAATTCTGCAAAATGGATATGAATATGTCAGGTCAGGCTGCTGGGAGCATTCCCTTTAAACAAGGGAAATGGCCATTGCAAATGTTTTAAACATTTTGGCTGGTGGATCGGATGGCTTCCTATCAACTCCAGCTTTGCAAAAATAGCAGAACACTTTTCTGCACTGTTTAAATGTGCTGCTGGTTGTGAAGAGGTTGATATTTTGAAAAGCAGTGTTGAACTGTGAACTATTAATTCAATATAAAATTATAATGGGTGCTAGTACTCATGATGGTTATTGCTTTGCCATGAAACATTCACAGTATGGACAGTGCCTGAATGATGGGTGATCGATGTATTATACTTACAATAATTATGGACAATGTTGATGGAATGTTGATGGAATGTTGTGCATCTGTGTGTATGTATATCTCACCTGTATATTAAAGAGAACTAAATTTTTCCTACCTCAGTAATGGGCTTTCCCAGCATTTGATAGGATTCTACCACACTAGCAGCAACAGATGTTTACCATTGAGTGGCAGAGTTTGTGTACCTATGTCCATAATTACTGTGACATGATCAAAGCCTAATCAGGCATCTCTGCCGGCAATAGAAGGAGTTGTTTCTTCAGGGCGATCTGATCAAAACTCACCTTTTTTATGTCAGGCCTTGAGGATTGGCTGTAAGTTTGGATTTTACCTGTCAACCCAATGGTCTTCTGAAGTGAGAGTTTTGCACATACAACACTAACAGGCCTGACTACACACTTACTGTACACTTTCAGGGGTTTTTTCTCCTCATCATTCATGTCAAGTTACAGTAGGAGGGGGAAAAACCATTGTGCGGAGGTATTCTTTGTAATTCAATTTAAAGTAGAGGGTTGAAAGACTGGAACGAGGGTGTCATCATTTAAAGACTTAATGCTCTGTGCGGATGTGTCAGTTTGTGGTGACATTCTGGTAAATGGCCTGTGTACATTGAGGAACTAGTGCCATTTAGCCGTGAATGGGATTTCCTCAATTATAATGCAAACCGCAGTGTTTGTGTGTGGAACAAAACTTTAATGTTGTCAACAGATGAGCGCTGGAGTGGAGTGGCCTTTAAGATGTTAAATCTGAGGCAGGCAGATGATTCTCACTTTAACATTGTCACTGTCTCATTTGCCTTCTTGTTTGAACCTCTTCACTTGAAGTTTTAGAATTGATGACCTGATATGCATGTGGCAGGGATCATTGAACAAAAAAAATGGCCTTTGCTTTGACCTGCACGCAAATAAACTATGGTTCTTTTATGGTTCTACTCATTCTCCCAAGACAGGCTGCTGGGTGATAATTTCAGTTAACTTGCAGATTCTCACTGCTCTGTGAAAGGAACCTAAAGAAGGGGCATCATATGGTCTGCCTTTACTGGGAACTTCATTTAAGTGCCACAAATAGCCAGGAAATGCATGCATTTTTAAATAATGAACACCTGCTACCACACTGTGACTCGTTAAAGGTTGGCGAGAAGTGAGCCGTGACCTAGAAAACAGTCACCTGCAGTTGCAGCAAACAGACAGGGCAGTACGCAGACTAAAAGGTTTTAGGTGGGTTGCTTATAAGAAACTCAGAGGAATATTAGGGTTAGGTAAGGCAGTCCTTCCATTCACACCACTAGTGTGCAAGTTTCATTTGTGCTTGGAAAAAGTCTCAGTCTCATCCCTGTCAGTGTTTCTTAGAGCAGGAAGTGATTATTATTAACGCCAGCTGACAAAATTTATTGCCGCATTCAGTCTGCCTTTCTTTTGAGTGTGACTCAGTTGTTTTCATTGCCTTATGGTTATTTTGGTTTGTACCTGAATTTTCATGTCATATTCGGGACCCACAAATCCTCCGTAGTTGAGCAAGGAAGCGAAAGAAATTGATGTTTTGTCTCCAGCTGTGTGACATTTCCAAGTGGCTGCCACACCCTGTAGCCCTAAATAGACAAAACTGATGAATTATGGGTGAAAGCTGAAGGTTCCACTTTGTTTGCAATGCCCCTAGGCCAGAGAACACCTCTTCTAACCACGAAATGTCAAATTCTGTGATTCTGTGAAAACAGTATGAGGCATGGGGACTGAGATCAATAGCCTATCTCTTCTTCACTATCCACAAATGTTTTTTTTTCCTCCAGGTATGCAGTATGTACAATAAGATTTTATATGGGCATGGGAGATAACTCTCTATTCCTGTGCAGATATCATGAACATGGGGGCTGTTTTTAGCTGAAATTAAGGGTTGAGATTATTCATGTCAATGAAAGAAGTAACTCGGTTTTTGAATATGTTAGATTGTGAGGTTCCTCTTTTGTATTCAACATTATATTATGAAAGCTTGGCTAACACTTTCCTTGAAGAGGATTGTGTTTGCTACTGCAGTACTTTTAATTTATTTGTGCTATGGGCGCTATGTTAAAGTTTGACCAACAATGAATGATTGTCATAAAGCATTATGTTGTGGCTCATGACATAATGCTTTAGAACACTTTGAAGTGCTTGGAATTTACATTCTATTACAGGTCATGACAGCAGACAGTGACATCATAACAGACTTTTCTTGATGTAGTGTGTGGGACTACAGGCATTACAATGGCTTCTATAACATAAAGAGTTGTAGGCATTATAAATGGATACAGAAGACGTTATTAAGGTACACTTGCTTACACAAAGAATAAAAATGAAACAAATGAGATTATTGGTTTCCAGTTACTGATTTCATACAAAAGTCAGTTTTTTTTATCCTAGTGTCCAAAAGCAATATACTGGGAAAAATAGAAGTAGATATATAACCTTGCCTCCTTGCTACGTCATGTCCCAGATTGTATCGAATTATAATTACATGGTGTTAGCATTTGAGTACTGATAGCTGGTAAAGATTACATTTCTGTAAATCATACATAATGGGTCTTAACTTGTAGAAAATCTGAAGTACATGCTGTTAGTGTTAGTTTCCAGGTTAATTGTGTCCATTAAGTGTTTAGAAAACAGATGGTATACATTTTGATCTGGAGGAAATCCATGTCAGATATAAGGCAGTTTATGTAGATATGTCAAAGTTTCAGTCCTATTCTTAGGTCTGTGGTACTGCATGGAGCAGATTGCCAAGGGAGCCACACTTGATAGACAGAATATTAGCATCATGAAGTATATTTTGTGTTCAAAGTATTTAAGGGCTTTTAGAAGCCCTTATGATGTTTGAAGTAATTTGAATAATTACTTACTAACTGTTAGAAAATAGTCTCTTCTGCTAAATGCATTGTGCATTATAGGTTGCCAATTATTTAGAAAATAATGTGTAAAAGTCGATTTATTTCTCATATGTTTAGATTTGAAGTTATTGATAAGTGTTAATAATATGCTTTATTTTTCCCCTCAGTGGTTAATTCCCTTCCTGGTCTATGTGGGTATAGGCATTTAAACTGGAAATTGTATTACCTTTTGGTTTTAAAAAAGAAACCTTGTATTATGTAATGTATTCATTCAGCATTCTAAAAGCATAAAATGTCCCATGAAGTATGAACTCTTGTACTTTTATTTGTCAATTTCTTGTTTCACAAACATGAGTCATGCAGGGCATTTGTATTGTGCATGGTTCATTCTAAAAATCATATATAGAATGGTACATATGGATTAGAGGTATTTCCACATTTGAAGCAGGCAGCCCCAGGACAAATACAATACCTTACATCACGAATGTGGTTGCCCTACCAAATTTAATAGGCACCAAGTCAAAGGTCAGTATGAGAAACGCTCCTGAGAAAGGTTTGTCTCTAACTCAGCCAACTAGGTGTGGGTTATCATGAAACCAAATTATGTTAAATTTATATTTATGATTTAATCAAAATATCTAGTTGGAGAAATTAGTTATGCAGTCTGTATAAAGTTCATAAGTATGCCCATGGACAGGGTTTATTTGTAAGGATGAAGTCAAGCCATTGGCCCTAACAATGCTTATTTGTAAAGGCTTGCTATGTCCAACCAAACACTAGTATCATATAAATGCTGCTTGTCTTCATTTTTAAACAGAACTCACGTCCACTTGCTTAGTTCTGAACCTGAAAAGAACAGTAGAACATGCTCATGTTCTTGAGACGTGGAGGGAAAACAAAGTGCAGAGATGCTATCAGCTGTTTTGAGTGGGGACTGACTTGTCACCCAAAAGTGTGGCTGAACCAGCCATTAAAATTTAAGACCATCTCTTCTGGCATTAGGCTGAGAAAATTTGATTGTGAAATCACTTGTTCCAATTTATTGCTTAAAAAGTATGTATGAGAAAGAGAAAGAAAACAAACCCCTTGCATAAAATGAAGGCTCACTAAGTACGTTTCATGGTGTTACGTGGCAATCCTTTTGATCAGTTTTTTTTTTATTAATTTTTTCCCCTGCGAGACACATTGTCATCACATGAAAGACGAGGAAGCCAATATGTTTCAGCTTGGCTCACACCTTCTGTCTGTTCCGAATTAAGTAGGAGTGCAATTTATGATTTACAGTCATTTAAAAAGCCTTTCTCAAGCATGCTCATAGGTGTGCAGTTTATGTTCAAGGGAGGCACCGCTTGTTAAGCTGCTAAAGTACTGAGGAATGTGGAGCATCAAGCAGAATGGTGCTTCCATTATACACAAAGCCAATTACATGGGTCTTGTCACAACTTTTAATAGAGACATTCATTCCAAGTATTGAAACATTTTTCAGATTTTTTTTTCTCACTTTAAAGTTTTGGCTCCTTGGAAAGAGACTGACATGACAAACTGTCATTACTGTCTAAAAAAATTGCCCTGACTGTTATTAGAATTATTAGTTTATATGTTCTAAGAGGTGTCTTGAAGATATGATGACATAGTGGAATATGTTTTAGTTGACAGATATAACCAAAAGAGGTAAATATAATATATTAAAGGAAACTGATATGTGTTGCGTTAATTTTTTTCTGCACTTATACCAGATATTTTTAATGTTATTTGATGGGGTAAGAAAAAACATACTTTTATTTCATTTACAAAGAGAAATAAAGTGACAAAAGGTTGTCTAAACCTCACCTGCTCAGGATGTGTCTGAGGCCGCACTTGGCAGGAAAAGGTAAAAATAGAGAGCGCTCATCTGGTTTGAGTCAGGCCGCTTTATTGCCGGGGAGTGTGGTTTCTTTTTTACATGGTTCCTGGGTTTTTTTTTTTTTTTTTGATCGGAGCTCAGACGGGGCCAGGAAATGCAAATAATCCCCTCATCTGAAGATGTGCGGTGACGCGATCTCTGCGGCGGTGCGAACGAGTTGCGGCGTCGCCACATGAAAGGGACCCGCGCTGCAGCAGATGACCAGGGGCTGGGTTAAGTTAGCAAAGCACAGAGCCTCCAAATGCCCCCCCGTAGGTTGGGCCTTCCACATCGCGAAACGGAGAGATATCCCTTTATTGATGGCATTCGTCGTCTTGTTTAGGATTTTTTTTTAGCTCATCGCGGTGACTGACGAGAGGAGAGGAAGTGTGAAACCATCTTAAAACTAAAGCGCCATAAGTAATCCATTGATTTCATACCCTGGAAATGCAGTTTTATGGCTTGTCAGTCCTAGGATGTGACCATTTGCATTACATGGTTGGGGATTAGAAGAGGCAAGGAAGGAGAGAATTTAGTCGGATGCAGTTCAAAGTGCTTAAAAAGGCTATAAAGAGGTGTGTTTGGTACATGGCGAATATTAAACTGTTTTGAAATATTTCTTTTTGCAGATAACCTACTGCTTCCTCCCACTGACCTTCGTTAACAGTTTAGAGCTGTCTTTAGTTCCAGTTACACTGTTGGCAGTCAGAAGAGGGACTGTGGGATAAATGCACTCTGGGTGCCTTTCGAGAATTGGTCTTAGTTATCAAGGTTATGTTTTGTACATATTGTTCATTATGGCAAGTTAAAGGTGTGACCAGATATCCTTGAAAGGATCCGTATTAGGGATTAGAAACACCATGTCCTGAACTCATGATCAGAAATGCCTATTGCAGCACCTTGAATCATCAGCAAGGGCCTACAAGAGATTTATAGAATTATTGACTAAAATTCCAACAGAGGAAGAAAAATACATTATTTTCTACAGTTTATAATAATCCTCTATTCACAGTTATTTTAAGAACATGAAAATACTCAATTATCATAGCATTATTGTGGCTTTCAAGTCCTCATTTTCATCCTCTGTGACATGCAAGTTCATCAGCATTTCAGAGCCTGATTAGCATATTATTATGATGTAAGTGGTGCCCATCATTCTACTCCACATATAATATACCAAGATTTTCTCTCAGTCTCCCTTTCAGAAACTCACAATTTAACTATAAATCTGTCTTCAAAACTGTTTCAGCCAGCCTTGGAACACATTGGAAGGCAGCCGGCTGTTGTGAAGAACACAATCCACCATAAATGCATGTCAATCCAAACTCATTGTTCCATTTTTATTAAACTAACAAATAACCAGTCATGAAAGTCCATAATGGACTTTATTGTCCTTTATTGTCACTTCTGGCTTGATTTGAACACGTAATCTGCTTTGGCAGGTGCCAGGCCATTTGTTAGGGGGCGCAAATGTTAATGAACTTCCAACCTCTTTAAGCTTTGCTATTTAAACTCATCATATGCACTTGCAACAATAATGTATCAAAGAAGAATGTTTTATCTTTGTGTTGCACAGGAGTTGGTAGATATTAAACCATTCTCAAGACATAATCAGGATCTACAGTATTTAAAATGCTGAATGCTGACCACAGTATTTAGACAATGCTAAGCCCTTTAACCAGTGAAATAACAATTAAAGGATTTAGTCCCTGAAGAGTTAACTAAGGGGTGATTACCTGAAAATTAATTGTCATTCATGGATTTCATTGTTTGCTGCAAGGCCACAAAGTTGCAGAGTTCATTTGATGCTATAGGAAAATGACATTTGTTTGTGCTCATAATTTTATTTTACATTTATTTATTTATATGAAAGAACATTGCTGTTTAATCTCTTTTTCAAATAATTTATTTTAATTCTGCTGGAGAAGAGATTATGTGAAACCTGCTGGAAAGATGCAGCTAAAGTGAAAACAGTCTGTGATGCAGTGAAAGCGAATGTTTTTTTTTCTCAATCACATCATTCATTTTTAAATATAGTTAAACATTTTAAATCAGGACAGCTGTTTTAAGATTTATTGTAAAAATGGGAGTCTGCTAATTCAGTGTGATTTTAGTCATGGAGACAATGTCTCTGATGTGACAGTGAAAATATCTGGGTATTAACTAATATCTGTGAGCATACTTAGAATTTCACTTTCCATTTAAAGTATATCCATTGCCTTCATTTATTATGAGGCCTGGTCACTGGAAGTGATTTAAACACTGGAAGTGATCTAATCCACTCAACAGGTTTTCTTTTGGTTGTAGTTAAAACTGCATCTTGACTGAGGACAATGGTGTGTGGGCCAGGTTTACTTTGTTGGACCAGAGCCTGGATGCGTGAAGAGGAAATAGCCATATTTATCCTGTGTGAGAGCATAGCCAGATAGACTTTTTGTGTGCCTGCACCTACAGATCGGTTGTGTGGTATGTTATAGAGTGTCCACGCTTCACATAAAATAAACAGACCACGCCACAAAATTTTCATTTTACCCCCAAACATGTACCGTGGTTCTACATATAATCTGAACTTTTCACAGTTTTCTGTTTGTTTTGGTGTCCTCAAAAGCAGAAACAACACAAAGAATTGGCATCAGGATTCATTTATCATAAAAGAGTGAGCAACCCACAAATTTAACAAGCAGTCTCCATCATTTATTGATTGCTCACTGTGATATCAGTGGCCATATACAGTATCATGAAAGTCAGCCTCTCTAAAGAGGCTCCTGAGGTAAACAGCACTTGGGCAATAGGTGAGACTCCATCATGTGGAACTGAAATTTGTACATTGGATCACATTTATATGGCTCAGGTATAGCTATTATGGCATACAGGCTATTCATTTGTTGTTCCCCCTACATTCTTTACAAGTACATATTAAACAGTACCATACAGTCATACTTTTTCATATTTTGAAGATTTGTCAAAAGAATCGGAGAGGCTTGTAATATTTGCTGAGAATATATATGCGGTACAGCCTTTTGACTTAACCTATGTTGTACCTTAGGGTACTTTTCACTAGCTCTGTCCTTAACCTGGCGGAACTGACAGCCCTCCGACCAGACCTGGCCCGACTGAAGAAGGTCCTGTACTTCCATGAGAACCAGCTGGTGTATCCAGTCAGGAAGAACCAGGAGAGGGATTTTCAGTACGGATACAACCAGGTCCTCTCATGGTAAACATCTGTCTGTCTCATCTGTGTATTGTATAGCATTGTGAAGCCTCCTATATCACCTTTGCTGAAAATCAAAGCCTGTAATTAGAGTTGATTTATGGAGTTAAACCACCTATTTATTCCTCTCTTACTACGAATCATGAGGTCATGTTTGCTAAGCGTATTATATTCACGTCGTATAAATCCTATTTAATGAGAAAACATGCAGGGATCCTCGTAAATTCTGCGCACTGTATCGAATAAGCATTGGCACTTTCATCCAGGGCTTCCCCTATGTCCATCCTTGGAATCCTGTAGAGAAGTGTTACTGTCCCTTTAAAGAAAGGGGATAAGCAAACCGTAGAATCAACATACATGTTCAGCACAAACATTCATGGGAAGCATGTCTGTGAACTGGAGAAAATGCTTAACAGTTACTGCACCAAACCCCTATGCTCTAAGCAAGTAATTAAGAAAAATGAAAAATATGAGGTTGTTATTTAAGGGGAACCATATGAAAAAGCTACATCTTGGAACTGGAAGAAAAGGAGGAGGGTGCACTCTTGATGCAGTCTTATTCGTTTCAGTTTTGGCTTGTTCTCAGGTGGTGTATCCACTCAAACCCTTTGAAGGAGCACCACATACAATTAGAATTTTTTTTACCCATAACTGTTCACTTTAACTGCATCAAATGCTGAAGAAATGGTAGAGGTGTGGGCAAGCTGTGATTGTGTCCTGCATTAGGGAGTCAAAAACACAAAGTGAAGTTGTGAGGGGTCCCATATCTTGAACATGCCCAGTCAAGGATCACTCCATGTTTAGTGAGGAGGTGTACATTCCTTTGGTAGAAGCAGAGGAAGACTGTAGACAGATGTAGACCAAAAGGGATCTACGAGATAAGGCCCAGCTGTAATTTTAGCTTGGGTAGGTACAGACTCCACCCTTTTTAACAAAGTCTTCATCAAATTCATCTAAATTAAACGGAAAATTAAAAACAAGTCATGTACTTATGCAAATTATGTAAATGTAATGTAAATGCATGTTTGTGTTTTCTAAAGATGTGTTTTTAAAATGTAATGTTTGTTTCGGGAAGCACAATCAGGCAGCCCTTTGCTGTCAAAGACGGTTAATTACGGCAGCCCGAAATGGTGCAGTCTGTCTGGGAGTTTAGCGATTCTTCTGCAGAAGCAGCGACATAATTAATCACAATAATGCAAAATTAATATGCAAGAAAGAGGGGCACTTCAGAAAAATTATTGTTGATTTCCATCGGGCAAAATGTCAATAACTTTAATTTTCCAAATTACCCATTCAATCAAGATTTAATTCATTAAACCCAGACAGAGATGGCAACAGCCTGACCTTAGAAAGTAAACTTTTGAAGTGAATTGTTCATTAAGAAACAAGTAAATTAATTAACAAGTAAATTGTTCATTAAGAAATGTTTTATTGGATTAAAATCAGCATGTTTCACCACTCTAAAACATGGTTTAATTTAAGAAATAGATAAACTTATTTAGAGGTCCAAATATTGTGTCTCTTTTTATACATAGCTCCCCAAAAGAACTCCATGGAGATCTGAAAGATACAACATATAATAAAGCCATACATCACACATAAAAGTGTATCACCATTAAAGCATATGGTTTACAGGGCAACCTGTCTTATCATTTGGAAGATTAATCAATAGATTACCTCAATTAGCATTTGATGTGTGTATCTAATATGATATTGCATTCATACAGAGACCTCATTTTGTCTTTATCAACCATTATCCAGGGACTCAAGTTAAATGATCAAAAAGATTTTTTCTCTGTAACCTATTCATTTGTATACAGTTGAATTCAGTTCAGTCTCATACCATCATACTTGTCTAAAAGCTATTGACACACCAGTAGGACAAAAGAAAAAAAAAATCAATCAAGCCACGCTTATTATGTACACAAAGAAACCAAATCTGACTGTGTTCCAGTTAAAACCAACTGTTTATGCATTCCCCTCTGTACATGGTTACAGAAAATCTGAATAAAATAAATACCAACACTGGAAAGCTTTAAAAATGTTCCATGAGTAAATCTATTTTTAGTGACAGCTTCTCTAAACACGCTCAGTGTTGTATCATACCGTATGTTGAAACTGGTGATGTACTTTTTCTGCACACAAGTTTTGCAGATTTATTTAGTGAAATGTCTTTTTTTTTAAATAGATTAAAAATCACAGTTGCGATTTGTACACCAGATTCACTAAACAAACGCACATGAGAGTTCTCCTTATCTTTTTTTTCTCCTCCTCCTTTATTTTCCAGCTTGGTGGCAGATGTAGTGGTGTTTAACTCCTCTTTCAACATGGAGTCTTTTCTCACTTCTATCGCGACGTTCATGAAGCTGATCCCCGACCACAGACCCAAAGATCTGGAAGCGCTCATCCGTCCCAAGTGCCAAGTCCTCTACTTTCCTATCAAATTTCCCGATGTCAAAAGGTTGGTTTTTTCATCCCTTGCAGAGACAGTAATTTGCCTTCCAGGGATAACCGCACGTTGATTAAAAAGCAGCGTATTTTGCTTCTAATCTGTCCCCGGCAAGCTGGTAGAGTTTAGGTACACAGTAAACAGCGATCTGAGGCAAAGTCATGTAAGAGCACGACAGGCACAGCACTTTAAAGTCCTGCACAGATGTTCATAACTCATTTGAGGTCAGCGCTCTTCAGTTGTCTCTCCACTCTTTCATTAAACAGGTTTTTACCATTCTATCTTGTTTCTTCATTTGGCTGTTACAATTACTACAGTATCAAAAATAGTGTGAAGAAAGGTTTTTTTTTTTTTGTATTTTATATTTTGTGTTTTTTTTCCAGTAGAGCAGAAATACAACAGAGACACTACAATAGAACAGTTTATTTATAATTGGGGATTGCAGCTGAGCAGAGAAGCAAGGTGCATTGTTCCCCTTCCTGAAAAACAATGCACAATGCAAAATGCTACAGACACATTTCCACAGGGCTGGTGTGCTTTTCATTAAAGTGCAAATCAACACCAGCCTTTTCTTGACATAAATGTGATGACATCACAATTGAAATGAAATAAGAGTGGCAGAGAAAAAAGCATACTGCATGAGCCAAATAACTGTATTTTCAGAAAAAATACATTTGATTAAGTTAATTTTGAAGAATTTGAATTAACTTAAATATGCAATATTTTAATTACATGTATTTCATTACATGGGAACTTTACAGAGGGAAAAATCCAAATACGAGAAAGACTTGTACTGGACACTTCTGCCATTCTGTAGGATACCTGAACACAACAGAAAGATGAAGGAAATCAGTGCTATGTGCTCAAGTCAAATTATTGTTTTAAGCAAATGCAAACAGCAATATAACATACAATTATTAAAGCTTAGTCGTTGAGGAGTGATTGTTCCTGAAAGAAGGGTGCTGAGAGAATCCTTGCCTGTGGTAATTGTGTCATAAGGACACAGGGATGATATTTATATGGAAGTGTCCATAGAAAAAAGTGAGTCCTAAATGCCTTGAAGTAATTCACTGCTTCTTTTTTGGCAAATTTAAGGTGCAGTACCAGTGCTTCCACAGTCATTTATAGATTTGGTCAGTGACCTAAAACAAGATTTACATTCAGATTACTCACTAGAGATTTCTTCATAGTAGTCCCACCATCTTTAGATCTTATTTCTGAGATGTCCAGATGTGTGTCTGAGATGTGAATGTATGTGTGCTTGCGTGTATGTGCATATGTGTGTGTTTGTGTTTATGCGTGTATGCGTGTGTGTATATGCTCAAAAGGAGGGGGAAAAAGCTGTTAAAGGGCTGAGGTTCATGACGCACGCTGGTAGCCCAGAGTGTTTTTCAGATCATTTTCAAATGCCGGTTTGCCCCATCCAAAGCAAACTCACAGAGTGTAAGTAAGTGATTATTTGCATGGCTGACAATCATTCAACACACCCTGCGGTCTATTTCAAAAATGCCCTTGTTTGTCTGGTCCCCAGAAAAAATGCACAGATAGACTAAAGGCGAAAATGTGAGGTTATATTAATTGTCGTGGCTTTAAAAGTATTTTTTTGGTAAAGATTATGTATACCTTTTGTTTTGGGAAATTGTGATAACTTGTATATGGTGTAATCAATGTCACATATTAATAGTTATTTTGCTGTTGCTTTTGCTATATGTTTTCTAATGATGGATCGCACATGTTAGTTTTGCAGGGTTTAAAAACTGGCTCAAACTGGGTTGCAAGTTGAAGTGAAAAAAGCTTTGAGGTTTTATTATTGAAAATGCGAGTTAGAAAGCCGGATGTATGGTGCGGTATGGCAGTAAGTGCAGCACATGGCTGCTGTATTGCCTTTCATATAAAGACATGGGGAAAATGTCAGTCGGTATTTAGTGAGCCTGAGTGGTGTTACAATAAAGCCATAGATTGGAAACTGGGGCAGTTGTACTTAGTTAAGCAGTATCATTTAGTATCTTTTTTAATCTCTGGCACACAGGGGAAGATGCAGGCTTATATTCCCCCTCCAAAACAAGAGCCGTGTTCCCTGAGAGCATTATCTTTTTCTCTGGTGGCAGAAGTTTCTGTGAAAACATTCTTGTTGAACTCAAGGACAAAATATAAAGATGTAGAGAGAAAAAAAAAGTGATGTGGATTGAGTTCGTAGTGATTAAGAAAGTAAAAGCTTTTTGCAGAAAAGTGTATTTTCCTACAACATGTAAAACTATTGAATATGTATATAGAATATCTATATACAATATATGAGTTTCTGGAATAGGTGTCACATAAAAGAAACGGTGCTCTCTCATTTAGCACACTCATTCATCAGAGACGTTGACGAGTCGCGATTTAATAAAGACTGACCCCAGTTAGCGGAGGGCTGACACACAATACAAACTCATTCATCACTGTGGGGTGCTGGCACGGTGGCTTTCTGCTTTTTGTAGCTCCTCACTTCACTGTAGGGGGGCTGAGGCATGGTGTTTCAGGAGCCACGCATCGGAACGGCTGTGCTAACCGAATCAGCGCACATGTGACCAGCAGGTGCTAAATTCAGAGGAAGAACCACAAAGAGCTCTACAGCGGCCTGGAAACGGTGCAGTCCCCAAACGGGCAGGGCTGCGCGTTTGAAAACGGCATCAATTACATTTCGCCCTCAGCTAAAGTGCGCGCCTTTTTAGATGACAGTCGGATACAGTGGGGTGTTAACGGAGAGAGGGCTGCAGCCAAGAACGAGGTTGCAAGATTAGACAACGATCGGTCTCTTTTGCATCGTTAAAACAAAAAAAACCTCTCCGTATTGTCGAGTGAACCTGAGAACGGCTGAGATCAGAGCCCTCCTGTTCCGTTTTGGGACGAGGGGGATCCGATTTCACAGAGTGTGCCAAAAGTACGGTGGTGCTCTTTCAGGCGGGAGGAGAAACGCAGAGGCTTTGAAGTCAGTGCTGATTTAGATGCAGGGATGAGTCTGTGTGCACATTCTCACTGCATCAGCTCCAGCTGAACTGTCCTCAGTAGAAGATAATGGGCGAAAGACGGCCCAGGAAAAACGTTTGGCTACCTCAAACATGCAGGGCTTCCATTACATTGATGTGCCACTCGGGGGACCGGAGGGGCCCACAGATGACTGAGTTAAATATTGGAACGTTTCTGTAACCATGGCAGCTGGCAGGAAATCCTGCTTGAAACCTTTTCCTGAGAGAAGCACAAAGGTACAGCAAGGTACTTTGTGCATTTGATATTAATTTTTTTGGTGAATAATTTAGTAAATCAAGAGCGGGAGAATACCTCTGGGTTTTCATTTACGTCTGAAGGCACTGGAGGAAGGGGGGTGATAACGAAAGAGGAACTGGCGAGTCCTCATGAAAGAGAGAGGGAAGAAAGAAAAGCAGAGGAGCGTTGAAAGTTTTCTTTTTCAGATTGTGGCTATCTATCTGAAATGAAGAACACTCCACATGGTTTCTGCAATATGAGAATAAATTAGTAAATTAGACTATGAGGATGGAAGTAGCAAGTTTGAATCCACAACCTATTTCCTCCTGGCATTGCACAGAAGCCTGATACTGGAATGACTCTCCCCTTTCAAACTGATCTTCACATATACCATCGGTGATTGCTTTATAACAGGGGGGAAAAGATTGTCAAAACCCTTATCCATGAGATCATTAACCACAGAATTGATTACACCAACATCCTTATTTCAGTCTGACAGCCCTTTCAGTGCTGCTTAGCAAACTTTTAATGCGGAACCTGGTGCGTTTCAGTTTGGGCTCTGTCATTGAAGTCTTCTGTAGTAACTGTCCCTTTAACACACAAACGCGAACGATGGCATTCTGTCTAAAGGTTTCATCCACAGCTTAGACCAAGCTCTTCATCCTCGCACGACCCACAGCTCATTTCACAAACACTTTGATTGCTTGCTGGTCACATCCGCAGCAACGAGGCCAAGAGGAAGCGGCCGCACTTAATCAGATTGACGTGATTTAAGCACTTTGGGAGAAAGTAATGAAAACAGCTGTTGGTTACCTTTCATTTATTTGTTGGTTTGCATCATTCCTGCCCTAGTCCTCTGTTATTTCAAAGGGATCCTCCACTCATTCATTTAGCCGATGCAGCGGAATATAAATAAATAACACTGAAAGGCTATCGAAAGGTATTTCCTCAGTTCTTAAGCTGTATATTCCCTGTGCCAGAATCAGCTTCAATGGAGTCCATATGGTCTTTGGAAGTTCAGAGAAATAAGCATGATCAAGTGGGCATGAATTAAGGATCAAAAAGCGTGGTGGTGATTCAATCTAAATAACAAACCTTTCTACAAAATTGGACGGGATCAAGGAATTACACAAAACCGATGTTTACAAAACAGTTACCCTTTGATGGAGTTAGGTTGTGCTCACCTACAGTACCCTCCCATCTGCAGGTTATTATAGCCTGATACAGTGTTTGAAAGACTTCACCATACCTCATGCAGAGGACAATACAGAATAAACTTTGCTTCAGTGGTTGGAATTTAAACACATTTCAAGACTCTACTAATCAGCTTGTTGTTCTTTGTATCTAAATGGGTCTTCTGATGAAAACTAAGCACTGATGGCCCTCGTTTTCATGTGATTGGAGTTTAATACAGTGTTGACTTTAATAAAATGTCCTGAAAAGGAGTGATAAAAGTTGCTGTACACTACAGTGCACTATGCACTACTCTTGGCATCCTGCGTCCCAGCATGCACCTGTGAGTTCCTCAGATGATTGTAGGAAGTTGTGCCTATCCTCCATGCAACTCCTAGTGCACTGTGGGGCTTGTAGTCTGAAAAAGAGTTGTTGGCATGCAAGCTTATCTGAGGATTGCATTCACCACACCCATGCACTCAGAATGTTACTGTGAGATAAGCATAATGTACAACTGCCAATTCCAAAAAGAGGAAAGGCATTAAAAATTACTTGAGAGATTGTGTTTTCCCAACTGCAATTCTTTGGCTTCGGCTGCAGAATGAAAACACCTTATTTATTAAATGTTCCAACACAATAAAACTTTCACATTTCTCTGTATTGCCAGAGGCATATAAATACAGAAGAAAAGATGTGGCCAGTTAACGTCCGCTAAGGATCACTACTATATCTAATCCTTTTTTTTTGGTTCTTGCAGAAAAATTACTTTTTGGGTGTTTTTATGAAGTTAAATGTTTGCATGACATGGTATGGTACATTTCAGTAAAGTGGATACATTTCTTTAAAAAACTGATTCTATACATTTGTATGTTTTAACCTCCCGATAAAGGAGTTCCCAAGTAGAGACATATTTCTGTAGGTGTATTTTAATGCCATTGGATTGACAGAAAGAGATACATTAACATTTGATCACATTGAAAGGTCAGACCTTGCTTTTGCGTCATGTCTTACAGATGGTGTAACAAGCATGCCATATGCAAAAGTGGTACAGTCTCATGCAGTTATTGTATAATCTGCAACTTCTTTATGTTTGGTCATTTAAACTGTGTAAGGTTTTAAATTTTTAAGCACCACATACATATTTCATAATCCCATGATTTTCTCCTGAGAATACTGTGAACAAAATATAATTTAAAAATTCTGAATCATCTTGGGAGTTTTAAGTACGATGGTTTCCTACTCTTCACAGTGCTGCATTGTCAGCAACCCCCCCACGGGTGAACCAAAGGCATATGAGTTCACTGAGCCTTATTGGAGGTCTGTTAAATTCGAATCTGACAACTTGTCGCAATGATCCTTCAGTTTGCCCACAGCTGGCTGTGAGATTCTGTGTCCTGTTTACATGCTGAAATTGCTAGAATTTATTGTTAAATAAATAAATAAACCTCATGGTAAATGCTGAACCATGAGTGTATTGGCTGTGTAGGCCTGTGATGTGGATTTTAATGCGCTTTAATGACTGTTTACATGCAGTTTTAAATGCATGTGAGGAGACACTTGCTACTTTTTTGCAGTGGAAAGTCACTCTCAGACAAAATTTTTTTCACCTATGTGGAGTGACTGTCATAATGAACCTGGATATGGTGTTGATTTTGTTTTCTGAATATTACAGATATATTTCTTTATTTCACTTCCTTTGGCATTTATTTTTAATCAAATTTAAGACAAAGTGATTGGTGAAATTGCTGTTGAGTTATACATAAGATAATTGGTGGCATTTCCCTTGAGTACATTCCTCTCATGCTGAGACTGGATTTTATCACCCAGTCAAACCAGTTTTAAAATCTAATAGTGAATGGAATTCTTCCTGGATCTGCCAGATGCTGCTATCAGTAATACCTCTCCATAAGTGTCATGCAATCAAATGCATTGACAGAGGATTTCATGGCTCCTCAAAGCATATTTCATGGATGACCTGCACTTTATCCCCTTTGTAATATGTACCAGAATGAACTGCAGACATCTAAAATGAGGAAAACCCAATATAACACTGTTCCAAGCAGTTCAGGTCTACTTGGTGTTTACTTTATGTCAAGTTTGCAGGTCATTTATTGGAACATAACACATTCACATAACCATATTATATATTTGTCCTCTATTCAGATTTGACCCTCGCCTCCATTACTTTTTAATATCTCTAGATATGCAGATTCAGTAAACCCTCAACAACGGCAGCAGCAACAAAAATGCCAGCCTTGTCTCCGTCTTTCTCTCTCTCTGTCTCTCTCTCTCCTCCTCTCTCTCTGTACAAATCAAGTGCTTTCCTAGTGCATGCTCAGATGGCTGGCCCATGTCTGCACTAAGTGTAGGAGAGCAGTGGCACAGGCAGTAACACTTCCCATTCCTCCATCACACGCTGTCATTGTGAAACATGGCTCAGAGTTGCACGTGCTTGCAGGCTCTTGTAGCAGTGATCCGTATGGGCTGCAGAAATGCCACTTAAGGACGTGGCAGATGAAACCAGTGGGTGTCAGTGGTCTCTGGTGTTGCCGTCAGGGCCAAATATATATTATGCACAATATCTATGTAGGTTGTGTATACTGTATAAAACTGTAATGTGTTACATTATTATATATTTATTCACAGATCAGTGTGTGATGTCCTCTGATGCTATTCTGTTGTAGTTTTAACTTGGATTGTTCCTATGTAACACACTGTGAAGTGGTCTGTGAGTGTGTGTTTGATACAAGTGCTGTATTGAATTAAATTTGACTGATTGATATAACACATATGGCTGTTGCTGTTAAAGGGCACTTTAGGGGGTTCTGTGAGAAAATAAAAACCAAGGGAAAGCCTTTGGTATGATGTGTCAGGCGTTCTGAATTAAGCCTTTGAATTCACCTACTTAGTTTGGGAAAGTGTTTGGAAAACTTGGTTTCCCAAACATTCTGCCTACGTTTTGTTTTCTAATCATACTGTAATTGTGTTTTTGAGAAGACCATTTTTTTTTTCAAGATCCTCTACAACTTGCATATTAAATGTAAAGGTTCAGAGTAGGGTGAGCTGGTTTCATTATTTTAAGAGAATACAGGCTTTTATCAGGCTAATTTTTGGTGTTGCTAAATTTAATTATTGCATTGCAAATGCATTTTTGGTAGATCTGCTGCAGTGCTGTATTAGAAGCAGCTATCTGGTTGTTCTCAGACCAGTGTTTTTTTTAAAGATGATTAATATTTCACAGGAAAAGAAAAGACTATGAAAACTACATCTGTGAACGGTGCTTAAACTGTTGGCTGTGATGCCTCGCATGGTGATGTCATTCTCACGATGGAATTTTTTGGCAAAGGCGCTGAGCCCTCCGCGTGCATGAAGGAAAACCTGGATGCTTCAATGTGTGTGTGTGTGTGTGTGTGTGTGTGTGTGTGTGTGTGTGTGTGTGTGTGTGTGTGTGTGTGTGTGTGTGTGTGTGTGTGTGTCTCTGTCTGGGATGATTCTACAGATCTGGTGCAGGTCTGCAAACCTGAAACCTCTCATGGATCTTATACGTTTCTCTTTTCCTTCATTTTTACACAGTTTTTGTGGTCCTCCCTTGAGGGGAAATGACTGAAATATTCTTTGACACCCCCCTGCGCCCCCTGCTAGTCTGAACCCCCACCCTCCAACGCTTGTGGGTTGGCGTCACCTCATCGTGCTCATGATGACGGTGATAATTGGAGGTGTCTCGTCGACGTAGGCCCACATGCCGCGGTCCCATGTGGGGGTTAGTGGTCTCCAGCAGTGACACAGACACCCTCCAAAACCTCCTTCAGAACCAATAAGTTGTGACGCTCATCTGTAGTGGTGATGAGGCATCGCTGGTACCACAGCCTGGTACCAAAGCTTGAGCTGTATTTTACAGTGAGTCTGAAAAACAAGTTAGAAAAAAACTGTTTGATTTATTACTGTGTGTGTCAGAGGAAGCCAAGGGCAGTTCTTTGTGAAAACGATTAGCGGTTTACGCTGTAATTATTATTTAGCATGTATATCAAACCAGAACTTGAAATTAATTCTTAGTTTTCTGGGGGGCAAAACATAATGAGTTTAAAAACGAACAGGAGAAAATGCTTAGTTAGCTATATGAGGCACAAGTCAATACTCTTTATGAAACTGATTGATAAGTGCTCAGAACTTCCGTCCAACAAATCATTCCCTGTTTTTTTCCCCCATCATGTAACTTGTGCCTTTTGATGTAATAGAAATAAAGTGCCATTTTGCGTTTATAATCCACACTCTTTGTTGCTGAAGTTTTACATGAGAATGACCTTTTCGCTTGTTCTTCTAGAAGTATAAGGGAGAAAGCCATCTGTACACATACATTTTGGAAGGACACTTTATTTACAGCTGGTAGACTGCTTTAGGCTGTGGTCGGTATGTTTTAAGATGTGATGCCCAGTTCTGAGTGCTTGCTTTTGTTCTGCTCTGTTGAGAAAAATAATAGGAAGAAGTAAGCAAGCATGACTCCCGCTCTCGACCAGAGCTAATTGGACCAAATCTACCACACAACCCGCAATTACATTACCTCAGCAGTGCTGGGACTTTTGCTCAGTGTATGGAGAGAGGGAGAGGAACAGACACTCAGGACTTCTGTTAACTACCTTTTTCTCTTACCGTTAAGGTTTCTTTGACAGTTGTCCCCATGGCTTACATAAGTAACCTCCTTTCTTTATTGTCTTGTTCTTAACTAATACGGGTTCCTGTACTGCTTTAATCTTCATTGAATCTTGGCTCATTTTTGTCTGTGGATGTGATCAGTGGAAGATGTGGAAAGTAAACATAAGAGAAAGAATGACCTCCATGCATTTTGGCCTGTGCAAAGTTTCTGTTCCTTTCCAGTAATCAAATTCTCTTTCTTGCTGATCAAAATTTGTTTGATTTTCAGTTCCATTCCTCATCTTCATTGGTCATTCCTCCTGGTAGATATGACACTGAAAGGCTGTCTCCAAGGCATAATTAGAAATCAGAAATCTTTTCTTTAGAGTTGTGAACTTCTCACCTTAAGCCTTAAAAACTGGATTATCACATTTTTAATATAGCCCACTAAATCATTAATATTTTACTTTTACTTTGTTGTGATCTTAGTTGAATCATTTGTGTGAAATGACGCATTGATGTCCTGACCATACATGCAGTCACTGATGAACTTCACCTCGGCTTCCTTTAAACATCTTTTTTTAATTATGCTAAAAAGGTTATTTTGTTCAGCCCAGCATGCAATCGGTAAACATCACTATCAATCAGCGTGAGTACTGAAGAAAAAGATGGTTTGTTTTCATACTTAAAGGAGACATGAAATAGTGTCCTTAACTTAATCACCACCTTGTTTTACTGCATTTGCATTCATTTGCATATTAATTGGACGACAGATTAAAATTGGTTTTGTAATTTTAATTAAGTGTCCACAAAGGTATGTGATTAGAACTGTTTAAAATAGTCAGACATAACTAGAAGGAATGTCTTTGGTGCAGCTTTTTTTGGGTGTGTGTCTATGTGTGTGTGTGTGTCTATGTGTGTGGGGTGAAGGAGGGGCTGGGGGGTTACTTATAGGGAATGTCTGTTTTAAGATAGTAATTTGTAATCTTTAGAAGATATTGCTGCCAAACAGACTGGGGGTGGGATATCAAAATTGCTCTCATCTTTCAACATTCATTTCACATTGTGCTGATTTGCAGTACTTGATGCCAGTTTCGGTTGTGCTTTCTTGATTGTAAACAAAGTGTTTTAACTCTTAACGCAAAGAAAAGCATTTTGATTTAGCACTCTACATCCAAATTATGTGAAAACTTTTGCAGGTTTATTAAAAAACGGTAAGTCATGTAAACCTGTAAGTGCTTCTGTATTCCTCACTGCTTTACCTTGTTAGAGCAAACCCTCAAAGCTCCACAAGGGTGTATCTACGATCATAAACAATACGAAGGCAGTTCAAAGTGATAAATCTCTAAAATCATTTCTGTTGTTGGTTCACTGAGATCATTGTTTCAAAAGATGGGAGGTGAGAGGTGATGCAGTCCATCCTAAACTCTCTGAAAAAAAAATGGAAGCTGGCTGGAGTAGACAGTCTTGCTGCTTTCTTCCCATACAAAATTACACACAGTTTAGGCGAACATAAATAGCCTACTATGTCATAGAAAGACTTAAGACCAAGTTTCTGATGCAATTACTGTGAAGTCAAGCTACCATGATGGAGACTTTTGAGGGAAACATAATATTACTATAGCATGTCTTTGGTGTGGTTTTGGAAAGTTTTTGAGAAACATTTGGAAGTGTTTTTCTCATAAAATACTTAACTATTAAAGTTTTAGGATACTGTTTCCTTGTATGGTTTATGTTCCTGTTGCTCTAATGGCAGTATTCATTTTTTGTTACTTTTAGCTTTTTATGGTTTAAAAATCTGTCCAATAATGTTTTTTCAACTGAGGATGAAAATAATATTTGAATAAAAGTGATACTTGAAAACTTGAAATTTTATTTTATTTCATTATGATTGGTTCCTCCTTGCTGATTCAGTCTAAATGACCCCTACAATGATCATACTATAAGTTGAGAGCTTTTTGAACTTGATTCTATGGACTATTCTCTACTGTGGTGTTGCTCATTTAACTTGAATCGATACACTTATGTTCTATTTTGCTGGAAGTTTGCTCTGGATAAGAGTGTCTTTTGAATGCATGTAATGTAATGGTTAAGATACCGACAGATGCAAATGTGTGAACCATGCTTATTTTGCATATAGCAAATAAGGAGTGTGACAAGCCCTGTGAAACTGCAGCAATAGCATGGACAGAAAAAGTTCTGGAATCCTACTAAATGACCATTCCAGTACCCATAATGCAGTGAGATTCAATGGAACTACATACGCCTCTGGGCAAGTTCCGGGCCAAACTGGAGCCATTGATTGTGTGAGAAAATCAGGTGTCAGATGCTTGGTTAAAAGGCATGTCTCAAACTCTCAGTAGCATGTATCTCAAGGACCAAGAACATGCAGCACTGACATGCATTGCTTTTTTAATGTTGCTTCAATGGGATAGAAAAGGTGTCTATGATAGAATGTGATGGGTTATGCAGTTATCGGCTGCATTTTCAACAACTTCCCATACCCCACCCCGTGTCGTGTGCTGCACATTCTTTTCAAAGTGGTGTTTTGGCAGTGACGTCAGTTACTTTTCTTGTTTTCCTTTTTTTTTTCTCCCTGCGCCTCTCTTAAATTGCTGTTTCTTAAATTACTAAGCCATCCTAATAGATCCAACCTGTGCTGGCTCTTCAGGGGCCCTGTGCCGAGCGGAGCGCACATCTCTTTACGAGCGCGGGGATAAAAGCTATCCGCGATGCTCGACGACGCTGGATCCAGAGCCCTCTCTGTCATAAATTCATCTGGCCTTAAACACCAGCTTCGGTGCCAGCGCTTCAAATGTGGTTTCTATTCCTTTGACTTTGACATCTGAGTCTTTCCACTCTCACTCTTTCTTTCTCTTGCCCTCCCTTTTTCCCCTTCGCATGTTTTTGTCCCCGCCTAAAATAAATGTACAAAAGGTGGGAGATGTCAGAGGTGCTTCAATATTCATGGTGTCTCCTGTTCTGTTTCATCATAAAAGATTCAGTTCTCCAGAATAAGATGGGTTTAGCATGTGCATGGGAATGGTACACAAATATGCCTATCCAGAGTAAGGATGTTGTTCTGTCCTGGTTTCACTTGACCAGAAATTTTATATTAGAAACTGATCTTTTTTTAATTGGTTGAAAGTGAAATTGTAAGTGGCATGGAAGCCCTCTTGATGTGTAAGATGAGTGAAAAGGTCTGTCACCCGCAGTTTGAGTAACAAAGAGAAACTGAATAGTCTAGCTATTGTTCTGGGAGATTGCACTTTCAAAATCACTGCCATGACAGCTTACAGGTAAAATGCTCTATTACAATCCCACAGTGATCTCTCTCTGTAAGCTGTAACCACTAAATAAGTAAAGAGCTTACAGAACATTGACAGACTGCTTAGAATTGCTTGTCTGCTGGTACAGGGTGATATACAGTCCTACTCTGTCGTGCTCATGTGAAGTGGAGGATTTAGTGATAAAGTGGACTTTCTGGCACTGTTTTTTTCCCCCCAGGTTTCTTCCAGAGCTCAAACGTCTCCGCAGCTTGGGACAGGCCTGCTCTGGGGAGAGCAGAAGCTCTCAACCCCTCGGTGGTAGGTGCAATCCTGGGGGGAGTACTGAGGGAAATCGTTCACCCCAAAACTGTCACTCAGAACCCAGCCCAGGACCCCAGAAAGAGGCCTCTGACTTGGGCCCGCAAGGACCCCATGGTGCGTCTCGAGACGATGCGGAGAAGTGCAGCAGCACAGAGCAAGGGATCCCTGTGCCTTATCAAGGGGATGATGAATTTAAACCCTGGGACATGATGGAGACATGTGACAAGGGCACTAATCAGCAAAGGCCGCTGCACATCGTCTGGCCACACAGGTGGTAAGTAATGGTGTTTCTGTCCCTTTCTGTTTCCATGTTCAGTCTAAGTATGGCTGGCTTTGTAACTATGAGAGTGAGACACCATGAACCCTGAAACTGTGCATTATCAGTGACTCACTGATTTGAACCAATCAGATTTTTTGCTGTAGAGAGCAAAGTCTTTTGATTGGATCAAACAAGTAACTGACAGCATATCATTGCTCCACTGTATGGTTTTCACTCCTGGTCTGCAATCATTTCTGAGTCTTAGAGAATATGTATCTTTTGGAGTCAGTGATTAACGAATGTTGAGTAAGTGTTGAGAAAAAAGGAGTTACACAAGTTCTAGAAGATTCCCACGAATGTTCAGATAGCAGAATGTGGGGACTTTCCGAAAGGTTTTTGTTGGTTGATAACTCAGAGGTTTTTTGATAAATATTTTTTAAACGATTTTTTTTTAAAAGATCATTTTCCAATTGTGGTTTTGTTGAATAGGGTTATGAATAATTGTGGAGGACACTGTATCAGTATAATTGTCTTCTTGGTAAAGTGATGACAAATAGCAATTTGGACAGCTAGATGCCAGGTAGTTTTCCATAGTTCACATTGTTTTGGATTCTCTGGTTGAAATTACACATAAAAACAACATCCTCAACAATAGGGCCCTTATGCTAACTGTTTTTAATCAGCGTCTCATAATATCAGCTGCATTCATGATGGTACATTTTACTTGTTTGACCCGAATAATCATGACCAGTGCTGCTTTGCCTCTTATTAGCTATTGTACCATGACTGAACATTTTGTAATTGCTGAACGTATGGATAAATTCATTAGTTGATGGGTAGGGTAAAAAAAAAAACCTGCGCACATCATGAGGCCCAAGTGAGGGAGTTTCTGTGCAGAATTAAAAAAGTCTAAATTCCCAATCTGCTGGGGCGAAGAGCCATTTGGCACCTGCGCGCGCCAACATTATCCTTCCCCCTTCTGCCAAAAAGCTGTTGACAGAAAATCTGCCCCCTCAGCTGAAAACGCATTCTTCTTCTGTGATTCCAGACTCGACAGCGAGGCGGCAAGATACTGTTCCCCCACTAAAGACTATCAATAAATCAGGTCAACAGCCACAAAGACCACCTATGTCTCAGCATAATCAATCAGTCAAAATCTGCTGCATATCGGGCCCTTCTCGGATCGCATGATAGGAAAGCTGTGCAGAACTCTAACTGAGAGGACAGGAGTCAGATTTTACAAGATGGAGCAATGATACAAAAAAGTAAAAACAATCACTGACAGCAACAGCAGGAAGACAAATCTGTAAATGCATTACATGACATTATTGGCATTTAGAAGATGCTCTTATTCAGAGAGACTTGCATAGGTTACAATTTTTACATGTTATCCATTTATTCAGCTGGATATTTACTGAGGCAGTTCTGGGTTAAGTACCTTGCTCAAGGGTACAGCAGCAGTGCCCCAATGGGAAGCTGAATCGGCAACCTTTCGGTTACAATTCCTGCTCCTTACCACTACACTACACTACACTGCTGCCCCAAATGCATTGGCTTTTGAGTATATTCACATATCCATTTACATTTAATGTCCATCCTTTCATACAATGTTAATTAAATCTTTGACAAATTCAAAGCTGTAAATGCTGTCTGTATTGGTATGGTATACGGAATTAGAGTGTGCAGTAGTGATGTGCGGGTCAGGGTTTTTTAATACCCGCACCCACCCGACCCGTTATGAGAGCCAATCCGCACCGCCTGACCCGCAAAAATATTTGTTAATCAACCACCCGAACCCGACCCGACCCACAAACCGCCAACTGTAGCCTGTATAGCGATGGCATCCATATCATAGAGTAAGAGAGAACGTTTTCTGATTTAGTGCACGTTTCAAAAAGGACAGACACTCGGTTTTGCACGAGCCACCATAGGCCACAGCAAAGTGAGCAGTGTTACACTATTTCATTTTTGGGCTGTTTGCCCAAATGTTAGCATACATTGATTGCAAGGCATAGCCTATTTTATCTTAGCCTAATAGCGTCTGGGTCTAGGCTACTAAATAAACAGACGAATTGTTCCAAACGGTGTTCTTTTTTGTTGAATAGCAGCAAAACAAGTAACCCTTCATTAAAGACATGAACTCTGTCTCTCTCTCTCTCTCTCTCTCTCTCACACACACACATACACACACACACACACCGCACCCGGCGCCACGAGGGGGCAAGAGGTTGTATTTTCTAGCTAATTTTTAGCACGCAGTGTTTCTGTAAGTTATTTATAACTTAGTCGGAACGCTGCTTTGTCACTTTTTGACCCAACCCGCCCAAACCCCTGATATTTTCTAGTAAGCTTACCCAAACCCGCCCGACCCGTGGGTTATGGGTCAACCCGCACATCACTAGTGTGCAGATAATTTTAGAGGCACATTCAAATAGTCCAGTCTGATACGGTTACGGAAGAATAAATAGAACACTGGAGGTTGGTACTGTCAACAGAGTTTGGCAGTGTGCTGGAATCCCCCTGGTCATTTTGTCCCTATATTTCCACAGCTTTCTCACCCACCTGCTCTAATATCAATAACCGAAAAAAAAAAAAAAACAACACATTTTGTAATCTTCTAAACAGAGCAAAACAAAGATGGATTAGCACTGCTAACATGCTCATAAACTTTGGCTTTATTCTGAGCTAAATTGGGATTTAAAGAGGTAAAACGGCCCTGTAATCTCCTCATGTGGCAGCACTTGCATTTCGTTTCATTCCCCCCCCCCCACCCTGTTTTTCTGCCTATTTTTCGTGATTATTCCTCTAGGTTTTTAATCTGCGTGTGGCCTGATTAGAGGTCGGCTTCATCCCCGCAGATTACGAGCCTCACTTATTGCAGGGTCTGGCTTGGGGGGGATAGAGGGGGGGTGGGGGATCGGAAGGTCAATATCACTTTCCAGAGGGCGGCTGTTTGCAGGTGAAGATGCGTATGTGTGTGTGCCACACCGCTGGGGCAAAATCGCCTTTGCGGAGGATTTGAGTCCCAGCAGATTAAACCTCCCGAAGCCCTGTCCACTGATCGCGAGCAGCTGCTGCCTAAAGGGATTTTCATCTTTTTGCTGGAAATGTCGGAACAAAAAAAAAAACCCCTAAAAACTACATACAACAGAAAAGAGAGAAAAAATGAAGTAACGGATAGTGACTGAAATTTGCCCTCGGTGTGTGTGTGGCCAGATTGTCCATACGGCGTGTGCCTCTGTAATTCACCTCACCTGGCGCTCTGCTTCCCGGAGCAGTGCGGAGCGCTTCTGAGGTGTGAGGTCACGAGGTGCACTCACCGCGTTCCTTCTGATTTGTTTGATGCTTCCCTGAGACACTCAGCACCTTGCTGTTGGTCTATTTTATAATGAAGGCCTAATTGGGTCAGTGGCCTTTTGGTTAGAACATCTGCCCTGTACCTGGAATGTTGTAGGTTCTGTCCACAGCCGAGTCATGTGGCCTCTATGCTTGGCACTTCATAGTAAAAGAGATGAATCAGTGGTAAGGCCTATACGATAGACTGGGACCCTTTGCAAGGCATTTGCTAGTCATGCTTTGCACAATGTATGTGTTCTTAAACCCTTCATTTAGCATGCATAATGCCTTCAGTACCACAGCAAGAACTTTTGTAAGAGGGCTGATCTTAAATCAGATGCCATCATGTGTTATGTCACGTTTGAAAATAGCATTAACAATTGCACTTGCTTATGAATGATTTATGAAGATGTTACGTCATAATAATGAACATGTTATAAATACCTCATTAAGACATTTCAGAAGCATACTTTGTGGAAATTATGACCTGAAACATGTATGTTAAACAGCTTTCCAAATCATAGCCAAAGTGAAAGAGAGGTGGGAGATTTACAAGACTGTAGTCCTTGTTGGAATTACTCATGTGAAGCTACACAGTGTGTCTTCTGAAAGGGACAGTGGTCCTCGGGGTATTAAAGGTACATGGCTGGAGCATGTGGCTGTCATCATATTTTAGGGCGTGTCACAGAGGCATTGTGCCCATCAGGGTGTGTCTGTATGGGCCGTGTAATACTAGAGCTGGGGGATGTTTCCGGGGGATTTAGTTGAGCGGTAAACAACTGCAGCGCTCCCAGTCCTAAATCCCATGGGGAGGGTGGGGTGGTGGGGGCGGACAAGAGGAGGAGTCGCACCAGAGGGAGATGACAAATGGCCTGTGTCCTCAACTGAGCAGGGCGGGGCAGACCAGCTCTGTCGCCATGGTTCCAGACCACTGGCTAGTGACGGATCATTGTTCCGAGGCAGCATCCCAGGTCGGCACTGGCTTTGGCTCATCATGGGGCATCCCCTGGTCCTCCCTCGTTCCGGGTTTAATTTAACTCTGTGACCAAAACTGTCTTTTCCACAGCCACAGTTTAATCTGCAAGCCCGGGGTCTTTCTGCATCAGATCCCTCTGACTCATCTAGCCATGAATGTGGCCCTTGCTTTCATTGTGGTATCTGTGAAATGATACATGTGGAAGCACCAGGAGGACCGTGTTTAAACAAATAAATATGTACCGTACACATCTGACATGTGTTCACATGTATATGTCTGTGTTTGCTAGTATATATGGATATGCTGTAGGCTCTTAATATGTTTATGCATTAGATATTGAGTTTCTACTTAACTTTTTCACAACACGATAGATGTATTCATTTCTATGCTGTGGGTTTGGCATCTTGCCTAACATTTTATGCAAAATTACATAGGCTGTCAGGGGGTTTGCCGTCACTTAATAATGTCTTTTTCTTTGTGATTCTTGCTTTTTCTTCCCCACTTTTTTCAGTAGTGGATTCATTAAATGGCACTCAAATGACTTACCATCTCTAATAAAATGAAAGACATCACAATGTCCATCAGGCTGTCTTAATGTGAAAGAAAAAGAAACAGAAACCTTCAATTTTTTGGTGATTCATTTAGCTTGAAAATTTTATGTTATTTGGCAAGGAGCTAATTTAATTTTGTTCAAATGTGTTTGTGGGTAGCCTATGGAAACATTTAGTTAAATCAACTACACATGTTAAATAAATCAGAGCAATTTTGTCTCACAAAACCAGGCAAAATGTGATGCCTAAGTTCAACAGTTATTGTAAAATAATGCTGGGTTTTAGAATTTGAACCTTATTACCTGCACATCGCAAAATGCTTTCATGCCAATATCATCCAGAGGAAGACATTCTTGTGCCCCTGGAAATAAATGGCTGACTTGAAATGAAATATGGAATAGGGACATTTTTATGATCAAATTACCGTAATGTGTGTTGAGATACAAGCTTAAGCAATAAAAGACAGCTAGATGGTAATGAAAACTCTGTAGGTGGTACAGAGCGTTCGGGAGTCCCCGTTTGTAAGGGTAACACCAGGGGGTCATTTTCGAAACTGCAGCATGCTATCAATTTTGGGGACAAGGCAGAACCTAGAAGCAGAAAGTGGCAAGAGGACTAATTTAGCCGGCCATGTTTACCGGCGTGTACTCTCTGCCTACCCTCATGCAACATTCTGGCAACTGGGTATAAAAACATATTAGTAATAGCATGTATTATTATATAATAATAGCATTTTGATGCTCATCTTATTTTGAATGCAGACAAGCTCCTGTATAGTGCCAATATCAACCATACATGTCTTTGAGAATACTAAAAAACAGGCCTCATCACTGTTAGTACATGAGAATGTATTGAGTCTTATGGGATGGATAAATATGTAATCCTTTTCTCAAGGTCTGTTCTCTGAAAAATATATGTATTTTACTTTACAGTTATCACTCAATATGTGTGGATACTTTGGGTTTGAAATTGTGTAGATTATTGAGAAAGTAAAAACTGTTGGTGGTAGGTATACTTTAAGAAATCTGTGTGCATGCTTTTTGAATGAATGTGGAGTTATTTTTTCACATATTGCTGTCATCTCAGATAAATGTGAACAACACTATCAGCCACTCTGTGACATGAATTTTCTTTAAACTTTAAAGAAGCACCCATTCCCTTGCTACTTTGGACTTTCCTTATTAAAGCCAATAGCAATTTATCTGGCTTTTAAGTGTCCTTTTAATTAGGTGTCTATATTTCTGTATCTCATTAATGAATGTATTTTATATTGTACTTTATAGTAAATACTGTTTGAATTTTAAAACACACCTCTTGGGTGCTACATAAAGGAGAATTTTTAATCATGGATTTTGAAATGAAAGGACCTTGTGTTTTTACTTTAAAAAAAGACTATTCTAATGAGTTCTCAGGTTCTTAAGAAGATGTGTTTTCTAATTATTGTTTTATTTGGCTGCATCTGTACTCGCCGCTGTGGTCACAGCACGTTGGACACATTCATGTGGCAAAAAAAAAGAGAGAAACTGTGATAACAGTCCCTGGTTTCCTTGGTGACAGGTTTATTTATTCGGACCCTGGATGACAAGTGTTAATGTACCACATACCTGCTGAACGGCCATCTCTCCTGTTCTCAGCCTCAGATGACAATTAAGACCTGGGCAACTGTAGCCAGGGGTTAATGTTCCTCATTAAAAGAACTAGGTCATTAGCACAGAATCAAGACTCTTAAGGCATCATGGGGAGGGCGGGGTGGAGGTGGGGGTGTTGGGAAGGAAGGAGGGTGGGGGCGGTGGCATTGTAAATTCAGCATCTCAACGAACACAGATCTTGCATTAATTAACCTCCCCCTTCCTTGCTGGGGAAAAAAAAAATCTGTTATCATATACACACATGGCCGTACCCCAATTAATTGCGAGAAAAAGAAGCTGGTTTAACGCCATCCCAGTGGTGGCCTTGTCTTCCTGTGCGGGAGCTATCTTATTTCAGGGGCAGGCAGGGGGGTGGGGGTGTGTGGGGGGTGGGGGGGGGGGGGAGGGTGGTTGAATGTCTCTGTGATGAGCAAGAGAAAGGGTATTAAAATTAAGAAGGGGAATCGTGGCAGAGATCAGCCTTACCACAAGGGAAACGGACCAAATGCGAGCCACGGAAATGAAAATAAATAAGCTTTACTAAAACCTCACCTTAGGAGTCTTTTCTGAACCCAGCTGATTTGGGGGTGGAGGAGTTGGGGGGGGGGGCACTTCTTTGCAAAATGATTATGCTGTCGCACAGGCTTTTTGACCTTCAACAAAGAGGGCCTTTGTAGAACAAATCCTGCATAACCTGCGGAAATAATGTACTGAGGTGTATGCAGTCACCTGATCAACATGAACTCTGGGTAGTAGAAACTGGGTCCACAGCTGCCCTAACTCAGTACAGCAGTCAGGGACAATAACCCTAGAGATATGAGGGTGAAACCTGCAACAGGTTAGCAATGTAACAGAAATATGCGCTGTGTGGCAGCATTGTATTTTTACACAGGTATAATGAGTTCAGTGATATGTGAGTTTTCCGCTCATTGTTGAGTCATGGAAACGTAGTGATAAGGGCTTTGAGCTGATGCCCAGATTTCCATGTTTTGCAATGAAAGGACAGCAACCATAACACCTGCTCAGTGCATAGCTATATGAAAGATTGAAGCACACTAACTACTCACGGATCTGTTTTCAGCGTGCAAAATGTAGATGCTAAAATAATAATATTCACTGGTGAAAAAAAAAAAAAAAAATGAGACCATAAATTCATCCTCATAAAGGTGAATGTTGACTCTTATCTAATAAAACCTTTGGTGTATGTATAGATGCTAATAGAATCCCTCACTCCTGTTCCTCCTTAAACAAAGGAAGGTCATTAATTACATTTATTAAAATGCATACATGTAGGAATAATTAAGTAAATAAATGAGGTGACAAGTCCTTGGTGATTGAGCGAAATGGCTGACAGCCTTCCCGGGCTTTGTACAAAGGCGTAAAACACGGTTCTTGTCATAGATTGATGAACTTCCATACTGTTGCATGTGGTCTATACATACCTCAGATCCACCGCTTAAATCTGTTGGATATTCAAGAGCCTGATTATCCATATTACCTACAAATATGATAGTGCTTTTAATCTACACATTTTCCCCCCAGCCCTTTAGTGATAAATATCCTCTGACAGTGTGATTTGAATTTAAATGATGAAATGCTTGAGATATCCTAATTTCCCTGATACATATTTAATCTAAGGGATTATCTTTCTTTCATGATATCCTAATGTAACTGAGCAGCCAATGAGCTGGGCCGGCACATATGTGGAGGACAGCAGGCCCCTATCTTCTGGAGATGTTTGCTTTTTACTTATTGATTATTTATGTGTATTTTCAGGAATACCATATGGAAATTTTTCCACTGAGTTTATATAAGACTTTTTTTTTTTTTTCTGTATAGGAAAATTTTCCAACATGGACTATCTGTGCTTTGGCAATCAATTTAGCTCCTTTTCACTTGCACCATATCAGAGTAGTATGAATTTCAAATTGGATGTTCCCCTGCCACAGCATAATAGATGTCATGGCTGATTACCCTCTAGAGTGCACAGTGGTCTCAGTTTGTCTGTTACATCCCCTACCTGGAATGCAAGAGCAAAACCATTGAACACTGTGTCTCATGTAAATGCTGCATGTGGGACTACACATGTGTATGGAGTGTATTTTTCAGTGTTTGACCTAATAATTTGAATAATTTGTGGGGTGGGGTCACTCTACAGTGTTCATTCAACTGATCTTGCCCTGATAAAATAGGAGTATTTTAATCAACCTAATTGTTTAGATTGAGAGAGTATTAGTTCTAGACCAAGAATGCTCTAAAGCTCCAAGTTGATTTAATAACGAATCTTTAAATGGTAGGCACAATGCTAGTCGGTATATCTGTTCATTAAAGCTAATTTTGTTTGTTTATTTATTTGTTTTTATCTTGATAGTTTTAGATGAAATGCAGGATAAACAGAGAATGTTATTTCCTGACAGTTGGGCAAAGAGCTCATGTCTCTTATTAGACAATTTGTTCTTACTGCATAGTGTGCTGAATACTTTGTACGATTTTTAATGCATACTTGCATCTCCCATCATCACCACTTTACTGATTAAGAGGGGAGCTTATCAGTCTATCAGACTTACTCAAAGCACTCAGGAGCTTTTTGTAGGGTTTATTTCATATGCCTGGCAAGTACAATAGGCCATACACAAACAATATGATGCAAGTCTGTGCAAAAAAGAGAAAAAAACAACATGTTCAATACATGTTCAATAATGTTTATAAGGTAGAATGCAGATAGTTATGTGAAGCAGCCGTCAGTGTGCTTTAAAGAAGTGCATCGTGGACATCGAATTCTCAGTGCTTGGATGTGGTTATTGCAAGGCATGCATTGTTGCCCACACATCGACGCCCACACACTTTGACATCACATGGAGGGAAGACTCAGCATCCCTCCCACCCAGGTTCCCCTGCATTAAAGAAGACCTGTGAACTGTCACCTGATTTGCTCATCGGCCTGTCCCCACCCTGTGTTATTTGTTTGCTGAGCAGACACCTTTATCCAGGCTAACTATAGCTCTCACTGTACAAAATGACCGTTAATACAGTGAGATGCATACTAAAGGCATTCAAGTCAAGTACCTCCCTCAGCTTTGCATCGGTAGCGCCCCACCAGTGAACTGACCTTGAAACTACCTAGATACAAACGTAGTGTGCCGACATAAGCAAGTAAGCAGAAGTGCAGCTGCCTAACCGCTATGCCACACTGCTGCCATGTGTGTGGGTGCTTCCTCTCATCACAACCCAGCACGCACGCTGCTGACCGATGCCGCTGTCCAATCACAGAAACCACAGTGGTGCCTTTTACCACGGCTGTCTTTTTACCCCTCGTTAGACAGAACCTTAATGGGTAATAGAGATAGTCATTAGAAGGCCTCAAAAGGAAACTTTTCGTGAGGACGCTTGGTGGAAATAGATTGTACGATTTCAGCGTAAGGAAATTTTGAGGTGCCAGAAAATATAGCAGGCGTTGGTAAGGGGAAAAATTCAGGAAAAAAAAAGACAGAAAAATAGTATGTCACATGTTTCGTAAAACTGCTTTCCACAGTAATACAGCACCTGCCATAAAACAGTGATGGTGGAGAGACAAGGGGGAGGCTGGTAGGTTGATGAATTATTCTGTAAATTCTTCAGTGTTTGTTACAAATTTGGGGAAAAGAAACTTTGACTGGAACCTCTTAAGACCTGGGTTGCCTTAGATGTTTAAACACTTCAATGCAGGTTTAGAAAAGATGACTTCGGCTGTGAAGCCAAGGCCCAGGCTTACAGTAGGGAAAGAGACGTCTGCCTTCGCCTGCTTGAATTACCCAATCAAAAGACCTGAATTCTATTTGTTTTTGTTTCAAGGGAACACGACAAAGACCCGGAGGTCTTCTTCAAGACGTTACTGAAGCTGAAAGAGAAGGGACTGCACTTTCAAGTGTCCGTCCTTGGCGAGACCTTTACCGACGTGCCAGGTACTATGTGAGACACCAGCATGCAAGGGGTGTGTGTTTTTGATGTCAAGTGTTTGGGGTTTATTAATATTCTGGAAGACAGATTTTTTTTACACTGGACTGAAATAATGGATCACACTTAAAAGGGGAGAGAAGTCATTTCAGGTTGTACGATAAGCCTGTTGGACCCAATTATTTGCCATTGTCATCCCATGTTTCTCCTTGAAGAGTTTGACTCCCTGCACTGAAAAGTCCTTGCAGTATCCAGGATTTTGTTCATTCTACAGTCTGCCTGAAATGAAATCTTTTTTTTTTTCCTTGGTCTATGATTCCTCTTCTTTTAGACCAGACCAAAAAATCTCCATTTACACTCTCTGACAGCAGAGAACTTGAAAGATCCAACTTGTTATACTAATCTACTGCAATGTTTTTACTAATTATTGCAAACCTATTCTGTAGCTACAGGAAGAGACAAAAACCTCTGCTGGAGTGTGTACTCTAACCTTGTTTTCATTGAAATTGGAGTGTTGTGTGATTTATTGAACAACTTGGCGTTTAATACGTAGATGTGGGTTAAGTTCACTTGGCAGACTGGAGCACTCAGCATTAGAGGCTGATGTTATCAATAAAATACACTCTCCATTAGAGTGTATGATAGTGTTTTAATGTTTTTGGACACGTAAGGATGTTTGCAAGGGAGCATTCATTAATTAATCTCCCACAGCCAACACTGGGTGCTTGTATCTCCCCCACCCCACACTGTATAAAAACATCCCACAGGAAAGGTACTCTTATATTGGGATATTGGGTTTTATAGTAGCATAAACTGAAAGAAGACCGACAATAAATTTGCCTCATATTTAAGAATTACCTTCAGGACTGCTCTGAAAGCAATTACATTGAAACCATTTTAATCTTGTTTGATTTTCTTAATAGGGGCTCCATATTGATTATTTCTGCCTTTTTTATTCCTTATGTGGTATAACCTGATTGGGTGTAAGTTTCTGTTTTTGTAACTGCCTGCCTCGTATTCTGCTCCTGTATGCTAAGGGTTTCCTGCGATGCCACCTGTCTATGAAATGTCTTTCCTTGTTGTTCTCACTGATTTTTCCCTCCTCCTGTCTTTGCAGTAAGAGATTGGAGTGAGCATCTTTCAAGGATCATTACTTCTCAGGGAAATTTAAGCACAGAACGGCGTTTAATTTTTCCTTGCATTGTCCGTCATGAGGAATCTTAGCTGTCACAAAGGTGCCGTTTTTGGCACAATGTGTTTTGTTGCCTCATTTCTTTTAATTCTATCTCCATTAACTTAATTATTGTTTAAAAATATTTTCATCTCACAAACTTTACAGTCCATTTTGTTTTAGTGTCTGCTAAGTGAGGTTTATGAAGCAGGAAGTCAGCTATTTTGTGTGTGTGTGTGTGTGTGTGTGTGTGCATGCGCCATGGCGGGGGGCAAGGCGGGGGGGAGGGTGAGGCGGGCACCCTGTTTTCAGCAGCTTTGGCACCCTGGTTTGTGGTTCTGCCTCTGTGCCTTGATTGCACAAGAAAACAACTGCAAGAAGTTCATTAAAAATATGCAGCAGCTAATTAACCTGAACTTCTGACAAACCAGCGCTGTCATCCAGGATCAGTTTTAAGCATATTAAATTGTTAAAAATTTCTCTTCTATCTGACTCAATCTCTCCCTCTCTCTCTCTCTCTCTCTCTCTCTCTCTCTGCTTCTCTTTCAAGACATCTTCGCCAAAGCCAGAGAGGACTTAGATCCCTACATTTCTCATTGGGGCTATGTACCCAGCAAAGAGGACTACATCAAAGTGCTCTGCCAAGCAGATGTTGTCGTTTCCACAGCCAAGCACGAGTTCTTTGGAGTGGCCATGTGAGTTTACCCTGCATTTTTGCTTCACTAGGTACTATAGTAAGAGGAAGATCAGAGGAGCACAGACATTCTGTGATGGCTGGCTTTTTTTCAGGGGCATTTGTTGAAACAGATACTACAACCACAACCACAGTCTGATGTCAGGTCATGTCACATGGTGGGATTGTGTCCTCACAGGTGGTGGGACACACACACACACACACACACTTTGTGAAAGGCATTTGGGCCCCACTGTTCCTGTTTGTTTCAAATACCTCTCCTCCATTTCACGCTGTCCTGCAGTAATCAAAAGCATTTAAAAGTGAAAGGACAAGCTCAATAAGAAGTCTTGGTTAGAATCAACAGATTAAACAGAGTGGAAGTGGAGTAGAAAGTCAGGTGTCCTGGTGGTCTGTCTGCTTGCCAAGAGTGTCCCCTGTGACTACTGACAGACAGAGGGCTGCGGAGAGCCCCAGAGGTGACGTGCAGCAAGATTATCGTCCCCTGTGAATCACCCAGTGTTCCCCTCACTGTGGCTCATCTCAGCGTTTAATTAGCGGTGAGGCTAAGAAGTCCCTCTCCCAAGACACCCAGCTGTGCACAGCTCAGACAGGGTGTGTGTGTGTGTGTGTGTGTGTTTGTCTGTGTGTGGTGGGGAGGTCTAGGTGGGAATCCCCAGTTTTGAAGAAGAGACCTCCCCTCCCTCCCCTCCTTTCCCCACCCACACCTACCAACTCAAAATCCACATGAAGGAACAACGGTAAAGGCATTGAAACATCATTCCCAGTGGACTGTGGCCCAAACCCTATTGCATGGAGAAACATAATTAGCAGTCTACACAATGGGATTGGAAGCTTTACCACAGTCTTTTCCCTATGGAGAGACACCTCAAATAGAACAACCTGAGGCAAGCTACAGTTTTTCCACAGACAGAACCTACGCATTGTGTGTGCTGTGCGTGTATTTATATTGGGTATTCCTGAAATCTGGTCTTTTAAGTACAATATACTCCATTTATAAAAATGACTTATACAAGAAACAACCAAATATAGTAATCACTTGGGCAGAGTCCTTCTTTTACTCCAATAAATATGTAGAAAAGGGAGAACACCTGAACAGGTACTGCTCAATGGCTGTGACAAGGTTGTCAGCCTTTTTCTCCCTCTAGTGGTAAAATATCATTACTGACACTCATAGCCAAGGGAGCCACAGGCAGTGGGCGATTGAGGCTACCATTTATTGCTTTCTGCAAGGGGTCAGAGAAATTTCTGGGTTTTCTGTATTTTTTTTAATAATTCCCTTGGGAAATAGTGCTCTGTAAAGCTACCAGTGACTATAGGACTGTATATCAAATTAAAGTTGATTGATTAAATGTGATATGGTGGCTCTGTGTAGTTGGAGATAGACATTAAAGTGTGTGTAATTTTCTAACCATCTCGCATTATTTCACCTGCAATGAAGAAGTGGCTAAAGATCTATTTCCCCTGTTGGACAAGACCGCTTTAATGACATATTTAGGCTTCAATTCAAGATGATCACAATTTAGTCAATTTTTTACCTGTAGAGTAAATTTGAGCATCTAATTCCAAACCTAGTGGAAAAAAGTAAACTCCTGGGAAAATATGAGAGAAATGTGTTTGAGGAAAAACATGAAGACATATTCATCGACTGGACCACTACGGCTTAGACCAGAAACTCAAGTCAGCTGAGACTTGCGTTTGATCAGCTTGTCCTGCACCGTGTCTTCAGCAAGATCCAGCAAAACTGGAGGGAGACTTCAAGGAGGCTGCTCACAGAGTCCGTCTGGGGCGGCTGTAGGGGTATTTCAAAATCTGATCTAACACCCCCCAACCCCCAAGTCTGTCTGTCTGTGCATTTGCTGCCGGCAACAGTGTCTGCACACAAAAAAGTGGTGCATACTGCCTGGTGGAATCTGCCTTGCAATGAGAATAAAGGGAACCTGGGTTTAATATAAGAATAAAGTGGCGGCCCCCAGCAGAAGTGAGGTTACTGCGCATGCCATATTCCAGAAGAAAATGTGGTCCCCGTATGAGTTTGAGAATAGCGGCATTCCTTCAAAAAGAGCCCTCGCTAGAGTCACCTTTGATGGCGGCCACCCTCTGATGGGGGGAAGATTGGCGGCCACCCACTCCGTGCTAAATCCCACCCCCACGCCCCCCACCGAGCCTTGCCCTCAGCTGCCTTTGGTTCTGGTGAGGGGCGCCGAAAGAGTGGAAAAATGTACAAAAATAACGATTGGAGTTGAAAGGGTCTAGCAGCGGTCTGATGTTTTTGCCCTGCCCCCTCCCCACCCCCTACACCACCCCCACCTCGCCCACACCACCCCCACCTCCCCCACCCTCAGGCAAAAATCACCCACTGAATACCTTGGTGGTAAGAGAGAGCCCTAAAACTGATTTTTCATCCTCCCCAATGAAGAAAAAAAAATTCTGCAGTGTTCGGCAAAAAAAAAAAAAAAACTATTATCTGTGTCTGATAAAACAGTGAGCGTCCTTATCATGCCATGGTAAATAATGTTGTTACACCTCCATTACATAAAGCCACTTCAATTCCATCTGCTAAGTATGCAAACAGTTAGCAAAACAAAATGCTTAAAGCTGCGGTTTAATCACATCATTGTATGTACTCTCATCCTTTAGAGCCAGCAGATACAACTTACCCTTTTCTTATTTTGAAAAGTCGAATGTTTTCCCACTGCATCTCAACAGGAGACAGGTTGCTGTTGAGAACGAACAGCTCACTTGTACAGCTTGAGCAAAGGTGTCACGTTGCGCCCTGTTCTCATTACAACCAAATGGAATCTGATTCAGTCTTGTTGAATAATATTTGTAAAACCTTCCATACACGCCTTGCAGGAGTGAAACGTAATTCAGCCAAACAAAATTATCAGCTAATTATGTTTTGAATCAAAGGCCCAGTAACTATTTGCATACACATTATGCAACTTGAATAGTGAACTGAATGGCCCTTAATATTAAGCTTCATAGATTCTGTCACAATGCCTTAATTAGAATAGCAGAGTCATTGTGTTTTCATTTTGACGCTAGATCAATTAGAATCCTATGTACTTCAGTAGATAATGCAGGGACTACTTTATGTGTGAGCTTAATGGGACAAAATAGACCTCTCCTTATAAAAGCAAACCATAGGAATTCACAGTTTAAATTCTCCCCTCCGTTGTACGCAGAAATTCAGATTGTGATAGTTTGCGTCGATATTTGCATTTGTGCATTTAAAAATAATTAGAAATCTGCCAACTTGTAATTCTGTCTTCTTATTCATATTTTTAGAATTTTATATGCCTTCTAGTCATTTGCTGTTGTGCGTTTTAATTGAATTTCATTATATACTGCGTAATTAACAGGCTCAAAGGACATATTGAAAATGATAACAAGTGTAGTGTACGATGATAGTATGTGAGAATGTTGGTATTAAAATCTATTTTTATGCCATTTTAATGAAGGACTATATTTTATCTCTTTTCTTCCCTTGCAAGACTGTCAGTATGTATGTAACTGCAGAGTATTGGCTGTGCACAACACACACATATACAGACAAAAAGAACTTTTGTATTCAGTTATTAACCCTTTGCCACCCAAGGTCCACAGTGAGGAAAAAAGGTGCACTGAAGAGACTTCAGTGACTAAGGTGATTAGTTGGATGTAGCTTGCATTTTATAAATGACTTTTAAAGACCATCAGCTTGGTGCATCCAGCCAAGCACATTGCTCAAGTTTCATTTTCTCATGATCGCTGAATTATTCCAGGGAGCCAATCAAGTTTGATTTCAAGCTGAGAGATTTAGATTGAAATCAGTAACAGTGGATTGAAGTAGTATTTTTTTGTATCGAAATACCTTCTCAGTCTATTGGAATTATCCAAAGCTGTGGACATCTTAAAATACACCAAAGACACTACCCACAATTGCTGACAAAATGAACAATCACCTTACTGATCCCACTGATTTTTTTTTCAGTGTTTCATGTGATGGGGGTGTATATATGTATTTTGCTTAAGGGTATAAACATTGTCATAAGATGTTTTTTTTTTTGTGATCACTGTTTTTATTGTTTGCCTGACACCTGTTTCTCTTACAGTTTTACAAATGTACGTTATACCATTAGATCTACTCAAAGTTTATTTGCTGAAATAATCCTGGTTCAGTACATTATTTTCAAGGGTCCAACAGCAGTGCCTGAAATGGTAGAATTGCTGTTACAAGCTTAATTCAGCTTAATTCAACAGATGCGCCATATACCATACAAGTCCTCAAGCCACTGCATATTGCTGTGGTGGTTTTTCTTTTTTTATTATTGATAATGTAAAGCATTTCAAGCATGTGAACATGCCATGCTTCTCAGCTGTTACACTTTTCACGATGTAAATAGACAGTCACGTGTTTTATCTAGTATGTCTCATGCTTATTTTAAACCAGCGATTATTTATTGAATTACCCCACATTGCTCGGATAGCACAGTTGTAACAGCAAACAATATTCTTTTGATAAGCAGAATCAGTCATTTAATGTCAGTGGAGCTATTACCCACAAGAGATAAAATGATTGTAAGTTTGGATATTGAAATGTATGATGTAAAAGGTAAAATATTTAAATGGCTGATTTGCAACATCAAACGGGTTGAAAATCAGCACAAACAATCAAGACTCAGTTCTTGAATAGTTTGTATGTTGTATTTCATAATGACTGTTTGTAGTCATAGATAGCCAGTAAAGCATTCATATGGCTTTGTGTATGAGCGTGGGAAGTGAACAAAATTAATATCCAGGTACACATTTAATCAAGAACGTACTAGTTTTAATATATGATATGTTTGGGAGATCATTTGTGCCACTATGGGAAGTCTGGTAATTGTCAGTCCAGTTGACAGAGGAGAACTTTTTTCACAGTTTGTAATCTCTGTTATGGGAGTAAGATCTGAGCATTTTTCCTAAAACAGCCGGTAATGGAGACCAGACCTTTGCCTTTAAATCTCTTCCCTCAGTGTAAACATAGATGCCTTCCTGAATGCAGTACTCAGACTAACTTTGCATTTCACTGTATGGAGTAGAAAAGGGAACATCACTCCTTTTATTCTTGATGCAATTCTTATCTGATTTTCTCAGGGAAGGTAAGAAGGTAAGAACATGCCTTTGTGTCTCACATGGGTTCAAGCCCTTATGAAAAGGGTTAGCTGTAACCTTCCATTTTTAGATTTCTTTAAACTAGAGGCTGTATGTCTCTGATGTTGGGGTGCAGTTTGCTTTAAATGGTAATCTGAGGGAGCATTAATATTTTGTTTCATTTCAGGCTGGAAGCTGTTCATTGTGGCTGCTATCCACTGTGCCCAAAGGCTTTGGTTTATCCTGAAATATTTCCTGGTGAATATTTTGTTGATAAGTTATATAAGTTGATTGTCAGTACATCACACTGTTATCTGTCTAAATTTGTTGACATGCTGTAAATGTATGTAATGTCATATTCAAAAGATGGTGTTTTCCATGTTTATTTAGAGGGGATGAGTAAACTGTTCAAATATTTTGACCAAGGCGTTCCAAATGAATCGCAGTCAAAACAAAAAACCTGAGCACCAGTTGTCAGGGAAAGCATCTGCCTGTTTGGATACACTGAAATTTATTTCTTGCTGTTATTTTCAGTCTAAAAAACTGATCATTATATTTTGCATGTATAGGATTTCTGTGTTTTCCGTTCGGTACAAGACTGTTAATTTACCCGAAGGAAATAAGCAGAATACTAACTGACACAGCGCAGGACTGTTTTGCATTAAAAATCCTTTTGAGTCGAGGTAACTCCGAAAAAATCATGCTTTAATAATGTACAACACGAGACGGCGCAGAGCAATGTGCATTTTTAATTGCTAAAGTGACTAATATCTAGGTTCTGCTTTGAGGTTTTGTTTCATTAAATATGTATTTGGTTACTTTTTTTCCGGCAGCTGAATATCTGTACTCGACACCTGAGCAGCTCTTTAAGAGACTACAGGCTTTTTGCAGAAGGCCAGGTGTCGCACGAAGACATCATGTCAAGGTAACTATTGCACAAAAACATGTGCATCTCTTTCATATTACAGTAATAGAGGAGGTTAATATTTAAAGGAAGAAAAAAGGTCGCTGCTCTTTCTGTAAATTAGGTGAACAATGCTTCTTTGTAAAGTGAAGGGAAACAGATGAAGTGAGCTGATAGGAAAGGAATTATAGCAATTCCTCTTTCTTTCTGCTGATTGTTGAAATGGGTATGCAAAGAGTAATAAACATGTATAATCACCAAAGTCTACATGCAGTCATGTAAAAATGACAGATCGTTCATTGTGGGCATTTTTTCCCTTGTCAACATTGTGCTCATGTTCCAAAATGTCAAACAAACACTCGTAGGAGTATCATTTAGGACCTGAAAAAATGAATATGTTTCTAGCACCTTTCAAGAGTACAAAACAGAAATGATCTGTGTGACCTTAAGAGGGAAGAGTGATAAATACAGCTGTTGAAAAGCCAGAGTGAGAGTGCCAGCGTCAAATGCCAGTGACACCATGTAATCTCCAATATTCCAATGATTAGCGCACAGCTAATATTCGCATCTGGGTCCCCTTTCAGTGGCCCAGATTATTCACTGACCCCGTTTACTGTCAGCTCCATCATTAGAACCATGAACCAATTCAATGTTTGAAAGCAATTTTCTGATGCATTGTAAACAATATAATAACAATATTTGAGCAAAAAAAAAAACTAAAAAGATGATGTATTCCAAGGCACATTTATATTCAGTGAGCTTGTGATGTGTCAGTTGCATTAAGTCCCAACACACCTTTTGTTTCCTGTAAATTCATATGTAATAATGCCTTTAAAAAATGACATTTTTTTAAATATACGAAATATAATCACACTACATCTGTGGTAACCATTAAAGCTGCCAAATCAAGATGAACAAAAAATATGTTTTAGTGTCAGTTTCACTGTTGAAATAGTATCATTGTGTTTCACTATGTACTGACACACAAAAGGGACCATAACAGTTCAAAAAGCACCCAGCATGTCCCTGTAACTCTATGTCTGTGCAGCAGGGTTGTTTTCTAGGCTTTCACTTCAAAGAACATTGCTGGCTGAGCTGCAACTTTGACATGACTTCAGTCTAATCTCTTAAATTATTGTGATTTTTTTTCATTATTAAAATGTGGAAATAAAAAAGGGGGTGAAATTAAATCAACAGTCTTTGTGTGTGGCTGTAATTAAAATCAAATCAATACTCAGCTGATATTTTGTAGTTTACTGACACTGCAAAATGAAAAGGTTGCACAGAAATTGTATTCCTAAATGTTTTGTTTAATTCATGGAGCGTGAGAGTGTAGTGCTCACTGACAGGAGAGAGAACGGTAAAGGGAAATTCAGTCAGGATCTTTCTTGGTTAAGGTTTCATGGCATTTATAATTCCACTCTGTGTGGGGGGCTGTACTAGAGGAAATACAGATTCATTGATATATGCATGCAAGCATTATATTTGAATTCACTAAAGAGCTTTAAAATGGTCTGGCCAAGAGGGAGGTGGAGAGAGGTAAATGAAGGAAACAGCTCAACCCTTCAGCTGGCTTCTGGGACTGAATAATTGATCGCTTTCAGAAAGCAGATACAAGAAATGTCAGCGAGGAGAAATACATACGCAGCAGCGGCTAGAGGTCTGGGAACTGGGCTCCTAACCTGAGGGCTGCAGGTTCAGAACCATGGTGGGGTACTGCCGTTGTACTCTTGAGTTGTGTGCTTGACCTGAATTGCTTCAGTAAATATATCCAGCTGTAAGTAAATCCCACACATTAGATAATTCACACGAGCAGCTTGCCGCATGCACATGAACACCAAATGCTGGAATTTTCCGTTGTAGTATAAAGGCATTGTAGGCCCTTGTTATATCACCAGTTTTTTTCTCTTGAGTTAAGAGGAAAAATAATTTGTGCAAAACTATTAAACACATGTAAATATACATCAGCACTTTAATCCGATTGATATTTAAAGGGGGTCTCCTGCTTTCAGGGCCTCTCCTTGGTGATACAGGGTAGGCAGAGAGAAGCCAGCCCACCTTTGTGAATTAGAGACAACTGCTGCTTTTTAACTGATAATGAAAAGAAGACTGTCGAAAAGTGAAAAGCCACCCACTAATTAATCATGCACATCACCAGTCCACCCACACACTCTCTCAACCCAAGGTCCGAGGGAGATGTTTGCTGACAAAAGTTTTTCTTTTGAGCGCAAGGATTAAGTCAGGTCTATGAAATTTGTATCTTCCTGAAAGTGGGCCAAACTGCTCCCTGCTGACGGCCGTTTCCTACTCTTGAAAAGCATCCGATATTTTTGTTTTACTTTTTGTATTTGAAAAGACACCCCCACCACCACCACCACCACCACCCAACCCATAAGAAACAAAACAGACCTTTGCGTGTTCCATTCAAAGGCTATTTTTTCGCAGACATCGGATTTGAAATGTGAGAATCTTATGAGACAAACGAATATTGATTCCATCTTGACTCTGCACGTTCTAGAATGTTTCAGCCTCGCCACCGCGATGAAACGATGCTTAATGAGGGGGGGTGTAACGTGTTTATGGCAGCTCTTGAACTTCTATTGAAGCCGTGTGATTTCCATTAAAGGTAACAAGAACTTAACCAATCCCTTATGCTGTGCCAGGGCTGTAAAGTCCCCTTTATCCTGGCTCTCATTAATTGATTGAAATACATGCCAGCAAACCTTGTAAGCATCCATCATTCGCTTGGTAACCATGCGTCTGATATGTTATATTTTACAAATACCATTCCTGCACTGCATTGAACATTTTCCTCTCCCATTCAAAAAAATACAGATTGCCATGTGAGCAGAATGCACAATCCTGAAGCCCTGTATTACTTTTAGTTTTTTTGTGGTCATTCTCAAAGTATTGATTTTCAACTTTTTTTTCTCGTCTTAATTCGCCTTTACAAAGAGATTTGGTCTTTTAGATGCATATCACGCAGTAACAAGAAGGACGACTTCTGACTGCATAGTTTCAGAACGGGAAATAGCTTTGGACAGAACAAAAGCTTCAGAGAAAGAAGTCTTTCCACAGGTATTTCCTGTGAACCTTTCCAGCTTTCCCATTGGCTTCATCCACTCTCATGTCTTTCTGCTGAAATGTGTCTTTTGAACTTGCATATTAATTAGGCCTCGTGAATGAATTACAAATTGGAATCGTTCACTTTCTTTAGATCCATTGCTACAAGATCCATTGCTATGCATTGCCAGCAGGTTTGCAGCTTTATTTTGATTGTGTAGCATATTGAAAACAAATGTATTTTTTTCATTGAATCCAGCACATTCTCCATTTTTAAATTGTGCATTGTTCCTCAGATCATAGATTTCTTAGGAAAGACAGGTGATTACAATCTCTGCTGTCCTGTATATTTAAAAGGCTGTTCTCTTAAAAATGATCAATATGTTCCCTTAAAAATAATATGAGTAGTCAAAACAAGCTTTCTGGAAGAAGTCAAGATTTTTTTTTCTTTTTGTTTAAGATGAATGCCATGGAAAGAGTTTACTTGGATAACAAGTTGTTACGAAGTTTACTTTACAACAAGCATGCAAGTCCATGGCCCTTAAAAGACAGATAATAAATGCTTGATACTGGCAGCCAAATGCTTTCACTGGGTTTTATTTTCTCATCAAACCCCAGTTGTCTTTTACAGAACTTCAGGTCTATGCCCTGTGTAGTGTTGTGTAACCTCAGTCTCCAGAAGAACCTCCAAGATCTTGTATGCTGCTGTATATTTGATATATTGTGCATCTGTTCTTTTTGGATGGTCAGTCAAGCACTGTTAGATTTTAGCAGTGTTATTCATGCCAGCTTAGAGGGAAACATCACCTCTCCTACTCTGTACATAGAAAAACAGATCTTCTCAGCATATGCTCAGTTTCTCAGCTTTAAATTTGGATGTCAATGTTGAGATCTCCTCTTTGAAGTGTTTGGTGTTTGCACTGACCTGAATACAAAACAGAGGTATTGACAGCATTGTTGTCAAGGGCCCCCAGGACATAGGTTTCTGCAGTAGGCAATATTTTGTATTAAAGGAAACTGAGGGCTGCTCTCTGCGAAATATTAACTCACCGTAGTGTATCTTACAGTTATTGTTCAACATGTATGAGCTTATGGCTCTTTGGAAAAATATATATGTACCTGAAAATTAACCTTAGTGAAATTGCTTAGTTGGTTGTTCACAGCGCACACTGATGGGCCCCTACAAGGCAGATTCATAATTACTGTGTACACTCAACCAAAAATTTACCTGGGATTTTATTTTCTCGTATAGCCACCTGAGGTGGCTTTTTCAGGTGCTCTCATTCTTTTAAAGTGGCCAGGGGTTAACTTCAGTATTTTACCATTTTCATGTAAGGTTCTGTCTACTTGAAGCTTGAAAATATGCTTGTGTTTTTAGGGGAAACAAGTCAATAATAATTTGAAACCTAATCCCAGAGAAAGGGTTTGGGATGCTTGCAGTTAAGATTCACACCCCATTGTAGGCATATTCTGCCCATAGCAAAACTTTTTTTTAAAATCCTCAGATAGCTAAAACATTTCTTTGACAAAAATTGAAAATGACTTTGTTAAAGACCAGAGGTTTGATTTTAAGGTTGTGAAAGTGGTGAGCTTTGCCAGTAATGAAGGGAATATTCCAGCCTTTTAGCCTTAAGAAGAATTCCTTGAATCATTTATGCCACCTAAGGACTGTACAAATCTGCTGTTCTCTTCACCTCCCCACCACCCCACCCGGCCCCAACTCTTTCTCTGTCTGTCTCTCCCTCTTTCTGTCTTTGTCCTTCTCTGTCTGTCTGTCTCTCTGTCTTTCCCTCCTTCTCTCACTCCTTTATAGGTTGATACAGCTGTGTTTTCCTGGGACGCTCTGAGGAGGAAATTCGGGTGTCTTCTGGCAGCCGAGGCCAGCGAGGTTTTGTGACAGATGGAGTGAAGTCACAAACTTGCTGCCCACAGTGGAATCTACAGAACTGCAGCAGAATCCACAGCAGGGCCATATTTACCTGATCAGAGAGGAGCATGGTGGGGTGGAGTGGGCTCGGGCAAGGAGGGGGACAGAATGGGGACAGGAGGGAAAAACCGTGGAGGAAGCCATTGCCTGGCTGCCATAGCTGTCATAGCTGACACTGAGCCATCTGCCACAAACCTGTGGTGGCCTCAGATCTCCCCTCCCTGCCACCACCCCGGCCTAAATTAAACCCAGACTCACGCAGACGTTATGATGCCTGCAAATGTCCCCAGATTCCCATGCAGGAGACATTTTTCTATTTTTTTTTTTTTTTTTATACTTTTTTTTTTTTTTTTTTTTTGGTACACGGCAGGGGGAAAAAAATAGAAAAGGCATAACCACACTCATGTATCCCACATGTGGTGCCACATCGAATTTCCGGTCGAATCTGTTTTTATCCTTTGCGCCGGATGCCACGGTGCTGGAATCTCTCTCTCTCTCTCCTTCCCGACTCAACGGCGGCCAAACTCGCAGCTTCAGATGCTTGCGCGCTAGGCCGCCATGCCGCCCAGGTTGCCAGGTCACCACCGCGTCCTCGAAGGACCACAGGGGCCTCGGGGAGGACAAGAGCACCTCCACATTTATTGGGTAAACCTGCACCAGTTGTTTTTCAGGTGTGTTGGCACACACCCTCTTTTATGAATGAATGACTGCAGAGAGGGCTTTAAGGGGAGGCATTAATAATAAGGACTTTGGCAGGTATTCCCTTGCTCCACCGTGTAACATTAGCATTTAATTAACGCTGAAGAAAGCAGCAAGATAAACAGCTGTAATGCAGATAGGGGCTGGGAATATGGTGCACAGGGCCACCTATCTAATGAAATCAGATCCAGCATGTTTGTTTTTTATTCTGCAGCCCCCTCCCTCTTACTGTTAGGAAGTCAATAATAATAATAAAAAAAGAAACACAGTCACCACAACAAGCGAGTAATGATTCATGATTTATTTACTATTAACACCGTGAGGCCTTTTCGTGAAAGTCGGAGGATTAATGAACTAGCGTAATTACAATCTTAAAATTAAATACACGCTTCATGAGGTAATTCGGGCTGCGAAAGTAAATCACTGTGTGGCATTTCATTTAACGCAAGGCTGCGGCAGTCATGACAGAAGTGACACGCTGCAAAATTTGACTACACCCTGTTTATTACCTTGTCGTTTGTTATGTTGCTAACTGGACAGAGGGAACCAAACGCTTTTCAGTTCGTTTCCAACAGTCAGTTAATTTTGCCCATTTGTGTCAGCCCTACAAGTTCCACACTGTCTCATCTCAAGAAAAACTCAAACTTATGATGTCACCGTGTAAGACCGTAAATGTCCCCAGTTTTTCCAAGGAGGATGGAATTGATGCTCCATATTTATTTTCAAGATTATGGAGAGATTTAATAGTGCCTATTTTCAAATGCCTAATTTTGTATAAATGGTGTTTATAAAATACTTGCCTCCAAAGATGGATTTATGTGTTGTTTTTTATGTAGACTGATTGAAATCACAGTGCTACCTCAGAAAGATAATCCCAAATAACAGAGTTCTTGTCTTTTTTATTTCTGACAGGAGATGTTGTGTCCTTTTGTAACTGTGAACAACAGTTGATCTGAAATGCTGGGTTTCCAATCTGCCCAGTTGCATCAGGGCACAAAAGTGTGTCACTGTGGCTATTGGGTCTGGGTCCAGGACCTGCGCTGCACCATTTTTAGGACTAATTAACACGGGCCTCTATAGCAAGCCACAATCGAGACAGGGCGTTGCCGAATACTTCACTGGGGTGTCATTTTAAGGAGAGAAGAGTCAGTTGACGTTGTTGTGTGAGGCATAGCTCTGCTGTCAGCACCTAATCTCCTTGTCACTTGCTGCTGTCCTGTCTTGCTTTCTTTTACACTTGTCTGTTTTCCTACTCGGACCGCTAATAGTGTGACACCAGGCCAGTAAAATATAAGCAATATATAAGCAAAAGGCCAGTCAAGAGTGAGTGAGTGAAAGGGAGAATCTTGGCTTGATACGACATAATGATTTACTTCAGTTCAAGTCATTTAAAAAATGTTAATATTTATGTGTAACACTGTTTGTTGGAAGGTGGGGGATGTGGGGTCTGGGGGGGTTGTTTAGTGGTGATATTTATAGACTTTGCTGAGGTTACGTGGGCAGCTGGGTACATTGCAAAAAAACTGTCCTCCTACACAGCCGAGCGCAGCTGCAGTTTAGCCCCAGGCACACCTACCCACAGTCACTATCTAATGTATTTTACATTTTCCCGGATGAAAAAGGCGGAGGGAGGGAGGGAGGGGGGTGGAGGGGAGAGGGGGTCTTTGCTATCTTTGTTCCCTTTGTACCCCGTGTCAGCTGACACATGGAAACTGTAGTGCAGGGTTTTGTTTGCCTCTAATCTGTAATTAGGGATTCTGTGTACTGGGCCTCTGCATTGTGGCTGCCTTTCCAATTGACAAATATTAGTAAGGGATCGTGGTCGCTCACCGCCGAAGCCAGAATAATTATGTTACTAAGGCGCTTCTCGGCGTCATTCGAATGATAAACAGCCCAGATTTGAACCCTGCCATTGTCCCTTTGAGCTTTTGTCTTGGGGGAGACCGGCAAAATCCAGTTTCTCTTTTTTTTCCCCACCCCGTGGAGTTCAAGTTGTACCTCTGCCAAAAAGTTTTACAAATGATTTAAGTACATGATGGTAAATTGTAAAAAAAAAAAAAAGTATCTCCTAGAAGTACTGGCATTGATAATAACAATACTGTGTGATTTCTTATTATGGTATCTGTAATTGTAGGAATAATGTTTTGTTGTTGTTCAGTTCTAATTTAAATTTAAATTATATTTTCATGTAGATACTCATGCTATATTGTAGCAGAAGAATTATGTTGAAGGAAATATCCAAATATTAATCATTTTTATAACTGTTGCACAAGCCCTTCTGTGAGAGCAGATCATTCTTTGCAAGGGGTCAGGGTAAGGCACATTACCAAAAGGAAAGCGGAGCATCATTCAGATATTCTTTGTCACATTGGTCAGAAAGCCATTGGCCATAAGACACTACAAGAGAGGTAATGAAATTTGAAGACTGCTAATTGCTTGCATGGCTTCAGAGACATTGAAGGTTCGAGCCTGAGCTGTGTTATCCACTGACAATGATCCGGAATCCACAACAGCGGAACATGATTGTGTTCTTTCTGCCAGGGTTAGGCAGATTTCATTAGCCAGGGTGGCTTCATAATGCTGCTCTTGACACCCTGATACTTGTCAAGCTCCTTAGATGACGTCAGGGAGACCCACCTATCCTCTATTTGGCATTTGTTCTCCTGATGTAGTGTGGAACTGTGTGTGTGTGTGTGTGTGTGTGCGTGTGCGTGTGTGTGTGTGTGTGTGTGTGCGTGTGTGTGTGTATTCGTGTGTGAGCTTGTGAGCTTGTGTGTGTGTATGCACGTATACGAACTTGTGTGTGCGTGTATGTGCATGTGTGAGTGTGGGCATGTGTGTCTGTTAAAGATGTGAGAAAAGGTTTGTTTGATCAACTCTAGTCATTTTAGGATACTTAACTCTTTGATTGTGCCTGTGCTTATTAATAGCAATCACAGGCTTTAATTGCAGGGTTTCTTTTCCATTTTCCATTTGCTTTCCTTTAATGTTCCTGCAAGAAGGCTGAGATCATTGCACTCGATGCCAATGTTTATCAGTTATGTATGGGACTTTCTAGAGACGTTAAGGCTTCATTGAAATTTAAGAAGTGTTAAAATTATAAGGGAAGCTTGTTGGAATGCAGAGTGCATTTTGGATGGGGCATTAGATTTCCGATTCCTGTTTTTTTCTTTAATGGGACTGACTTTGATACAGCTTATATTATAATTTCCATTCAAGGGTAATACATTGAAATGAAAAGCTGTACTAAACCATTATTAAATGCATACACTTTGGTTGTGATAAAATTCCATTGGCATCTTGATTTTTAACCAGAGTGAAACTTGTGACCGATGTGTTCTTGATGATGAAAAAGCTATGAAAGTGGGTCTTGACAGGAAAGCAACGATATATGAAATATGCACTGGTAAACCTGGAAGCTGTAGAAAGTTAAAGTTTTATTAATATTTCATTTTTTTTTTTCTGACAGAAATTCAACCCCTCGGTCGTATATCTGCTGGCTTTTTTTCCCTCATCAGACATGCACCCCCCCAGCGGATCGAACCCAGGCCAGACCCCGGCCTCCGCAGAGCTGGGTGCTGTACTCAGCGCACAGGGCTGCCAGAACACTCACAGAGGCAATTAAATTCTTGACAAAACAGACATTGTTAAGCCTGAACAGGAGCCAGCTTCATCAGGCGTTGAAACTCAAACAGATCCATAAAAAGACAAACCCGGATTCTGTTTGACCTGTAAACCAACGAAAAGAGACTGTCCAAATATTGAAAGTGTTACTGCACTGAATTTACCCACCTCCCCACCCCACTGATCTCATGTGGCTCTCGTCTCATTGCATGCTGTAACTGACACTTCGGTCTGTCTAACTACCACATCGTATGTTTTAAGACAGCAGGTTATGCAGCTGTTCCTACGGTACATTATTTGTTTTGTCCTGTCGTCACAGTGGCCATCAAGATCAACTACAAATATTCTGTACAACTTTAAAAAAAAAAAAAAAAAAAAAAAAAAAAAAGTAAAGCTTGCTTGTGTTTGCAACTCAAGGGGGACATGTTACGATGTGGCGGTGAGATTGAATTCCTTCCTACGGCTGAAGCACACTCACACCCTCAGTGTGTGTTCCCTGAGGCTCTGCCCAGCAGCCCACAGACCTGATGGATGTTTCTGAGAGAAGCGTTGCTGCCTTCCTGGCAGTAACACTCCGGGGAGAATAGGGAGCCCCACCTGGCGAGGGTCCTGCTCCAAAAATTCAGCTGAGGCTCATCTGATCTAGACCTTTGCCATAGCCCGACTGCTGGGGAGAAACCGTGGTTAAACTGGGCTGGCAGCTCACTATGTGGAGGGGGAGTTAAGGCACCCGTCATTCTTGAAAGGAAATGGTTATAAAAAGGGTATAGTAACATTTGGACCTTATTTCCTGCTACTGTCGGAGAGAGGAGAGAGAGAGAAGAGGAAAAGCGCACATAAGGGGGGAACCTAATGCACCATGGTATTTAAATGCCTCTTGGACATGAGAACTTAATAAAGAAACTTCCAGTGCATCCATTTCCACCACTTCCCTGCCTAGTATATTAGATATTAGATTTAATACAGACTTATTTTCCCCACAGTCATCTTTTACTATTTGATTTAAAATTTCAATTTAATGCCCATGCCAGGGTTACATATAACACATTAAACTGCTCCATAACAGCAATTACGGCAACCTCGAGCATTAAATTAAAAGCATTAGCACAAAATTTGACTGTAGTTAAGATAGTTGAAATCACACAGGTATCATTATGGTAAATCAAGGGTGTTAAAGAGCACATCAGGCCGTCCCCTGAAGAATTTTCTCCGGTTGTACCGCACGATTATAATTTAACCTGTGTATTTAGCCCGAGCTTGAAATTAGCATCCTCTAGATGAAAGTCAGGAAGCAGGCCGACTCACCAGGCAGTGCTTCCAAGTGTGTGGCCAACCCAGCACTTTTCCTTGGTTTTATTTTCTCACAGAGCAATTATACATGCCTTTTGAAACTCAAAATAGTAGAGTATGCAAATGCACATGACAATGCTTTACCCTTTAATGTCACCACAATGTCACAGCATTTTGTAAAGGTGTTGTTTTTCTGATCTGTTGCAGAAATTCCATCTCTAATTCATACATTTCTCTATTGATGTATCGCTCTATTGATGAAACACTTGAAGTGGTCTCTATGGCATCGTCTGATTATTTATCTGATGATCTTTGCAGTTGTTCATTTGCGCTTGAAATCCTCCAATTCCAATAAACGGGTGCCTCAGATGCATGCATTATCAGCCATTGTTAAAGATACTCCTGTACACCTCCAATTCAGCATGCCCCTTCCATGTTCAGCTGTGCTTTTGGATCATCCAGTCTCTTTTTTTCCCCTCACAAACCGGGGGTGGTGAGATTTCTGAACTGTCATGTGACCATGACACAATCAGTGTTTCACAACTAGCTTTCCACCCTTGATGTCATAGCTACTGCTGTCACTATACCCTCTGTGTACCAGTCTCTACCAAGGGGGCTTCACACTATGTTGAGTTCATGTGTTACCTTTTCACTGAGTCTACTGATAGTCAGCTCAGCATTACATCATTGTCAGATTGATTTCTCACACCTCCAATGAAGAGAACATCAAATATTTCTACACCTTATTTGTTAAAAGGTCTCTCAACGTTATAGAGTCGTATAATGGAACGCGTAAGGTATATGTTGCAGCGATGAACTGTGACACATTGCACGCAAAGGGAAAACGTGCCATTAATGCTAAATTACACAGATACTTCATTTTCCAAGAATTCATTGTATCATCAAGTATTATTTATTTGCTGGTCCTTCTGTGTTGGTTCACAGCAATCAAAGTCAAGATTCTCATCAGAAGGTTTCAAATGCCATCATTTGTGTTCTAGCAGTGCAGTGCCATCAGCACACTCCACATCAAATAGAGTCCTTGAAATGCTTTTCCACAGAAAAATGTCAAAAATATTGCAGCTGCAGTCATCGTTATGTTTGCCCATTGAGATGAACTAAGAGTTGTCCACTTGCTGTCTGGACAATTTTAATGATAAAATATTTGGTCAAAATTCCCATGTACTGCCACATTTTTGTATTGGGATAACAGGAGTTAGCTGGAAAGATATTTTAGTCAGAGTCGGGGGGTTTTAGCATTCATGGGAAAGGTCATAGAGGGTGAATCATCAAACCCACAAACACATGCTTCAGTAACATTGAGCACACCCCGCCCCCTTAAAAGCTCTCCTGTGTGTGTGTCAAAAGATTACATCTACTACCCACCCATTGAGGCTACAGTGGAGATTTGTGTATGTCTTGTATCACTGCTTGACAGCAGATCATGGTGCCACACAAGCAAAACTGCAGTGATGTAACAATGCTCAACATTTTTTGAAAATATGAATCACACTCTTACATAAATGAGCTGTGCGCTCACCCAGGCTATAAAACCTATTAGCATAAACAAAGCCAGATACTGCAGCATTCCAATGGCTCAGAAAACGATCTCCCTGACAGCTCGCAGTTGGGATTCATAATTCTGCTGACAAAAATTCACTCCAAATTAGCCACATATTTGTCAATAAAAATGTCTTTAACACAGGACCCTACAAGACTGCATTGATATCTAAAGTGATACTGATATGATTTTGTAAATGTGGCACGCATCTGTTGTACGGCTCATTTTATGACGAGTCGTACGCTGACATAGTTGAACACTTCTGATCTTTGTGACATCACACTCTCATTGCCTCTCTGATCATGTGATTGTTCACACACCATGCACTCACATGTTTCCCCCCCCTTGTTATGGTAAAGCATGCACATTTATAAAAAGCAGAGTTTAGCAGAATGGGTCACATGGTCCCAAGGCTTTCCCCCTGGCCAATGGCGTGGCTACGGTCTCAATCCGCTCTGTGGTGCTCTGCTTTTGCCCCTTTAGAGGAACCCCATGACCCCTAATTGAGGGACACCTTCCCACAACCCAGCGCCCCCTTCTCTCCGTGGTCTCTGTTCAAGTTAGCCAAAAAAGAGTACCGCAGTAGAGCTGGGCAATGAACTAATGACTCTATAAAACTCAAATAGTACCCGCTGCTCTTCATCTCTAACGCCATCCCACTCATAAACTCTGTAACCGCAGTGTCTCCAAACAAGCACAGCGCATATTCGGCCTCATTGTGTCTGGCTTTTATGTAACCGTGTCCCCTCCCGCTGTGGGTTTTGGTGGCTGGACGTGTTTACGGGGTACCTGAGGCATGCAGATCCTGCTGTGGCATACGTGCCCTGGCTCGAACGTTGGGTCTAATCATGTTTTTTTGCTTGCCTCAACAGCCTTAGCGTATGGGTAACCACGCTGGGCAGACTTTCAGCAGTTCGGGCTGCTTGAGACAACCGATGCACTCAGTGCATTTGAGGTCGTTAATCTCTAGAACTGGTGATTCGTATCTGCGTCCTCAGCAAAGGGAGGAGCTCTTGGCTGTGTGTTATTACCAGCACTCATTAGAATCTTGCTCTTAGTGTCACAGGGAGCAGTTTTTTTGGGAGTTGTAGTAATAATAAGCGCTGTTCACTTTTAAAAAACAGCTCATTTTGGTCAGAGTTCTCATTGCAAGCTGCAAACAATTTCTTTAGGGAGGTTGAAAAGAGGGCAGTGTGGTTAAAGAGGTTGCAGGTTCAACTGCTGGGTGATACTGTTCTTGTATACCGTGGAGCAAGTCTGAAACTGCATTACCACAGTAAATATCCAGCCATTTAAAAGGATAATATGTTAAGCAAAAAGCATAAATAAAATCTGCACGTAATTGGAACTATGACCTTTCCCATCATGCCCTACATGCATTCTGTGCATACATCTGTCAGACTTCTACATTCTGCTCATTTCACATCAGGGATACTAGTTATTAAATGAATCACAGGCCATAGTCCAAGGATCGAATGTTACTGGGAGCACTATGTATATGAGCTGACAACATGGGAAAGTTGTCCCTCATTCCTGAAAATATAATAGATTGCAAGGGCAATATGAAAGGGCGAGATGGGACTAACAGTGACATTAGGAATCATTATGGTTTGTCTTTTGGCTGCGACAAAAGGGATATGTGGAGCCAAGTCAGCGCAGCAAGTGCCCACACCACAAAGCATGTGTGCTTCTCACTGCTGCTGATGCTGTGAAAACTGTCAGATGTTCTGGACTTGCTGACCAGAGAAAATTCTTTAGCCAATCAGCAATTATCTTATGTAAGATAAAGACATGGCTCGTTCTGATTTGAATTGCATCATATTACATATGTGTTAAGTCACTACTGTGTCTTTAGGATCAACCTTTTAATTACGTGTTGCTCCTCTGCTGTTAATACTCCATCAGCTTATCATCTGGTGCTGTTCCTTGATCACTGTCCACCTTTTAATGTACAGTGGTTGGGGCCGGGAGTAGGATCAGATCCTGGATCAGTTGTAAGGGATAGAAGGATAGAAAGTACCTGGTTGCTGTTCTTTAGTGTGCAGTACTCAGAGCTGCCAGGTGTCACTTGCAGTCATGAAGCCAGAGGATGTTCTGAGTGTTTGCTTGAAAGCGGGCTGGATTATGTTCCCATGCAGTGCACCCTGGGAGAAACCTTTGAAGGAAACCTGCAGCTGTGGGCGTGTGTTCCATGTGTTTGTCCATGACAGTTTCATTCACAGAACTCACAGTTTGGTGCCGGTGCTTCTTTCTCAGTGCCGTTTAGAGCTTGACATTTATTTCTTCCTGTTCACTCAAAAGCGCCCTCGAAAGTCCACCCCCAAACCTGCCCCCACCTGGGTCTTTTTCTTCAACATTGCTTTTGGAGTCTTATTAAAAGTGTGTTCCCTTGGAAAGTGTTTTCCCCATTAAATTCTCATACAGCTGTTAGTTTTCATGAAAACTGCTCAAATACATGGTCCTTGTCTGGTCGACGGTCATTGGCTGTGAAAGAAAGGGGAAAATAACAAGAGACTTATTAAAGAAACACCTGTGTGTGCGGGTTCCACTTTGCATCTCCCACAGAGAACACAGTGAATGAGGCCAAAGAGAAACACTGGAGCTCTCATTAGCATAATTAAATCCACATCAATTAGAACGCTCAATCACTACCCCTTTCATTGCCTTCTCATGCAGATAGTGGCATTTGTCTGAGGTGACAAGCTACAAAGAGACTGTTTTTAAAAGATGTGGGGACTTCTTAGCAGAGAGAAACAAGTTACAGGATTTGTATATTGTCCCGGAGGGTGACCTTAAAGCTACTGGAAGTGATTAGTGGTGGTTGCTCCTTTAAGGAGATACAGTCGCACTTTGCATTTCAATGGCCGCCTGCATGTACAAGGGGCGCAGCTGAGATGTGCGTTTTATGACTTTCAGGGATTTATTTGGTTGACCCCCCCTCAGCACCACCCACGCTCCCACAACCATAGGAAAACAAAGAGCTGGCATTGTGACTTCAGCCCTCCTCTTAAACAAGGCGGGAGAGCCCAGGATGATCTGGGGGTTCACAACATGGAGGCTGGCTCAAGGAGGGTGGAGGGATTGGAAGGCAGGGGGGAGGCTACCAGCGGATGAGAATTGACTCTGGGTTAAAAGGTTAATTTGTGTAACAGGTGAATTTGCATACAAATAAAAAAACAACGGCATTTTGTCATCTCTGGCATGACACAGCCCGTCAGTGCTTCTGGGACGTTTAGAGAACGTTTATTGCTTTTGAAGCCAGGGCACCGTGTTTGCCATTAATCTGACCTGCGGGTCAGTGTCTTCATTTGCTAAGCATTATGAATGGTGCCACTCACTTTTTTATAATGTGCTGTCATAACCTTTATGGCAGGCTTAAGGATAGGATAAGTCTTCTAAGTGCAACAAAGACACAGCATATTACTTCTCTGAAGCGGTGTTGAAGAGTTGAACCAGCAGCTTGAGAGGGAACTGTATCCATCCTCTTAAGTAGCTGCAGCTTTTTCCTTTTTCCTGAAAACCCCCTGAACTTCTGCGCCTCTGCAGAGATATTCATATTCAGTCTTTTTTTTCTCCTTCCTCATTGGACTGATTGCTTTGTCTAATCCAGGGAAATTACTTGCAGAAAAGGGCCGTGTAATCACTGCAAAGAGTGTGAGAGTGACAGGAAAGTGAATTCCTTTTCATTTCTCTAGTGAGCCCGCCATGTTTCAGCTTGTATGATCCTCTCACAGTCTCCGTCGCTCTCCGGATATATCCTTTTGTCACTCCCCATCCACCCTGTGTTGTGGAAGGGGGGGGTGGGGGGCTGAATGTGGAAAGAGACTGTGAAGGGCACCGTCCAGCGTCTTATGGAAGCTAGTGGGAGCAGTGCCGTCAGATGTGTGTGCATATAGCTGTACCCGCAACTTTAAAACAGGTTGTGTTTTATAGAACAGAGAAAGAAGTGTAAATCACATGATGTATTTTTAAGTCAGTGGCAGGTTGTTTATGGTTTTTAATGCAAATTCCTTACTGGAAAATGACTCCCTGGTTTCATTTATTTATCTGAGCTGTTGTGCGCTGAATCATGCAGTATCCTCCATTGTCGTGTTGAAGCAGATGCAGTGTTGTGCACTGAGCTCTGATTGGAGGGCGTGGCTTGGAAATGTGTTTCCTTTACACTTTTTATTACATTATTTAGAAATAGGCCTTTAATAGGTTCTGAAGGGTTTAATGGATCCCAGTTAATGTATGTTGGCTTGATGTGTGTATTTACTGAAGCTGGACCTGATGTATTAAAAGCCTGAGGTGAAAAGACTCGTGAAAGCGAGGAAAGCTGAACAGGGCCTCCTAGAAGGAAACAAGTATGAGAACTTTCCCCATCTGCGGCGATTCCTTTTATGCCCTCATTAAGTATTATTGCTGAGATTGAACAGACATTTTGAGTCTAATGGAAGAGGTAGAAATGAGATTTGTTTTCTTGTCATAATTATCTATTTTTTCCTGTGGGAAATTCAGTTTAACTGCAGTGCATTTTGTCCTGAAGTTGCCATTCATCTGCATCATCACAGGTTCAACCTTCACAGAAATTAAAGAAAAAAGTAATATTTAATTATTCAATCAAAGACGGTTCTTGCTTAAAGGCATTACTGAAATAACCACAGTTGATAGGTTAAGTCAGATAGTGCACTGTGTTTTGGGTTAGTCCAGACTTCATCCAGATTCATTAAATGGAACATGTCTGTACAGGCACTAGTAATGACTATTTCAGGTAGGGAGACTGCCTCAAACAAAGCACCGTGAAACATTCTGAAATAGAGATCAACATCTCAGCAGCTCTCCAGCACAATGCGACATTACAACTGTTTTAATTCCGCACTTCAAACATGGCCCTGTGCCAAAGGGCATTTCAGCTTCACTCAAATATCTGTTAAGGGTTTGGTGACTCAAGATTACGAGACGAATTATTAGGACTCTGGTGGTGCAATGTTCCACCTATTCCCCGACAAAGAGAGCTCCTCGCTTTGGCAGGGGTGTAAGGAGCCTTGCACTGCGATGTGCTCGAGTCCCCCGTGCCGTCGGGGGTTAAGAGCGATGAGGCGGTAATGGCGAGCCGCAGGTGCCTCCATTGATCTCCCCTAATTGATTCCAACTTTGGAAATGTGCGGTAATGCTCGCATGAAAACTTCATCAAAGCGCGCCCCGGTTTCATTAAACTCCCGTTTCTTATTGTGGCGAGAGTCCCGGAAAAGAGGCAGAGAGAGAGAGAGAGAGAGAGAGAGAGAAGGGGAGCCGGGGTTTATGTAAAGTAGGAATATTCTTGTGAGCCATTGTTTGGATCTTTATGCAGAAAAGGCCTTTGTGATTCACGGTCCTGATCCCCCATAGGCGAGAAGGAGAGCCGGGTATTGATCTGAGCAGAAAGGAAGGATAGCTTTCATCACTGCCCTCACCTTCTCCCTGGCTCAGAGGTGCACCCTTGTCTGGCTGCGAGCCAGAGATTAGCTGGCGCTAACCTATACAGCCTAATGAGCCATAGGTGCAGAGTTTAGAGCCAGACTGTCTAATTAGCGGTGATCAAAGCTGGGCGTTTATCCCTAAACAAACCTGGACATTTGAATGTGCTATTGCAGAGGAGTCCCAGGGTTCTGAACCTCTCTAATACCGGGTACTTTTTAATGACATGTATGCTTTCATCACAAACTCTCTTTCTCTCTTACTCTCACTCTCTCCCTCGCTCCAGCTCCTTGCTCTAGCCCTAAACAAAGTTTGGTTAGTTACATCTCGAGGAGTGAAGTACCAGTGTGATTCTGCAGTGCCTTAAGTGATAAAAATTGATGTCAAGTGAATTGGACAGAGCTCCCAGCTGCATTGTCTGAAGTGGAATTTGTTTGGAGGTGGCAAAATCATGTTTTTCCTGTATTGTAATTGATCTTTGCAGAGCATTTGAACTGAAAAGCAATATTTTTCATTAGTTTCATTACAAGAATATGGTTGAACACCTGAGACTCAAACTTGCTGCTATCTTGCTGAGGCCAAAATCAAAACTCACAAAGGAGACCTGTACAGTACAAATAATTAAACAGCCGTCATTTCAATGGCTGTGGCAACAGCACGCTGTGGACCAAGTGCCATGAAAGACAGTTGACTGCTGCTTGCTGTCAATTAACATTTATCATCAATTAGGACAGTGATTTAGCTTGTGGTTAGCTTGTGGCCCTGAACACAGACTTCTCCCTAAGGATTATGTCTCTTTAGTAGAAGCCAAATGGAACTGACAAGGAGGAGGGCGTCAGCAGAGGGTAACGGAGGTACCCATCATGTTCCCATTTCTACAACTGTCCGAAGCGCACAGAAAAGTTAACACACATGCAGTGGTAGATGTCTGCAAGTAAACTTTTCTGAATAAATTTGTATTATGTAAGTTAATTTGACTTATTTTAAAGAACTTAATTGCATACTAGAAAAACTCTCCACCAGGGGCTTACTTATTTGAAAAACTTGGAAAAAAGATGCACTGAAAATATGAAAAATATAATGAATTCCTCAAACAGATTTATACTGCCAGCAGCAAGGACTTCATTTGATATTAAATTATGACTGCTTTTTTTGCTTATAGCCACCCCAAATTTCAGGCGGTCCTTAATCTTAATGAAAGCAACAGCAAACTGACAATTTTGAGGGGAAATTTGATGCTACAGATGACAGCCCTTCTCACATTTGCCATGAGCCTTTGGCCTTGAAGCAGTGAGGCGTCTGAGCCATCTCACACTTTAGATAAGCGGAAAGCATTGGGCTCCATAATGGCTGCTCAGACGAAAGCTGCAGAGTTTATTCTTCCATTTATCAGGCGTTGTCTTCAAATGAACTCTGCTGATAATGTCGACTGGAAACACGCACCATAAAACCGTCCCATTTTATTAGACTGCTTTTGATTGTTATTTCTTTATTTTTTGTCATATGCACAACATTTTGTTGATTACACCAATGATAATTATAGCTGTGAGTAGGTTATTTGATGTATTGTGGAAAAAACCCTCATTCCAAACAGTTTAACAAAACTTCAAAGTGGGGCCATTTATTTGCTATGCATTTCTCATCACAGCAGATTATGTTAACTTGTTATTCTTTTATCCGATGACAAACAGGCTTAATCTCACAGCACAGAAGCAATGTTAATATCTTGAAACAAACAAATAACTCATGAAAGAAATGTGTTATAGCCTGACTCCCGCGGTTGGATCAGCATAGTGCTTGTATTAGATTGCTGTTAATTCCTTGTTCGTTGCTGTCACGCCGCAAACATAGCATGTGAAATTGTTTTTATCAGTAATTAATTACATTCTTGCCATGGGAGAGAAAACATAGCATTGTGTGTTGTGGGGGTTGCCAGGCAAATATCTCCTCTTTGCCTGAAGTTATGAAAGTTTATGGTGGCCGAGAGCTGAATATGCAAGGATCATAAATGCTTTTTAGCCTGGCGGTATAATTTGCCGCTTCACTGTGATGAAATTAGGCGTCATTGTTTGTTTAGTTACTTGATGTCCTGGTTGATTATTTTCACTTTAATAGGCTGGCCTGAGGCGTGTGGGGTTAGGAGTTATTTGCAAATGGAAGACCTCCCAGTCTTCTTCAGTTTTTTTTTTTTTTTTTAAACATAGGCTTTGTGTTTTTGCTTTGCCTTGACTACCCACTGTTTTTTCTCTTCTTTGGTTAATATTCTCACTTTCAGCGCTGGACAAAGGTGCAAATCGAGCCATCCTGTACGATCCAAGCTGAATGCTAATTAAAGCCTTACCGGTGACTAGAGGCCCAGCCAGTGTGCGTCCTATTAAATGACAGATTCTGTCGTGTGCACGCTCACACACACACGCACAGACGCACGCAGACACATACATCCCGCCGCGAGCTGGAAATAAAATCAGCCAGGCAGGTGTAACGTTACCTCAGGACAGTGCTAAACAGCAGGGGGGAGGGTGCTTTCATCGCCTTTGCACACTAAGCATTCTCTCAAGAGCAACCCTGACCTAAATATGGCAGAGAGACACAACGTGCGGCCTGCTTGTTGCTCCCTGCAATGGCCCCTGGCCATACCGGGGACTCTATTAGTGGGAGGAAGCACAGATGCTGCCAGATGACCAGCATATTGTCCAGACATGACCCGTGTATAATTGCACACAAGTTCAATACTCTCCCATTCAGGATTGAATTGCATTGACCACCTGATTCTCCACTGAAGCTACTGTAATGTCAGTGCATTTAAGGTGGACATTTTCAAGATGGCTGGAATGACCTATAGGCTGTTTTTTCATGTGTCACAGAAATGCATTTATGTCTGTAGGGACACACTCCACACCTCTGGGCTGAATATTGTGCATGCAATTGAATATTGTGTGCAAATGTACAGAATTGCCTGACCTTTTAAAAACATATTGAATCTTTGTTTCATTTTAGTTGCTATAATGGTGACAGTAATCAGCATTCCATCACTGATTTCTGCCTAATCAAGCTGTTTCTTTTTACTTTTATGTTGCTATTTTATTTACATTCTATTTGTCAGCAATCTATATTGTTTTCTCTGCTTCATTATTTGATTCTCCCATATTTTTTGTCTTACCTGTGTTTACTTGTCTGTGAAATACTTTGGGCTGCATTTTATTGTATTAAATGGTTGTGATTGTTATTATTAGTATCATCACACCATGAGTTCGAATATGTGTATGCATGGAGTTAGAGAACTGTGTTTGTATTAGACATGTATTTCATATCTATTCCCTGCTACGTAAAATAGAATTAAGCTGATGTGGGTTCCGTTGGAAGTGCAAATGTGACCACTGTATGTGAAAAGAGCTGTCTGTCCCCATTTGTGGCAGCCTGCTCCAGGGAAAATGAGATCACTGTAATCGCTCTGTCCCCCCCGCAGCTATTAGCAGGACCAGATCTCAGGTAGCGCTTGGGGCTCGTCCAGGCAGACGTGCAGGACTCGTGCGGCCCCCTCGCCGATGCTACATTTGATTCTCCTCCACACGCTGTTCAAAGCCACTGTTTGCTGTGACTGGTTTACTTGCCTTGAGATTAAAGAGGCAGCCGGCTTAAAAGATGCACCATCGGCAAAGATCTTTGAATGTGTGCACACCTTTAAATCATTTGGTGGTCTTTGGTTTTGTTCCAGTGCAGGAGAGGGTTACTTCATGCTCTGCAAACGAGTTATCTTCTCTTTACAGCAAATTAATTGATCTCATGTAGTTGACTGTCAGTCCACCTTAATTTTCAAAGATAGTTCCTCTGTTGATACCAGATTGCTTAAATTTATTTGTAGACAGTCAATTCTTATTGATTGTAACTCAACCTTCAGCAGACTGGAATAGATATTTTTATCAATGGCCATGTTTGGCAAGCTGCTTTCATCCATGAGAGAAAAAAAAAAACTAAAATTGAGAGAAATCCCTATTTACCTGTGCTGTGGAGTTAAAGTGCTTTTTGAGACTTATGTTTGTGGTTGTCAGATTCATGGTTTAAATGCTTCATGAAGGAAACAATTTGCAAAATGATTATTTTTTTCATCTCTAGAAATGGATATATCTGCGAAAACTAAATCTGGACAGAACAAAACATGGTGAAGATTGTTTCTGTTTGCCTTCCTTCAGTATTACTGACACATTAGCTTGAGCATGAGGCTATTAACTAAGTATACAACACAATATTATAGATTATCCCTCTCCATTCTACTTATATCTAATATTGACCTCTTATGAATACGCTTGAGGGGATATGTGTGAGCATTATATGACATGTGAGAGAATAAACTTGGGGGGGGAATTTAAAACTGTCAGTACAGTACCAAATAACTTTACCAAAGGCCCACACAAGCTTAATTTTTTCCCCTCATACTATCTTTACTATCAATTGAGTAAATAATGTAGTTCAAAGCATCAATAAATCTGTTAGTGTTTTCATCTCAGGAAAGTATAAGGGAAGCAAGTTCAAGCAACAAACACCCTCATGAGCTCAGAATGGTGCGGCTTTGTGTCTTGAATAAAGTGCTGAAATATCACAGCCACTGTGAGTTGGAATCAGGCTGTTGGTTTGGTCCACGCAGGGGCCTGTGTTTTAACAATGCAGAACGGCCACATTCGTGTGCTTGCAACAGGGAGACGCCTGGAAAATGCCACACTGTCCTGGTTTCTGGGCAGATTTTGGTGAGCTTTAAAAGCAACGCTTCCTGTTCGGAGTGCAAACTAACGAAGAAGGAGCAGGAGGGTTTGTTCATGCTGGGGGTGTGAGACTCATCCCGGAGGGCCAAGTGCATGCTGGGTGTTGCTCCAGCCTCTGCTTTTAATTGGCCCAATCGTTCACTTGCTTTGAATTTTTAAAATATTTTTGCTAATTATAAATCACAGCTGAAGACTGTATCTGTGCTCCACGCTCAGGATATTTTGCTGCAGTGTTTTTTGGTATCGGTGTAATTAACTAATGGGTCCAATTAAGACTGGTGGATTGGAATTTAACGAAAACTGGCATATGCAGATGAGCTCTTGTGAATTGAATAAAATACATATGCTTTTTTTGCATGGACAAACCCAATCACTCACAGTGAGTCTGAAGCAGAGAAGTCCTGTCCCTCTCGGTCACTATTCACATTCCTGCTTGTGGAGGGACCTGTAAACACCCATAATGACAGTTTTAAAACATTTTCAAAAACATATGGCTCTTATGAAACAGATACAAGTTCACCATCTTCCATCATGATGACAATTCATATTTGATACATTTTATAGGTAATTAAAAATGATTTTGTAAAACAGGAACTATAGATTACATTTCATGTACACCTAGAAAAAGACTCATAATAGCATGTGTTGTATTTTTTGGCAATGTGACAATTGTGAATACAATAAAATATCCTTTACTCTTACTATCTTGTACAGTAAAGCTCATGGCCAACATATGCTCTATGAAGACAATCCTGTTTGAATGAAGTTCAGTGCGGATATGTAACTAGACTTTGATGTTATCTCTGCGACAGTATATAAACATATTAATGCTAATAGTAATTCACAATGGATGAGATAAAGGTCTGAAAAACAACTGTGTTTTCAGCTTAATTTGATCAGTCGTAATCATTTTTTGAGGGTAACGATTCATCAAAAGATTCCCGGCAGCTGCAAAAGGCCCTGATCATTAATAAAAGAACAAAGTGTCAGGACACGTTTGGGGACTTCGGCTTGGACCCATGTGTCATTAGACAGAAAAGTAAAAAAAAAAAAAAAAAAAAACATCTGAATTAATATTTTTTTTTTTATTTCAATTGTGAATAAAATTCATTTGAAATGAGACCAATTTGCATTTCTGAGAGACAAACCTCCACACACTCCACGAGTTATTCAAAATGCAGAGCTTTTGGGGAGTACAGGGAAGAGGTTGTCACGCAGAGCAGGAGTCGCCTGTATCTGTGGTGTCAGCGTGGGTCTACAACGGCAAATTACCATGCGTTGTTCTGACGTTTTGTGCCACTTCTTATGGCGCAAATGGGTGGCTTTGGAGTGAAGTAAATGTGAGTATATCTTTCTGAAGGAGTTAATGGGCAGTCTGTCAAGTGTAGCTTTTAAGGTCAGAGCAATAACCAGCAAAATAAAGGTGCTTAATATAATGTGCTTGTGAAGAAGCAGCCTTCGCTTGTCCCCAAAACTGTTTGTGTAATGTGTAATGGTTTAATTATTTTCTTGAGGATCCTCTGTTTCCCATTTTATATCTTGCTAAATAACTGACCTGAATCCAGTCGATTTCATTGCTAACAGCTTCTTGCCATTGACTTGTCTCGTCATTCCCTTGGACCAGCAAACTGGTTAATTGGCCCCACCTGCCTAATTAAAAGAGTTATATACAGGTGTGTGGCTGGAGAGCAGGGCTGACTTTGTTTGAGCAGTTGGCTCTTTGTGTTCCGGCTGGTTCCTGTGGTTTCTTTTTTTTTTGGTACAATTTTCTCTTACTGTTTGTTTTATGCATGGTGCATTGGCCATCATGATTACAGTGCTCAAATAAATAAGTGTGAAGCCTTTTAGTGTACACCTTTAAATATCTGTTCAGACCAGCCTCTGAAAAATTGAAAGCCATCATTAACTGCTCCACCTGTGACTCCTGGAGGGAGGTGTAGGCTAAGCAGGTGTTTGTTTAAGGGAGGCAGTGGCATCATGGACAGAGGAGAGGCGGCTGCTGCCTCCTGACTGAGACCGATGCCGCATTTTTGAGATGCAGAGCGCGGTCAGCCTCAGATTCCATGGGCCCGCTTCAAACCAAGGGGGTTTTTAACGTCTTTTATGTAACGAACCTCTGGCAATAACCCAGTCCCTCTGTGCTTCACCATTATGGTGGGGAGGAGGCTTTTTTTGATCCTTGAGAAATAGTGGAAAAAAGTGAAATGTTTACTTTTTTTTTGTGTGCGTGCGCGTTTTTAATCCACCCGCGTTTTAATGGGCCTCTCCCCGCCTGTGAAGTGAGTTCAAGCAACTGGGATGAAACGAGAGTTGGGGGTTTGCACTGTGGCTGGGTTGCTGTTTCAGAGCGTGAAAAGTTGAAACCCCGCTCGTTCGCAATTAGAACTGATGTAACGGGCCATCAGCCCAGTAATTGTATGTGTCGTGATTTGTGTACGTTATCCTGCTCACAAGTTCTCTCTGCTCCACTTTTGGCGCCTTTTAGCCTATCGCGCAGCATGGCTTCCTGTTTGTCACGACTGAGAGGATTTGTATTAGATCAAGTAACAATATGAGTAGGTACAGTGCGTTTGGCATGGTGTAGATTTTAGACAGGGGACAGCACTGGAAGGTGGCCAGGGAGATGCTAAAAGAGAGGTGTGAGTAGCTCTTTGTTAGATGTTCACTCACCGTCTGGTTATCAAGACTGAATGAATAAGTAAAGATCAGAGAGAGAAGAGAGTTTTGACCATATTTTTCTTCACTCTTTGACTTGCCATGAAACCTTGGACTAGATTTTCCATGGAAACAGGGAGGGGTGGGTACCAGGATTAGCAGGGATGTGTATTGACCCCACTTTTTTTTTTTTTTTTTGATCTTGCCATATGGAGTCACTCATTATCTTCGGCTTTGATTTCCTTGTGACGGTGCTCTTCGTTTGAAAAAAAAAAGGGAGAGGGGAAAAAAATCTGTCCTCAAGTGACACAACCATATGTTATCAATGTTCTGGCATATCACTCCACGCTCTTCGTTTTAACAGGCTGGGTGGTTAAAAGAGTGCCGTGTTCTTCACAGGACCACAGTATAATTATCATTTCACTTTTTAAAGTTACATAATTTTATTAAACCAAATGGAGACATTTGTTTCCATGAAGTTCTTCCAAGAACAAAACCATAGCTCTATAAAGCCCAGTGTTTTACAGTTATTATATGAAATAATTAGAGACTGAATGGCTTTACTCACGGAAAGAAAGTAAACTGCCAGTTCACATCAGCAGTCGGGGGGAAGGAGGGTTTGTCACTAAAGAATGGCATGCCTCAACAGTTGATTTGCGCGGGTCACACATAGTTTAAGTGCTAATTTGGGATGTTTAGCTCTATGACATGTGCATATAGTGTTATTCCTGAAGTGAAGATACTCAAATATGTGCCATGCTTATGGATTCACAGAACACAGGACATTGGATAGAGTGCAGTGGCCTCTCAGATTGGTGTCTTCCGCAAAAGGGCCAGGAGGACTCCAGAATAGGGGATGGTGTAGCACTGGATCTGATTTTTGTTTCTTCATTTTGTTTTTTTTTTCCTCCCGAGAGCTTAAGTGAAACACAGAACCACAAAGTTGGTTTATGTCACTCTTCCTTTAGAGCTAGTTTTCATGCCAAAACATGAGCCATTGGATCTTTTTAGAGAGAACCAGATGCGGAAAAGATGCCATTCCCATAATTACAGGCCCCGTCTTATCTGTGAGCTGGAAAGTACTTTCCAAACAGCCAAAGTCTCCGTATTGGCTTAAAAATTGTATATAAAAGCAAACTGTCAAGAGCTGAAAATATAGGCTGCATCTGATTACAAACCAATGCTCAAACTGTCATTTTTGAACCTTGAAATGCCATCCAGTAGTTTAAATCTATTTTTCCATACATCAAACCATATTAGCGTACATAAGATTATTATCATGTATATAAGCCGCACTGGCCAGTCTTAATAATTGAGCGGACTCTTATTGAACAGCAGTGTCTTTACATTAATCATTTCATTGTTTGACAATGCTGGCTTACAAATCTGTGACAGACTTCGCTGACAAGCATATAAATTCCTTCGTTTGGGCTCTTGAATATTTAAATATCCCATGGTGTTGGGGAGCTTCATCGCCAGCCGTTGAGAAAGACGCTGCGTTTGATTTTCTCAGCGACTGCGAGAACAATGGCCTCTCACCGTATCCTCCAGTTAATTACTCCCTGAATAGTGCTTAATAATGAATTAAAAAGAGGCTGCAATGTGAGTAGTGAGTCAGGTGCACTTAGAGCGGGTTCTCTTTAACCGCAAAGTGCCATCTGCCTCAGCTACCACCTGGGACCTGAACTAATAGACCTGTACCCTTCATGGTAAAACTGTAGATTTGTTTGATCTACTTACCGTCTGACACTATTGCTGAACCCTGGTCGCGACACATCTGTCGCTGTGTGGTGAATATCAGTGCACAAGCTGATGTGTTTTTTTTTTGTCTCCAGGTTAGTAATACAGGTATTTGAACATATTGGTTTCCATCTGGACCGGCTTGCGCATGTTATACATGCAGATCAGGCTGTTCGAAAAGCAAAAAAAGCCCCCAGCGAGAACCGCCAGCATGCCACGTGCATCTTTCGCCGCGGCGGCCTTGTCAAGTTTGCGCTACCTCGCCAAGTCAAACCTCGAGGTTTTGGATCTCGCGTTTGCGTCACCAGGGATGCTGGCTTCCAGTAATAACAATCATTTTCAAACGTGTTCGTGTGGTTCAAAGGGGAAGGCGTGAAAGATTACAAAATGTTTCCACTTGTCCCGGCCATAGACATGAAAACTTTGTGTTCCCTGGAATGACCTGAGGTCGCCCCTGTATCACGCTTGACAGGCCAACCAAAGAACAGTTCAGATTTTCCAGTATACAAAAGGAGTAACATAGGAGTAACATAAATGAGAGAATTATTGCATGCATACATCATATAAAAGCATCAGTAATAATATCTTAATTGTACTTAATAACCTGTTTAGATTACACCAAGACTGAATCCAGGACAGAATGTTGTTTTTTTTTACATGGAATGGAAACCTCTTTCTCTCTCTGCCTGTTATAAGTAGGAAACAATCTGATTTTTTTTTTTTACATTTGAAGTTATTTGAGACTCATTTTAGGCCAGCTAGCCTCTTGCTTGAGTGACTCAAGAATTCTGTAGTAGAGTATACAACTTGAGAATTCATCCTCTAACTCTTGTTAGTTGGGTTTAATGCAAAATGGGGGGGGGTAGCATATCATGTACATTTAATCATGTGTTACTGATGCTTAAAGAAACTTGGACATTCTTTGCATAAATAATCAGGATATCACAAGGTTCTGGGATAATAATTTTTTTCCTCATGAAATAACACCACTTTACAGTCAGTATCATGTTGGCTTTACATCAAAAAGATTTTGCAGGCTAGGTCACAGAGTTAATTTAAAAAGAAATGTTTTCTCAAATAATATTTGCAGTTATGCACATTTACATGCTATGTTATTAGAACTGAGCTGGAAAAATACATATTTGCCTCGACAAATAAATGCAGAGCCTTATTTGATATTCATTCTCATATCAGCAATTGGTGCTCAGTGCCTGGCATTTCAAGCTTAGTTACTGTAAACAGTTGCTTTCATTTTTATTTGGCAACCCAAGCCATGGGTTTAAGCTGAACCATTCTGTCATGAATCTCTTGATGTTGCACAGGCGACTCTCACCCACACTAAGGTCTATACGGTCCCTTTGGTAGAATTGGTAGGAGGTGAAGCAGACAGCATTTGCAAGGCTTGCAGTTGCCTTCCAGACGGAAGAGAAAACGACAAAGGCGTTTCAGACTGCATCATCTCAATCAGAACACCTGGATGTTATCCCTCTGATATTGCTCTCAGAAACAAACTTTTAAGCCCCAGTCAAGTGTTATATTCAACTAAGCACGTCAAGTCAGAAAGGAAGCCATTATCCGATGGGAAGACATTCATGCAGAGGAGGTGGTATGTTTGTTTCTTTCTGGTTAAGAATGTGGAAGAAAAAGGCAGTACACTTTGCATTTTAGCAATACATCAAATCAGATCTTCTGACATTAAACTGTGGATGATTCCAGTAGATTCAATTTTGAGGGGATGATATTCCATGCACCTCAAATCAAATGTGTGCACACCGTTCATGGTAGACTGTTGTTACCTTTTGGAATTTTTTGCAAGATCAAATGAGATCCTTGTACAGACTCATGATGTTCATTTAAATGTCCGTGGTGTTATTCATGACAGACCACTGCATATACTGTAGCACCATGTCGCCAACAAAAGTTGCTGGCCCTTCAGGGTTTTTGTTTGGAAGTATTTGGAATAGATATCAATTTTATGTCCTAAGCACGCAACAAACGGTCCAAACCATTCTCACAAGGGTATTCTTATGTAGATTATGAAGATGACAATGAGCAGATGAGCCAAAAAGGGGAACACATGGTCAATATTCCGCTGTGCAGACATGTAGATGCAACTTTGCATTAGAGAAAAAGGAGAAGCTTGCACACTCCAAAAAATCTCTTTACTACATCAGAGTTTCAGCAGCAGTGTATTTTGTCATGGTTTCCAAATTTGTATTCATTAATTTACCCAGGTGTTCCCACTGAGATTACAGTGCTTCTTTGTTAAGAGAGGCTTGGAGAGTTCATCCTTGCAGCATTGGAATGTGTGGTCACCTATCTCTTGTGGTTCTGTAATCCAGTCAGCTCTTCTTCTCTTTCGTATTCTTATTATTAATCAGATATCTTCAAGATCACCTCCTTTGACAGTCAGGCTTTGCTGTTCATCCACCACTGTGCCACTTAATGTTAGCCTCCCTCTGTTCTGTAATGAGACACACATCCAGACTCATCCATGCAAAGCCACAATAATTCACTGGACAGCTATTTAAAACTTGACCTCTGATAACCTTGCATTTGTCCTTCAAAAATCAACATGCCATATGCCCAACTTAGTGCTGTGATGCCCCGAAAAGCATCCACTTGTGGCACGCGCAACATGGCAACCAATTTAAGACACTTGTGACTTACACATTCACAGCATTTTTTGTTTATATTTGTCTTTTCATTATGAAGACCAAAGTTAGCTGGCACTGGGAATAAATAATAATCAATTTAGGCCCCCGATCAAAATATTCTAATATCAGTTTTAGTCATTTTTGTCAGTGATATTAGCATTTCTTCACTTTATCAAGCTATCTGTATTTGTTTATTCATTTGTTTATCTATTTATCTGTTTGCTTATTTATTTATCTATTTATTATTTAATGAATTTAAAATTCACCAGAGAACACGGTCGATGAAACTTTAAAACATTTACAGTAGTCTTGAAAATATTTACACTGGAGCTGGCCTCTCTCTAAAGGATCCCCTATGTGGGTTGGAATCGCAAAGTGAATATGCAAATATGCAGATTACTTTATCTGGTGGGATTCACAAACAACCATCATCCTGATTGATTTAATAAACTGCTTTTATCTTTCAAAGTGTTAATTAGGCAAGAGGGGCCGTGCTTTGAATCTGGTCTCTGTGTGCCGCTTAATCAAGTGCATTAGACAATAAGGAATGTTTTTTTCTCCTGCCTCAACCTTCTTTTCCCCTTCTTTCTTTGAGGCATAAAAAAGCTATTCTAATGAGTTTTAGGGGGAGTAAAGCCCCTTTACAAAACTAAACCAAACGTAATGGACTTTAAATAAACTTTATATGTTTTCCTCAATGCCTGGACTGTGCAGTGCAATTGGAATGTTTGGTGGCTCAAACGCTTAGCTGGCCGGAGTGAGCACTTCTGTAAGTGACCCAGTTTGTGCTGTTCCAGGGCCTGTCCGCAGTGCCATGCTGGAAATATTTTTTGGTGGCGCAGAGATTGGGGCATCCTGGGACAGCTGCAGCACAGATATCTGCTGTGAGCACAGTATCAGACAAACTAAAGGAGGGAGTGTTGGCTTTGCATGCATTTGATATATGAAGCAACATGATCAGTAGTACTGACACAAAAAACCATCAGTGACACATTTGAACAGAAAGTGTATGATACAGTGCTATAAAGTGTATATTGCGGTGGAAGTCGCTCTGCATAAGGGCATCTGCTAAATGAATGTAATGTCATGTAATGTACAGTGCTGCAATATCAATATTTTGCTGTACAAAAAAAGCCAGGCTTAGAAATAAATTAAATGATCAATGTGATTGTGTTAGGGAAGGGTAAAGTTCAAAAGAGGTGGGTCTTCAGTATTTGTTGAAAGCTGTCCAGAAACTTTGATGTTCTGGCTGTCGTGGCAAACACATGCCACTACACAGGGACCAGGGGAAGTGAGTGGGATGTGCAACCAGTGAGAAGAGAACTGCAGTAATCCAGGTGGGAGATGACCAGGGATTGGACCAGCAGCTGTTCTGAGTAGGTGGTGAGGAATGGATGGATGTCTTTGATGTTTTAGAGGAACAACCCACAGGCCGGAGATGATGTTCTTACTGAAGGCCAACTCATCTGCCATTGCTACATCTTGATTTTTGGTGGTCTGGGAGGCAGACACCATAGTGATGTCCAGAGTGATGGAGGGGAAAGGACTTGGCTGGGATACAGAGGAGCTCAGGCTTGACCAGGTTGTTTTTCAGGCGATGGTTATTCTTCCGTGTCAACAGTCATCTGGCAAGGCCTGCAGAGATGCATGATGGGACCTGTGTGTCAGAGGGAGACATCCTGGATGTGAGGTCAGCATTTGTAGGTTGAGGAGGAAGCAGCCTTGAGGTACTCACCTCTTGGGAAAAACATGCTGTTCAGCTGTGGGGCCTTGAGTACAAGTTCTGGAAAGGCAGATTATTGAACCAGGGCCCAGCAGGAGCAGGGAAATATGTTAAGTCCCACAATGTCGACAACCCATGCTACTCTACCCCCCTCCCTCACCGCTCATGTGTATTTGTGCATGTGTTCTGGCAATTCTTGCGTGTGCACAGCTATCGTTGTTGCGAGTTTTGATCTCACTCAGTTGGACACTTCGAGGGAATATTTTTCTCTCCTCCATCCCAAAGCAATCTGAATAATTTTCAACTGCATATTTTAATTTACAATCTATCTTTGATGTCTTATTCGTATGATTATTTTTCCCGATACGTGCTCACTGTCAGCTACGGATAGCAGTTTATGTACGGCTGGGAATTTTTTTTTTGCGGGGATCAAAGACAAATCCCTCACGCATAGGTTCTGGTAAACATGATTCTCAGAAATGATGAAAAGGACAGAAGAAAACCTAAGACTTTGGTCCATATTCAGTCAAATGCAACACACTTTGTTAAGTAGTAACTAAGTAACACTTTCTTTCCAGTCTTGCGCATGAATTTGGTGGTCTCTGATATTAATGGAAGACATGGCTAATGCTGAATAACAGCATTATTATAACAATTCAAGTTCATTAGACAAAACACATTGCAGGTACTAAATCTGGGCCAAAGACAAAAGGGCTTATGAGAAAAAACTGTATGTAAGTACCTCTCTTGTATTACCATCCTCAGGAATGGTGGTCACAGTGTAAACATAGGGAAAGCAAAGTATTCGCAATCTCTTCTTCTCATCACCAGCATGAGCCACCTTTGAAGGTGCGCATCACAAGCACAGTGATCGAACCTGAGCAATTAAAAGTTTCTAAAAGAAACTGTAGGGGAAAAGACAGCGGCTACTACACCTCTAATTATTGGCTGCCCTCTGGCTTCCTGCAGAAGTCTTTATTAGTCCGCTCCTGTGGCAATTTGTTTCCCCCTGATGCTTATCATTGGTGATAACTAGCATATTCTCTTGGCACTTTTTTCCTACTGGAATAAGGCTTTCAAGGGCTTTTGCATTTGATGCAGAATCCAATCCCATTTAAATTGGCAGCACATAACTGTCAGTGATCATCTCAAAGTTTGCTGGTGTTTCTTATCCTTGCGTTGGGGTAACACTAAGTAATGTCAGCTGGCAATATTGCAGCAGGATATTTTTTTCTTACATGTGTTCTGTAATGGAACTGGCTGTGCAACATCTTGGACAAAAGATGTATTGTGTACCAGGGAAATATTGAAATATATATTATGTTTTTTTCTTAATCATTAATGGTTTTAGTTGGCATTAGCTGTACGCTTAAAATTTGTAAACATAAAAGTCATCACATGCACATATCTGTTAATGTTCTTCAGGAAGTTTCTTTTTTACATTTAAACAATTTAATTGATGTATATTTATAGCATATAAGACAATGTGATTATAATATTTCCAAATGCAAGACTTCTGAAACTGAGAACTCTATAATCGCTAAAGAGAAGGCTTATTCAACCCCTCTTTTTGATGTGAAAATGTGAAGCGTGTTAAGATGGATTTTCTACCAACCTGATGATAACGGTATCTCACTTATCACAGAAATTAGGTGCCGGAACATGTAATGAGAATATTAAGGTCAGTGTAAGCACAGTCCAATCTCTAATGTTACCAGTAGAAAAATGACTTTTAGGTACTGATTAAACTTATAATGGATACCAATTTAACAGAGTGTTGTCTTGCTTCTGTGGTCATATGTTAAAGGATTCATAAATGGTTCATATCTGTTGAATTTTAATTTTGCAGACTAATTAGTCGGTATTCCGCGATTAATGGCTCGCTAATAGTTGGTTTTCTCCATGTTATTACCGGGTTATTTCATTCAGACCAGTGAATAATTCAAGAGTAACAGTTGGTTCCTCAAACTAAAATATAGGCTGTGATAAAGAAGGATTAACCGGCCATAATGAACCCTTGCCAACCCGGGTTAACACTTTAAAGAGTAGGTAGGAGCGGGACAACAGAGTTATTTCATATCATGTCATCGGACTAAATCGTGGAATACACAGGTAGATGTGTGTATTGCTAGTGCAAGACTTTGTGGAGTTGAATTAAAACCTGGTTGGGGCCGTTTGGATTTGTGAAGCTGTCCGAGGGCCTCTCCTTTCACAAAAGTGCAGTGAGAGAATTGCAGTGCTTTTTATTTTCTGTAGGAGAAAGTCTGCCGCTGTTCTGCTGAGTCAGTGCGGAAATGGTAAGGTTGTTTTCTGAAAATGGATCAGTAGCTCCTTTGTGGTTACCATGTCATATCTATATATGATTGAGAAATAGCAATAGAAATGCAGAGATATAATAAATGGCCTAGGGGGAAAAAAAAACAAACAAGCCAACAAAAACTGATCAGTGTACGCAAATGAACCCTGGGAAAAGTGTTAGGTTGGACGTACCAATCACATATCATATCAGTGACCATTTGTTCATCAAATGATTCATCAGCTTCATTCAGTTCCCTTACTGGACAAATCAAGGTACCTTTGGAAAAGCTTAAAAGATGGAGTTAAAATGTCTGAAGCAGTTGTATAACCTGTTCAGCACATAGACCAAATAAGGCACAGTGAGAACTGCACTATCACATGATTATAGTCTGACACAAGTCTGACACGTGGCTAGGTCGTCCTGTTTACTTTTGATTTGTGAGCGAGTGTTCTTGATTACTATTCTGACATCAGAGCTGTTGGCTTTATAGGGTGTGCTGACATGTACAAGACTGATTTTTCAATGAACCACAGACCTATGAGACAAAGGTAGCTTACTGTGGCCTTTCTCTCTATCACTTACTAATACATACTAATGTTTTGTTCACAACTATGTAAATTAGAGATATAATCTTTGATATGCTTGTGTCTCATATCCTAATTTACATTCCCCCTGTTTGTACACAAATTGCTCTGCAGAAAACTATGTAAAGGTGAGATCAAAGGATGCAAGTTGATTTTGCAAATATGTCTGAGCACCTCATGCTACCTTACTATGATTATGCAAGATATGTTTCTCAGCACAGTAGCTGCTATGCTTTGAACTGATGCCTCTTGGACCACACTGGTTCTTCATCCAAGTCAGCATAGTGGTATTATGGGTAAACGGGGAGATTGCCAGCACAACATTACACCTGAGATATGTAGTCAGCAAAGAGGGAGTGTCAGATGGTTAATTCTACTAATGAGATCATATGATATTGCAGCCAGAAACCAGCAAATAGAATGACAATAAGAACAATAATAATACCAGTGAGAACAACAATAGTAAATGAATTAACAATAACAAATAAAAATAATTGCACCTTCATTTGGAACAATATCATACATATTGCTGCAGGCAATTTGAGATGTTTCAAATGCATACAATATAACACTTTAATACTTAATTTGATAGTGAAATGTACATGTTTTCTGGTGTCAAAGAACAACTGACTGCATATTTGGTTAAAAACAGCATTTTTAAATTTGTTTGGATGCAGCAGATTTAGTGTAGTTTTAGGAAAGCCTTGCTTCCCCTCTTCTAGGGCCAGTCTAGCTTGCATAAAAATTACATGAATTTTAAAGCTGTTGTGCTTTTTTTGGAAAACAGTCCTTGAAGTTATGACACTGTGCATGCATCTTACAGTTAGATGAATATTTTCTAATAAGAATAATCTCCTTCTGATTTCAAACTGTTCTGTGAGACTTATTTGCTTATTAGAGTAGATGTTATACAAAATATGCAAATGCATGAATATATTTAAGCTTGTTTGTGAAATTAGCATAAAAATGTCAGACAATCTTGATACTGTCCTTTACTACTGGATTTTTTAAAAATAATATTCTAATTTTCCCCTTTTCCCATAAAAATAGTGCCTGTATGTAACTAGTGCTGTAAGATCATTTTTGCTGTTTAGATTAAATGATTCATTCAGTTCTCTTCACTGATATCATTACCTAGACAGTAAAGGTTCAATAACAAAATGTAACTTGGAACGATATGCATTTTCATATCATCGGGTAATACAAACTTTATGACTTTTTAGGATAAAAGCATGCTGAAAAACTCCAAAAGATTTACTCTGTGAAACATAGATTCACACTTCTAATACATAGCCTTGAAGTACCCTGCCATTAATTATGAATATTGAAAATGAAAAACATTACAGACACTGTCCAACACAGGTGGGCTGTGTGTTTCTATGACCAGTTATTGTGCAATGGGATACCTACCACTATAAGAACACACACCTCTCCTCACTTCACCTGGGTTGTCCATGTTCATATCGATCCTGAAACACAGTTAGATCTGAGACTCTGAATTAGAAAGTTATTATTTTTCCGTAAACTTTTTTCTGGTTTCTTGTTGCTGTATAAAAATGTATAATATGTATAATAATATATATTATTGATTAAGATTAATATTAGAATGTATTACTGTTTGAAGTTTGGAGGGCAGAGTATAGTCTGACTTAATATCAATGAAACTTTTAAGTTTGCAGCTAAAAAAAAACTTATAATGGAACTGTATTTATTCATTTCCAGCATTTATATGTAAATATGCAATCAGTGGAATGAAGGATCCCATTTACAAAGTTGTCATTGGATTTGAATAATAATAATAATAATAATAATAATAATAATAATGTGAGGTAATTATCCAGAATGTGGCATTTTGGAGAAATATTGTGGAATATTAAAAGGAGTGTAAATCTACATGAAAGAGTGAGATTTTTCAATTTGCATGCGTTTCCATGACTCAACATTGCTACCACTGTAAGAGTTACCTTGAACTGCAGCATAAATAAAAATAAATACATTTCAAAGACTGAAAAGTTGACTGGCTTGAACCCCCCTCACCAACCCGTGCTTAATAATGAAGTGTTGTGCCAAAGCACCAAACTGTCAGATGATAATGATGCAATCCAAAGTCCCCTTAATCCTTGAGTATATTGAAATGGAGGCTTTCGAATGGAGGTGTGCCCAGGCCATATGAAAATCGAATGCAAATGAGCCTTCACCCCTGCGCTACTTGAACTGTTTTCTCTTTGATAACCCAATTATTGTCTCAAGAGCTGTGTCAATTGCTCCAGCGATCTCTTCTTGAACAAATCACTCCCGTAACCTCGAGCACTTTCGATTTGATTCTGCCATTTTTTGACAGTTCAAAGCAATCAGAGGCGGCCTCACAAGGACGGGTATTGATTTTGTGTTCTCGCTTATCATGCTAATTCCCCGAAAATCAGCCTTTTCATCCCCCTCTCTCTGATTACAGCTCTGTGAGAGGGGCCAGATCCACGCATGCTCCCCTCTGCCTGGTCTCTGCCTGCCCCCACTGTCTACCCCAAACTCCCCCACCCCCCCGACACCCATCCGACCACCCAAACCACCCACCCAAAGTCGCAGTGTGACATGTCATAGACATAGAAGTCAGCGATATATTCCGATTCACGCTGTTGTTAGAAATGAGCACATTCTAAGCAGATGCCAGTATACCTCTCAACTCTCCTTCAGTACATTGCTCCTTCTCAGTACATTGCTTATTAAATAACTTGGTGCAAATGCACCAAGTTATTTAATAAGCAATGTACTGAGAACAGATATATTCATAAGTTGATAGGCCCCATAACTCTTATGTCTAAAATTTGACAGGAAGGTGGCTAGCAATTAAGAGGCCCACAAAGTTCGGGGTAGGAGTTCAAATTCAGAAACGCGGAACTTTTTAACGTCCGTATTCCAGCAGATCCAATCTTGGCGCTGTTTTAATTGCATGTGACCCTGGAAGTCCAACTCTGTAGCGCAGTCTTATAAAATGAAAGATGACAGGCATTCAAAACAGGTCTTGTGATCATGATTAGACTACAAAGACAGCACTTTCGTCTGCATTCATCTCCTGCAGGATGGGTCGCTTTATTTAGGGAATAATCATTTCTTTGATGTCCATGATAAAAATAGTGGGCAGAAATCTTCCCCGCTTTCACCGCGTGTGTAAACCAGATAGACCGGAATGTCAAACTTTGAGGCTGCATTCAATAGTGATTTTAATTGAAGCTGTCTTTTGTAAACTGTCTCATACCAGTGAGTATCTTTCATTCAAAACCTCTGTGTTTCAAATGAAGCAAGAAGTACTGACACCGTTTAATGTTCCAATGGCTACAGTATATTAGCGTTTATTAAATTTAAATTAATAAATCATTTTTATGAAAACTCATGATTTCCACAAGATTTTCTGCCAGAAGTAATAATTAAGAACTATGATTTCGTGCAAATAATCAATCCAGTAAGACTGTTTTAGAGGTTTGTGGCCTAATTGCTTCCTTCCTTTATTTATTTATTTTTTGTTTGTCTTTGTTTGCAACTATTTGCTGACTCCATACCAACATCTCTGTGAATATATTTTTTTCATGTAGCCAAGTCGTTAATCTGGGCTGACATGACATACAATCCTAATTGTTTAATAGCTTAAATTTCCCAGAAAACATAACAACATTTTGGAGCCTCGTTAACACAGCTAATTGGTTCTGAACATAGCCTATTTAACTATAGGAATAAATTAAGATCTGTTTGTGAACAATTATTTGTAAATTTTCCTATGAGTCTATGGGCAGCAGTGTAGTGCAGGGCTGCAGTGTGGTGTAATGATAAGTAGCAGGACTCATAACATGAGATTGTTGGTTCAAATCCCCCTGGAAAAGGTACCTAACCCAGAATCACCTCCATCTGCCAAGCAACAAAAATATACATGTAAACTTGTCCTCAGTTAAGATGATATCATACATTTCTTTCAAATGTCCTTATGCAGTTGGTTGGAACTCCATTTACCCTTCCCATTCAAAAAATACTTTTCATTGGCTCGGTCTTGTCGCTCTTGTTTACATTTAGTATATTAGAGTTAATTGCCTGTTAAATGAATTGTTTTGTTTTGCAGGGCATGTAAATTAATATTGGACCATAACTAGTTTAAAATACAGTACATACAAATTATTCATTATACAGACATACAAATTATTCATTGTGAACCACATGCTCTTATTCTCCCGTCATCTGTACCCTTCATCCTTATAGAGAGGTAACTGCATGAGATGAATCAGGGACCATTGGCAGCATCAGTCTCAACACCTCCGTTTATGATAATCCTGCTAGCATGCTCATCAATGTATTTCTACCATTTCCATGCCAAGGACCAGCCTGCTGTAGTGCTGACTACCACTCTGGCTAGTAACTCAGAAACAAGAAAAAACCTGCAAAACTTATCACCTTAAAGATACACTTTTAACCACAGTTGTCTAGAAAGTATGTGTTTCTATTGTGTACTGTTATGTGACACTGTAAAAATGTTGCCAAAGCTGGTAACTAGGCAATAACATCACTACTCATCGGTAAGGTCTTCAGATGCATTTTTTAGACCCTCTTTAGCACACATGGTTATACTGAGGATAACTGCACAGTTTGGCAGAAAATGATTTTTGTGAAGATATGAAGATTTGTTTTTCTGCCTTTCTCCTCTCACATCTGTTCAGTGCGCAGTTCAAGTGAATGAGTATGCATGAGTGAATGTATACAAATGTCTTATTTCTCATTTCAGATGGTCTCTTCTCCGAAAGTGTAGTTTGAGTGCTAAGGCTGCAGTTCCCCCTACAGGTTTTGAATTGGGTAGATACAAGGTTTCCTGTCAGGGCATGTTTTCCAGGAGGCGTTAGAAGAGAAAAATGTAATTCTGAATGTCTTGTCATCACCATCTTTTGATTAGTACCTAGAGAAGGTGTTTATGAGTTAATAAAATTAATTAAGAAGGGATTTTTACAAAAAGGGGAAAGCAGAGAAAATTGCTCTCTTTTATGGCTGTAATTGTAAGCACTGAGAATAGCCATCTGCACAGGTGATTGAAGAAATAGCCCTAATGAACAATTGTAGAGACAATCTACATCACAATAATGTGTGTGAAAAAATTGTACGTATCGGCTTGCTTGGGCAAGTACTCAATACAATACTGTTAATACAAAAAGCTTTACTGTGATTACCAGCAGTGTGGCACTTGAAGTGGTTTACAGTATGACTGTGGGACAGCTTCTAACAAAGTTTACAAAGCCCTTGAATCACTTTTCAGACACATGTTTCCAGAGCAGATTCATTAACTGTATATTCAGTAACTGTACATTCAACTGTACACATATACATTCAGGATAGTAACAAAAAGAAATAAATAAATAAATAAAATTATGAAACTGGTGCTTGAGTGACAATCACATTACAGCTGTAAATGACAACATGCAATTGTATTACTGAAGCAAGAAAACAACTCAAAATTCACTCTTCACTTATCAAGCTGCATACTGCCTGATGATATTTTGCTTTTGGCGACTATATACTGCACTACGACTAGTCGTTAAGAGAAAAAGCCCACAGTTTAGGTCCCTGTGCAGACATTAATTATTGTTGAGTTATATGATACCATAGATACTCAAATCATGGACAGCTGTGCATATGTTCTGATACATTAACAGTAATGGTATAGTGAAGCTTCCCACGCTGACCCACCAAATGAGCTACCAGTCAGATGACTTGAACCAATCAAAAGCATTTGCTCTCCATAGCAAAATAGCACGATTCATTCATATTGGTGAGTCACTGATATTAAACATGAGAACTGTTGAGATTCATAATGCCTGACTCTATCTCTAATAAAGTAGCTTAAATTAACATTTCACAACGGGTATGAACCATTTGACTAAAGACTAAGACTGTAGACAGCACACTAATAAAACATCAGCTCTATTTACCCACATTTCTGTAACTCCTGTTCTCTTGCAGGGGTGTAGTGAGATCAATAAAATCAGTCCAGTAAGCTGGAGTAGAAGGAAATGAAGAACCAAGCCGTTGTGTGTACCTTGGTCAAGGGGGCTATACTTGGGCTGGAAACATCAGGTCTGCCCTGTGGCTGAACTTAGGCCTCATTGACCCAGAATGACCGCAAGAGTAGGGTTTCTAAACTACATTAGGCTTAATGTGGTAGGAGGCAGCAAGGCTAGCTTTTAAAGTGGTCATTTAGACTTCCTTTGGCAAAGAAGTACACGTATCTATCATAATTTGGTTATTCAACTTCAGCTGTGGTGGGGATTTCTTTTTTTATTTCAGGGAGTGCATCGGTTAAGGGGAGACATAACCGTGAATACTCTGGCGAAGGCAGACAAAGGGAGGCCTATTTGAAGCAATAGGAACAAAAGTAATGAAAACACTGTGGGTTTTCCCTCCAGAAATAACCTTAATTGTACAAAGAAAAAACCTTATTCTGAGGTTCTCAGTTGCATTCCAAGCTAAACTTCTGTGTGTTTACGACAAAACGTCTATAATGGCGTGGCAGATATTGAGGTATTCGGGAATGCCTCAGGAGAGATCTAATATGGAAAACCATCCAATGAATGCTATCCAGTATATCTGTATGCTTGGAGAGGTGATAGAATAGACCTTTATTCATGAGCCCATCAGAATAATTTGATTTACTGCTTTTTGAGTATCATTCATGCTGTTGTCAGAGCAGAGTTTAAAAGTCATAATTCATGAAGTAAACTGGTATATTCTGTGGTGTCAGTTCATTATTTTGATTGTAGAAGCTTTGAATGTGATACATCAGGTTCCAACCAACCAACCACCACCCCATTGCACAGAAGCATCATTAATTTTGATATTTTTTGCAAAGTAAGGAAACTCATTGACAGTATTAAGCCTTTATTCACATATTCCACTCAGTCCAAGTCTCACTGCAAACAGATGTACTACAAAGAACATTGTCCAAAGTAGACATAAACAGTCCAAGAAACAATGCTGCTGGAACAATATCACATTGTAAGGTATGAAAAAAGAAAATAAAAAGGCTAGTAAAAACATAACTGTAAACAAACAGAAACATACTATTTGGGCTCTGAAACCCGCCCACTCATTTATCATTCAGCACAGCAACAAAGTTTAAAATATTCATTCCTGTAGAAAAAAATAACATGTTTATAAAAATAACAACGTTTACAGTGTTTACTACATATCGATTTATAGGGGGTTGAATGTAGGCATTTCAGGAATAGTGCAGGTTTTCTTTGGTTTGGAGTCAGAGGATGGGATCACACCTGGCTAACCAGGGTATGCACCTCCATGGGCATCAGAGGTGGGAAAATGGCAGGAAACCAGATAGCTGACCCCAAGATAGTGCAGGGCTACTAGGGTTTTTATACAGGTTTAAGACTGGTTTATCTGGGGTGGTCAAACTGCATGAGAGTTGAAAATCCATCTCCCGATGTTCCTGAAACTCCAGTTAATGCAATATTTATAGAAAGCTCAAATTTATGCCACAGTTCCAATCCTGTGTTATTTTGTTCTGTGAAGAACTTAATAGTCCCCCTTCCCAACAGAAAATGTCCCTGTTAATTACCCATGCCATTTGAGATTTTTTTTTCCTGTGATTTTTTATTATTTTATGTTTACTACACAACTAACAAAATGAAAAATGAGAGAAAAACAAAACTATCAGATTGTTCCTAAATTATCTTACACTTACATGATACACTATAGTTTGAAAGGCGTCTTCATTAAGATAAACAGGCGAAATGGCTTTGAAAACCTTTTTCTTCAAAAGTACAGTGTCTGATTTAGTACAAAACTAATATACATTTAACACATCCATTGTACTGCAGTATTTAACTTATCAATCTTGTTTTTGTATTTTTTTGTTATTTTCCTTCGGGCCCAAAGATCTCGGCGCATTCAATAAGTATGAATTCTACTATCTGGTTCTGGTACACCATGTTGAAAGCCATGTTTCCAGAATCCAGTTCCGGCCACAGGAGTGTTGGGCCGAACACAATGCCGATGCCCTGCGTGGACATGAGGTTCTTCGACGACTTGGTGAGAATCCTGCGAGGAAAAGAGGAAAGATTTGACATGGTAGCCCCTTGTGTTTCTGTGAAAAATCATGCAACAAATAACCCAAAACAAACAAACAAAAAAAAAAACTATTAGGATATCGGAGAAATTTCATCAATGATTCAAAGGGAAGAAGCAAACATTTATGCCCATCATCCTTTAGACAACCATTTTATACAGTCTGTAGTCTGATGTGTAGCACTGTCTTTCCTGTTGTCTATGTTGAGAACAAACGTTCAAGACTATGAAGGGTCTGACGTGGTGAATATGTTTAAATGATTTGTCCATTCCATTGGTTCTTGGATATCACCAAGTGTTCTTATTATATAACCCACAGTTCTTATTTGTATCAATAACTACCTAAGTATCAACACAGCAAATTTTCATTGTTGAACAGTTCCTGTTAAAGTGCTTGCCTTGTCTCAACATTGGCAATGTTGCAATTCTAAGGGGTGGTGCTTTCACTAAGTTTTTGATATTTCTAAAGATTTAGGTTGGGTCCTCATGTAAACTCATGGAATCCCTGCCAAAATTTATTTCAGTTCTTATGTGAATCATCATTTGCGTTGCAGGGACTTAGATAAACATGAAGATAGGGCCTTTCGGCAATCTTTTTTAGTATGAGACTACATAAAACATACTTTAAACTACCTTGAAACATCTATGACTGCTTTCACATATTGGATAAGGGCATATGTTTCAATAGAAAAAACAAGCCCCTGAAAATGTACACATTAAAAAAAAACCCAGATACAGATCACATTTTTTTTTTTTTTTACCGAAATAACAACATCTGTATGCATTTTAAGACACCTTTTATGACTCAAGAAATGCAAGGGTATATCATTTATCCTGCTAAAAGAAAGAAAATAAACTTCAGATATTACCCGTAACATTCCAGCAAAATATTTACAGGGAGAACACTAGGCTTTTGTTATAAACAGGACTGACAGAATCCAGATGCTTTTTCTTCTTACACTGACGTTACAAGTAAAATGTTCCATGTGTCCTTTATGTATAAGTGATAATGATCAAAGTAACACTCTAAGACATTTTGGAACCATAAAGTAGAAATATCAGCTGAGGGCTCTAATGATTTATAATGTAGTGTGAAGGGATAAACTTAGCAATTCTGTGGTCCTCTTGCCTTTACAGTAGGAACCATATTATTCTCAAGTCAAATATCTACACTGGAATACAAAATACCTGTTTTTCATGTCATTAACACAAACATGAACAACCCATTCAACCAGTGAACAATGAATCCAGTAAGAATAACTTTAAATTAAGTCCTTTGCCATTGATAAGATAAAGATCAATAGAATGGATAATACAGCTCAATTTTGTGTTTTCCCACTACTGTTTTGTTTTTTTCTTCCTTTTTTTCTAACACAAATGCATAACTTTAGCTGCATAGCATGTGAAAAAAAAAGCTTCTGTAATCAGAGCAGTGTATGACTGCTAATCCCAGGACCAGCTACATTAGGGGCCAGGTCTAGACTGTATGAGTAGCTGGGGCCTCTGAGCCACAGCCTGCAAAGTATCTTGTTACTAGGCAGCACCAGTACCAGATCCCAGATCAGTCTCAACTCCTGGGCAGTTGTCAGATGTGGTGGAGGCCTCAACCCCGACTGACATTTTGTGTCAGGAGTTATTCAAACCACAGAAGCACACAGTGGATACATGCCAAGGAATGTGAGTGTTGTGACTTGGGCACACAAGTGATTGAACTCAGTGGAACTGTTGTGCAGAAGCTAACTGTGGCATACCAGTTTGATTTCTGCATCAGTGATAATATTTGTTTATGGAAATGGGCATCACCCTAAATATTCAAGTACAGCCTTGTGACAAGTTATCATAGGTAACAAATTGTTACCGATCTCTAGTAACATGCTGGACTGATGACACATCAGTCAAAGACAGCCCATTCCTTCCTCAGGTTTCCAGATCAAATAAAGAACTAAAATTATATATAGTCTCTGAATGAATGCACTAAAAAATAAATTTACAACAGACCCTCGTGAAAAATTTTATGTGAATACCACAATCACGAGTCATGTCTATAAACTAACTTGCCAGCCCGGTTGTTTATTTTTGTCCGCAGTTAATTACACAGCTTCACAACTTTTGTTATTAGAAAGCAAATTTTCAGGATCATTGACACATAAAGCTATTAGGGAGATGAACATGTATGGGTTAACACATTGCCTTGGACTATGCTGTCTTACCAGTATTGAACTACCAAATAAGCAGTCAGTACACTAATTAATGCAAACTGAATGACTGCCTGGATACTGGTGTTCAAGTCAGAAGGAAGAATATGGGAAAATAATTATTAATAAGATCAAAAAGTGTGATGAAAGCCAAGAACAAAGTGTGCTCTGAGCTACGTGCCTTGGTTTATTTTACACTTACGGTATAACTCAGTGTTTTCACAACGAAATGAAGCTGAGCTTCTTAGAAATGTACCTTAAATGTGGTGAGACTTGTAGGAACCAATTTGTTGATGCGAACATGTTTCTGCCAATGTAAAGCTTGAGTTAAAAAATAATACATCTGAGAAGTCGAAGTATGAGGTATGTAACAACTCATGGCCGTTTTCCTTAAATCAACACTGAATGGCAATGTCTGTGTGATCTGAAGGTCTTGCTGCCCAACATTCTTTTGTTTTCAGAACACCTTGTTGTTGAAAAGATTGACTGCCTTATGAGGTATCCTTCTTGTCACAAGAGCACTTTCTTTCACAAGAGATGTGAGCCCTCCATATAATTTATAATGCTTTACCTGCTTTTCACCCATTGTCTGCTAATGCGAAAAAGTCTATGCATAATACAGTATGCATACTGACAATATTGAAAACAACAAATCAATACTGCAGGGAGATGTGCTTTTCAGAAAGGAAAAAAAGGATGTAGATTCTTGGATGGCTTTGTACCGTGCTTTCAGAGGCTCAAAAGGTATTCTTTATTATACGTTGTATAAATAGGCCGGGTGCAGTTAGGGGCTTGGCCGGGCATGAGAACGCTTTGAAACATTTCTGCCTGAATTGAGGCTTGGCCGTGAGACAATGACAGTCAATACAGGGTGACTTGCTCGTCAGAAGAGCCAGCGTGCAGCCTCAGGAACCATTAAAACCATTACAGATGAAATTGGAACACAATGGAAGGTTGTGGTGGGGGCTCCAGTCCAAGTTGTCAAGGCCGGGACAAACTATCCTGATTAAATGCACTGAAGAGGGATCAGGTCTTCCTTAAACGTATACCAGTCAGCCCTCTTACAGGCTAATTGTATCCAACGGATTTTGGGACTGAGCCTGCTTGACTTTGTTGTGGTGCACAGATCTCGTGTTCTGAAGGAGAGGCCTGCTGGTGATATTATCGGTGAACACCATATAAAAACACAGCCCATAAATTTTGGGCTTTCGGTGCGTCGCGTATTCACTTGAATAATAGTGTGCGTGTTTTATTAAAAGTTACATTTTCCAAACACATGTTGTGGGGATCATTTCATGAGATCTTATGCATTTCCTGCAGCAAGCTTTAAATTGCCAGCGCCTATGAAATATACCATGTTTCAATAACCAGATCACAAAGGAATGCTCTTTAAGCCAGTAGCTACATTTCCATGAACACCCAATCTGTCTTGACAGAACACCATCTACATAGAAACAAAGGCTATACCATGGGTTCCACAGATGCCTAAAAAGGCAGACTATGAACTTTGTGCATAGCTCAGTCATCAAAAACAGTATTTATTATGAGCGCATACTACTACCGTGGCCTCCCTTCAGAGCTGCAGTACTGTGACTGACGTCTCAGTCATAGTAAAAAAAGGAAAGAAAAAGACATGCACTGAGGATAACATTATTCTGCTTCCCACAAATGCATTACACTCTAGACACATTAAGCAAAGGTATAAATTTATGTGAGCTTTTATTATATCATTACCTTTGAAAAGACTTTGCAGAAATAAAAAGGCACTCTCCAAGATTCAATAAACAAAGACAGTACGCCTCTGTACTTGTAGTTTGTAGGGAAAAATTGCATTGCAATCTTGTAATTATTTTATCTACACAAGATAGAGAAGTAACAGAAGAAAAGATAGGTCTTGTCAGTCTTAAATAATAATAAAAAAATGAGCCATCAGATTAAGATTATTCAAAAACTACTTTCAATCCTCTAACAGTTCTTGAGACCAGCAACACTTTATAAACACAAATTACTTTACCCTCTGTGAAATACACATGTAATATGGAATTAAACTAGGCATTCACTCATAAGTGAACCATTGCATTTCTTAGTCTTACCTTGAGAAAATATGGTAAGATATCCTATATTTTACTGTTTATTCTCCAAATGTAAAAGCATTACTATCTCATCTTCTTGTGTGTATTCAGGCACTGTCTGGTGTGGTGATGTATATTTGTAATAAACATACTGCACAGGGCATGCTATTTAATATACATTAATTAAATGAAATTAATTCAATCAAATAGATTAATTAAATCTTGATGAAGAGCTTAACTGGCTCATTGTTGGGGTATTGTATGTATAATTACAATAATTTCACTTTGAAAGAAACAGGCCATTTTATATAAAATGGGCCAGTACCCCATGGTGTCAGCATGAATTAATTTGACGGGAGCAAGCGTTCCCTGGAAATTATTGATGTGAATATATTTTTACTTTCACTAAGTTAAAGCACAGAATGAATTAGAAACATTGCATGATCAGACTATTATTAAAACCCACCTGTACTTGAGTTTACTACTATTATTTAAGATGTGTATGACATTAGAGCTTAAAATTAATTTTAAGATGCCTTTAAAGAGACAGTAAGCTTTTTAAACCCAGGGAAACAGCTTGGTTACACTAAGGATGTTCGATACACTCTCCCGGGATGTCAAGAGAGCCATTCAATATGCCCTTTGATGATTATAATAATGCTATATTGTGCACTTAAACAATGGAATCATAATTCACAAATCAATACAGAGTGTATATTTTACAGAACCCATAGTACATACTGTAACCAATGTAACGAAGCTGGAAGGTTCTTTTTGTTGAACTGTACACAAAACTGCAAAACCCACAGCAAACTCTCGGCTGCAAGCAGGAGCGCCTCAGATAGGCTAACTGCAGTAGGTTAAAGTTCATACTTGATGAAGAAATGTCTTTGGGCTATTTTACTTGCAAGGTGAAAGAAAACAGTGAGGTAGCACCATCGTTATGGTGGCTAAACAGTTCCACTGTCCAAAAATTGCTTTCAGTCGAAATTATATTAACACAAGGTAATTGATTCCAGGCTAGGCAGGTGGAATCTTAATTTCAGGAAGTTTATTAATGAAAATCCATTAATCAGTGCTGACAAAGAGCAATTAGGGTATTTACAAAGCCTTGATGTATGCATTTGTTCTGAGAACCTAAGCGTAGAGAGAATTTTTGGATAAGGAATTCGGGGAAGCCTGTACAGATACATGGTACATACATTTACCGTGAAAAAGAACTCCCCTGAAAATTGCAGTCTAGAAATAAATGGACTCTTAATCAAAATGGCCATTTAAGGTTAATGCTTATATGCCTGTTTGTGCATATACATAATTAAGTAAAATTTACATTTTAAGAGTGCCACTATGAACATAGAGCGATCACCCGATTTTCTACTTATATTAACATGCTTCTGATGAATAACTAGCTGTATTTTGTTTTTCCCTCTTTCAGCATTTTCAGTCAATTGTAATATAATGTAAACATCGTAAGTGCCGAGATTTGAAGAGAAATAAGGAGACAAAGTGGCTTTTTTACTCATTGACAGCAACTCTATAAATCATACAATTAATAATGACAACAACAACGTCAATCCTACTACTACTACTACTACTACTAATAATAATAATAAAAATAATTAATAATAAATAAACAGCTCCTTAAGACCTAATTTAACTAGGATTTTAAATGAAAATGCTATCTAAGGTAAATGGCAATTCAAATGATGATTAGAGTCAACCACAGCCAAGACACAACTTTATAAGTGTGACAGAACTACAGGGAAACGGCTTCAAAATCACTCCTCGCCCTCAACTGATTTCATCTATGACATGTCATCAAACACTATGTGGAACACCATTAGGTTTAGGTACATTACCCGTTGAATCATTATATCATTAGAAAATATGTGATTAATTCTCCTAACAAGTATTTATTTGAGCATATTATAAAATTAAAATCTCATTTATTCAGGTCATACTTGATTGATCACATCTACTGTTCAGTGATTTAATGTCATGACCCCACTCAATATAAAGCAGTTGTTAGGGAGATGGGCTTATGCCCAGTAGGTTATGGGTTTGAATCCAGGTCGGGGTTCTATAATCACATATGCTAGGTAAAAACAAGTGCAAAATAAATGAATAAGAACGACAGCTTGGAAATATGCGGGACTTGAGGGACTTAAGGGACTTAGCCTAACAGCAATCAGTATACCACAAGCCGAGGGTGTGACAGTGTATGGCAGTGACTGGTCAGAGGATCCAAACCCCCAGTCTTACCATCACAGCTTTCGGTTTGCTCAGACAACAGACTGACATCCCAAATAGGAGCTGACATGCACTACTAAAGATGCCAATGTTAATTAATTAGCATCTCATTTCTGACCAGACAAACAACAGGATGTAGGAGCTGGAGCTCGATGCCATTTCCCCTGGGGCTGGTCTTTATCAGGGTCAGGAATCTGGCTCTTGGTTGGTTAATAAATCGAGGGAGCATGCTGACATTCGAGCGCTCATCTCTGTCAGAGCTCTCTGTGCCCATTGGTCATGACAAATGCACCAAGCTTCTCATCCCCACAAGACACAGAGTGTGGAACTCAGAAAAGTTCTTAGGGAGGCAACATTCTTTCTTTGCACTGTCCTACCCTGCCTTAACCTCAAGAAAACAGTGCTGAGTGTTTTTCAATACTCAAAGTTTTCCTATGTTTTTGTAACATAAGTACAAATGATGAAAATTTCATAAATACAAAAAAACAAGAACATTTTAAACAAGCATACATCTCTGATGAGTGGTCACAGTAGGTCAAAAATGAAAGAACTTGTCTTCTATCAGTTTACACCACAAGTTCATATAATGGGCACCACAGACTCATTTTAGTTTTTTACTACAAACAAAACTATACTAAGCTGTCAAGTTGGACTAAGCTGTCTCCTCTTTACCGCAGACAACCGAACAGTATCAATGACAGATGCAACAGAAAAGCTGGAAACGCTGCAAATCACAAATTCCCAATGTGCTCACTGGTGGTGAGACAGGAGAGACGGACACCGATGCGCAGTCTCATATTTGACATATGATAACTGATTACAGGTTTCCCTCCTAGGGCAGGCCAACCCCAGCAATCACAGGTTTCATTTTACCTGACGGATACAGACCAACCAGCCCTAATCCCCTGTCCAAAAATGTGGATACTTTATCAAAGGGGGCTCACTTTGTGCATCCTCAGAGCCAGCCATACGGAAATGAGGAGGAAAAGGACCAGGCAACAATAGCAAGGCCTATTGCTTGTAGAGATATTTCCACTTTGGGCCTCCTGGTTTGACTCACTCCTACCCTGGCCGCCTCCAAAGGTTGCAGGGTTTATTTTCCACAGTTCGGAAAAGGGACTTTGGATGAACAAAAACGCAACATGCAGACTTTTAGAAACCAATGTGGTGAATTAAGAAAAAAAAATAGAGAGAAAAAAATGAACGGCACTCCCAAAAACACCCACGAGAGAGGAATAAATAGCAAGTCGAAATGCGAAGGTACACTTAGGAAATCTGGTTTCCTTGACCACATCATCACAATATGGATATACAACCGCTTATTGAATCCAGGCAACACGGATCAGGAATAAAAAGTATACCGGCTCCACAAAAGCACAGAGTTAGCCCACAACAAAGGGCTTTAAAGACAAACTTCACAGACTCATACTCCACTCCGCGGATGGCTAAGCCAGGGTATAAATAGATTCCTTTATTGAAACTTTTTTTACAGGTCTTTTTTTAATTTCCCCGTTTCTTTACAGTGAACAATGCAAAACCCCTTCCTTTTAGGCTTTGTTTAAAAGCAGGAAAGCATGGTGCTATTTTTGACAGATTAGGTGCACACATACAGACATGCCAGATACGAATATACACACACATACACACACAATGCAGGCCTTTCCGTTTCTCAGGTTATACCCAATGATTCTTTCTCAGGTGTCTGTTACTGTATTACTAGCTTGGGCAAAAAGGATGGGGCACAGAGGACAGAGCTCATAAGAGACACAGACTTTCCCGGGGTTACACACATCTAGGGTTACCTGCACTAGCACTGCCTTGACCGTTTAGATTAACTAACACCATCACTCGTAAGGCCTCTCCACCTCAACCCCACGTCCCAGGATGGGCCAGGACAGCCAAACTGTGAAGACTAATTACCATTCGATTACAGAACAAGACGTACCAGAGAAGACCATTAGTCCATTTCTTAGTTCCTTGCTCTTGGTCTTAGGGGCTACTTTGTGATTTTTAAAAACAGTTCCAAGGAGTATTTTAAGTGAGCAGTCCTGAAAGTCAATGTGTTGCCAAGCAAGCGATCTGTCACCTTACATTCTCTTTCGAGTCAAATGTAACTGCAGTGATTTCAAAGAGTGGAAAATGAAACACTGGCGTATTATTTAGATTATATTTAACCCCAATTTCAAGTGCAGTTGTGTCAAATTTCTCTGTAAAATTGACAGTTTTATCTTTGTGGTGTCAGAGATGCACCACTGTGAAATAAATGCTCTGTACTGGTCTGGCATCCATGGCCGCTGTGGCTTTTTAAAGACATGCAGGTCCAGTGTTTGGACAGCATGATACTGGCTGGAAGAATCCATCATGGCCATCCTTGAATGTTTGTAGTTCAAATAATTATGTGATTAAGTACGATTTACTGTTCAATGGAAGTAAGATTTTTTTTGATCTTATTTTTTTATGTATTTCATTCCAGTACTTAACCTTTCTTTAGCCAGGTACTGTAGGGTGGTTGAAAAACAGCTAACCAAATGTTTTTTCAGAGGATGACTTTGAAAATGAACCATCAGAAGTCATTGCCTCTTACCAGGCTGGAATATACATGATTTATACCTTGAACCAAGCACTCATGTCTCATAGTATCACCCTAGGGGCCTTTTTTACAAATATATATTATTCAGAGTTGTCTGGAATCACAAACAAGCTTAATCTCGCAATTACCAGCAGCTGGGTTAATTGCATGGTTGTTGATTTAAAAGGCAGGTACTTGTTCTGTTTTTCTTCATTAGTCTGTTAATTGAACTCACTCTGTAAATGACATGACTAATTCACATGCAGTAAGAAAATTGGCCAATATATTTTTTTGAACACATTAAGCCATGCAGTGAGGCTATGCTGACCTCTGATGGCAGGAGGACTAAGTGGCACTCTGAACACGCATTGGAAAAACACATGGTCAAATAGTCACGTTGTTGTTAGATGGCTGGGTCTCAGGAGAACTTTAAAAAAGTGTAATCCTTCACATCATTTGAACATGTGCCCTCCAGAGCTGGCTCCCTAGGATGAGAAGCGGCAGAAAAAAGAAACATTTCACATCCACAGATGATCCTAATTTGGTGTGGTTTGGAGAGTAATTTAGATCAAAAAGATCCATGTAAACGAGTCAGGGTTCCTTAATTAGGTGCCTCTGAAGGGAGAGAAAGAGAGAGAGAGAGAGAGAGAAAGAGGAAGGAGGAAGAAAATTGGACCACATCAGTAGGTGTGGGTGTGGCGCCCTCAGTCCAGGACTTTTTCCTACATACATCGTCCAATACCATACTGTCATACATCCCACTTTTATTGTTTTCCCTTCGACAAGGCAAAAGGAATGAGTAGGGAGTACATTGAGAGATGCTAATTTCAGAAAAACGCCCTCGCTTAGCCATACTGCATGAGCTCATTTCACTCTGCATTGGTGTCCATTTAAACACTCTCACAAGATAGAATTTTCACTGAAACTGGACATGTGGCAGCCTGCAATATTCACCCACTAGCCTATTAGACTATATCCTTAATGATTTTTTTTATAAGGATTAGAGCATGTCCATATGAGGTGTTCAGTGTTTATGCATACAGTACAAAATTACATCATGTACAATGTGAGGGAAAAAAGGAACAACAACCATGGTTTGATTAATCTAATGGAGCGATTGGCAGGCATCACTAGACAGACGTCCCCCCTGATGCCAGAGGGTAAGGTTCACCGTGCGGGTGGACTTAGGTCTAGATACGGGCTTTGGGGGCAGCCAGGCCGCCTGCACAGGAGGTATATGCAACATGGCATGCTGGGAAATCTCCCCAGGGAAGCGCAGTTTGCCACATGGCCTGTAAATTCTGCCAGGGCGGCCAGCGCAGCCAGCTTTAGTTCCTTAAACTCGGAGATTAAAACACCGTCGCTTCTGTTGATGGGGGAACAGATATGATGTCACACTGGCGTTCCTTTTACCAGCGGGCATTTTCTGTGCCATGAAGCTGAGCCTGTTTCCAAGCAATGGAATGCTGCTACTGCCTACATTTGTTGAAAATGCTCTATTTCATCAAAGACATATGCACAGACATAGTCTTAGATTTTTTTGTATTCTCTCCTTTTTACGCATGTCTCTGTGAGTAGACTAAGGACGGAGAAGAATTCCGCTGGAAAACAGGGCAGGGAGATCTCTGCAGCCTTCCTTGCTTATGTGTGATGATATGCAGCACTGCTATTTGCAGCGCTCTTTGGGAAATACCCAGTCACATGCATTTGGCTTTTTTGATCACAGAGCACAAAGTCATGTATTGGCAAGGGTTTGGTGAATTTGATTGGTAGCAGAAATATAGCAGGATTTCTCCTAATAAGACTATATGTGGATGAGCTCTACCCATGAAATTGCTCCAGTGGTAGTTCATTTTTGCATGCAAAACAGAACCTTTTAAGAAACTGACAAAATTCTGTTGTGTGTACTGAAAACGTGCAGATTTTAGTAGCTAATTCTTTGACACTTAAGCAATTTTCCATTGTTCCTGCTACAAAAAATAAAAATAATAAATAATGATTAAATCTGGTGCTTTCACCAAATCTGAAAAGAGTTTTCAGGGAGTGATGCACTTAAAGGTGCACCTGGGGCCTTTCTGTTAAGAAGTCATTGCATATACAATGTGTTGAAACAGTGCTTATGATGAAGTTTCATTCTGGTAATGAGGAAAGTGTCAGATTCAGGTACACCACATGCTCCTAAAGACACACCGCTTACCCATCGGATTAATAAATGGCTAGTATGTCCAACCCAACCCTCCCTGGGGTTCATGTTCTCTTTGAACAGTGCAAAGTTACCTTAGAAGTTCATATTTTAACATTGTCTCAGTGTTGTGTGGCTGATTCTGCACAAATGAAATATGTACCACAGTGATTCTGAGAAGCATAACATGTCAGCAGTAAACACTACACTGCTGTATCAAATCTGTGGCAGTAATGCTGATCAAAACTGGGCTCTAAAGCAAGAGGACTGTTTCATCACTGCACTTCACTTACTCATTGCAAAAGTGTTTTTCTGCATTCTGAAAAAAAAAGACAAAGTCTTATTTTGGCACAATAACACATAAGTAGTATGGCCCAAAATGAAAACCACAATATAAAGTTTTTCTGTTCTTTTCTTTTCTTAAAGTGCTCATTCCAGGAACATGCATCGTTGCTTAGGGATCTGGCAGCCTTTTTTTCATGCAATCCCTGAAGTTAAATGTTTCATTTTCTTTGGAGGTAACGACCAACCCATGTGTTTGTTATTATAAGCAGAATTAATAATTTAACGTTTCAGTGGAGGATATGAATTTGGATTCAGGGAGCCAAATGGTTCTGATAGATTAAAAAAGGCCATTATCAATAGTGTCACAGCCAAGAACTCTGAACGCTGGAAGTAAAGTAAATTAAACACAGGGCAGAGTTGGCAGATCCTACAGTCCTCCTAATAGTGTGGCAAGCCCCTGACCCACAGCAAGTACAAACAGCCTGAGGGCGATATGCTTAAGGTTAAGTCAGTCCCATGTGAAATTTCAGCCTTATCGATCATACTTATGTTAGGATTCCCTGAATATTTCAATCATTGCACAGATATCAGTGCAAAATGCCCTCTGCGATAGTTTTAGTTCCCATGTGACCTTAAATGTTTGAGAATTATTAGGAATTATTAGGATTACTATTTATTACAGTGGAAAAATAATGGTCATTGCTGTCTTCGGAGCTTGGAGACCAGTGGAGAAGGCTTATTTCATGAGTTTACAGGTCTAACTGGTGAACTGGTGTAAATTACTAAGGTACCTTCATCCTCTCTGTCTCTTTTACTTCCTCTCATAGCTATTGCACACACAGGAACCATGCTGATTAGAGGCAGATCATCTCTTAGACGCCATTGCCACCTTGGAAGCAATACAACCCCACTTCCTCTTTTATGATTGTAATTAAAACTGACGTTAGGATGTCAGTACATCTGAAGACCTGAGATCTAACGTACATCAATACATTCATCCTGTTGACAGGCAAGCACATTTACAGCAAAGACATCTAGTTCAGGATCTTCATTTTGGTCTTCTTCTTTGGGCAAGGATTGGTCGCTGTGCTTAATTAATTTGCGACGCTCCCTGCTTTCTGAAATAGAGCTGATCTTAGTTCTCTTTCCAACTTTCAAAGAGCTAGAAATAGAAGTTAGAACAAAACTGCTGATATTTTTGAACCATCAGCTCAAAGAAGCAAGTTAATTAGTTTCCTCATAAGATGTGGTGATAAAAATGTATACAAATACAATCAGGGCTGCGTAATTTGCCACTGTGCCATGATGAACGAGTACTGTTAAATGCAATCTTTAGGAGGTTTTCTAATTCAAAAGCTTCAAAGTAGAATGATAGCTGAAGAGGATCGGGCTGTTCAACACTGCATTTTCCAGAACAAGGACAGAAATACCTTGGTAAGAAAAAAAGTGATCACAATGATTTATTGGTGTTAGGCGCATGGCTTGAAAACCATGAAAGCACAAATGGAAAGATTACACAGTTCTTTTTGTGGCACTCGTAACCTTTAAGGCAGCTATGCTTTGTGATGAGAAAGGAGGAAATGTTTTGTTCTCCACTGTTAGCTTTATTGTAACACCTAACACCTTGCTGGTACCTACAATCAAAGCTCTGTACTCTAATAAATCATCATTATTTTTCTTTACTAAATTGTGTTCTATTGTGTCCAAAGGTCAACAGTAAACTAGACAATGCTACACATTTTACTTAATCTGTAATCATGGATTAAAGTAACAGCACATATTTTTATTGTGTATGTACACATGTTGAGTTTTTGTGTGTGTACGCATATTTAAGAGATGCACTGTACGGTTCAACAGACAGAGAGGCTGTCCTCTCTTGGTGAGCATTTTTGGTAGAAAACAACACTTAAATACACAGAATACATGTGCAGTCTGATGCTGGCAGCAATAGGGGATAATCTGACAAAACAATACCTTTATGGATAGGATTATGGAACACTGAAGGCTGACAATTCTCTTAATTGTGAAAGTAAAAAAAAATTAAAAAGACTGTCAACATTTGCAAGACAATGCCATAATGAAAATGACCATTGCTCAAAGACAATAAAAAAGTGAAGCAATGCTTTGTTTTCGAAGACATAACTGGCTCACAGATGCTTTGAAACATAGCGATCAAGTGGTTGCAGCAACAGCAGTATTCGAGGCCTTACCTCTGCAGGTGTCTGAAGAGGAGCTTCATCGTGTCGTGATTCGGCTTCGGGAGTTGATTCACCAGCTTCTTCACAGCCTGCACCTTTTGCTTGTAATCCTTTGTTTCTATAAAGATAATTACATGCAGAAAATATTAAAGCAGTGAACGTAATGTGACATAACTGTGTTTATCCATGTATTGACAGTGGTTACATACCTATTTGAATTCGGTTACAGTATAGAATTGACAACATTTCATTTTAGGTTGGGCACAATCAATGAATAAAACATAGACCAGGAAAGTATGATCTCCTATTGAAGACTGTATTTTTTTACAGAATGCTTTGTGATATGTGCAATGAAATTTTCTGTTATTGGACCCATCACATTTTGATGCCTATCTGGTAAACCATGATTTATTGTAATAGATTGATATCACCTGTGTTTCCACGGCTGAAGATGAAAAGAGCAAAAAGTGAATACCATGAATCACTGATTAGCAATGTATATATCTCACCAGATGAGAGAAGGGCAAAAAACACATATGATACAATATATCACAGTCCAGATCATTTGATTTGCACCATAAAACATTAACTGGAAAACAAGGGCTAGGTACTGTGTGGGATTTCACATGGAGCCAGCCATTCAGAACCCCGTTTTGAAGAACCATACAGTGTATTGTTCTGGTATTTCTCTATGCCTACTTCAGTTATTTCTGCAACACAGAGGGACATGGCCACTGTTATGAGTGAGCAAGGACTGAATGGTTTTAATGGTTTTGTAAAGAAGTTACCTGCAACATGCTGGAATTTATCAGGACCACTTTAAAGCAGGGGATCTGCACAGTTAAATCTCTCATATCTGGGAGGGACGTCTGTATGAATTATTATTGGCAGCTGGGTAGGATATTGTACCTTCTGGCGACCATTTCTTGTGATAAATCAAGCGGTCATGTCTCACCTCTCAACTGCCCAGAGGTGCTGAGTATGGGGCTTTTCCCCTCCTATTTTTCACTTGTTCTCCCGCAGTTTTCCCATGAGGAAGTGCTGGATACTTTGGAGCGTGCTCAGTGCTTGGAGTTGAGTATTTTTCATGGCCAACTTTCACACCGCTAATGTGTAAAAAATGTGGAAAGGATCAAAGGAATAAGACACTATTGTAGTTGGAAATGAGAGGTGAGAATAAGTATTTGGTTTCTGAAGAAAAAAATGCTAAACTAAGGAGGATTCTCACTGTTGTGATACAAAATGTTATACTATGCACTACAATGGTATCCAGAATACTTCATATGTTATTTTATTTCAAGATGGCAGAAGCAACACCGCAGATAGGTGTGGACCATGGACTCTTGCAAGGTAAATTAGTTCTTTGAGACAGCAAAATGCAGTAAATACCAGAAGGATAAATCTAAAGGTATTCAGACGGTGATTGCACAGAACTATGGATTCTCCATAGGACAGAGCTCCTCTGTCACCTCATTGGGAGATAACACCCCCTCCCCTCTCCTCATGCTACTCTCCCTTTCATTGGTGCCAGGCTCGCTTCATGAGAAACTGACTTACTCCTGTAACATGGACCTCAGATGCTTCTGAATATTGGTACAACATTGGACAATTTTCCAACTATCATATGACTATTTTGGGAGGAAATACCAGTGTCCCCTTATTAGTATTATAGGTAAGAGATTTAAACTTGATATAAATCTAAATGTCTCCAGTTGTCTTCCCTGAAACAATCTCAAGAGGAGTGGACATTATTATTATTTTATAGCATATAAAGTGTTATTAGTCCAAAGACAAGAACCCAAGGTTTTGATGCACTCATATTAAAAAAAAAAAAAAAAACAGAATAATTAAAATGACAACTGAATTTGACCATTAAGCAATTCATGTGAGCCTTCTGTTATCAGCAGTTTAAGTTAAAACAAACTATTGCTTAAGTACAGAAGCACATTAGCCATGTGGGCCACTGTGGGATTTTTTTTGGCATGCATATTGAGAATAAAAGTCAAAATATCTCAAGAATAAAGTTGAAATATATAAAGAAATGTTTATATGCAGCACCTGCATTCATTTCCACACACATACCAAGGGCAGTGAGTATGCATTCCCTTTGGCAGAGTGAAAAAGGTGAGTTCACGTTAACTTACAACGCCTATTGTTGACTTAAACAATGTCGGTGTCAATAGCTCAGAATTACAAGAAGAAGAGTTTACCTGGTATATATCAGTACCTAGCTAGCAATAGCAGCAAAGTAGCTATTTTAGCTATTGTTTGGCTTACTATTAGGTAACCTAGCTAGTTAAGTTCAACGAACTGGGCTAATCATGGATTTTGGTGGTGTGTTCCAGTGAGCAGCCCAGCCAGTAGGCTAGCTAACAACATTAGCTGCACTCTCTCAAGTGAGTGAGAAAAGTTATCACTTTAGTGATTTATCTCTTACCTAACAGGCCATGCAAGTTAATATAAACACTGAGAATAGGGGAATCTTCAGCCTTTTTATTTTTTTCTTGAAATTTTTTGTCTTTTTTTCTCAAAATGTTTTGTATTTTGCAAATATTCTCAGTGGAATCAGGTGGTCAAGCATCTGGATGGAACTAAAGTCTTCTCACACTCTGGCCCTCCTGCAAACACTGCAACCCACTGTCACCAGGTTCAAGTCCCCTGATGAAATTATCAACCTGCTCCAAGGTGTGTGCGGGGCAAAGTTAGTGTGTCTACTGTGATTTGAATACACATGTGCTAGTTACTGCTCAGATCAGCCACATGTTCAGCGAATATGAGATACGTTTCTCAGCTGTCATCCTTTACAAGTGCAGTGATTGTATCTGCCAGGAGCACAGCCCTCTCTGTTCAGTCCTGTCTTATTCTCTTCTCCGCTGCTATCTCTGTTAGAGATATTAATATTTATGCACTGACGGTAATCCATCTGAACACGGCCCTCTTGGACAAGCTTCTCTCAGCATGACTGAACACCTTGCTGTAGGTGACTGCCGACTTTGATTATCCACACACTGACGGCTCTGTTCTGAATGACAAAAAGCCCCGATATACTCAGCCAGCACTGTTGCTCTAGACATAATCGACTGTATAATGATGCTGTTTTCTGAATGGAAAACTGCGGCTTCATGACATCAGAACACCATTACAAATCTGTTGTATGAAAAAAAAAACAGGCACTCGTTTCAACTGGTGGGAAGTGAACAGACTGAATTTATCTGCTGTTCGTCATATTTACATTACATTACATTATTGGCATTTGGAAAATGCTCTTATCCAGTGCAACATACATAGGTTACAATTTGTACATGTTATTTATTTATACAGCTGGATATTTACAGAGGCAGTTGTGGGTTAGGTACCTTGCCCAAGGGTATAGCAGCAGTGCCCCAGCAGGGAACTGAAACAGGAACCTTTCACATACAAGCCCTGCTGCTTACTACTATGCTACACTGCTGCCCCACCTGCAATGTGCGTTGTACTATTCCCTGAACTGACTATTCTTTGATGGATTGAGGCTACAAGGTAACAGGGTATCTGGAGCCCTGATGTCCATTCAACCAGCAAGACATTTATAGTACTGTTTATTGCAGAATCAGCACCTTTACTGTTGACGCCTGCTTCCTGAAATCATTTTCTTCCATCCATAGTAGTTTCTCATGAAAACACAAATGACAGCAAATAGAGCATTCAATCTCTGTGCAATGACAAGGAAGATATGTCATATTTTAGCTCAACAACCCACCTCATAGACAGAAAGTGACTACAAGTCTGACTAGAACAGTTCCTTTTTATGCCTTTGCTAGAACAATAAATGAATTTAAGTGTCAATAAGTATTTGAAAATGAGTCTGGAGGACAGTATGACATTGGCCAAGTGCACACAAGATCAGTTGTTGAAAAAAGGCTAATAATTTCTAAGTGCATATGCAACTGAACCCTTTGGGCCTTAATGTTTGATATGACACCCCTTTGTGCTCCTCAAAACCTAAACCAAAGAGCATTACAAAGGTTTGGCAGATATGGTGTGTGCGTGTGTGAGAGAGAGATGCATTCATAATGCAAATATGGCTGCTTTTTAGTAGTGGCATTAGTGACTTTTCACTGTACCGTAATGGACAGTAGTTACAGCAACCCACTTTTATAAGGTTGCAGCTCCATCCATTATCATTTGCCATCAAGCTCTTCCCTTTCCTCAATGCCAGCACTGCACTCACGACAGGAAGTCAGATGATTTACAGAAAAGAAAACAAACCTGAGAGAGAGAGAAGGGCCTGGCCGCCTGCCTGAGCTTCATCCATCTTCCTTAGGGATGGTGCCTGACCTTTAACCCCTAGGAAAACTACTACATCCATCACTCCATGTTTGGTAACATGGTTAACTTCCTTCCTACTTCCTCTATCTGGGGGTGAGGAGATCTAATGCAGTTAATTTTACAGGTATCTATTATACTGGGGCAACAAGAAAAAAATAATAAAACCTTACAGCAGTTTATCTGCTGACATGTAATGAGTTTTGGTCCTCATTTTGAACTTGCAGCAGTCTGTTCAAAATTGTAAGAAAGTGACAAATGAGGATTGTCACTGATCCTGTACATTGGGAGGCCTTTCTGTGTTCTCTCTCAGACAGAACACAACCAGTAAGGTTCTTTACATTATATGTAACATAGTTTATTTATTTATTTGTTTATATTTATGTGATCAAGATTCTTTGTGGCTGCCATTTATTTTAGATTTTATCAAAAGAGATGTAAATTCAGTATAGGTTCATTTCAATGTAAATTCACTTGTAGATTGTAGTATCAATGTAGAATCAACTGTCTTAAATATCTTAAATATGGTAATAGACACCCTAATCCAAGATAAATCCAGCTCTGCCTCCACTGCCCTTGAGTTATTGGGACTCTGGGGTACTGGCAGAATAGCACCCCAGCAACACTTTAATTCCTGTTCAGTGAGCTGTCCAACCACTGATTCTCACAATCCCCCTGCCATTGCCTACCCTCAGTTTGTGGCTGGACTCTATGGACGAGGGGACACTGGCAACAGGGCAGCCTCATTCTCCGTGGAGGACTGATGTCAGATGCTTTTGGCATTTGGTATTTTTTGTGATAGATTGGTAATCTCTGGGAGTAAATCTTGTCTTTAGTCCCAAGAGCGTTTGGACACAGTGCGGGGACATGAGCAATGCCCAAAAATAGTGGTTTTCTGGCAAAGCTGATCAGATGTCTGTATACTGTTGGGGACAGCGGGGGGGACACGGGGGGCGCACGGGGGTGTCTTTCAGGAATATGGTTCCTAAAATGTCATTACATCACAGTTTTGGTAAATGTTCAGATGCCAGCTACTCTTGATGTGGTTCAGTAGGATTAACAAAGATTATTGGGAAAAACCGAAATTAATCTTTAGTTCTCTACTGGGTCTCTAATGAGTCTTCAACACTTTAGTTATTAAAGTGATAACCGCTCTGTATTTAGGACCAATCAACACCGAAAACCACAGTGCATTTCACAGCATAGGCAGTTTAATTGCTTGTTTGAATATGCACACCGACCTCCTGATCTAGCTGCCCCGGTTCGGCATGGCCACCAGGCCCCGACGGCCAAGAGGAAATGGTTCCAGGTTTACTCCAGTAGATGGGAGATAAGCTGATGTTAAGCCGCCTTTCTCACAGGTGGATCCCGACGGCATTACGGGGCCTGTGCTGATCGTATCACCACTAATGGCTTGACAGGAAGCATTAGGACATTTAGCGTTAGGAACTGGCAGGGGCTGGCCCCCGCTAACACAGACCTGTCGGGTGCACGGCGTCCTCATTGAGCCATGAAGGCAGATGTCTGTATGTACACCGTGACCTGGCACTGTGGCAGGCGGCAGATGCCCGTACGGTTGCCAGGTCAGTAAATGGCACACAGACAGAACGTGGTCTGTCAGAGATCTGCCCTCTCGCCATAGGTGAATCCCAGCAGCCACAACTCCGCTTTTCCGCCCTTTCCATTGGTTTTTCAGCGACTTGAGCTTTTTTTCCCCATGATGCACTGGGGAGTGCGGTCAAAACACAAGATTAATTACAGGAATTGAAAAAGAGGAAGTTCTCTTAAAAGGGACAATTAGAGCTAATGGGTTGTGGTGGGCAGGCGCAACCAGAAATTAGACCCTTTGCTTTCAAGTAACAAGAATCCGGCCACTTAACATGCACGTGCACATTCATAATCACATTCAGTCTGATTAGTCATTTAAAACAAGATTATTATTTTATCATTTCTTTATCTGGCAGAGGCCATTTTCCAGGGCAACTGAGAGTGCTTTAGTAGATGCGAGTGTCAAGTGAAACATTAGCGTTCATTCAAAAATACTGGCTACTACCTAAATACCCTACTTTGATACAGAGCCTGGGTACCTCAAAATTGACTTGATAATTCCATTCATACCATGTACATCTTCATGTGTCACTTTACACAAACGACAGCAGCATGATGTTAAAATATATTTTACAACATACAATTTTCATAACCATGAATGAATTAAAACTGTTATGCATAATCATGCACAGTATGCATGATTTTTTTGCATTATTAGTCCTTGCGAATTTTGTTGTCTGCTAAGCAAAAGGGATACTTTAATCACCTTTGGCATCTTTTATCTTTTATGTTATGTTATGTATTTCTTTTTTTTAAACTGAAACTTTCTGATATTTTCCCAAAGTGGATACAGCAGTCCTTCTCTTGTTAGAATAACAATAATCATAATGATAACAATTACAATAATTATTATAATGACATCTGTACGAAAAACTAACAGATGAGTGTGGATATTCTTGAATTATAAGATACACACTAGCCTTGAGAACCAAAAAAAAGATAAGTAAACCCAGTGCACTCTGGGTATTGGTGCAACCTAAAAGCACGGGCCTGAGTTCACACAGCGAGTCTCTATATGGCAAATTATCACAGCCCATTTCCCAGCTGTTTTAAGATGCATAGCAGCAGGAGAAAAAAAAAAAAACTCTTCCTTTCCTGCCTACACCCCTTGGAGAAAAGGATCTGCCTGCCAAAGGTACAGCTCCATTCATTATCATCAAGAGCACCTATGGGAAATGTTCCCGATTAAACGCCCACTAATTCAAATGAGCTTCATTTGAAACTTTGTGGTATTTAACACGTAAAAAATAATATTGATGACGCACAGTGGCTCACCTCTGTGTTCATATGAATTTGAAAGTATTTCACTATGATTCCAAGTACCCCTGACCACCTTTGTTCATTGAATGGTATGCAGGCTTTTTCTCTCCGTGTTGGTGCAGAGAGGCCCAACCCCCTTGGGTCCCTACAAAAAGATTAGGATCAGTGTCTGTCAATCATCTCCTGCTCCTCAGTCCACTCCCATCCCCCATTTCACTGTGTTTCATGTTCTGATGTGGTCCTGACATCAGGTGGAGTAAGCTAAAGAGAACCTCCGCTTATGTCCCTTAGTGCGGGGATCCAGTATCTGAGTACAGTACTTTTTTCTATAGTGCAGACTTGAATTTAGTCATTATTAAGTGGATCCCTAAGTTTTTGCATTGTTTGGATTGCCTCTGGATCCCTGCACTAATGGGCATAAGATTGTTAAGATATGCACAGAAGCAACTGTATTTATTTTGAGCTTTGATTGAGAGAAGGGGGTTGAAGGGGGAAACAAACAATACGTATACATTGTATTGAAGCATTGGGAGCTGAACAGGGTCAAGAACAGAAGTACAACCTACATTCTCAGGTCTGAAATAACCTGAGAAATGAATCTGACAGAATGGTGCAACCAGTCTGCACTGCTAATCATTTTGAAATACTCCTCTAGCCATATATTTTTGTGTGATGTGACATAACTGTCCCAGATTTTTGACAAACATACAGTATAATAAAACCATATGGATTACATAAATGTTGCCTGTTGGAGAAAAAAAAAACAGCTGTGTGTGTTTTCCAAACAACTCATTTCAACACTGAAGGTGTTAAAAATAATAATGCATTTGCATTCATAATTGCACAACAGGCTGGGGACATTGCTTATGTGCTGCATCCTCCACGGTATCTAGAATCTGAAGCAAACTGTAGCAACGAGGGTGATTCCATCTGTCTCTCTGCGTTTGGCCTGGGCTGAGTTCACTGCATTCCCTTCCCACTGCAGTCCATCACAGGAACAGGTAGCTTGCACTCCATTAAACAAACGCTGTAGCCTGTCAAATTTATTTGACATTTTATTAGGCCGTGACAAAGGGGCAGCAGTCGGATTATATCATGATTGGTCCCGTCTTCATGGCTGGTGCAAGGGGCACCAGCCATTAATTATTCTTCCACCGCAGCACGACACAGACTGGTGAGGTCTCTCTGGACAGATGGTGAGGACAGCGTTATTTATGTCCATCACGCTGAAATGCTGGGCACAGATTAGTATTCTTTGGGCTTTGGCTGATTTCTTTCCCTGAGCCTCACATTAGATCCGCACCCTGTAAGCTCCGGTGTAGACAATCTTATCAAAATCAAGGATTGCAAATGGACTCGAGAAGTGACAGATTTTTTTTAAAACCTTAAAACTTGTTGTCCTAGGAAATGCATTGCACTTGCCTTCTGCTAAACTCTTCTCCCAAACTCAGGGCATGCAGTCTTAGGAGAGCAATCAGGGTCAGCATAAATCCAGCATATCTGCTGATGTGCTCCTGGTCCTACTCTTTAACACCTATGATTGAATCTGGCTTGAGCTGCCCTTCCCCGCCGTAGCGCACAGAATCAAATGCCTCTAAAGCGCATTAATATGAATGTGGGCCTTGTTATAGGGTGGAGGGACGATATGTGCAGTTGGTGAGATTCCAAGTTTGGATCTGGGAACTTGATTTCATCTATTATACTGTGCTTCAGAAGTGTAGGGATTTTAAGGATTTTTAAAAATATTTACGTAGCCCAATATCACTGGGAAAGCGATCACTTTATTATAACTTACATATTCTTAGGGAAAATGTTAAAGTAGCCTAAATTAATGCTGACGTCCTTTGGCTGCAAGTACAGGAAATAGCGAAACAGGCTCTGATAAAAATCAAACCCTTTACCCAACTGCCAATTGCAAATTACAAACTTATTGCTCATTTGCAGATAACCATTTGGTGGAAGTTAGGAGCCTGACATATGCGGCTTAGTTTTGATTATTCTTTATGGTTGGAATTCTTGGTCACCTTTCCTCCCCCCTTTTCATTCATTTTGGAATCGTCCCAGCCGTTATTCAACCTGGTTCACTTTCAGTGACCCTTAGTGGGCTGAAGTGAGCTGAGAAAAGCCACGTGTTCTCCAGCACATGGTTTGAAATGAATGCAGTGTGCTGTTCCTCTGCTCATACTTGCCCTATGAGATATCCAGTTTTCAGTCCACCTGAATACCCAGCATGTGAGTAGCCACCATTCAATATGATGTAGAGCTGTTGGAAAATAGGGGATGAAGGGAAACATTTGCTAATGATAATACCCACTTATATGGATTCTTCTGAGGAAAGTTACTTTGAAAGAAGCACTGTTTCAACCTCCACTTGATCCAATTTAAGCAATGGACACTCATAATTAATAGTAACTGTGATCATAAGCATATATGCACATCACCAAAGTTCAACTGAATAGACCTGGTCACAACACGACAACTATAAAAATGACCTTGGACGATAAAGCAACTGTACCATATTTCAGCAATAAAATACATTTAAACAATCAGCACAATTTAAAGAAAATAATACTGAGGTGACGGCAGAGATAGTGTTTTTGAATTGAGTTGATCCATCTTGATACCTAATGCAAATCTCAGTTTGACCATCCTGAACGTGATTTCTCGCACTGCGTGTTACAGTATGTGAATGGATTTTAAATACTGGGCCTCTTGCTGAGTGTGGTGTTATTTCTTTTTTGAATTTGATCAATAGTCATTTTCTTATCTCTTTACAAATGGGATTGGGAGGCACTTCCGTCCATTTCAAGCTAGCTTCTCAGACATGTGTCCCGCCACACTCAGAAATGTATTCCGTTTTGACCTGCATTGACCACAAAATAGGAAATGCATCACAAAAACCTATGAAAAACACAGATGTAGCTCATCACTGATCTAAATGGGCTTGATTACAATGTTTGTTCACTATAGACGAGGGCATTAGCTGGAAATTTTGATTCTTTGGAGATTTGATGATTAATGTCTTGTTATGACACCAGACAATTAAAACAACTCCTTTGTGGGGGTTTGACCAAACCCATATAAACTAACACTGTGATAAAAAAAAAACAACATCTCAAACCATATTATTCCAGAATTAATAACAAGTGTTCTTCTCATGGTGTACGAATGTTGTCTGATATTTTTGAGTTATATTTCATAAAAAATACTTACTCTATGACAGCATTGAGGTGAATGAATTATGTCACTAATGTGTCTGTTTATTGTGATTTGGACAGCATTGCAATTAAGCACCACCAAGATTAAACAGCACAGCCAACGCAATAACCACACTCTTTAATTTGTCCTGATATTCTTTGTAATTAATTTGTGAGTATGACGAGTCTTTTTGCGTCATGTTACAGAATCCACTAGAGTGATTGTAAGAATTACGCTGTAAGCATAATGTAAACCGAAAGTCTAAAGTATCTTACAAGGCACATCTTTTGTTAATTCAGGGAACTTCTTCATACATGGTTGGTTCAATCTTTAGATCTTTCGCATGTGGCTATATTAAATGCTGGCCTAGTAATATGCATTGAGCTACACATTCACACCATCTACAAAGCTCTTGGTATTTCTCTATTACAAGTAAACATTTATTTATTTATTTAGTTTGAACAAAGCTTGGTGTATAAGTTTATCATCAGGATTTGTGTGCCAATATTAAAGTCCCATCAAGTCAAATATTAGCAAATAATATATATTAATGAAAAACAAAGTCTTGGAGGATCTGAGTTTTTTTATTAAGTAATTTATTAAACATAAAAAGCTCCTTGATGAAATATAGAAATGAGATATATTTTGCATTTCAAAGATTTAAGCTGACAACTTTCTCGCATGCAAATGAGGTTGAGATTTGTTAAAAAGAAAAAAAAAAAAAGATGAAGCCAAATAATTTCTGAATGCGCTTATTACAATAATGTGGCACACAGATAAGGGGCACACAGGCCGTTAAAAGGCGCTCATTTCTCCAAAGTACTGAAATGAGTTTCCCTCTGCCATTGTGTATTAGCACTTCTCTTCCAGAGTGCTGCATATTAAAGAAATGCACAGAATTGGTAATAGATTTGTTAATTACAAATTTAAGGAGCGCTACTGTGTTGTTTTCCCAATATGGTTTTCCCCCTACTTAATTCAAAAGCAGAACTGCAGATGCATTAATCAATCATTTATATTAAAAATACCAAGCAGGAAAACAAGCAAAGACAACAGAAGTTAGTCACTTTCATGACATGTATGTTTCCCAATTTACGATTAGGCATGCTATAGAAAATAAGGAATACATTATAATCTCATGTTCACTATATTGACACCAGTGGGATGCAAATGTCTTTGTTCTCCTGTTATGATAAGTGAGTGGGCAAAATTTCACTAAAATCCTTTTGAGGGGGCGTAAAGATATAGTACTGTTGATCTGAAAATATTAGGACAGACATTCATCCTTATTTAGGTATTCTTCTGTGTGATGAAAAATATTTGTTAACGCATGTGTGGTTCAGTTTGGATTGCTGGTATATTACCTTAAATATAATTCAAGCACATGCTTAACTTTCATTTTCCAGGAAGTCCCTTATAAAATATGCAGACTTAGAGTTAGACTGAAAGCTAATGCATCCCTTCCTCTGACACTGCTGTATAGTATACTACAAGCCAAGTCCATGTATTTTTCATACATATAAATTTAGTATCATTCCACTTTCATAAATCAGGTATGAATATTGAGAAGGGTGTGTGGTCTTGTTTTGCACAGTCTCATTGTGTGGAGGCTCTGATTAATTAAGCAGGATCTTATCACAACCAGATTAAGTAGGTTAAACCACACACTCTATTGTTTACTTCAAAATGTCTGGGGGACAGAGGACACACTCCATTAAAAAGTGTTTGTGCAATTGACCTGCTTTGAGTCATTTTATTTAATAACACATTTTTAAAAAGTTTGGTAATGGTACCTTGCTACTAGGGAATGCTCGAGAACAGAAGTTCTAGTTTTTTTCTTTTTCCTGGGGTTTAAAGACTTGCATGACTATGGTTGGCTTGCTTTTTCAATTAAAATAGGTTAAGCATACCTCAGCATACTGTCCTAATCATTTATGTTCTTTTGGTAATACATTTGTAACTATCAAACATCACAACAGGTATTCTTGGTCATTGCTCTAGATATAAATCACTAATACTGGAAATATGCCAACATTGGAATCTCTTAGCAAAAATGTTGATTGGGATCTTTTTTTCATGAATAAGTCTGATTTTTAAAATTAAAGGACTAATTAAGTTACATCACAGAGTCCTTATGCTAGACTTGAGATGAATAAGAACAATGATATTATTATAATAGGCCATATCCTGCTGACATATTTCGTGTACACAAATATAAAGTGTTCAGATTAGCTTGCATATTCTACATTGTATAACACTTACGAAGTAATTTGTTTTATTTAAATTAAAAAATGGAGATGAAAACAAAAGCTTTATCAATTATGAATCATGTTACACTGTAACTTATATGGGTAATTGTTCTCACTTGTGTAAGTTCACACACTGAAGAATACTCTACAAAGTATTCATGGAAATTTCATGGCTTTGTCTGCTCCAAACAGGCCATTTTTAACAACATGTACTTTTTAGCCTGCACTGACGATTTGATAAATCAGTGTGCAATGAAATTAGAAACGTAATGGAAGGAAAATACACACTTTCTCATAAACACACACTTACACATATCTGCTGCGTTGATATGACGCAACTGGGAAACTTTAAAAATCAAGGAAACAGATACTTCTCGAATCGTCACACCCTGGGATCTGCCAAACATTTACCCACTGACTGTGGTACCACTCGCAGACCGTCATTCCCCTGACCCCGTGTGACGGTGTTAGTTAGTGGCGCTCGTAAAAACCCAATTCATCAGCGCGGGTGCAATTTTGAGCGGAGCGTTCACAAAAGGGCGAGCCCGTCAGCGAGACAGGTGGCCGCGAATCTCGCTCTGATACGGCGCGATATGAATAATAGATTCTGGGGAGACGCGCGCCAGGGCCCAGGCGGTAAACACAGCTGCCTCCTCTCTCTTCCAAAAGAACAGCTTGGCGGGATGGGAACCAGAGAGCCCGCCCCACCTGAGGGCCCGGGACGATTAACTAATCAAACACGCCACTGAATGCAATACAAGGAAGCAGGCAGGGAGAAAGAGAGGGGTGAAAGTTATCTGTGTGTTCCCGCTATGGACCAGGTGGATCAGGGCATGGGAAGCAATGGAAAACAAAAGTTGTTGGCGCAATGCTTGAGGTTTTTCTGCATTAAGAGCAAACATAGCTGTAACTAATCAATGGAGTGCATAAATATTTTTAAATATGAAACATATTTAATATTTAAATGAGACAAATGGCTCTCAGCATACTGTGTGAAAGGCAGTTTGTGCTGTCTGGAGAAACTCTAGCCCACTGACTGTGTGGACATGTATTTTGCACAACAGTCATGAGATCAAGCAGTGGTGAAAGAGGGAGATTTTATTAATCACAAAATGGGTGGAGCTATCATGAACTGTCAATGATTCACAAATTTGAACCAGTCATGGTGTTCTGAAATGGAAAGCAAAGTCTTTTGGTTGGTTCAAGTGAGTGACTGACAGCACACAGAAGCCAATTCATTATAGGCTTCATCAAGTCTCCCTTAACTACAGAAACAGTAGGGACCAAAGAATGTTTCAGTCATTCCTAAACAATGAAAGTAAATTACACAGACATGTGGCAGAATAGAAGTTCAACCCATATCTCACAAATATTCTGTATTTTTCATTCGCTGTGTTTCAAAAATGTCTGTGATACATTAATTAACAGGCTGTTGTGTCCAAGACCTCATGTGTATAAAATGATAGTACCAACTGACTGAATTAACATTCATGAAAGGAAAGCAATAGCCCACTTTATCATATTGTGGTACATTTGCTGTGATGATGTCATATTTCTGCCCCAGTGCATACAGGAATCTTTCTGATTCAATTGTTAGCTACTTCTTTGCCTGCCTGGGATGATTCCCGAGCTGGAGTTTAGGAAGATTTTACCCAGCAGAAGGTAATTAATCCTTCAATTAAAATGTTGTTAAACATTTTTAATGAGCATGGGGCACTCGGGAATCATATGTAAAAGTATCTTTTAACAGGGAAAGACAACATGGATGCTTCACGGTTTGCTTCTGCAAATCTGCCTAATGGCCCACTTTTGAAAATTTACAGCAGGATAAAAAACATAAATAAAAAATTGTGTGGGATTTCTGTCAGCACAGAGGCAATGCAGATTTTCATCTCAGGTGATTATTGCTTTATTTTCTCCTGTCTTGTTATCTTTTTTCCCACATTGAAAATTAGGCCAATTACTTTCACATATCACATAATACAGTGCTGCATACATTGCAAATGAGTTTTTTTTCCAAGTCTTGATTATTTGGTACAATGGGAAGGGAGGTGTTACTGATGACCAAAAATTACTGATGCCAATTACATGAATTTTACTGTAAATCTGTTAAGTGCATATAATTTATCAGCCAGAAACAATATACTTCAAACTTCTAAACCCTCTACACTTTCATCACTTTCAACATCACTTAAGTCACCTGTCAGTCCCTGCACAATCTATACAATAGTGCCATCCATTAGTAACCTGTAAACAGTTTCATCACGATCTCTACTCTGAATAATTCACCTTGTTCCAAATTCAGCTGATTAAATTAATCCTGGAAGAAAAAAAAAAGTTGCAGAGGCCAAAAGAGTATCAGTCTAGATCCTCATTCGCATTCTGAGATTCCAGTCAACATATGATAATTATAGTTCCCTGTCAGATCAAGTGAGCCCAGTTCTCGCATAATCACTTGGTGTTGCCTGCTTGTCTCACCCCTAAATTGGGCTCATGGCTTTTTAAAGAGCTCTGATACACCCAAAACGCAGTGCATTAGAATACGTTCAGTGTACGGTTCACCCCTCTGTAGGGCAATGTTTCAGAGCGATCTTGTACAGTAACTGCAGTTGATTACAGAGGTAAAGACACTCTGTAGCTGTTCCTGGCATTGCGGTCTCAATTAGTGACTTGCAAATGTCCCGCTTGCTTAATCACCACCCCCCCAAAACTGGCCTCCAGGGACCTCTGCTAATGCAACCCCATTAAAAGGGCCATCAAAACAAGTGATCGGCTTCTAATGACAATAATCCCTCACTGCTGTCACTGAAAAAGCCAAAGTTGTGTCCTAAATAAGGAATGATGGACGACCATGGACCACCGTGTCGAGGAGCCGAAGAGCTTTATTATGAGTGATGAATGTGAGTGGGGGCCCTGCTGGCTCCTCACCGTCCCAGGCCAGACTTTCGGCATTTGCCGGGAATTCTCTAATTTCTTCAATTTTTTTTTTTTTTTTTTTGGGAGAGGGACGTACTTTCATGCCGGTAATTCCAGCAAAGAAACATTGGAGGGGGTTGGGGAGGGGAGGCACAGACTTACAAAAAACGTGTCGATGAATGCAATTAAGGTTCATTTCCTGGCTCTCCCCTCGGATGGTTGTATGTTGGCTCCACAGTGACTGGTGCTGGGAGAGATTAGAGCAGCCAAACTGAGGGAAGCCTCGAGCTGTTCAAAGCAGCAGGACCTACAGTCGAGAGCAAAGACCTGCTGGAGATTTGCTGCCCCTTCCTTAGCGGCTATGCCATGAAAAGAAGTGATACAGATGCCAGTAAGGATTAAGGCATGGCCACTAGCTGTGGTACCTGTTAAGAGCACGATAGAGAATCAAGATTGGCAACAGCCAAGAATAAGTCAGTTCTTTTGCAGTTACTGAAACAGACAAACCTCAGAACATCCTGTTCTTATTAATTATGTATAGAAAAACACAATCCCTCGATGCCAAGCTATATATACACACATATATGTGTACGTGTCTGTGCCTCACTGGGATCCTTGGTGTTCCCTAAGGAATTTTAAATGTAAAACTTTTAAACTCTAACCTCTTGTAACTGCAGTGTAGTTACAGCACTTTAAGTGACAGGTAAAAAGGCAGGCTTTTAATTGCAATTAAAAAATGCAGGCCCAATTCCATTTTGCATTATGCATAAATAATTTGACCACTTGGGTACAGTATGTGTATTCCCAATTACTTATTCTTTTTGTGTGCGAAATTACCTATTCTTTGTGATGTTTCTTTTTGCATGATTAATGAGCCACGTAACTAACCATTGTTTTCTTTTTCCACTTTGTTTATTTCTTTTTTGTTCTTTTTTCGTTAAAACTTGATCATTGTATCTGAAGAATTGCAATGCAAAGGAGAGGAAATGATGTGTCGGTCAATTTTGTTTATTTATGCTTTTCAGTTATTAATTTATTTTTTCTTATTATAAAGTAAGAAAAAGGAAAGGAATGCCACACTGCCATTTCCCCTGTCACAGTCCTGGTATTTCCCTCTGGCACAGGACATGCAAGGATTTCATCTTTGACATGGCATAAGTCTGCAGACCAGAGGATATGCCAGGCATTTCAAATAGTGAGTGATTCGATCTTAATCAAAATATGTGCAGAGCCATCCTTAAATCTGTTTCACAGCCTAATTGTTGGGACAGATCCATGTTGGTTGTCTTACTGCATACTCTCTTCCGTATAATCAGAATTCATAGAATTAATTATTATTAACTGTACATTCTTGTTTCACCGCCTTCGTTTGGCATTTAAGATTCTTCTTTTCTTTATTGTGCCGCTTCGTGAAAGATTTACAGTGCATCCGTTAATTGTCCTAATTAAAAAGCGGTGTCTCTATGAAGACTGCTACATGTTTGCAATGCCCCTCCCCCATTTAGCTGTGAATCAGAGGAAAAGTGTTTCAGGTGAAGCTAATTACTTCCCCTGCTATGAAGGGACATTGCAGTACTAATTAGAGGCCCAAACTTGGTCTGAAACTGATCAGCATTAACAATCCATACTCTTGCTCATCCAAGTAATGAGATGTAAGCAGCAACAGCATCTTGGGTATTTTGTCCCAGGATCTGATGTGTAAATATTCTTTGCCAAATTATGATGCTTGGGAACTGTTTCAGTGCAGACAAAAGTGTTTTGGTGCCATCGGGCACATGGTGTATTAATTTTGGTCTTGTTCTTTATGTAAAATGAGAATTCGAGGGCTTTGTGACGGACCTAGTTCAAACTGACAATCTGCTAAGGCTCTTGTTTGCTAAAGGCATAAAAATGGGAATGATCTTGAGAAGGTTTATTCTGAGCAAAGGCTCACTGAGGCATGCAGAACATACCCAAACACTTGTGCCAGTTAAATGAACACTCTTCACAAACCAAACTTTCACTGATATTCCATCAAATAATAGATATATGGTTGTAAAAGTCAGTAATGGAAAAAGACATAAAACAGCAGTGCTGACAATGTTAACATTTCACCATCTTTACCCAGGTTGCGCACGATCCTAATTAAAATTTTCCACACTCATTATTATTGGCTGACCTGCGTTTTTTTGGAAAAGGCTCTGTCCCTGGAGTTGGGACATGGGTCCAGAATTAGACATGTGACAGTGGTCTCGAGTCCATCAGATGGCCTGTTACTGACGCGGGGGTGAAAGTGGGGCAGCAGGCAGCCCTTTTCTCCCAGCAGGCCTTAGTCTGCTGGCCCTCACACACAAAAACACACACATACACACGCGCACACACACAGAGGCGTCAGTGGAACCCGAGCCACAGTCTGCAGATGGCCCTCTCACTATTCCAGCGTTCGGCGCATCGAAGCTCACAGTCCCCAACAGCTAACATGATTTATTCATGATGCTGGTAACGGTCAGGCAATCCAGAGCCAGGGAGTTCTGGGCACGTCCATCACAGACTGATTGAGACAAGTCAGACCAACAAAAAAAAAAGTGACTGGAGCCGGACTTTCTGGTGACAGCCTCTGTCGGGGGGGTTCAAGTACTGGCCGTGCCCTTTTATGCTGGAGGAATTCCCCAGCACTGGAGTGGGAATTTTGGGATGGGAGATCAAGTTGGGGCGGGGGGGCTAGGCTACAGGATGCTGTTTGTCAGTGACCCCTCTTGGGCTGAGCAATGTGGACAGCATTGGATGCTGATATGAGAGGTCTGCGATGAGAACAAAAGACCCACAGTGTTCAGCCTCAGTGAAGGAAACAAACAGAATCCGTTTTGCCAGCATGTGCTTGGTTCACGTTGAGAAAAACAAATGCAAATGGATGAAAATGATTCCCTTTTCTGCCATTATATCAGAAAATTCATGCATACAGGTCTTTGACTTAATATATGAACTAAATTAATTAATTCAGAAAAAAACCCAGAACTGAAAGAAAGTCAATGCTTGCTACATTTTAGGGCTTCACTTTGGCCTAACTTTTTCCATTTGACAGTATGGTTCACAGGTCCTTATCTGTGAGAACGATACAGTGACCACAGAAAGAATTCACTCTCATGATGAGAGAGAGAAAGGGGAAAAATGACGGTGAGAGCAGGAGAGAAGAGCACTGCTGTGGATCTGCATTGGTAACTGTGGTTCCACAGTGTGGGTGAGGCTGTGGCCCATGCTTCCTGCCCACAGCCCAATTGTGTGGTGTGGGAGAGGGGCGGAAGTGTGGTGGGGGTGCATTTTATGGGTGGAAACCAGTCCTGCTTGACAGGAAAGGTGTCGCTAAAATGAACATTGCTAAAGGTTTTCCCATTAAAATCCCACTGCCACAGTTTATTACAGCTTATTTACTTGGTTTAATATTATGGCAAAGACAGAATGAGTCAACTAATTTGAAGTAAGTCACAGAGGAAGCTGTGGATCCATCTCCCTTTAAGGGGACAGCAAGTGATGTAATCTACACTTCTCTCCAGTATCTTGGGAAAGGAGAATCTGGAGGCCTTTTGCTCAGCGTTCTTGTAAAATGTTCAAAGAAGAATGTTTACACTCCGCTGGCATGTCTAAATGGTAACATGAATATATAAAACTAAACCACTGCTTTCAGTAGTGTGGATCTGCAATTGAGCTGTGCATAGAGTGTGGATCTCTGTGACTGTACAGCAGAATAAAGAGAGAGAAAAAATTTATTGCATGTTCTCCCAAGGTAGGGTTCATAAAGAGAAGAGCTAGACCAACACACAATAGCCATATATATATATAGTGGTTTACTTGTTACGTGTTGGTTACAGCATATTGCCCCGCCAGACACATAAAAACAACAGAGCCCTGCTATTAAGCCTCTCCTTTTACACTTCAGCTGCCAGAGTTCCTACAGTAAGTGAAAAATGTGATACATTTATTGGCAGGAGAGGAGAATTTTTTTTTTTTAGTAAACAAGACTAGACTATAAAACTAGATTATTGCCTGTGGGACAATGTCCCCCTCTTCCACTCTGTTTAGTCTCTTGTAGGGAGCCTTGATCCTGGAGTGACACTGGTGTCCGTCCCATCTGAACTCTTAATCATGGATGTGGATAACTTTATTAGGGCTGAACTCATGCAGCTGATCCTGTGACCAAGGTGTTCAGGATTTTAATATTTATACTGAACTAACGAACTGCTCTTGAGCCAGGTTTGCCCACCCCTGTTCTAATCCAGATGGTCTAGGATCCTGGATCAGGCCTGCAGTGGGGTTTCTGGCATTATTGGGGGAGTGAGTGAGGTGAGTGAAGAAGACCAGTATCACTTTCACATGGACGTTTGGTTTGAAGAGAGTTTGCTCTCTGAGGGGTTTGGCGTGACCGCTGATGGATTACGGAGTAAGTCCCCTGCAGCGCCCGCATCAGTGTCGTTCCCCTGGTGGAACGCGGGTGCTCCAGGCGCAAGCGCGACTCTCTGGACTTAATCCGCGCACGGCCGTGGCACCACTCCACGCATCCGGGTCTATTTCACCACGGGGGAGACTGCTCATTGGTCAGATAGTTCTGGTAATTTCTTTGTAAGTGCCAGAGATGGGGCCTGCTTTACATATTCAGAGCAAAGTAATCTGCCAACCCCCTCCTTCAATGAATCACCAAGACTGGGACCAGGCGCTCCTGAGCTTGCTTGCCTTGAGTTGCCTTGAAGTGAAAATTTCAAGAGGTGTAATATTACACAAAAAAGCAGACATTAACAGGATTAGCTTTATCACGCACATGAGAGAGCTGGCAAGCTCGCATTTAGGGCAATGCAGATAAATGCATGAACACGTAGAGTATTTGGGGACTGCTTTTGAATCTGGGGGGTCTGTAAGGACCCGGCGCCAGCGTTTATGGCTTGGCTGTTGTTGTCACCTCAGATGGCCATACATTTCATGTCCACTCCTTAGAACAAGGAGGAAAGGGTGGTGAGGGTGTTGTATCTAAAAGTTCAAAATCTGGGGAAATTTGATGACTATAAACAGTCGGAATTACCACTGGATTTAGAATGAGGTAACCACCTAGCATCCAACTTCCAGTTGACACATTACCACTGTACTGCTTAAACTGCACTGGTTCTCTCTCTCAAGTTCAGGGCTGACGACAGTGTCTCGCTCCTGACTTACTGGGCTTTGAGTAGTCAAGTCCCACTGTGTCTGTCTGACCTTGTGCAGAAGTGCTCTACTGCCTGTTAGCTCAGGACAGCTGATACCAGCTTTCTTGCTCCTGTTAATGATGAATTTCGCTCCTGGGAAGACTGGGCTTTTCCTACTGCAGCATGGTGGCCAATTCCAAAAACTCTCCTCAGCCCTTTATCTCCCGTTACCAATGGTGATTACTATTGCTTTTCCTGCTTTTATGTCCTGTTTTACTGTGTTGTGCAATCTGATTCTCAGTTTATGTATTTTTATTGCTTTTACCCATATATACTTATTTTTCTCCCTCTTCTTCTTCTCTAATAATAATAATAATAATAATAATGATAATAATAATAATTCCTTTGTTTTTTTTTTTTAACTTTTTTTACTTAAACTTACAGTGAGACAGACCTATAGCACATGCAACTGAAAAACCATGTTGAGGCAGAGGACTGAAACAAAAACAGAAAATTAAAACATGAACTGAACTGTATTCACTGAATTTGTGATGAACAGCCAGTATTTCGCATTGTACATTTATATTGTTTATGGTGTACAGGACCAGAAAGAATGAAAATGCATGTGTAAATTAGGAACATGAAGAATAAGGAATTATTTTGCGTAAGTTTTTTTTCCATTTTTTGAATCAGATAGCTCAGGCAGTCATTTGAAATTTTCCCCTACAGATGGATGACAGTGTTAATTTCTAAATGGTACAAACATGATCTACCAGGCAAATTTCAGGATGTTGATTGATAGATAGGCCTCAGGAAGTTAATTGCGTTGCATGACTCAATCAATCAAGGCCTTTGAGGAGATTTCTAAGCTACAGTGTGCTTATCTCCAGCCGCTGTTGGGAAACAAACAGTACGCTCATATTTTACACATTGATCTGTTTATGTATGTTTGCAAAATTACAGCCTGTGCTACAGCTTTGAAAATTGTCCCCTTTTTCTAGACACAGTAAATTCGCTGACACTTTGCCAACAGGAGTGAAGTGGTTTTTTTGTATGTGACGGAGAACTGTACGCATTTTAGGGAAAAATGAAAATGAACACATTAAAACTCACTACCGCAATGTATATGCATCTCCTCCACCGGAGCTATTGAATCATGGACCATCTGAATGTGATCTGTGGTTTATTTGAGATCATTAATCTTGATTGGATGCACTGTGATTAACATCTCAGGGAAATGGTCTTTGAAGTTCTGAGAACAGATAAAATGTCACATTCCCACCCAAATTATTTAGTGTTAAACTAGTGTGGTTGAATGTCATCTGCGTGCAGTGATTGCTGTTTGTTCCAGCTCTGATCCCATGAGAAGTGCGCCCCCTAATGGTTACATTAGGAAGCAGCAAGGTAGAAAGTGGCAGTAACTGCTTCAGTTAACGGAGCAGACGCTTCATCTGAAGTAGACTAAAACTCAGAAGGGACAAAATCCTTCCACACTACAAGCAAACAAATACATGCCCTAAATATTGTGTCTTTTTCCAGAATATAAACTTGTAAATAAAACAGCATAAAACAATCCACAGAAATAACCCAACTCATGGCTTGAGTTTCTCTAAATAGTTTTCTTCTGAATATGGAAAATAAATATTCAGGAAAATAAGTATGTTACAAAAATAACATTGTAATATTGTTGTTGCGTTTATGGTCCAGCCGGACTGTATGGAATTATCTTTGATTGAATGAGCAACAATAAAACGGTATTTGTTGCCTGTTAAGTCCTTGTGTCATATGTCAGCTGCCCAATGGGAGGGCTGCACATTTTCACATCTGCGGTGCCCTGCTGTCCGCCACAGCTGACATTCCACTGGTCAGGGTATCCCTACCTCAAAACCCCACCCCAACCCCAAAAAACAGATCTGGTACCCAGCTCAGCAGTAAGAAGCCACCAGTGCAATATTTCCTCCACATGTGTAGTTTCATGGAGTGTTTTTTTCCAGCTCTGAAAAATTTTGAAGAATTAACCACCTCCATTGCCAAAAACACTCATTAAAAAAACAAAAAAACAAACAAACAAAAAATGTAATGAAATACACCGAAACCCTCAACCGCGGCTGGATTCCTTTATTAAAATGACAAGCGGCAATAAGCACGGGTCCTTTTTCACTTACCCTCCCGATGCCTCGCCTGTTTAAAAAACGAGGACATCAATTGTTAATGGGAAGATGAAAAATGAGGCCTACTCACTTATCGCCTCCACGAAGGGCTCAAAGAAGCGGAATGGGAACAGCGGCTCCGGCAGCTCCCGGAAAAACATCTTGAGCGCGCCGGTGACGACGTGGATGTCCTCCCACTGGCTGTCGTCCAAATCCAGCTCGTCTTCTGGGAAAACACGAGGAGCAATGGAACAACCGGTTTTAATGAAACAATTACACGACACTAATTATTATGTTAATGTTTGCCTACCATCATCTGCGAGCGTTAACAGCCGTGTGCACCTAGAGGTTTAGCGCTGTAGGTTTTTTTTTCTTCCTCTCTCTCTCTCTCAGGAAAGGGGAATGATTTTCAACAGAATGCCATCTGCAGAAATGCTTCTGACTAAATATAAAGGGGGACACAAAGAGCCGCTGCCTCTGACACAGCATGTCAGGTACATTAATTCCCATAATGCACTGGTGAGGAAATTAGCAGCAGGGCAGAAAGCGATTCAGGGCTATTAGTTTTAGATGCTCGGGGATCGCTGTGTGGTGCAAGACATTGTCAGCCCGAGACGGGCCTTGAGGCTTGAGGAAACCCACCCGGTGTAATAAAATGATATGCAAAACATGCCTATTGAAAAGGAGACATTAGTCCTTCCTCCCAAGCCTCATGCTATTGTATTCACTTAAGAGGCAAAGACATCATTTTAGCTGCATTTTATGCTGGCAAAAAACAGCTGAACAACATCAAAGGAGAAAACTAAGCATCAATATGTTCAATACAAAGAAGTAATAGGCTTGGTACAGAATGTTTTTTTTCACAACATCAAGCTTATTTTAATGAAAAAGTAACACATCATGCTTTTAAGTGCATCAATATCCACCATCCGTGAAGGTCTGTGATAAAATGCTTCAACTCACCCTGCTGTAAATCATGTACTCAGTAAAGCATTGTAAGATCCTGCAGTTGTGTGCACCATTATTGGCACATTATGTATTCCATGCATATTCTTGAATTTTCTGAACCTGGTCATACTTATTGTAGATTGCACAGACTGTCTGACAATATTAAGTGCTTATTGTCTACCACTTCTACATCGTGACATACTCTAATTCTGATAATCTGCCCCTAAACAGAAAGAAAATGTAAGAACTTGAAGAGTTGAATTTACGAGTCAATTTGCAGATTGTATACTTGTAGTGTTTTAAAATTAGGAAGTGATGGGGAAAAGTAGGAAGGAAAAATAAACAAAAATGACACATTAAAAGCTAATACTCTCTTTCTGTCACCCTTAAAATGCAGAACATTGCTTGGTTGTGTGCCCATAGAAAATGAAATATTTGTCTTTCTTTCCCAACTGAAAATTACCAAGTTGTTTTCAGTCAAAACTGAGGAACCAATGGCACTTGATTTTATGGTATTAATGCAGACTGACTCTGTCCTAAAGGGCTGCCTTTGAACACTTGGTGCCTAAACAAAGACACAAGGAGGTCTGGGGGATTAACGAGCGGGATACTGCAGTGTTAAAGAGAGAGGGGGGGGTTTCATGTCACTGAATTCTGTCAAATATTTTGATGTGTCCCCACACACCAGGACGCAGCTCCCTCCACCTCCCACGTCTCTTCCCCCTTCTTAAAAAACAATTGAGCCTCTTCCTGATTGAATCGCTTGCCTCCCGACCTCCTGCCAGACCATTTATGAGGGACTGTCATTTCCACCAGCCAAACAGCTGCTGCTCTTCCCATGGTCCCCATTGCTGTGCGACCTAAGAAATGACTTTATCCTTTCTGTGTGGCCGTAAAGGTTCCCATAGCACCGGGGCACTTGGCGTGACCGAACTCTGTCAAGCAGTTTACATACTCCATATATTTATGATTGCATACTGGATAAGTGAAGCCATGAAAGTCACCAAACATCAATGCTAAGAATTTCCTAAATCTCTCTTGTTGGACTTCAGCTTGCAAACACAGAACAAACTTATGATATTTATGTGTTTGTTCCCAGCGAAGAGAAGCGGTTTGGCTTAGCATCAGAAACCACATTAATGATTTGAGTGTGGATTTTTATAAATCGCTATATGGCATTTAAGAGGGTTAACAGTCTAGTTCAATTAGTTAAAGAACATAAGAGAAGTTTAATGTGCATTTGCTTAGAGTGTGCTTGAAGTATTATTAATTCAGTATTCTGTTGGTGGTATATGAATTTGGTTGCATTCTATTCAAAGATTAAAAAAAAAATATATAGCAAAGCCTTACATTTCATCATGAAAGCATTATGCAGAAAAAAAATACATAAAGATCATAAAGAGTATATGGCAACCAATCAAGAAGAACTTCAAAACATACTTACATACCAAAACATACACACCATACCAAATGACCTTTCAGAAATGAATAAAAAAAAAACATTCTATATGCCAAGGTAGACTGCACTACAAAGGTAACTTTGCACAGCAGCCATTGAAGGCATGATAATGTTCAGAGAAAAGGGCCTTGATTGGTGGTGTGAGAGCGGGTCAGTGCACGGCCCAAGCCGAGTGAAAGAGATGAAACGGGAGATCCGTCTCCCTTTTACAGTCCTGCTCTGTGGCACAATGGGCAACCAGCCATTCAATTAGCTTGCCGTCGCAGACTGACCACTTGACAGGCCCAGCTAAATGTTAATCCCGCCATAACTGCCGCTTTGTGCAATTAATCATATTCAGGCCCTAAACAAAGGGCCCTCTCGGGCAACCTGCGGCTCTGGAATGCGTGCTACGAGCTATGGGTTACCCCTCCAGGCAGTATGGGCGCCACCAGACTCTCCACAAACGATTTCAGCACCCGCTCGCCGATGCCAAACACAAAACGCATTCACACAGTCGTTCCACCTAATCATCTACCTTGACGGTGATGGCGTTCAAGGAACATAACTTGTCCCTGTTTTTTGTGTGGGCGTGGGTTTATTGCCTTTTTTTGTCCGTAAATGCGCAAACAATGCCGCCGAAACCCCCTCGGTCGAGGTCTCGTGTTAAATTGGTCTTCCGTGACTTTCGGAGGAACAGGTCCAGGGGGTCAAGCACCATTCATCATCAGATGGAGCGGCTCTCTCCCCCCACTGAATCCAGCAGCTCGGAGGAAAAGGAGAGAAGAAAGGTATTCTTTCAGAGAACAGAGAGCAGATTACAGCGCCTGGCTCTCGGAGCAGAGAGGGCAGAGTAAGAACACAAGGTGCCACTGTGTTAGAATTGTAATGCATGCAAAGTCGGTGATGTCATTCCTTTTTTCCCTCCCTCTCTCTCCCTGACCTCCGAAGTCACAAGACGGAGCTGCATTCTCGAAGCTGGGCGCCTGGGACAAGGCAGAACCATGTCTCCACTGAATGAATAAGCTGTGACCCATAAGTGAATTTTTGTGCCTCTGAATTATTATGATTTATATCTGCCTTCTATCTTCTTGTTTCGGGAGCTTGGACGGGCTAACAAGACCATCTCTTGTTCACTTGAAAAGAACCCCAAGCTAGAATTCCACACAAAGGCCAAATTAGATAATCTGGGAAAGTAGACACAGTCCTGAGATTTTTTTTTTTCCACCAACAAAAGCAAGATCTGGATTGCCCTTTCACTGCGTAAACCCCCCTACCCCTCCACCCTTTCGAGAAATTCCATCAGGAATTGCTTGAAGAATTTGCATGCGTTCAACAACATGTCTCCCTTGCCAAAGTTCTGCTTAGAATGAATGTAGTTTTTCCTCCATTCTGTACTGTGAATGCAGCTCTAGAGGTGAAGTGAAGTGCTGCACTGCACTGGGAAAGAATAATTGCTCCATAATTTAATTCAGTCACATTTCAAAAAGAATAGATTTGGCTCTTCCTCTACAATGTCAGAAGATGTCCCTATTAAACAATTACCTCTCATTATCCACACAAAAATCCCCCAAATTAAGAAAAGAGATGATACTGCCTTTCTAAATTTTCCTAAATTCGGTAATTCTCCAAATTTAGAATTCAATCAGTCTTGGACATTGGTTTTTATGTGTGCATTTAAACAAACACAAGAAAAGGACCTTCCATAAAGTTCTGAAAATGTCAGTTCCTGAGGAAAAAACAACAACTGGAGGTGCAAGGTGGTTATATACACTGTATGTACTGCATCATAAGGATTCATCCACAAACTACAGTATTGCACTGCCAACAGTAAGCAAAGAGCTCCACTGTTCCAGAAAAGTACAGATGAATCTCATTGTTAGTCATTTGGCAAGTTGTAGAAAGAGACATCAGGCCTATATAAAAAAGTGCATGCTGGGAACTCTTCTTACCCAAGCATGACTCAATGAGACACTGAGCCGACTGGCAAGGTGACAGCTTGGGTCCGAGCATTGAAGAGAGCTGCCAGAACAAAGCGTGTCAAACCTGACCAGCCCCGCCAACCGCCACGTCGAGCTGGAAGAAAGTTAATCATACACAAAACCCCGGGACCTTTAGAGCTGGAACAGAGGGAGTCCCTAGTCTGGCCAGCCTCACAGGTGGTTGCCGGCTGCAGGCAAACGGGTTACCGGGTGTTTTTTGGACAAACGGCCCGGGAGACCTCGGAGACACGATGCCCCGCGATGCTCAGGTCTAAAAATAAAAAGGTCATTTTTTTGGCAGCAGCCCGCAATAACACTGCAGAGCTGTGCGGCAGACACTAGCCTTTTTGTTTCCATGTCGGCACAATCAAGATGGGGGGCCATCGAAATCCCCGGTCACATGATTCAGAGAAAGCCCCCGTGTGTGAGTCTGTGGACAGCTCCATTCTGTCTATTCATCCATGCCCCGCAGGCATAACCCAAGGCCTGCAAAGGCCTGTGTGCATGTCTGTCTGTCATAAGCGGTAAATAACTCATTCACAGAGCTGTGCTGAAATACCACTGGGGTTTTATTTATAGTTCTGGAGGTCTGTGTTCATAGTTGGGGCTCTGAGCTAGCCAAGGGCCCCATCTCAGACACTTGCATCAATTTTTAACTTGGCCCCTCAGATTTGTTATGGAACTTAAGATCTCTGGTGGAACAGAATTATATACTGTCACACTTTGTTTGTGTGTGTGTGTGTGTGTGTGTGCGCGTTTGAAAAATGTGACACTAATTCAAAAAATATAACCTTTTTTACCAAGTCAAAACAGTGGATCATGAAAAATGTAACATGCTTGTTCATTTTGGCTTGCAAAATACATGCAAACTCCAGAATAAACTAGGTATAAATTAGGTATAATTCAATAAAGGTATTGTGACTGCTAAAGTTGAGAGGTATACATGTATAATGTCTCCAAGATGAATTATGACCATATCTCGTAAATATTACTAGAACATTTATTTCTGTCAGAAGAATGTCTTTCAATAACTGAATACTCTACAATTACAAAACAAATTGTATTGGCTGAAATTATGACAAGCAGATACTGTTGCTTAAAGTGGAAGCAAACACATGTAGACACTCTGCACCTCCCTACATACACTACAGTAGCAAGCATAGCTCCAACCCTCCAACTTTCCCTGGATATCTGACCATGTCATTGTACAATGTGTAAGTGTGGTGGAAGTCAAATTCACTGTGCAGTATCTCTCTACACTTTATAAATATCAGCTTGGTGTCCATGAACCTCTATCAAAGCATCACGTCAATTGGTTGAGCAACTCGTATTTTGTCCAGGTTTAACCTATGTGGTTACTTGATGAACAACCTAAAATATAGGCTTTTATCAAATAAGACAGCTCATCCTTTTTCTGGAATGATCAACGTTTTCAGGGATGAAGTGAAATGTAAGACAAGGATGGCCTGTTCATGTACCACACAGTGCAATGCCGGGCAGGAGAAAGTATGCCGGCAATTCAAAGTTGTGGTTTTCAAATGATTCCGGCCCCTCCCTGTGGCATTTTGCACTGATGCAAAGAGGACTTGGCTCACAGAATTAGAATTAAAAGGAAAAAAAACAAAAACATTTATTTATAAATATCAATAATCATTTAATATGAAATCAAGCTTGCTTCATCTGATGGTTATGCCATTCTGATCATATTCCATCTGTTTTTAATGTGCCATTATCCTGCATTTCAATGGGCTCTTTGAAAGATGGTGATGTGCCTAACAGTGACAGAGATGAGGCAGGCTGTGAGAGATTTAATTGGAGCCATTTTTGTTCACATCAATGGTTACTGTTTAACTTTTCAAATGAGTGGGTGCTACACATTTAAATAATAATAAAAATGCATGAAAACATTAGTTATTGACATAAAATACAGTGATACTCAAAAACAGTTGAAAAACTGAACAGCTTACAAATTAAAAACAGATCTGCGCTGCTAGTGACATGTATCAGTTTGTATCTTTCCTCAAGATTGCCTATGTAACCCACATCTATTGGTTTTTAGTTATGTTTTAAAACTGTGATTGGTAGTTTACCCTCTGATTTTCATAGAATACACATGACTAGTAAGGGTTTACTTGAGGGTTTCTGGGTAATGTTTTTAAGTATTTGGAAAACAAACCTTGGGGGAAGTGTTTAGCTGGCCATGCCAAAGACATCCAACCGCATACTGACTGTTGTTTTATTTTGTCAAGAAACTACCCTAAGTGCCTTTTAAACACATGACTGCTCTCAAAAGCCTGTACCGTGCGGCATGACATTTTAAACCCATTTGCCCCCACAACAAAAAAAAAACCACCCAGTCTGTGCTCATGTGAACAGGAAATTCTTCCCAGTGAAGAATCACGAATATTGCCCCTCCTCTCATCAGCCTTCTATGGAGGCAAAACCATACAAAGGGTTGCTCTCACATTTTTTTTTTCCTTGAGGTTCATGAAAATGTCATTCTGACCTGCGTGCAGTACATCTTCCTGCATACATGAAGGAAATTCTTTTAGGGGCTTACCAATTTGAAATATGACATTCCAGAACACAGCTACTGGACTGATACCTTGCGATGCCTTGTACCCTCTTAAATTTCCACAAGGTCAGTGTTTCTGGCTCTTGAGCTGTTTCTCAGGGTATGCTGTAAACTGGGGAATGCGAAGTCCCATCAGGAGTACACAGGGCATTTTATTCTGGTCCTCATGCCCTGTCCACCTGTCCATTCCCTTTTCTGCCAGGAATTTCCACCCTTCAAATAACTCTGGTGCAAGTATGCCAGAGAGGTTCATTTAAAGGGCATAGAGGGCTCCTTTATGGGAAAAACACAGGGACAGTGTTTTTTTGAACATGCAAAGTATTTATAAGTTGGCCACATACATGCTCTCCACTAGGTACATATTCGGCATATCCAAACAAACATTCTATCTGAGTTTAATTTGCAAATCCTTATTAATTGCTTCAAAGTACTTCAAGCTAATTTTAATGTATAAGTTTAAAATAAAAAAGTGGGATGAGGTAGAGATCTTTTATGAACTACCTGAGATGTACTCTCCCTTTCCAACAGAGAGGTATGTTGAAAAAAAGAGAGAGAACTGTAATTGTAGAAAAAAATCCTACTGTATATCATGCATTTCCTTTTGCTGTCCAAACAAATCTGTACAATCCTCTAAAATACTGGTTGGAATTTTTTCCCCCGGCATGCTTTGTGCCCATCAATTTGTGTTCTACTTTGGGAAGTGTTCTTTGTTCGAGAGTCTGGTGGTACTACCCCTGTCTATAATTCCTGAAGAAAAAACAACTACTGTGAAAACTGGGGGAACACACCGTAATTAGCAGTTGGAAGCCTGTGTTGTAAATCTAGGTGAGCTGCAACCAAGGTGCTCTGTTGAAAAATGATTCTATACATGCTAATAGTCTTTAAATGTCCCTATAGCACCTGACAAGCCAATAACTGCCAGCCAGCAATATGAACTATAGAAATACAATGTTTGTTTACAGAGAAGGTGTAGACTTTTACTTTATGGCAGGGGGGCTGTTGATTGATCTTATGCCAAATCAAACTGAAAGAACCTGAACAAAGTCAACACTGCAGCTCACAAAGGAATTTATTCTCTCTTCTCTGTACCAAATGAATTTCTGATAAACTGTGACACAGGGAATTCTGAACAGCATATCAATCTCAGAAATATCAGAAAACACTTTTCTGAATTTTAAGATTGCACATGGCAACAAGACATGGTGGTTAACCAGAAGATGGTAACCAGAAGGTTCCAGGTTTGAGTCCCAGATGAGACACTGATGTTGTACCCTTAATGAAGGGACTCAATTACCTCAGTAAGTATCCAGCTGTATGAATATGTAAAAAAAAAATCAAATCTACAGTGGGGAGTTGTGTAGTGTAACAGAAATGACAACAACAGATATGTGGTCTTCAACCATTCAACCACAATTTTACAGCTTCTTAAAATTTGATAACAACAGCTTATTTGGTATGATACATGGTTTATGAAACATGTTTTAAGAAACATTTGCAATCTATGATCCAAAGAAATCTGGTGGCAGACCAGCTGCTTTGAGAAATGAGTCATTGTTTTGTTAAGGAAATTGACCGTGATTTTGATTGAGAGCACTGAACTGGAGTTTACAGACACCAAAAAAAGAAAAAAAACTTTACCTATGAAGGCAGTAACAGTAACTATAGGTGTTGCAATTCAGTTGTGCCTGATAGCTGTGTTACTTTCCATCAAAGGAATGCAATAAAAATCCATCTACATACAATAAGCCAGATCTCTGATAAGGGAGTTTGCTGTAAATGACCCGACAAAACTGATAAAACCCTCCCTATAGCTGATGGAAGACAGTTTACACAGGCAGACTTGTCCACCGTGATGTTTTGATGTCACCACTAAGTCCTTCAAGGCACACTAGTGTTGGAACAGACTCGGCTCAATCAAATCTCTGAAGTAGTCATCTACACGTAAGTTTCTCTATCTTAATACCAAATAATTAGCTGTGTCTGTGGCGTGCTGGGATTTGCACCTGAGGGCGAAGCATACTTTCTTCCCCCATTTTGATCGTCACCTTAATTCAATCTGACTTCCTTGACAGGGACTTTCAAGATAAACAGGTAGGTGTCACTTCCACCTCTGTGAGAGTGAACACCTGGTGCGGATAAGCCGTCGATGAGGCCCGGGGGCTCATGCGTTTGAACTGTGGGGGTGCTAACACGAAACGATGTCTCGAGAGGGAGAGCAGACGGGTCTTCGCATACTGCAATCCTCTGACTGCAGCCTGCAATGGAGGCATGGCCCGAGGGTGACTAAAAGTCACATCTCTAGACCCACAGTGTCACTCAGTCATTACCACAGCCCCCCCAGGAGCTGAATCAGAAGTTCTTTTCAAGAGATGTGTCAAGTATTCTTGGTCCACATCACTGGAACAACATACCACTACCGGAGAAGGCACAAGAACAGCCATGCAGGAAATGACAAGAGGAACCATTACATGAACCTAGGGCATTTTTCTGACATCACCATTTCACCATGCTGTAGTTATTAAACATGAATACTTCAGTGGGTGTTTGAAATTTTCAGGTGAAAGTGAATATGGTTTCACAGCAGTAAACCCAAGGAAACTGCTTTATTGTATATACAAAGCACAAATGATAGGTACAACCAAACACTTTCCTTGGGCTAATGTTTTCCCTCTAAAATTCTCCCCCAGCTTACTTAGTGATACTGTGAAATCTGAATAACTAAAATGAATCTCATAAATATGAGAAGACACACATTTGTTCATATTGTCAGACTCCTGGATAGAGTGTCAATTTTGAGTGAGTCTGACTATGCAGCTAAACAAACTCAAAGAACCTGATGTTTGTAATTGTTACAACACAGACAAGGGACCCAAGAGCAGACCACGCATGATCAGGATTAAGTGCGTTTTTATTGAATACGGCAGGCAGAGATCGTGAGCCAGGAGTAGGCAGGGTCAGCAACAGGTAAGCAGTCCGTGGGCAAATCCGGGGCGAAGTCAGGAACAGGCAGGGTCGGCAACAGGTAAGCAGTCCGTGGGCAAATCCGGGGCGAAGTCAGGAACAGGCAGGGTCGGCAACAGGTAAGCAGTTCGAGGGCAATTCCGGGAGCAAAGTTGGGCAGAAGATGAATCAGGAATGGGGCAGGCAGGCGCACAGGCAAACAGGGCAAAAACAGCAGGCAGAAAAACCAGGTCGGGGCACAGGCGAAATCGAAAAGCACAGCAAAGCAACAAGGAAACAAACGGCGGGGACAAAACAGGTAAGGAACAACACTACTACGAACTAGCAATGAGACAGGAACAGGCAGGGCATAAATAGGGCAGAGCAGACGAGGTGATGGGGAACAGGTGAGCTGGCAGGCAGGTGGCGGCAATGAAGCAACGAGGCAGGCGGGGACTGGCGGGGAAAGGGGCGGGGCTAGAACACAAGGAAAACAAAAGCACATGGACAGGGGAAGAAAACAAACACACAGCTAGGGGGCCGGGGGCCCTGACAGTAATGATGATATCTGTGTTCACTGAGGTGAATGTCCCCCTAATTAGCAGGGATGTTTCAGGGAGGATTGGTCCACATGTTAATGCGTAATTATTTTAACACTGGTATCCAACTGGTATTAGAAATTGTTGCCACATTAACTTTATGCCACACAGGAAATTCAGAGGTATTTTATCAATGTATGGGGCACAACATGCACCATACAGTGAGTGCTAAATCATACAGGATCATTTCAAACATGCATGACAGAATGCTCCAGATCAATGCAGTGTATGGGAGATTTAAATGAGAAATACACAGGTGTAAAGGAACACTTCCTTCACAGGTTTCTTTTTGTGTATTTTAGACTTGTGACAGAATTAATTCATGTTATTTGTTTGCTAGCATTCAGTCTGAACTGCTGCTTTGAAATGGTTAAATTGATATGGCAGTATTCTTTGTTCATTTACAAGCTCTGTTTAAAATGAGCTCGTTGTCAATTTTATAATTAGCAGCAGCATCTCAGATATGGGGGTGTGAAGCTAACGAGGTGTAATTGGAAGAATGATTAGCAATTGGGAACACCTGCTGCAATTAAGAAGCAGCCTTTTAAAAACAGGTGTGTGGGCCTGGGGAAGGAAAAATTCTGTGACTATGAGGTGTGTGCTGTTTTTCAACAGTGAGGCATGTTAGGTGTTTTAAATAGTAATTTAAAGTCAATTACAGTTTAAGTACTTTTAAGTTTGAAAACAGTTTAGCTCAGAAACATGTGGGCTCTTTTGTTATAAGGGTGCCATATCTATCTATCAATATATAAATTGCTTAAAATGTGTGTTGTGGCTTTTAGTTCTTAAATGGAAGACAGAAAACAGTAAGAAGGCACAATTTCAGTTCTCAGAACAAATGCCAAATCATTTTCAATTTGTGCCATCAGATTTCAAAGACATTAGTCATGCTCTGGCAAAAAGAAACTGCACATCAATTCTGGTTTGGAAGTTATGCCGTCTCGTGTCCATATGGAAAGTCATAACTGCAGGAGAAGTTGTTCTGAGTTATGACTCTGTCAATAATGTGAAGAATGGTGTGATTATAGAGTATTAACAATACTTATCTGCATATCTGACTCTCTCCCTGCCAACGTTTCCTTTTTATAAGCATTTTTTCAACCTGAAGGTGCTTGTTATCTTGGTTTTAAGGACAGTCATTAACGTGTATGCTGCATTTTTTTAAAAACGAGAGAGATAGACTGTTGGCAGATTCCAAACGATTCCAAAACAATTTTGTTTTCACATGGAGCATAAAAGCTACAAGCCTGGGTAGGAATGAATCCTGTTTAAATGATAAGGAAATGAGAGGACCAAGTGTAGTGGTAGAATCAAGGGCTCTTTATGATTGAGACGTGGTTATCTGTATGAGCAAAGGTGGGGAGTAGCGATTAGGGCATTTGGGATAACCCAGCACACAAATGGCTAAATGTGTTTGCTTCATCATTTTGTTTTATAATGGCGGCTGGTTCTGTGTCTGGCTTGTATACCACAGACAAGGAAAAGACACGCTAGTGAGAGGGTTCAATCCCTAAACACCTCCACATTACCCAAGATGTAAGAGATTTTCTGTGTTGACTTAAGGTGTTGCATTGAGGTTTTTGGTACAAAATAAAGCCTCATATTTCAACATTTACAGTGACCTTATACCTGAGCAATTACATAGGTACTAGCTCAGATAAGTACAACCTATTCATACAACCTATAAGGACTACCCACAAATTATGTCAAAGTCTTTGGCCATATACTTTACTTCTAGGGCACAGTAGTTTGTCAGGATCTTGGGCCTACAAGGAGCCCTTAAGTGCTCACAGGAACAGTTACTGTCTCCCTCTCTCTTGAAGTGGGTTAATTGTTTAAGCTGTTTAAACAGGGATCTGATAAATCTTCTATTAAGGGCTATTTCCTCTCCCAAACAGCTACTGCCTAATGATGGCTTTAGCAAACATGATGATTTACATTTGGGTCTGGACTTTGTCACTTACACACGTAAGAGCTACAGCCAAGTGTGCAGTGGCCTGGCAGAGTAGGATTGTCCTGTCCCCATCTACTCTCTCCCTCTCTTCAGTCCATTTAAAGGTTTTATGTTTTAGCTACCTGTACTAATAATGTCTCATGCTTACATGATTCAGTTAAAAACTGGTAGGCTCTTGAATACAGTAAAACACATATATCACAGCAATTTCAACAAGAAGATGAAAAGCACTAATATCTGCCCCAACTAATACAGAGTTCTGGATGTATTTTAGCCTCTTTATATGTATGCAAGAAACCACACTTATAGCTTATCTTTGTTACAGGAGACAGAATGTTAATTTCATAGCTTGTGATTGATGAATCATTAAAAAGGTGGAAGCTTACCTTGGTCGACTAAGAACCGTAACTTCTGGATAGTGGCAAGATTGCCGCTTACTCTGTATATTCCATCAGCCTCCAGACCTGATTAAGGAAAAAGGGAACATTCTGGTAATGGGTTCAAGAAATTTTTACATTTACCCAATACTTGTACACCATTGTGGGTTCTACCATCACTGAAATGACTGAAAATGTTGCAGGAGAATCGTAAGAATTGTTTAAATTTGGAAAACTGAAAGCCCCCCCTTAGTCTTCAGGCCTTCAGTGTGGTTCAGCCTCCTACAGCATGACTAAACAGTGCTTAAAAAGAGAGCAGAGAAACATATGAAATGGTACACAGAGCAACCTTCGAAGCACTTTGATTTGTGCCGTTTGACTGCATCATAATCACACACTAACACCAGTCTCTGGCTGGGCTCAGGCTGCACATGGATCTATTTTAATATGGCGGAAGTCGGGATTGCTTTGGAGAATCGCACCGATTACAGTGTTCACATGCCATCACGCTTCTGTTCCAAGAGCAAAGGAAATCCAGCCAAACCAGTCCAATGGCAGTTGCCGGATTTTGCCCTTGTCTCATTGACCACAGGATCGTCTTTTGATTGGAAGCATTATGGAAATTAACTCTATCTCTGTGTAGTCACACAGAATTGTGTTTTTCTTTTTTTCTTGGTGATTTTTTTCTTTAGTAATAAGTACAATTAGAAGAGGGCAAAATCCTTTAATTGTGTTCCTGTTTCATAACAATCTAGAGATATATAGTGTAATAACAGTATGAAGAAAAACATAATTTCATTTTTTAATTTTAAAAATAAATAATAATAACAACAGCAATAAATAAATAAATAATAAATACGTAAATAAATAAAACTCCACATTTGTAATAATAGAGTTATTGACTGTTTGCAGCATGGTTAATTTAAATCTAAGCACAAACTTACCCAAGGTTCTACAATAAACAGAGAGCTTAATACATTTAATACATTAAAGTATTTTAATATAAATCTGAATGCAGCTGAGGTATCTCATAGTGTTTAATTTCATGTTCACGTTCTGTTTTCAGTCAAATCTGACACTCTCTGGCAAGCAAATGTTTCACCTTGAATTGATAGACCAAAAAAAGTTGACACCAGACTCAGTTTAGGATATTCCTAAAGTGAACACGCTCATTTAAACATCTTTCCCATATCATCATTATTGCAATGTTTGGCAATATGCTTAAGGCCAGCAGAGTGTCTGCTCATGAAAGAGTGATGGTGAAATGACCCCCTGCCGGCACACCAACCCGGCTCCATGCGTGTTGCATGGAAAGGCCAACCTGCTGAACTGCTTCATCTCTGTCCAGCTCAGACATCAAATGTAAATGCAATACGTACTTGGATTTAATGAAGACGTTTGACTGACAGAGGCACAGAGCACCAGTCCAAACCCAAAAATTGTAATTTCTTGGCTTGGGGTTTTGAGAGAGAGAGAGAGAGAATTGTATGCCTGATAGAAAGAGAAATACAGTTAAAGGAGATCCTGTTGAAAGGCATCTCTCATCATGGGGATCATTCAGGATACCCTTCTCCAGCTTTTAAGTGAAACACTTTCAAATACCTTCTGAAAAATAAGTGAAATTTAATTATCTTTAGGGGAAAAATGGCATTCCTCAGGATAGGTCTTCCTGCCATCTGTGTGCCATGAGTCTAGTGCTCTATTTATACTTTCTCTATCCTTTTTTCATGGCCCCACAGTCATTTGATGTCTGTCCAACAATGGTCAGGTGATTCTGATTAAGTTAACTTTTGGTTGCAGGATGTCTTTGAACAGCTCAGACAGGAAAGAAAAAAAAACTTGGAAAATGAGGAAAGCCTTTCCCATTATTTATTGTTTGATTGCATACTGTATATGTACATATACTTATTTCTGACATACTTGAATGTCATTCAGTTTACTCTCCTGCTTTATCAGTTTTACAAATAAGGTCATTTTTCTCATGCAATGCCTTCTGAATGAGTAAGGAGGTTTAAGCTGAGATAAGGTCTAGGCACATGTCTGTTTAATGCTGCCATCTTAGGGACAACTCCAGTGTGTTTTCCTGAAATTGGTATGATATGATCCTATTAACATTGTGTACCAAAGTGTGCAATATGAATATAGAATGTGACTTTAAAGTGTCCGTTACCAATGGTCATATCAAATAAAGACAACTAAGAAGCACTGAGGAGGCATTGTGGAAATTAATCTTTCCAGAAACAAAACACAAATTGTTGGGAGGCCTCCAATCCACAGCCTAAAGTAGTCAAGGTTGACAGGATCAACAAAAATAATAACACATCCATTTAAAGAGATTCAAAAATGAGAACTGGATTGAAATGATCTAAAAGGACCCTGGATGTTGAAGAGTCTGCAGCACAACATGACATGTGAAACCATGAATCCCTGTGGGCTGTAGATGTAGATGCACAATGGACTTTGTCATGTGGAGAACATTACTGTCAGTGTGATATAAACCACTATACAGTGGCAGGCGACACTTTGTTCTTCTGTTTGTATTAATTGCATTAATGCTCTGTCTGATTCTTTAAGTAAAACGGTGGACGTTTGATATTTGCTAGAGTCGCTTGTGGGAATCCTCAAGGCCGTCATTTGAAGAATAATGAAGCAGTACAAGTTTTATTTTTGGCGTGTTCATTTAACATAATCGTCATGGGTGAAGTTACACTTCTGAACCTTCAGATGTCTCGACATTTTTCTCCCTGATGCTTTCATTATAATGTTGTCAAAGCTCTGAAAATTTCCTCTCCTCAACAAGCGCCTCCAGAAATCCCAGGATTGTAGCCCAGTGAACACAAAAATCCTGTTATTTAGGTTGTCTGCTTTTTGGTCCGGGTTCACACAAACTAGCCACCTGTAACCATATGGAAGTGAGAAGCTATTAGGATGCATTATCTATGATAGTGAGGAGGGACTAAAGAACAAAGGCTGAACTGACTTTCTGTGCCCAATTTCTGGTACCTAAATCCATTTGCAGAATGTAAACACATTAGTGAAGGGAACATCAAAATAGGTGGAGTGGGTGCAATTGTGGTAACTGGCAACACATAAAATGTGTCATAGACAACAGCAATAAGTTGTTGTTGGCTGGGGTAAAATGCAGTAATGAGTTGGAGGTGTGTGGAAGGTGTGACCATGTATTGGATGCCACCTTTAAAAGAGTGTTTGCCCTATCATCAATGTGCAACTGCATTTTTCTGAGAATGAAGCAACAGCACGAGTATTCACAAACATGACCTAAATCCACCACTGCCCATGAGTGTCGTACAGTGGGAATCCATGAGGACGAATGGATGAGATTTGATTTTATTTGATTTAGGCTTTAAAAATTTGTTCTTGTTCATTTTAAAAGAAAAGGATGCCTACAGACTGAGATAACTGTCCCCTCTGCTTTGTCATCTGATCACTCCTGAGCCAACACTAGGGTGATGTCTGACACTTGCTCATTCTAAACAATTGCTTATTTATCTACCATTAGTATTGCTTACAAGACTACTTATTATGGCAGATTGTCACCTTGGCCTGTTTGTATATATATGATTAAATAGAAGCTGTAACTTCAGCTCAAAATGTAGAATTTTCTGGCCTTGAGAATGGCATTAACACTCCACCATTTTTGTGATAAGTTTCTTGGAAATCTCAATTCAACTGTCCCTTGAAATCTACACATTTAATGCCATTTTTACACATTTTCCTAGAATACATTAATATTGTGATGTGTTAACCTGGCTATCCTCCAACTAGCTTATCTTTACAGTGTCATCACAGCCCATCTTTATGGATCCTTTACAAAATCTTGTGCACACATTGGCAGGGAGATCTCTTTTGTATGAGAACTTCTCAGGATCATTAGCAAGAAAAGTCTTAGAAAAGCTTTCAAACATTTCACAGGCTGTGGAAACCTGTTTGTTTTGAAAGAAAAAAAAAACTTTTAACGGTTATTATTTAAGAAGCATATATTCCAGGTCACAGTAATTTTAACCAAAGATAACTAATTGTTCTGCGCAAACATTCAGCTGAAACCCACACAAGGCATCTACTACACAAACATATAATTCATACGCATTTTTAGCGGGTTGTAAACAGTTTGAAAGGGACACAAAATGGGACAGGAATCAAAGTGAACGCTTTGGAATGAAAAATGCTTCGCCTCAAAGGTCAGTCCCTCTGCCTGGCAAACAACGTGGAAAAGCCTGGGAAACTGCTGATCACACATGTAGCGAGGGAATTTTAAAGCCAACAACCTCAGTGCTTTTTTAAACAGAGATCGGAACCTGGAACTGGATCCTGTCAAACAAAAAAATGTCAACAGTGTGGGGAAAAAAGAAAGAAAAACATCTGCTGAAAGATTAAACTAGGAAAGATAAGGCTTCATTAAGAATGGACGAGCTCCAAAAAGTACCAGGTAGCTTGCCAAAACGTTGGCCCAGGAATGTGTGGTTTGAAAAGATGTTCCCGTTGTTGAGGTACACTTTTTCCAGTGGTTGTTATGCAGTTATGACATACCCCATAAGAGGCACCTAACATTGTTATGTGAATAAATAACACCACCAGAAAGTGTTCATTTGGGTCTGCCAAGCATTTAAAAGTAGCCTTGTAAGGGTCATTCACGTAGTTCGTGCTTCTTTCAGCTAAGTACCTTCTCTTGACCTTAGTTCAAGAAAACCTGAAATCTCTTCCAAGATCAAGTTTCATAAAGGTAAAGGTGAAGCTTTTATATTTTTAGTTTTGTTTTGGTCAGTGAAATACCACTGGTGCCCTTCAGGCAGGGCTCAATAGATTTTCTTATTAACATTATTTAATATCAGATGGTGTCAGTATAAATTAAATGATGATGAAGCACTGCTGGTATTTTTCTTTATTGTCTGAAGCAGACCACTGCCTCAGTTCAATGTGGCCAGCTGCAGGAGGTGGCGACTATTCGATATGTCTGGGATATGCTGTGACGTAGCATGACATACTAGCCTGAACAACTGCAGGGGACTCATTATGGCTTGACATTCATGGACTTCTATTTTAGATGTCCCAAACTTCACTGGTATGACTTCTAAAATGAGCCCATATGCTTTGAGCCAAGACCGTTTTTAACATAGAATGTTTATGGGGCAATTAATATCTGAGTCAATTGGTGTTTACGGCTGAACATTTGGGGCCTCATCAACCCAGTAATTTTCCAGCTATCACAGTGTACCTTTGATGGAGTGGTGCGTAATATGGTGATTTTGATATCTGAAATATGAACCTATTATGGTTTACCATGAGACATGGGTTTAAATGTGACTTCACAGTGCAGTTACTCTCAAACTTGAAAGCAGTGTTTGTAAATGTGTATAAATATACAATATTGCTAATGCGGCATTTTAGGTAAATTTGGTAAAATGCCTGCAGCATTTCTCCTTTTTCATATTTTCCCTTAAAGTTTGACTTCCAAATGTAAAGATGTTCAATGTTGAAATTTAAGGACAATGTCAGCACCAGGCTTTTGATTACCTCAAAAGTTTCTGAGTAAGACAGAAAGGTTTAGAACTTTAAAACACTGAAATGTTTCATTCATTTTCACCAAAATGCTAAACATTACAATGAATATGACAAAAGAGATGAGCCACAGTGTCAAATCTAGCTGACCCAATCTCATTAAATAATGGTCCAGCCAAATATAAGCAAGTAATACATTATTGTTTCAAAGCTGCAACAATGGCATTTTTTATTATTTGCGTTTGCATAATTTTGTATTTCCTTAGAGTATTAAGTATTGTACAAGATTAAGTCTAAGGAAATATAAGTAAACTGTTCTGATAGCACAATTCAATTAAATGTGTGAGTACAAACCTCGTTTTTCAACTGCCTCCACACACATCTTGACGAAATTGGGGACTGTGGTTCCTTCTCGTGCACAAAGTGTTAGCAAGTGACAGCCGAAGACACGATCTAGGGGAAAACATTTTAAATTTATTCAATGGACATAAATAAAAACAAAATGCCTGTCAAGGCCTGCAAATCAACAAGAACCACATCATCAAGAAAACCAAAAATAAGCTGCAGGTGTAGGAAGCTGTTGATTAAATTCTCACACCTTTGAAATTAAGTTTAAGTAAGATAAGGAAGGGTTTTCTAATTTCTCGATTTTATTGGCTTTTTAAAATTTATCTGACTGATTTAGCAAGATAGTGATCATCTAGAAATATTCATTACTGTATATACTATGCTATGTGTTGTGCCCAGTATATTATCATAAATAAATAATAAAATCACTTAAGCATTAAAAAAAACTACTCCCCACTGTCTCCAGTAAACATTTGCTATGTTTTTGCATATTTGTGGTAACCAGGGAGTGTCTAAGGTCTATAAATACTGTGTTTGTAAATAGTCACTATTTTCTCATTGACATGTAGTTAAACCCACACTGTAGCATCAAAGGTCTGGTTTGACCCCTTCAGTGCAGTTCCCATTGTGTTGGGCCTAGCATTCGATATCCACATGTGGGTTAGAGGTCTCCCTTAGGCAAAATGGTTCATTCTGCACCACATCCTGTACTGTCTGTGTTTTGCAAGGTTACTTTTGACAGCTTGTCAGCCGACAGGTTTGTCACATAAAATGGCTAAAATGGGATCAGACATTAAAGAATGTGTTCACGCATGCTTGTTCTGTTGATTTGTTCATGAGAAACATGTAGGGCCTAATACAGCACTTGAGATGTAAGCTGCAATGGAGAGGGGCGTGTGCTAAGCAAATAAATAGCGCCTGTCATTTTTGGTTTTCGCAAACCTATAACCGCATTGCATGTTGAGATGGGAAGTGGTGCAGCAAGTCACTTTGGGCCTCCTCTAAGGGGTAATTCACTGCCTTGTTTTTCCCAGTGATCTTCATCAGTGCAACATAAAATCCCAAGTCACACTGTTTACGCCCTAATAATAACATCAAATGATTAATTGCAGACTTTCTGTTTTATTCCTAGCATTTTTCCCATAGACCTCCAGCCTCTCTCCCGTAAGTGTCACAGTGCTAAACAAAAGAACACATTCTTTTGCCATATTTGTATGCACTTAATCTTTTTTTTGCTCTCTGTTTCAGCTGTTATCAATTCAAACCCAGTGAAAACTCCCACACTCCATTTGAAAAGTCATTTGTAATACCTCAGGGCATCTGTGGCTACTCTATATTCGGCCACAGAGGCAGAACTAACGTGCTGAGCTCCAACGGTAAGTCCGCATCAAGCTAGTAATGCAAACATCGGACAAAGACAGTTAGTCAATGTTGAAGCACGGAAAATGAACATACTTTTTAAAGGAGTGCCTTATTTTTTAGCATTAGGCCAACAGTGTTTCTTTCTGTGGCCTGAACTTTATTTCTCAGAGGTTGTCATTTCCCATTTGTTGAAGCAGAAAAGGGACCGACATATAAGTGACTGTCAAGCAAGACACCTTTGCATATTAAGTGAACCCTGACATTTTCCCAAGCAATGTTACTTTGTAGTAAAAAAAAAAGAGAAAAAAAATCCAGAGAGAACCTCAGCTCCTCAAGTTACATGAATACATTTGGCGTTGCTGGATGTATTTTGAAGAAGAACAATTTGAAACTTGATCTGGAAAATACAGTTCTTAAAAATGTGGCATGCCCAGCACCTATGCCAAAAAAGGACAGTCAGAGACTCCCTACCTCCTTTATTATTTTAATTCTATATTATTTTAAAACACATTTTCAGTAATGATGTTCTCCTTAGATCCCAAGGAAACAATGCTCTTAAATATGTGCAATAATGTATTTAAATTCATGTAAATGTAAATAACATATTTTTACTCATCCATGAGCTAATTAAACAAATTGATTATCTGATCATCTGAGGCCTTAGTTTGTTTGTTCTCATTCTGCAGTTTGCAGTGAAGAAATTAACTGTGACACTTTCAGCTCTGTTTTTTCTTCTCTGTACAAAATTGATCCAAAATTTAAGACAAGAAAAATATAAGAAGGTTGACAGGAACAGGCCAGTCTCCCCAGCTAAGCTTATCATCTAGGGTGCAGCTAGAACTGTGTCTAGTCTGGTGTTAAGTCTCTGCTTCCACCACAAATCCTGGCAAGGTATTCCTTGCATTTATAAGTCCCTTAGTGAAACCATACTTCAGTTGTGATTGTGAAATTTATCTCTGTCTAATTTTTACTTACTGTATTTCCTCCTGTTCTGCTAAGAAAACTAAGTTTAAAATAGCATTTGTAGTCCACTTTATTGAAGCTTAAAAAATAAATACAGTAAAGTAAATCAAATCTACCGGCATTCCTTTTATTGAGACTGAATATACTATTTGTCTTGAGTCACCCTTCATAACATACCAGCTTTATTGCCCTTATCTGTACTTTTACAAGAGCCTATATGCCTTTCTCACACCAAGTATCAAACATATATGTTGTGAAGAGTAAATGAAACCTCAAGTTGATCTGATACTATCACAACACATAGGGCACTGCTATCATTACAGGCTGCCTCTATCTTCTTTTGTGCCTTAAAGGGCACCTAGGGATATCTTACTTCACTAGGTAATTTTACTATCACTGTAAAATTACCTAGTACCTACCTTACCTTATGTAGACCTAGCAGTAACATGGAATGAATGTTGCGAATGTTACAAATGTTCTAATTACTTTTTCTAAGAGAGGTCAATATTGAAACTAAGGGGAAAATGTTTAGCTGGACAGATTCAAATTCCACAGAAATTCCATAGAAATTCAATTGCATTTATAGAATTTAAGGCATTTGCAGAAGTTAGGTGGGTAAATGCTTGCACAGTTTACAGTTTTTTTTTTACATTATCTATTTATGCCAGATATTTACTGAGGCATTTCCACTTAAGTACATTTCCCAAGCATACATCTGAGAATCAAACCTGCAACCTTTGGGTTATGAGCCCTGCCCCTTACCACTAACACCTTAACATCAGTCCTACTGCTGATATAAAACCACCCTGCATTCCAGTAGTTTTGTGAGGATGCCAGAGGCGTCGCAGCTTTGTGTGTAAGGGTCACATGGGCAAGCCTCCCAAACTGACACTGAAAAACTGCTGCCAGCATCCCTGAGTTCTCAAAGGATGCTGGGAAATCAGCATGGTAAATCAAGACACCGCATCTCATAAAAGACACTTCTTGCAGGGGCATTGCCTGTGTAAAAGTAAATTGCCCTTCAAAGTAGCTCTTCCCTCTATTGTCCTTTTTAGTAATTAATGGCATTTGTGCTTACTTCCACCTGCTGAGGGCTGCCGTTTGTGAGCAACAGGCTGCAATGGAGGTAACATCATCTCTGATTTCATGCCAAACTTTGCTTTCCAGCTGGTATTCATTATAGATGGCTGACACGACAGATACGGTCATAATATTAATGCAACGCTGACAGATAATGATATAGCCGTCACAACTGTTATTTTAAAACGGACTTTTCACCTGACTTTTAACAAATGTAAAAGCATCATTTTATGTTGACCTTAACTGAGAAGCAGATTTGATGGTGGACTTTGAGTGTTATCACAGTACACATTATGCAAGAATGAATTGTTTTATGTTGTACCTTGCCAGAGTAAGGAAAGTGAGCAGTGTGATTTTGCCCCTCCATTTGCAAATATATCAGCTGTCTCTGACATAATAAAGTGAAGTGTGCTAAGAAATTAGTTTAGAAATAAAACTCCATATACATCATGTTCATTTATTATATTTATAATGAATACTGTCAAGGCTTCCCTTGTTATCCAAACTACATTCAGCAAAGGTGATATTTCTGTTTAACTATGAAATGGAAAAACAAAAACCTCAGCTTCATAGAGCAAAATATCATTAATAAAAGTATGACTGGCACCCTGGGAGACCACAGCACTGAAGCTTTAGCCCAACCTTTCAGTTATTTACATCAAACGAATAAAATACTGATTTAAAGAACTGTAGTTAAAGATCCTGCTTGATCAATCCCTCACTAGTGTCATGTCAACAGTAATATTTCAATGATTAGAAGAACTACAGGACTGTTATGGTTGAACTTGTGGAAAAATGTAATTATAATGTGAATATCAGGGTTGTGGGTGCCAATATCAGAGCATGGCAGCGTGGAATGGAAAAATATGTGAGGATTCTGTAAAGATGTAGCCATTGTTTAAATCTGTTGCTCCAGGTTAAAGACAAAGCTGGATAACACATTGATTCAGATATTCTACTGAATACTGATTATCAGGGACATGCTGAGGATCTTTGGGAAGCCCTCCTCACCTTTGATGAGTCCTTTTTCCTGCAGTGTTTTCATTGAAGGCCTCCTGGAGATGAACTTCTTTAGCCGGTTCTTCACGCCATTTTTGTCAGCGCTGTCCGAGGCGCTGTAGTTCAACTTGAATACTAGGAAAAGCAAAAAAATAGGTGAATCTCTAAATCACAGATTGTATATCAGCATGTGTGAATCTTCAAATCATGTCCTTATGAGATAACATTGTGTACAAAGACTTAATGTACTACAGTTGTAATTGGAGTATCTTTCTAAAATGGTCAGTGGGGTATCATATTAATAATTTGTTTCCATACTGAAAATGTTTTGGAGAAACATCAGTAATGAGAATAATATGGTTTACCACAGCTCCTTAATATTAGTCATGACAAAACTAAGAAACATGCTATATCAAACATGATATTGCCATAGATACACTGATGGACAAAGGAAGCAGCTAAGTCCTCTACCTCTTGATATAATAAGAATATACAGGAAGTCTATAGTTCTGAATGGCACAGATAAAGCAACCAAAGCAACACAAAGAAGGTTGACTAACAAAGAAAGAAGCAACATCCAAGTTGTTTCTTGTCCAACTATCCATAGAGAGTTGAAGCAAACTTTTGGCATGTTATCATTTAGAAACATCTCACAAAAAAGTGATGGATCAAGCCAGTAACTGCTTCTTGCCTGAGGATACAAGAATTTTTGCAAGCACATTAAAGTGAAATCATTTGAGATAAACACACCAAAATCAATAACTTCAAAACACACTGAACTTTGAACTAGTACTGTAGATATTCAGACAAAAATGAGAAATTTTAGATCTGTACCATCAAGAAAGTACATTTTAAAAGTTCAGTGCGAGAGACTAACTGATGTGTTTTCATCCCTGTCATTCATTGCATGTCTGGGATTTTTTTATGGTCTTCAGATCCAGAACATATCTTACATAACCTACTGCTACCCTCATTACTGTTTATCGAGATAAAGATCTTTGTGTACTGTGTATGCCCTGAGGCAGTCTGTCAAAAGCACATCATTATATAGAGAAACTGAAGGTAGCCTGATTAATACCAAGCTATGTGCATGCCAAGAGGAGGACCGTGTTGTTACAAGGGGACCTAAGGGTAATAGCATAGCCCTCTGTATTTGAAATACTCATGTCACTATTCAATGTAAGTGCAATATGTGTTTTACTCTATTTGAGTAACAAATCTAAGTGAGTGTTCTTTTTTCTTTTCAACTCTCAAAACAAAATCTTTCAATAATCTCAACCACCCAATGCATGATTAAAAAAAAATTAAAGGAAAACTAACAGCTTGCTTCATGTCATTACTCAAAATGAGGACAAATCACATTGTAATAACAAGTCATCTGGGCCTGATTATTAGATATTTCACAGGGACTCAACGTGTTATGGAAAATTACACAGATTATAACCATTGTATAGTTCAAATGTTATTTGGCCTCCGAGGTCTATGCCATTCAAAACCATCAGCATTATAAAGTGGCTTACAAGATGAAAAGCTTGACATTAAGTTTGATATGAAGTAGCTTGTGGATGCAGACTGTAAGTTCACATAGACTGCTGAGAGAAAAGGACCTCTGTTTTCTTTCACATCGACATTTACTAACTGTTTTTCTTTTTTTGTTCTTCACAAATGTGAATGATACAACAAGAATGAACAGTCTAAAAAATGAGGATGAAGTGCAACACTTTCTTTTTAGTTGTCTTCATAAATACTGTTTTCATAATGAGTAAAACTTTATATTTTCAGTAATTTATTTGGATATGACACAATGATTTCAGTCCTCTGGCAGTTTTTATGGTATAAAAAATAGGATACTAATTGATTTAACCATGGGGGAAAACAAGACAGTGTATGCATTTTATGACATGTGATCTGTAAAAATGGAACCTATTTGTGCTGAAAAAAAGTATTTCCTTGCTCCAGTTATATGTACATGTTAACTATTTCATGTTCAATACATGTCTTTAAAAGTCAGTAGATTTTTGTGAATGTGCCAAAAATGACATTGAGCACACATACAAATACACACGTTTCCAAGCCATTTTTTTTGTTTGTTTTTTCAAATGCTTGTTATGTCCAACTGACCAACTTTCCCTTGGTTGTGCTTTTTGTGGAACCATCCCAAGGTAGCTTTTATATCCAACAACACGTTCTGCAACCTGGCATGGTGTGTTGTAGCATCTGATGAATAAAATAAGATAGTGAATGACTGATTAGGTCACGTTGCCCATAGATGGATCCAAGAGTCCACTTCCTGTGATGTTCATCCATCTGATTCTCTTTAAACCAGAGAAGAAAGGGAGGCAGAATGACTTGGGCAACAAAGAAAAAAAATAGCCTCAGATTTTAATTATACTATATCTTCCCACGATAGCTTTACACATTCTGTTCTTGAAATGAATGCAATGTGCTCCCTGCAATTTTTTCCAGTATCCCCCCCCCCACCACTTACCCTCAATTTACCAACCTACCACCCCTTGAGTTAAGCAATAATTAATTATCACCAGTGCACACTGGAGTGCTTTTAACATATGTTGGAAGTATTGGCTTTTTTTGAAGAACTATCAATTAAAGAGCCTCTGAACTGGACCAATGCATATTGACAGTGCACGTCAGGGGTAAAGCACTATCGATTGCTTTACATTATGTGTATAGCAAAACCAATTTATTTCAAATGTCTCTGCTTAACCAGAACATATTGTAGCAGGCCTCAGCCTTGGTATTCTCCTGCAAATGCTCTCAGTTAAAGGTATCCTTCACAACAAAATCCAGTCTGTGAAACATCTTATCTTTGTTTAGTTCCTGTATGTGAGTTGATCTGCTTTTAGAAAATTGCAATTTGAATCAAAAGAACATGACACTGTTTAAATGACCTCAATGGAATCAATGGAATTTAAATAAGAAATGGCAATGTGTCATTAGATCTGAAAAAAAAAAAAAAAACAAAGCGTGAATTGCATGCAATGTATCCATTTTTGATTTATTCTGTATGACACAAAAGCATTAGCATTACAGTGTCATAGCAAAAAACTCATCTGAAACATTACTCCACAGACACACATGTTGGCAGAATATTCTTGAGCAATAAATAATCTGTTCTTTTCAGGCTGTTCTTGACTGTTGACAGCAAGCAAACACATGAAGTGTCATGATTTGCCTTGAATAAGGTTGTCAGCTAAGAAACTAAATAACAACACTTCACATATAAGTATATATTAAGACTTATTAGGACCTTGGTTATGGTTACAGTGATTATCATTATTGATTGTTAATATACAGCAGCACATTTTTTAGTGAAGTGAGGGGAGAGTGATAGGTTATCTTTGGATTTCTTCATTCTTCACCTATACTATACATAATTTAATACTACTGCTTTGCAAGATACTGTATCAGTAAGCATTGTGCATTGTGGAACAATGCTGGTTATAAAGCATTTGGAATGTGCACTAACCTGAAATTCACACTTGTATTACAAAATATTAATGTGCAAAAGGTATTGTATGTGCAAAAGTATTCATATATGTTATTAGTTCATGCAGAAATTAAACACTGCACTAGCAGCAGCTATTACAGCTTGTTGGCTTTGGTTTTTAATTAAAATGGGGAAGGAATTTCTGAGATTCCAAGAGGCATGAGACATTTGTTTTTGTTGCATGTAAACAGGCAGGAGACGTTTCCCTCCAGACCAGGGATCAACCGATCTCTCAGCGCAGAGCTGCTCCGTCTCGTCATCAAAACAGCAGCCGAGCCATGCTTCCCTGCCTCTGAAAAAGTTCCAAACTAACAAGGACAGAAATGCCACCGCTCCCTCAGATAAGCCCGGAATGTACACACACTGGCTGTAATTTAAGGTGATAACTATCAGGACGAGGCAGTAACTTACAAAATGCTTCCCATTAAAGTCTTGCAATGCCAGTTTGTGCAGTAATGTAACCGAGTGCATGTTTGGTTTGTTTACGCTTAATGGAGACTTTGCTCCCTTTTTGGTTGATTGGTGGTGCAGTCAGCTATTTCAGTGATTGCAGTGTCTGTCTTTATAGTAGATCGATGCCTGTGGAATGCAATATATGTTTTATTGACAGTGGAAACAAGGCAAAGTGTCATTCACTTTCCAGCTGGGGATTCTACCCCACATTACTGTCCATAATTGCTTTTCAAAAGATAATGAAACTAGGCTCACCTAAACCTTTAACTATGTTGATATGCTTGCTGTTTGTAATGTTGCAATTGTCAATATAAACCTCACAGCTTATCACATGCATCATTTACATCAAACCATCAGTATCAGGGACACCACTGTGAACTCACCAAACTATGGCACTGGTGAAAAATGACATGTCTAGATGAAGTTTGTGCAGTTGTGCACCACATTATCTTTTGTATGGATAGACTGTAAACACATAGCTCCTCTCAGCTTCTTGTTATAGATTTCAGTGATTATGTGTGATATGTGAAAACACTGTTGAGCAGGCAGGAGAAATGCACAAGGTCGTTTTGTGAAAGGTAAAAAGAGAAGTGGAAAAGGCTAAAAATGAGGCAGGGAGCGCTATGACGGCTGTCAGGAACAGTGGTTGAGGAGCTGAGAGGATACTTTAAAGGTTACAGGTATGATTACCTGATGGGGCACATGTAGCACAGTGATTTGTGTCAGGAATTATCCAGCTGTATGCAGTAATGTGTAAACTACGCTGTGAGTTATGCACGTCACTCTGTGGCGCTCTTGCAGTCACATGTGCTGCTTATGTACTATTATTCACTGACCCTCCCCCATTTCAAATCTATCAATAAGCCTTTATCTAGACAAATATATCCATCTGTCTAATCAATCAATCTGTATCAGTCAGAGTTAAAGTGTTTTCTGATGCAGAACACAAAATGAGCTTGGCTCTTAAATGTGCTCTGGAACTTAATCATCATTTCTCGAATACTTTTGGATAATTTTCTGAACCAGATTTTCTTCAACCAATGCACAGCTGTATAAATGCAGCTGTACAAACATGTGATATGTAAGGTATTGTACTGTGTCCAGTCTATTAGTTTTATATCTATAATGTAAACCTGCTCAATATCAAGCCTTGGGTATGACACACACAATAATATCCAAAGGTCAGGCATACCAGATATTTTATTTTAATCATGACTTATCAGCTGACCTGTCCAATGTTTCTGCCTCTATGAAGCACTGTGACGTTCTGTGTTTTGTATTTCAGAAGGACAATATACAATGTTGTTCCACCTCATGCAGACCTATACGTTGCACCAAATATTAGCATTATTAATCTAAATAGAGACTGTTAAGTTCCTGGACTGCTATTTTCCTCCTGGCAGGTTTTGCTGTAGAATTTTAACTCAACATTTTCCCCAAATATTATCAGCAAATTATAGGAACTATTTTATCAAATAGATAATGTCACACAAAATAGAACAAATAGTTAGACGCACCCACAAGACTCACAGGGCAAAGACTTTTCCAACAAATTAGCAACCTGCCAAAATTTCACATCCTTTCCAATTTCACAAAAGGTAGAAATGGCTATCAGATAAATGAAGAACTTAAAGCAGAGCATATCATATCTTCCCTTGAAACTAAGTGCGAGAGCTAATATTATTAATCTATGTCCACATGTTGGTATCATGGTATTACTTGCATTGCGTGTTTGTAAAAGGGATGGTGTCAGGATAGACTAAAAGGGGTTTAACGGTTTGGGTCTCAGGCATGCAACCATTGTACCATGAGGTATAGGTACAGTGAAGTTTAGTAAAACAAATATAATGAGAAAGACCAACAGAAAAATCATATGTTGAACATAAGTTACCCTGATTGAGGGAACTTCACAGCATTATGGACCTGACGTGTTTAGATAATATTTACACTCTGAATACGCTGGCTGAGAGAAGTTTTTAGAGGCCTACATCCTACTTACTGATTGACCGTCTGTGCTCAGGTTTGGATTCTTTGGTGACGGGTGCATCGGATTCTCGTCTGGAAAGAAATTCCGTGCTGTTTGACTTCCGAAGCCCAGGTTTTCCTGGATATGTCCCTCCTTTTCCTTTAGACTTCAGCATGCAAGAGAGAAATGACATTTTCAGGTGGTTGGCAGAGTGCTGTATTTCTGTCACTATAGAAAAATCGTCATGCAAACAATTATTACATTCCTCGTCATTAAAACCAGAACAGTATTACCGTAAATCTTATAAATTTAAATCAATCAGATTGTGCAAAGATGTAAATGATCAGAGATAGAAATGCTGAAATTAGGATAAACACACAAGGACTACTTACCAGGCTGTCAACTGTGTTTTTAATAGCATCATGCCATTTAGATATTGTTTGTAAATTGTCAGCCTGGAGCAGGAACTCATTGCCAGAGCTGGTTGTTATCTGTAAGAAAAGTAAGAAACAACCTCATATCAACAGTGATAGCATGTTTTTTGTTTTTTTTCTCTCTTTCACTGTCTGATAAGAACGTCAAGGTTTACTTTGTTAATAAGGGAGATGCATTTGCACTGCAGCTGATGTTTGGGCATGGGGCACAGATTTGACGTGTCACTGCAAACTGTCAACAGCACTCTGCAACATGTGAAGTGATGTGAAACCAGATACAGGCGAAAATGTTATCATCAAAATGTTACATTGTTCCACATTGCTTTTTATTGTTTATTTATTGTATTTTTTATTTTCAAACTGAAGACGGAGCACATTTGTTTTCAGAAGTCTAAACAATTTGGCAGCTCTTATCTGTGGTTTCTGTGTGTGCTTGTGCGCACGTGCATGTGTGTGTGTGTGTGTGTCTGTGTGTTTCTGAGTCTGTGCGTATGGCAACTCGATTGCCTCACAGTCTGTGCTCACCAAAATGAGAAAGCCAGACTTCAGATTTTCATAAAGAGAAAACACAATTAATATGATGTTTGTCATCTAAATATTGGGCCTGTTTGTTGTCCTTTCAGCAGAGCAATGATCGTATTTGGCAGCGTCAGATAGAATAACTGCCAATAATGAAACATTTTGGTAAATATTGAGGTCAGCATTGTCAAATGGTGTTGGTTTTTAAACTGAAAAAGGTCTACATTTTGTGTAAAGACACGACAAGAAACTTCAATGCAACTAAAATTGGCTTTTTGACAGCACAATAAAAATGTCACATTGAAAAGCTGATAATGCTAGTCCAGTTATATTTGCCAACAGTTACATTTGCCAGTAAGATCTATAGTCACTCCTTCAACCTTCAATTAATTTCTCTGCAGAAGCCTGACTCTCATATTCATATAAATTATTTGGTAGTTTAAATGGATCAAAAAACTCCTCATTATAGTACATGTTCAGCTACTGAAAATAGATTTATGACAGAGAAGAGAACATCAGCTGTTCGTTTTCACTTTTCTATGACACAGCTGAAGTTGTGTCCATTCAAAGTAAGCAGAGCAAATTCTTATCACATTGTGCCCTGTCAATGAAGCATCTGAGCGGTGTTTGTCATTAGGTACATGATCTGACTGCACTGCTGCTGTTGGTAAGAGTATGCACTACGCCAGAGAACATCCCACAGAATGGACCACTTCACAGTCCATGTCTCCAAGGTCCCATATCATATTCTCACTCTAGATTCCCCTCAGACTCCAGGTTAGTCCTGTTTCAGTAGGATTACCTGAGAGATTTTTACAATGTAGTGTGTTTAAGACATGAGAGGAGTATCAATTAGCTGACCAGTTAAAAAAAAAAAAAAAAAACTGAGCTGTTGGGGACTGAAGCAGAGCACACTGCCTTTATATTACCTTTGTATTATTTTAAGTATTGGAAATCAACCTTAGAAACAGTGTATAGCTGGATGCACCAAGCAAACTGCAAGTAAATGGCCCTTACAAGTCAATGGCCCTTGTGTGGATGATTTATAAATGCTTAAAAATCAACACTTTCCCTGGGTTTTATTTTCTCACCGAGCAAATGGGGGCCTTTGTCTTTTGAGGCAGTTGCTTTTGGCTGATAATGATCGACTCTAAAGGTGCTGTCTAAGACACACCTGTGTTTTTAATCCTATCCCTGTATTTATAGCATTTTATCAATATTTTAAACAGCAGCTGAACAGTACCTCTCACACTGCTTTCATTGCTGCAGTAGCCCAGCCAATATTCTTCTTTTAAAGGCTGCTACTGCTCCCTGCAGTTTAAAAATGGCTTTCCTTTACACTTCTTCGCTCACACGCTCTCTCTTTCTCTCTCTCTCCTTCCTTCTCCTGCTTTTCATGATTCAGTCATACCCGATCTCTTAGCTCCAAACAGTGGAAGCTCAAACACTTCCAGGGGCTTTGGCTGGTAAATCCCACTTGAAGACTGGATATTTCCCCATGTCGATATGCTTCTTGCTTGGTTAAATGTGACTTGGACAGTATTTCAAAACCATAATTGCAGTTCAGACCATCAAATGTAAATACCGCTGGGAAAAATCATTAATTAAGGAGACTTCAGGCTCCGAAATGTAGAGCGGCAACTAATGCTGACCACAGACTCAATACCTGTGGGGCTAATGATCGCTACAGAATGACTTATCAATTCTAATAGTACATTTTCCTTCTGCGTAACTCCTTAGACAACCTTTGTTATTAACCATAATCCAGGCTTTCCTTCAGGCCCTTTTTTCTAAGACGCTGCCAAACCTCAGCAGAATTTAATGGCTCTCGAGCAACAAAGTATGGGAATTGTGACTTCAGAAGTCTCTGAAAATATTTCAAAATGTCACAAAGTTACCTTAATGGCAATTTAAAATCACAACAGGAGGTGGCAGGCGCCTTTACATAACTGCTAATGACTTCAGACTGAGTTTGCGGTTTGCTGAGTGACATTGCCGAGACGCCGCGCCTAGTCTGTCCGTATTCATGATCTACAATAAACTGCAGGACAGGGTGGCAGGCCTGCAGCAAATTGACAGACAGCCTTTAGCAGTACTAGCAGAGCTACAGTTGGCCCAGACATATGGTACTTTATTTGCAAAGTCCGTGATAAGGTGCCCTTTTGTACAGTTTCCAAATAACACGGGGGGTGGGATGTGATGCAGTCGATTTGAATTCTCAAGAATTCAAGAAATAACTCCTTCCCCACCCCCGCAAATAAAAGTCAGGCTTTCAGAACCAGTCTCCATCTCCACAGGACCAACCCTGTAATGTTGGTGAAATGAATGGTTTTCCAAAAAGAAGCACAAACTTTAACGTGGAGCTGAAACTCATATATCCCTTCCAGCCCAAATGTTTGCAGAGTTTTGTTCATGTCATTTCTAGTTCTACTTAGCGGTTTCTAATAATTTATCTGTGATGTCATGGAAACAGGACGTTCTAGACACAACTCACATCAAAATACATTCGTAATCCTCTGTTTTTATGTTGTTTTCTTTTTTTACACAATACATCCTAATGGACCAGCTTGTTCTAGATGAGAACAATGTCTTCCCCGGGTGCCCTGGGAAACAGTGACAGCAGGGCTTGGGTTCATGAGTGTCATCGGAGATTTGACTCTGAACTGGTGAACATGAACACTCTTGCAGTACATCTGTAGAGCCTGGTAGGAGAGGACAGAGCGGCGCCTTCTCTTGGCTTTGTTTCAGTTCCATTACGGCGGCATTCATGCGCTCCAGAAGCTGCATTCGTTCTAAATAAAAGAGACCGGGGCCTGTGCAGATTGTCAAACATCATATCACTATTTGTCTTGTTAAATAATCGAATAAATTTGAAAAAGTTTCTTTTTTTTTGTTTCAAGGCAAATTGCAAACAGATCCTGCAGGGAAGCCCTGAGTACGCAGTGACGGCAGCTCCATAGACGCACGGTTTAGTTTGTGTGTTTGCTCTCTGCTCGGAGAGCGGAAGGAGATCTTCGACAGACTTTCATCTTTCCCTGGGCTTTAGAATCAACGATCCTACAGTGATGTGAAAGTCCTCAGCATAAGTCCTTTAATTACCATTAATTCAATATATTTATGTGACTGAATAGGAAGCAGATTGCATAGGAAATCAGTACAATGAAACTCATCATGAGAGTAAAACCATATTTCACATTTTTTTTACATATAGAAATGTTAAGTGCCAACAGCATTTACACTGTATAATATATTTATATACTGTACATGTGAAGCATATTATCATGAATGACTGAAAAAATTAACTTTACAATGTAATATGTTTACATTGCATGTGACACATATGGCGGGCATCAACGTACTGGAACATTTATTATCACTTTAAAAATACACCCAGGGCCCCCTAATCATGTCTCTGAGCTACAATGAGCAAAAATATATGTACACACATTTTACATGAATGTGTGATGAAGATTATTAAGTGCATTTAGTCAAATGCTGTGTGATTTCAATGTTGATCAGAAAAAAAAAAATCAGTTTTCCTGAAAATTTGAGATGACTTCTGTGTGGCACAGATTGGACTGGCGACAGGGAATCTGAACGTACTGCTGGAGTCGTGGCACTCGGCTTTTTGGCTCAAAGCGCCTCAATCTGTGACATGTTTGTGGGTACTTGCTTTTGTGCACTCTGAGTGGCATATGGAAGTAAAAAAAAAAAAGTACTAACTGCCAGAATGCTATATGTGGCACTTACATGTGCTCAATAATTAAGAGGTTAATGATTTATATCTGAGAATTTATATGTACAGTTATATTATTTCAGATGAACATCATTTTGATAATGTTGTATGACTACAGAATATTTCTTGTTAATGAATGTTGGATTGTATTTTATTATTTATGTTTAGTACAAATATTTAGCATTTCAACACTCCCAGATGTATACAATGACAGAGAGATGTGTTTATACATGCATATATGTATATATAATACATATTGCCATTTTATAGCTTCAGGATCATTTAAAATGAAATACAGTCAGAATACTGACTGTATGCTCTTAGCTGTCAGACTCAAAGTATGAAATGGAGTCACTAAATCAAGCAGGACTTCAAACATCATGAGGAAGTTATAACTACTTTCAGAGTGCCACAAGTTGAGAGTACTTTTTGCATTTGTTATGGAGGGCTTCCATCTTTCTGTTTAGCATAATCAGATTGGACATATCACATTGAAGTGCAGACCCAAAAACAAAAGGGAGCCAATCAGATAAACTGACTCCTCTTTAATCTTAAGACTTAAAACATGTTAAGACCAAACATAGTGGGCTGGTATATGAACCTAGTTGACAGTTCAAATCCATCTTTGTTTTTATGTGCTAATTATCATTGCTTGGAGAAACTGGGCATCCAGATAAAAAGGAAAGCACTTTAGGAGAAATAAATACATATAACAGCAGGTTGCCCACTCCATTTCATACGTACTCAGAATTGCTTTATTATTCAGTCCAAAAAGAACTTATTTTAGCCAAATTTAAAGACTGCATTTTCACGTGATGATTTAGATAAATCATTTTGTGCTAACAGCAGCAATAACCAGGAGCCCACTGCAGCAGAACAAATTGACTTTGCTCTACCAGGGTTAGGGATGGGTAGTTCGGGCAGGGAATTACCCTGTGATTTGTCAGGTGCCTGCAATTTGCTCAGATGACGTTATTGGAGTAGCGCCTATTGTCCAATTAGTGTCCTCTTCACTGTGGCGCACTGTGTAACTTGTGGTATGAAAAAGAGCGGTTGGCTATGTGCAAGAATATCAGAGGATTGTATTCATTTTGTTTCAGTGGTCCTGCATGAATGCAGAAGTTGTTGTGGTGAGACAGGCCTAATGTACAATTAGTGATTCCAAACGGGGTTGCCTAAAGGGGAAAAAGCATTAATATAATCCATAAAACTGGACCTCTGTGTGTGTGTGTGTGTGTGTGTGTGTGTGTGTGTGTGTGTGTGTGTGTGTGTGTGTGTGTGTGTGTGTGTGTGTGTGTGTGTGTGTGTGTGTGCAGTAGGTCATTGTGGCTGTGTGGAGATGTCTTTGTGTGTGGGTGTGTAAAAATCTGGACATTCTCAGCTACAGTGATTTAGTCACCCTACAATCAATTCCTCTGAAGCACATGCAAAGCATTTTACATCCAGTCACGAATCACAGTTTGTTCTTTTACAGGTTAATATGTGTGTAATGCTTTGGAGTGTGGTTAATCGCAAAGGTCAAATCTTTAAAATGAACATCTGTTGAGCAAATCTACTCGAAAGCTGTTCTGAAACAATGACATGAATTGAAATATACCTTCAGATCTGCTATGAGTAATGTAGCATTTTGGGGAAAAGGTTAATGATTACACTGACATGACTGAGAGACGAAGACATGAATCTTTATATGCTGTTTGTATTATGTTCTGATATGCAATAAGTGGTAACTAAACACTTTGGAAAATCATTGCAAGTGTATTGCACACAGCCAATATAGAGATGCATTATACTGAATGTAGACTGGACAAGTTGCAAAAGGAAAAAAAAAAGAAAAAAAGAGTGTTGAATTTTTACTGACGTGGCAAGACACATAAAGTGAGTTTATTTCAGCCTTGCATGTTGAGCCCTTCTGTTGACATGCGAATCCAAATTTATTTCATATTTGAAAAATAGCCGGGCAGCTGGCGTTCCGACAGCCGCACTGTGAATTAGCCAGTCGCACACTGTAACTGTATCTGGCCCACACCTGGACGTCCAGCGTGTCAGGTGTCACCTTTGACGGGAGGGGGGACCACTACCAGTGACTGTGTGTGCATGTCAGAGAGTGCTAGTGAAAAGGGGAGATCATGCCTCTGTCTTCTCTCTGTTTTTCTAAAAATATGTTAACACCTGTCGTGCTAAAATTCCTGTTAGCGGGAATCCAAATTGCGGCCCCCAGGGGACTACCCCCTTGCCAATTGAGAGGAGGCAGCATGAGAAACAGAGGACAGTGTATGAGCCCCCCTGCCTCCGCCACTCCCCCCGCCCCCTGCGGCTCGGTCCCCGTTCAGCTGTTCTGCTCAATGCTTGCGGAGAGTTGAGCCAGACACGTAGAGCCCTGTCTCTTCCAGAGGGCCCTGGCCCTTCTGTTCGGGCCTCGCGCCGGCGCCAGCCAGGTCACATGTAAAACATGGGCGACAACATGCTGCCCTCTCGCCCACCATTTACCACGCTTGTTTTTCTGTTTCCTTTCTTTTCTTTTTTTTAACAGTGTAAGCCTTTAAAATACATTCACCCCGATCGAATCAGTGCCCGTGGAAGGTTTTGTGAGGACATAAAGATGTGTTATGTTGCATTCTTCTGAAGGAAAATTCAAGTACTTTCACCTACCTAACAAATGATGCATGATGTAATTGTTAGTACATTGTGTAAATAGCATGAAGTCGCTTACTGAAATCGCAGAGCCTTTGCTACAAATTGCAGCCCTGTTTGTGGAGTAGCACTTCCCTTGCATTTGATGTCATCGACAGCATTCAGATTTGAGTGGTGAGCACAGGATGCCAATGTGCTCCCAGATGGAAATATGTGGCTTCAGTAAACAAAATCACACAAAAAATGACAAAATCACACAAAATGATGAAAAAACACCTTTCCATTTGTCCAAACAAATTACCAAAATATTTTTTTCTTTACCCTGTGGTCATCCAACACTGCTCCTTAAAGGGAAATAACTGGTGGCTGCCCTTGTAATTATCATTTCACATATATTTGTAACATGAACCTAATTATCAGTTTCCTGGAAAGAAAAGTTACAAAGTATACAAAATTGACCCCTTAAAAAGTGTTTCTTTGGACATTTCATGCGCACATCAAATCAGTGGGAAAATTAGGCAGATTAGTTGGTCTGACCAAACACTTTCCCTGGGTTTTGCTTTCTCACTGAACCTCCCAGGTGGCCTTGCAATGCTAGAGGAAACACTGGCAGGGGGCAAACCAAACCATGCCATTTCTGTTGACCTACACGGGACCCCAAAGCAGGCAGGGCAAATTGCCTCCTTATGAAAGACACAATATTCAGGATTATTTGCCAATGCTTACAAGAAACATTCTTGAACTACAGTGAGAAAAAGGCATCTAAGTGCTTAATTTAACCTTGATACGGTATATTCCCCTGTTAAACCATCATATGGTATGTTGGTACATGCTTCCCATTAAACAGGCTTGCACAGATGCATTGTGACATCCCTTCAACGCTGTGAAAGAATCCTATCCAGGATATATGCAGTGTTTGTTTCCCCATTTTTCCTCTTCACGCATGAAGGTTTATGTTGTAATATCTAGCTTACCCTGAAATCTATTTGTCTGACATTAGATAATGCTTTCCTATGAAGCTTGATCAAAGACATAAAGAAACTGCTATATGTGTTTTTATATATATATATATATATATATATATATAAGCATATTTTAAAAGCTGAGCATTATAGATGAGATAATCAGAAGTTCACAGCGCCTGACAACCAACCAGCATTTGCTGCATGTCTGTTAATTCCACTAATGAAAAGTGTTCCATAAGCTCCTTCCATGAAATAATTCCATTTTCATATTCACAAAGGAACGGGACAGCTTCCTCTGCACATATAGATTTTATCCCTCTTGATATTAATCCTGGTACTTCTGCTATGCTTTGTGCTTTTGCTGTGCTTTCTCTGGGGTTTTAGTCCTTAGGCTTTAGGCTTTAGCTTTCAGTCTAGAGGTTGTGGTGGGTTAGGTCATTTAATAATTTCATAACAAGTACCAATATTTAAAGAAATAACAGGGACAGGGTGGCCATTCCCCTCTTTTAAGACACATTTTAAATAAATTGTACTAGGTGTGAAGAAGATTAAATTAAAATGATTATTTCAGACCTGTTTGGTCAGGTAAAACCAGTATACCCATCCATTTTGAAAAGGCCATTCATCACCTCAAGAGACAGATAAAATATGATATTCAAAATCTAAAATTCAATCTGATGGCTAACAATTTATATATCAAAATTTATATTTATATATTATACATATATTTATTATACATATATTATACATATATATTATATGTATGTGCATGCGCACATGCTCTGGAACATGCGTAAAAGAAGAATGTCACATGTAGCAAAAGACCTGTCTTAAAGCAGATGGAAAAATATAATAAGAAATAATTTGAATTTTCATAATGTCTTTAAATGTCTGAATATATTTCACTTTTATAGTGCTCAATAATTTTTTCAGTATTCAGTATTATTCAGTATTTTCAACAAATAACAACATTTTCATAATTCATATCTAAGGAACGAATGTAAGGTACTGTGCTGTACTCTTATTCAGAAAGTTTATTGAAAATAAAATGAAAGCAAGGATATTTCATTGCAGTACAGTACGGTGTATTTAAAGCCCATCTAGGCCTTCTTTCAAAGGGATCCATTAATATTTAAATACACACAGCGGTGAAAATATGAATAATATTTGTGGGCTAAAATTTAGCATTTTACTGTTAAATAAAACATTAATTACAGTGCTTCATAAAGGAACAATATAACTTTGAAGTTGTCTAGATGGCAAAGTTAATTATTTCCAATTAGCAACAAAATGTCTTCAGTGATATATCAAACCTTTTAATATCATGGAATGTTTTTAATAAGCAGTGAAAAAAAGAATGGTGAAAAGGGGCTGCTGTTGTGTTCCTCAGAAATGTGGGGAATACTAATTTATCACAAATTATACCTTGGTTGATGTAGTTTTCACCATTGATTCTGCATTGAATTATAAATAAGATCAATATGAAGTCCTGATTCTGGTTGTATATTCCACAGATATGTCCACAGTTGTGTACAATATGCAAGTGTGCTCTGTGTGTGAAAGGAATGGAAGTGTGTCACTTTGCATAATGTACTTTTAAATATCATCTGTGCTCATTTAGAAAGTGGCTGGAGGTAACAGACATTTATAATTAGTGTGTACTTTTTGGTTCAGCTGACTAAATCTTTTCCCTTGTATTTTCCAATACTTATTGACTTTTGGCCATAAAATCCAAAATAATTATTAATCTCTATTCCTTCCTTTAAGGCCTAGGATTTTCCTGATGGGACACACTGGTCCCATGTCAATCTGAGCTCACTCACAGTGACATTTCAAGCCTTTTTGATTGGGCCTGAAATAAAAACTGGGGAGCAGGGTCTCCAGGACATAAAGAGATGTGCTACCCACACCACTTCCAAAGGAAGCCAAGAGTGTGAGCCTACTACCTTGCAGACGAGCTCTGAGAATGCCCAAAACTCATAGGGCGCAGTAGTAACGAGAGGCAATGAACTCTTTCAGCTGATTTATTCATTCTCATGAACTTTTTCTACTGAATTAACACATTCACTTGTGAACATGTGCAATACTGCGCTCGAAAATGTCTGACAGCTGAATCTAATAATGTTGTCCTCGTCTCAGGTTCAGTGCAAGCACCACAAGGTCTGTTCTCTCGCCCTTGATTTGTTATTTATATTCAATGGACAGCTGACTAAATGTGGCATTATCAGTGGAAATTTAAGACAAAAATTTGCGTGACAATTATTTGAACAGCTTGAACAGTGGGATTTCAAATGTAGTCCTTTCACTCAGTTAATTACATTGTTGTGTTCCATAAAAGTACCTGAACTGACTATACATTGGAATGGTCCTGTACAGTTCAATACAGAGCGCCACATATTTTGCCAAGGTTAAGTCTCCCAGTTTGGCTAAAGGAGCTCATTTTAAAGTTGTAATCTCCTCAGGAAATCTGCTGTTCAAGGTTTAAATCCCTTGGTCTGGTGATTAACATACAGTGTGGTCTGTGTGTGTGTGTGTGTGTGTGTGTGTGTGTGTGTGTGTGTGTGTGTGTGTGTGTGAAAGTATGTCTGCATATATTCTAAGAGGCACTGAATTAATGTCCAACACAGTTTAAGCAGCTTTGTAGTGTGACCAGCTACACCATAAATACCTTTGGGAATTGGAAACACAAATATTGAGAGGGATTGTGCTGTGTGTGGGAGCATATATTGCGGAAGGACTTAATGCAGGTTGATTTGAATGAGAATATAGAAGGAATGGCTTCAATATTAAAATCAGAACCTGGGTCAATAATATATCCGCCAGTCAATCTCTCAGATTGCAACTGTTTTTATCTTAATGCTTAAAATTTTCCTCACTGTGGCTGCATACTCTCTTCCTCTCTTGTATTTTCTTAAATGATATAAAATACAAAGCATGGCTTAATGCAAGTGGATGGGATGAACTGACACAGCACATACCATAAAACTTCCATCTTCTCCTCTGCTACTGAACCAGCCTGAAAAAGCCTGTCCAAATAAATAAAGAAATCCGGGAAGGCCATGAACCCAAATTAATTTGGAGTCAGTGCCGTGCGTCTTCATCATTTAGGCACTGATTAAATCTGCTACTTGCAGGTGATGTGACTGAAACCGCCAACCTCCCACCCCCCCAAGTGTAATCCCAGTGGGCTGGTACAGCAGGCTTCCCTGCAGGGCCTCCTACGTCCAATCAGGTGCTAATGTGAAGGAACACAGGAGACAGCGCTGGCAGATGGAAGGACGACCTGCAAAACCTGCCCCCCTTCATGGGATCAGCCAGCAGCTGACAGGTATTAATTCAGAAATTACAGTCTGACAGGAACTGCTAGTGTCTGACACGCACATACACACGCACACACACACACACGTGAGTATGAGACTGCAACCCCAGCCGTGAAACACCACAAATGTCAGTACAAATCCGTCACGCCGTCCACGCAGTGAGAAAGTGCAGATGATGCTGCCCATAAATTTTCAAACAATTCGCCGGTGAGCGAGATGCTCCGTCCCTCGGCTCGTCCATATTTCAAGGGACTGGTCCATGAAAAATAAAAACAAAATGGGTTTTCGCCTCGCCTTACTCCCAGTGGTTTTGGATACAGTGATAAAACCATCCACTCTTGCAGCTGTTATAGTAAACAGCTGTGAATTACCGAAAAGGTTATTTTTTTAACATATGCAGTTTTATCTTTCAACTGATCATACACACTAATCATAAATAATCACACAATTACCCTATCTTATTATACACTCACACAGTGTTGTTTAAGGTTTATAACATTGTTTTAGGATATCCCTAATATTAAACATTTCAGCAGCGACACAGCAGTTAAAACAGGATCCAAATGCATGGCTGCTGAGGCACAGCAATGCAAAGGCATAGTCCAGTGTGGCTTTCCCATGTTGGACATGTGTTTGGCATCTTCGAAAGAAAAGACCATAACAAGCTAACCGCGTCCTGCTTTGTGAAAGACTCCTTGCCGAGTGAGACGCTGAAACATTTAAAATGCTGCTCGTTTCCCTCCCTTGCGGACATATCGTTTCTCCCGCTCGAAGTACCCCACATAATGATACACGCGATAAATAGAATGGAAAAAAAAAACTCTTTTTTATGTGGTGTCTAGATGGGGCTTTCTGCAGCTTTTTTAGAATTCTGTGCCAAGGCCTATGATCTTGCACACCATTCAGGCTTGACTGAGCTACTTTGAACTGCCCATGCATGAAGGCTCTCAGCTACCCTCCTTTTCCCCGACTTCATTTATTATTTCATTTTTTACTATTTATTTTTGCAAATCCACTTTACCAATGAAACATATCAAGGATGTTTAATATTCTTGAGCTTAAGTACAGAAATATGTAAATTGCCTGAACGTTCCCTTTTAGCACAGACCATGAGTAACTAGTGGATTAATTAGGAGCAGATATTCAGAAATGGCCATGTTATTTCCTTTGGCTGGCTGGAGCAGGTCGGGGCCTGCCAGTGGATAAGTAATTAACTTCATGTGTTATCGGAACTGTAGGTGGTGAACACTGATTTTCTTGACTTATTGCGAGACCCACATTCCAAAATGTGGGTCTCACAGAAGTTGAAGGAATTAGCCACACTCCAGGCTAATTAGCAAACCCTCTGCTTCTCTCTCAGTCGCTCAGAAGCATCTCAATCAATCCAAATACCCACAGGTGAAATGCCAGATCTGATAGCAGCTCTGCCTTCATGAATTCCAAGGCCTTTCGAAGCCCTGAGGTTATTCCTTGCTGCAATATGCTACCCTACAAACTGTCTTCCAGCCTCACTGAACAATCCATAGTTACTTTAAGCACTGTTCCCTCTACAAGAGTTTCACTTTAAATGCCAGTTTAATTCAGGATCACCCATCAATGGATGAGTCTCTTCACTCAACTTCCTTCCACTTGTCATTACATGACCCTTTGTCAAGTGCTCGCTGTGGCTGTCTGAGGCTTCACGTGAAAGGCATCTGGTCAGAAACGGAGGAGGTCGTGTCTTGTCCCCTTGGCCTGGACCTTAGCTGCTAATGGCCACGTGGAGACCGTTTTGTAGACACCGAGTGACAGCAACGACTGAGCTGGCACTGCAGCGCTGATCACAAAGACAGGGACGGATGATGTCTTGATCTTGGCAGGGTGTTGAGACTCCTGGTCTCCCAGATCGTGGCCTATCACTGAGAGACTGCGTTTGGCCATAACGTCTTGCCAGGTTAGAAATTTCTGGCCGCGAACACCCCAGATGGTGAGCAACAGTGTTGCTGACTTAGTCCAGCCTCCAGCAAAGCCATGGCACAAAGGCAATCCCTCTTTGTTAAACAGGACATCTTGGTTCCTTTCTGTGGTTTTCTCTCTTGTTATTAACTGGGGCTGACCCTCAGGAGGTTGAATCACTTCATCACATTTGCCCTAACAATGTTGAAATGTGAATGTTTCGTGTTTCTAATACATAAATACAGTGACTAATGCCAATGTTCAGTACGCAAAGTAGGTTATGCATAAACTGTACATATCAGGATAAAATCCATTAGTCTTACTGTATTCACTACATCCAGAGCAATATAATTTTGTAGAAAAAAGATCTGCAGGCCCGAAGCTGTCCCATCATGAGATGTATTAGGGAATTATAACAAATTTGTGTGTAATTACAGAGTGTGGATCCATCTTGTTATTTATGCCTCTAATGTGTCAGTTGGTTTAGGAATGTTTTGAAACGATTAAATCGCCCCCTCTTAAAAAACACGTCACAGATGCAAATTCTGACTATCCGATGGAAAAATCTGTTTGTCTCTGGTTGTTTATCCAGAAACTGCATCTAAAACAGCACTTTAACATCTGCACGCCATTTAGGCGCAAACGCTCGACTAATTACAGCGTCTGTTCGGCCCCTCGCTCCAGCCAACTCGCACAGCTGAGCTGTGTCACCCAGGTTTCCGGGCCTCCGCTAACCGTTATTGATCGGCCCTTTATGCAGCTTCAAGCTGTTGCCTTCATAAGGGGAACGGTGCTGGCAAAGGTCCGCGCCACGCACAGCAACGTCAAACCAGCGGCTTCCCCTGGCGTGCGGTGTCCAGTGTCTCAGTCTTAATCACAAAGAGCTGGTAAAAGCAATCAAACAGTGAGCACTTAAGACGGATCATATTAACTGCACAGGTCAGCACCCGAGGGGCAGATGCAAATAAGGTCCGCGCTCTGGTGCGAGCGTTAAACAATGCGCGCCGAGCACAGGATTCTGTGTATTGTCATTATCAGCATGGCTGTAACTTATTTATATCGTGGTATCGATCTTTGACAAAATATTTTTTTCCGAGGTATCTTAATTACTCTCAAGAAGCGGTGCTTTGGCCGAGGGACAACACAAATAGGTTGATTTGCATTTCTGCGCTGCGAGCGTTTTGGCAGCCGATGCACCCGTCCAGATTGTAACCCCTATTTCTGCCTCCAAAATCTGCCTTGGAGGAGTGACCATGAAGGGATTAGGGATTTAGCGGGGAAGGTAAGTGTGACTACAAGCTTTGGCTAGCCATCTGCTCCCCAGCAGAGTTCGGGCCAACCGGTGCAGCCTGCAGCAAAGACCCGGGCACCGTGCTAAATCCAGTCCCGGCCAACCTATCCTGGCCAGCCAATCAGCATCCACCTCCTGATTGGTTGCGAGAAACTGTCCATATTTAGCAAAGTTTTTTTTTTTGTCTCCCATATCTTTCATTTATTATTTATTCATGACCACAATGTGCACAGCATGCATGTAGACCTATGTGCTTAGCACTGACTCTGAACCCGCGGTGTTAAATTAAAGCCCTATATTTCCTCCCTCTGACTGCCATCACAATAATCCGCCAGAGCCTTGGCCCCGGTGCCTCCGCCAGGCTTTTGCTACTAAACAAATGACTAGGACTCAGGGGGCCGCCTCCTCACACCCGGGTTAATATTTCCATTTGTTTAAGGGTGACTTTATATAGGCCGTAGACGCAGACAGGTTTAATGTCCAGCTGCCCAGAGTCCTGCTGAGCCCAGGATGTGCATCAGTTGATACCTGTCTCATCCATGTCAGAACATCCCTTGTTAGACATCTGAGAGGGCCTTGCGACACAAACAGCAGACAGGGGGTGGATGGGGGGGATTGAAAAGAAACATAATGCTCATTATTAAATTGCAGCTGATGCCTTTGCCAGGAACCTATTTCTCATCATTAATTATTCATATTTTATTTCAATAACTCAATACCCAGGTGAAGAGGGAGAGGGTGATGGAACGAGTCATTTTAAAGCTTAATGGAGATGGGGTCGAGCAAGGGATTTGAAAATAAAATTTAAAATATAAATCACCAATGGCCATATTAATGAGAGACATACACTTAATCTATCCTGTTTAATGTTTATTTACTTTATTGCATTGTTTTGCTGGGAGGCAAAAGCAAAAGCATGCTTTGCACAGACCTCTTTGTACTTTTTGAGAAATTTAGCCAATTGGAAATGATGATTTTTTTAAAGCACTGTACAAAATGAATGATCTAATTTTACATATTGTTTGGTATTCATCAGTATTGCTCCATTCAAGATGAAAAATTAAATTGAGTGCCTGGAAAAAGTAGATACTTGGACATAAAAAACATATTTGTCAGACTGTATCATTACATTTTGGATTCATACATTTATGCATGCAAGTAATCACAAATGTTTGTACTCATTCACTGGCATGTTTATTCATTTATTTATTCTCTTTAGTACTTCAAATATAATGTATCATTGAAGATTAAATATATTTATAATATATAAATCATAATTAGATATTTTCACATGCAATTTTAATTTTGAAATTGTGTTTTGATTACTTCATGCAGCATGCAAGTTATGTACATAGACCGAAGTCCTAAAGTAATCAAAACATCTAAGATTTAATACGGCAAGTCTTTATCTATTTGGTTTACATTACTCTGACATTGCGGTATGCTTTTGTGTTTCATTTTGTGTCTTTTGTTCCCTCAAACATTCATGTTTTCTCAGTCCTATCTTATTTTCTTTTTCCTGACTTCTGCTCTTTCTCACTATAGTTGCAATACACTTAATTGATTGATTTCACTTTTCACTTATTTCAGAACGGATATCCTGCTCTCTCCAGTCACAACTGCAATGGCTCCATAAAAAGGAGATGATGTTTTCCACTCCTTCCTATTAAATTCTCTTAGAATATAAAATATGGAATACTATAAAACCATATGCAATGCCTTCATTATAAAATGTTGGAATATTCTGCCCCCATGTCCAAAGAAAGGTTGTGCTACCAATTCAATCGGACGGAGAGGGACTCTGAGGTACAATGTACAGTGTATTTCTGGCAGTGATGAACCAGGACCACAGACACAGACTTATTTTATCAGAAGTACAAAAAGCCATGCAATTTCTCCTCCATATGGTTTCACAATATTTCACAGCTTATTTTTTTTTCACTTAGGAGAACTACCCCCCTCACCTAGAAGAATGAGAGCAAATTTACCCACTGTCACCATGGCAAAGGTGTCTGTGCCAAACAGTGCATCATAGTGACAGTTACTTTTGTGTACAACAGCATAATGGTGACAGCAAGGACCAGTGTTTGGAGAACTGGCCATTTAAGCAGAGGTTTACAGGCTGGAATCACAGTCGAATTGCTGTTAATGTATGCTCTGCATGTGACCTGAATTACTTCAGTAAATACTCAGCTCTAACACATGAGCTGCAAAATATCAAAGATGTAAAACTGAAAGCTTTCTTGTATAATGTGCTTCATGTGGTGTATAACTCCCCACTGGATAAGGGCTTTTGAATGAATTGTCAATTACAGTAATATTAACAACATTTTTATTCTTTTTTTAAATCTTCTCTTGTATATCTGTAGCTCTATACAGTACATCTTCATGCTTCAGACAAATTTCAGTATGGAACCACTTTTTTTTTTCCAAAGCAGATGGAAGCTACTTGTCAACAAATTGTGACGTCACTTGTGGTTGACCACACCAGCTGTCATTTTCACAAATGAAGTTCAGACTTCGTTTTTGGCATGTGGCTCAAAATAAGCATCACTGCCAGCAGAGAAAACCGTGTGTGCTCTCCATTTTACTGAACAGAGCCCGAACATATACAGAAGAATAATATTCATAAAAAATCTGGACTGGATTCTGCTCTGTGATTCGTCCTTTAGTTTAAACCAATATTGTTTAAATTTCTTAACTTCTCTACTTGTGCAAGCAGGACAAATTAGTAATCTTGTCTGCAGGGCAAGTTGCAATGTGGTTACACTGATTTCTTGCCACCCATCAAGTGTTAATCATGTAAATTCAAGCCAGGATCTAAGCATGTGTATGTATAATATGTATTAGTCCACTGGTGTATGTTTTCCCATTGAGTGTGTTGTGTATATAAAGTTTTAAAAAGGGTATACAAAACATTTATACAATTTGACAAAATGGAACAAAACATTACTCAACAGGTGTACTGATCTATTTAAATCATTCAGCTGGTGAAACATACACTGCTGCATTGTTGGAACAATCTATACATGTTATTAATTATATATCAACATTATTTTACTACTGTATGACATTCCCATCACATGTTGCAAGAAAATTAGAAATAGAACCATTGTATTAAGTTGGAATTTGAAGACAAATTTGCACTGCTTCACTCCTCTTTGTACTGAAAGGCCATCAGACTACATTTTGACAAAGGAAGCTTCAATCCAACATGATTTATAGCCAGAGTTTTGGCAATAATAACAAATATGTAAATAAGTAATAGGTAAGAGTACCTATTGTTTCGTATCTATTGTGTACCTAAATGTACCTGCCAATATCATAGCACATTCATTTTGACTGAAAAAAGAAATAGTAATAACAAACAATGCATACCCCTTTCCTTTCTCAAAAAAAGGACTATTTCATCGAATATGCACGTGATAAACACTGCATGTCAACCAGTCATCCCAATACTGGGAAAAAAAAGTAAAGGTCAAGTGCGTTAGTCAGATTTCACTGGGTGATTTTTAAAAAGGCCCAACCATTACAAAAATGTATTCAACACAACATAATTAGCCCCTGAAATTCCCTTTGCTCTGGCACCCAGGCGTGAGCCAGTCAAAACCACCTTCACCCTCCGATGCCTCTACTCTGATCCCAACCTCTTTCTTCTGCACTGTCACAGTGATCTCCTAAAAATGCACCCCCAAATGCAGGCAGCCAGAGCATAAATTACATATCAGCATTAGTTCTATTCCTGCTGTCCTCTGCCACTGCTATCTGTACGGCCAGTAAAGGTCGTGTTCCCAGGTGCATGTGAAAGGTTAAAATGACCCTCCAGGTGATGTGGTCCCAGCAAAGGATATAATTAGAGGTTTTTTTTGAGAGCAGGTGACATGAATATACCGAATGGCCTTTCCTGAGGAAGAGTCATTCAAGACTGTAAGTCCTGATAAGACAAATGAGTGTCATCACAGTGTTATTAGGGGGGGGAAGTTGACACAGTTAGATAGGAAGGTCTAGTCCCCGTGCTTACATAAATCTGTTAATGGCTGAATGAGAGGCCATGCCTTCCCTCACTTTAGTCCGTGTTTATTCTTAAGGACAAGTAGGTTTACATGATATAAAAATATTGAGTTGCCATTTTTACATTCTGTTGGATAGTCAGATATTAGTTTTCAGATCTTAAATGTCTATTTATTTTAGTGTTTGCTGATTTTAGAACGGTGTGGGATGGATGGTGTGCAGCTGGCAGTTTAGTCAAGTGCTTTAGATGAAAAGAAAACCAATGATTTCTGCTCATTTTCATCTTTCATGCTGACCTGTCAAAATGAGATAGGGTGACACCTCTCTGGTGTCATCCTCAGCCATTTTCTTAGATTTCCTTTCCATCAAGTAGCATAACCAAAATATCAAAATTAAATGTACTTTTTAATGTCTATGGATCTTGTCTTAGAATGGACATAGGTGCCTTTTAAGCTGCTGTTTCACTTCATTGCTTCTCTATGTGATTTAGGTCCTCACTGCACCATTTTGGAAACAAGGATAGTATGAAGTAAACACTGGTCCTACGTGCTGGGGAGCAGGGGACACTGAATGTGTCACAGCTGATGGAACATCGTGGCCTGAGCTCGGCCCAGCTGACAGGCCCCAGTGCGCTAGCCATGCCGCACGTTCTCCTGGCTGGCACACAGATGTCAGGAGTACAGAGGGCAGAGGGCAGAGCGTTCCCCAATGCAAAGCTACTTCTTTGTTACTCAGCCTCATCTGTGTCCTCCGAAAGCAAAACCTTCATCAGTGGGAGTGATGCTGGTGATCCCTGGGATGGACTGTGTCTTTGACAGTACATCCCAACCTTCCCTTTCAGCCTTTAACAGGTAACACCTAAGGTGTCAAAAGTTGGCAGAGGATTTAAACAAGTCCGTTCCGTTCATCCTGACCCAGGAGCTTCTGAGACTCTTGTTTTTGGCCAGAATCCTGGGCTTTACTGAACGTCATGTTCCTACCTTGACATCCCATGGTCCTGCATGCTAATAGCAGAGGCATTATCATTACAAACATAGACATTCTTTACGAATAACATTATGCTAGGAGGCAGGAACTTAACTGATACCATTTAGACAGGGTCTCAGTGTCTGTTTATTGACAGTCTGCCTAATAATATCATCCAGTGTTGATAAATGTTGCGTGGTGCTAGTTTGCTCCAGGTGCAGCTGTTTCTGAACCCTCTCCCCTTCCAATCACAGTCACAAGGGAATGAGCCTCAGCCCCCTCTCCAAAACAGCTAACAAAACTAAGCTAATCATTTGGACAACTACCATCAAGCCCAAGAAAGCAGGCTTGTTATTTGAATCACCATATCACCTGCAACTGGGGCCTGGACTGTAGAGCCTGATTGTGTTTCTTTTTCTTTTCTTTTTTTTTTCAACTTATTTTGTGCAAACCACACCTATTTCTACAGGAATAGGAATACAGGAAACACGATACAGTACTCTCTCACTGACAAAAGGTGCTATTCAGGATTTGTTTGATGACCACAACAGCATATGATTCTTTATTACAGTGTGCAGTATTACTGAGTTTCTACTAAAAATTCCATCTTGACTTCAAAATGTTTGCTGACAATATTTTCAAATGATCATTTCCATGTTTTTAGTTTTGTATTTCACACCTTGTCGAATGCAATGTATATATTTTTCTCTTTTTTAGCAATTCATCATGTTAGAACTGCAATCCCCTGCACATTTACCCCACAAACCACGGGACTATAAGTTTACTCTGTGATATTAGTCAGCAGGGAATAAACACCCCCCCAACCCCCACCCCCAAACCCCCCCAGCTGTTCTGTAAATTTTGATTAAAGGAGACACGGAGATAGCTTTCCCCTGTGCTAATACAGTCAGCTCTCAGCCAGGAGACAGAAAGAGAAAGAGAGGGAGAGATAGAGGGTGGAACTGCTTGACCTCAAGTGCTTGCTGACCCTAGATCAGGCTGAGGAAGCGATCTGGCTGCAGGGTTCCTCTGATAGCTCCCAGAGCAAAAACCATCACTATGTGCATGCTGGGAATCACAGACAGGAACGCCCCTGGAGCTGGCAAGCTGCAACAACCAAACAACAGCCGAATTAAAAAAAAAAAAAAACTTTCCCCTAACTAAATATTTGTGGCTAAAATGTTTCGCAGCTTTGGCAAGAGCTATGGGTGTCTGTTGTGAGAGTAAAGAGAGCTCTGCTGTCTCAGAATGGCAGCACTTAAGAGACCGCCCAAAAATCGCGGTTTGTTTCAAAGGACTTTATTACATCGCAGAGGACTAGTGTGTCATTTTAATCTTGAACGTTTTTGGCAACCGTGCCATCGAAATGTCCCCTTTCCTTTAATTTACAGCTGCTCTAAATTCTGTAAACATTCCGACTGAAAGTCTACAAGAAAAATGTATTTTTTCACTTCATATGGTTTCTGATAAGCAGACCAAAGAGATGCCTTTACATCCCTAGCCAATGCTGCCCTTAGGCACATTCTGAAGACAAGAGAAAAACTGCATTCCCAACGGTGGGAAAACTACTGTAGCGCAGAGAGTTAGCTTGCCATGCTATGGAAGAAAAAAAGTTTCAGTCTAAGCACAATGCTTTTTTTCCCTAACTTTGAGAAACAAATCTTAGGGCCCTATTTATGTCTCCGTTAATACATATCTCATGAACTTGGGATAAAAACAGAATGACTAAACTTTAGTTTGTGTGTTTGCTATCTTTAGCATTTTTACAGTAAGGAGGGCAAAGCAACTGTTTCCAGAACAGGCACTTGGACCTCTGAAATAACTCATTAGTTAGTGGTCCAAACCACTGACCAATTGGCAAATAGTTTGATTGGTCAGGACCACAAGATATCTAGATCTTCTGAAAATGCGCAGCAAAACATCAGAAACCACTTTCTGAGGGAGATCCAGCTTGTTCTTCCGTTCACTATCTGTCAGAATTTGACTAAATATATTATTATTTATATTATTTGCCAATCTCCCAGTGGTCACACCTTGAACAGTCTGGGTACCGTTATACTCATATCCATAGTTGCATGTAAAACATTAAAAAGTGAAACAACTTTGGGACAAATATCCAAAGAATTATTCATGAATATATAAAAACATTTTAATAATATTTCAATGAATTAAATATATATTTCAGATATTTATTTATTATAAATGAATTTTTATTTAATTAATGGCATTTATTGAATATACCTCTAATTACAACCAGCTGATTTGCACTGTAAAATATATCTTTGTGAATTTCTGGTATTCCAAGCTGAATATGAGTTTCACGTATCCACATGCAGTCAGTCAATAAGAACAAATAGAGGGAATATGAGATCTTATCGCAGAACTACTTAGTGCAAGACTAAATGGTACATAGTTTAAACATCTATTACACAAATTTTTATACCATTTCCTAACATTGGTGATCTTGGTGATGGCTCTGTGTGTGTGTATGTGTGCTATCTTTCTGTCTGTCCTATCTAAAATAACTAAACATAGTCCTACACAGACTACATAAAGTCACTCTAATTTCAGTAAAGGATGTGAATCACCATGACTTCTTGAACACAAGATGGGAGGGGCAGGAGTATCTAAGGACTTCCACTGCCACCTGAGGATAAAAAATGGGACGGTCCCTCTGCCATATGAGACACAGCTGACAAATCCACCCTGACAAATGTTTTTAGCAAACTGAGTGGCACTGCCATCATTATTTCCGTTGCAAGTAAATTATGCCTTTTGGATTTATGAAGAGCAGAAACAGTTTCCAAAGAACGGGTCAAAAACTCTATGTTAAAAAAAATAAAAAATGAAAATGCTCATTACTTCCTAGCCCGGGGCGTTTTGTGCTCCGCTCAAATGTCTCCATCTTATTTCTTTTGTTTCTGTATCTATATTTTCAGGACCATGTTGCCATGGCTAATGCTTTAATGCCACAGTGGTTCGTTCAAAGTGCAACAGTGATTGGGGCCTCCCAGCAGGTGCTGAGCAAACCCTGATCAATTATTGAAGGGTGGACCCCGACGCAACATTCCCATCGCTGCAGCCGGCAGATAAAAAAGGAAGGAGAGAGAGAGAGAAAAAAAAGCCTTTTGACATCACACACATTTCCTCTCCATTTAGAGATGTAGTCGCATCCTTGAACTTTTTTTTTTTCCTTTTCCTTTTGTTTAATTTATTTATGTTTCCCACAATTTTTGACACTCATTTTATATGCATGGAACTATGAAAGATGCATTTGTTCCCTTTTTAATTTAATGTGCGGAGGCGACGTTATTAATCTTTTGATTCCGGGCAGTCTCAGTCAGGTCAAGTGTATGCATTTCCTGTTTGATTCTCATCCCCTCAGGGTGCTTAGAAGTCCGGCTCTTTTCAACTCCCCTCCCTCTTTCAGACCGAGAACATGCAACAGCCAGTCGGTTTGATTAATAAATGATAATAGCTCTCTATAGACAAAGACCCAGTAGACTTTATCAGTGGGACTGGCATGAATACAGTGTAAGCTCCACCATTGTATCTCTCTATTTCTCAAACTCCTGAAATATCACACTTCTTTGGTAGGTGTTTAGGAGCAAGTGGCCAGCGTCAGGGAATTGAAATCAATGTTTCATTGTGTCCGATCCATTTCAGACCCCAGCTCACTTCAGCATCCAGAATAGCTGATAACATCAAAAGTCCATTCCTGCACCCCAACAAAATGAGCATTGTGCAGTAACAAAAATCAAATAACACACATACAAATACAGTCCAGAATTAGGTCGACCCTGCCCGCAGCAATCAGGGTAGAGGTTACATGAAATGGGCTGTGTTTTGTATGAGTGCGTTTTAGAGTCTAATGCATGCACAGAGCCACATTAGTGGCGCTCTGGCTCAGAGCCTTTCTCGGAGTTCTCCGCGCGGATGTTCAGTGGGATGGAAAACCCTCGTCTCAGAGATGCGGACTCTAGCCCTCCTCGAAAGCAGACTTTCTCTGTTTCTCCGGCTGACAAATTTACGGCTGTGTAAAACTAAAGCAGTCCCTTTCCATGGCTGTTTCATGCTTGCTCTCAGAAACCCATAACTGACAGAGGTTGCAACATCCTTTCAGCATCCAGGAGATTTTGTGCACCTCATTGAATTAAATTACATATTTCTCTAGAATAATATTGTCTGAAACTGTGACACTCTATCAGACATAATATATGGACCCTATTTACATTAGAGCGGCTTACATGCATGTTAGTAAAATGCAGTTATTAGTTAAACTAAATACACAGTATTTACAGTGCTTTACAGAAAGCTGTCGACATTCAACAGTACAGTACAGTAATTGCATGTTCATATTAATGTAATGCTTACATGATAATTCATGTGAATATTATTTAAGCATAATGTTGGTACATATGTATATTTACATTCAGTATTGAAGGTGTCCAATACAGAAAGTACTGTCTATATAGAAAGAACTGTGTACTAAGTGGGTTTATAATGTTTGCTGACACAGTCATGCTATCACATCATATGCAGTCAAGTATCACAACAATACATATGATACAGCATACAATATGAAATATCCTTGTCTTTTTGGGGTTGTCTGCCCAGCTTGTTCTCCGATTTAGAAACAAGCTGTCGGGTCATGCACTTTTTTCCTGAGAATTACAGGTCCTCCCTCTGCTCTCTCTCCGTTGTGACTCAAAGTTCTTGAGTCTACACGCCAACAGTTCCTAATTGCGCTCCTTTCCCACAGATCCTGAGCGTTTTTTTTCCCCCCCTTAAAACTGGATTCCTTCTGTGCTAATTAGGCACGGAACATTAGAGTACATGCCCCCAGACAGGTGCTGCTAGCCTGTGAGGGTCACAGTGACCGAGCCTGCGCTTGCACCATTAAAAACAACAGACCGAAGAATAACAAGAGTGGAGACATGCTCATTTCATCTCCCATCTGTTATTACATAACCGCCGCCAATGTTTGCGTGTTCAGGGAGAAAACAAAAAAAAAGAATAATGAAGAAGAAATAAAATGACAGGAATGAGTGTGAGAACATGTCCCTAGATGTACAGTCGAAGAGGCCCCGTGAAATCAGCTGTGGTGCACCTGCATTTGGCAGAATGAACAGACTGAGTCGGGATCAAATGCAAATGCATTTGTTTTTAAATACAGCCAAATGCATGCTTGTTTTTATTTTTTCATTCTAATTCACTTGATGTATTGGGATAGGTGTACAATGACTAGAAAACAATGATGTGATGACCCTAATGCTATCTGCTACACATGTAATAGCTCATGTTTAATCTCCAGTGGCAAATCACATGTATGGGCAGAACAAATAGCAATGATGGTGGCCTTCTCATGTTTCTGTCAACATTAGATATTTTTCTTTCTTTGTTCACGCAACTTTTGACCTGAACTAGATACAGCTCAGAATGGGAAATGTCTGGCTTCAAGGCGCAAGCAACATTGGCACGATGACTGACGGCTTTTCCTGACAAGCGACTCCGGTTTCTCGCTCCTCGCTCAGGTTCGAGTCCTTTCCAGGAAGGTGGCATCAGCTTCAAGGGGCCCGTGAGGGGTCTGTGGGCGTTGACAGATTCAAAAACAAGACCCGGGCCGGGTAGGAAACTCCATGAGCACTTGAGGTGGTGCTGTGTTTCTTTCCAAAGTCGGGATTCGCCCTATCAATGTGGCGGGTCACCAATTGCTGAGCGACTTGTGGTGCTGGGCCGGAACCTTTCATTGTGTTTCCAAACGGAAAAAGAAGCGGGCGAGCGCCGCATCTCCTCGGAGACGTGCTCCACATTCTTTCTCAGGGCTCGGGGACAACAACATTCACGCACAATGTGCCAATGTATACATACACCACTTCTGCCCAGCACCGATCATTTTTTTACTTATAATACTATATTTTTCCAGCAGTAAATGGTTATTACGGCTGCCAAGGTGGATGCTGTGTGCTTCGGGTCAGGCAAAAGAAACAGTCAATACCCCACCTGATATGACCGCAAAGGCTCACAGCCATTGGGTCTTGACCCTGGAGCTTTTGGTTGGTGTGGGAATGCAGACCTTAACTGCTTGCTTTATTATTCCTGCTCGTTGCCAAGCGGAACCCAGAGAGACTCACAGTGATAGCCTTTGGAGCAGAGGGCCAACTGAAATGCTAAAAAGCCAAACCAGCGGACGAATTACACAAGTACCTTTCAGTAGGTGGAGTAGCAAGCAGGATAACATAAGAGCCTCAAAGGACAGCCTATCTCCTTTATTCATTTTTGCCAGTGCCATTAATGTCTTTGCACTGTTAACTGAAACCTGTTACCACTGTTTTTATGGAATGAGGGAAACAGGATTTCTCCTACAACAGTCGGACTACCATGGCCCCAAAAGACGTCTTTATTCTCCTTCCTTTTTATCTCTGTCTCGATGGACGGAGGTGTTTGACTAGCACTGAGAAGCAGGTGGTCAGGGCCCCTGGCAGAGGGAGAAAAACACCTGCTCCTGACACCTGATCCAGTTTTTTCCAGCATTCCGCCACATCACGCTGTTCCTGTTCCTTTCCGCTTCGCTCCCTGCGTAAATCTTTTGTTGTGGCGACTGCGCTTATGTAAGCGTGCATTACGCATGAGGTATGCAGTTACTGTCAACACCTGTCTGGTCATGTCATGGAACACGGTGGGATACAGAGGAGTGCCGGTGGAGTAACGGTCAGCTATCAGAGGTGCGTGCTGTTGAACTCGGGGAAAAAAAAGAGTCCGCCCAGTGAAAGCTCAAAGTTCACTGCTCGGGGAAAGCACGAAGCACACTCCAAAAGCAATGGAAAAACACATTGTTCTGCCCAGCGTTTGCCCGTCCAACAAAAGAACATTGTAGGTTGTTCCTGAAAATGAATGAGAAGGCAACCTCTGACATGAAGACCTGCATCCTGTTGCAGCGCTTAACGTCCTTTGAAAAAAGGCTGACGTGAATGAAATGGAGATGTTTGGTTTGGGGTATTGCGCTAACGCCCAGTCATCTCACATGGAGCCCCTGTTTGGTAACTATGATTTTTAGAACATTTAAAATCAACTTTTACTCATTTAAAAACATTGTTTCAGGACAATTTTTTATCAGTTTGCTTTCTGTTCTGATCTTTATCTTCCCATCTTCCTGTACACCTCACATGGACAGCGCTGTCCTAGACAGACACATACAGTTCACCATTCAAATGCAGTCGGGCCTGAAACACAAACACCTGCGGAGGTGAGGAATGACAGTACAGGATGAGGTCTTGACCCTGCTTTCACACAGCAGTTTAATGATGACAGCATTATCCTGTGAGGATCCTGTTGAACTGGAATGCATGAACAATGGACGTGGCTGTGCAGTATGGAAAGGGGAAACATCGAGCGGAAACCCTATTGAATTCAATTATTCCTTCCGTTAACTCTATACATTGGTTCTGGCATCTGTGTCACATCTGAGGGAATACAGCCATTGTTTCTTTAGGAAAAGTGAACTGAAGGATATTGGATCCTACTTCTGTCACTGAGCAAGCATCAAGCAGCTGAGGGGGCCTCAAAACAGAACAGCTCTTCAGAATTTCATTTGCACAACGTACAGTATCATACAGTGTGGAGAAAGGCAGTGTGCCACAGGATTGTGCCAAGTACTATAGGATGTACAGTTATCCTTTTTTTGCCAAAAGACACTTTGGCTATATGGGTAATATGTCAGATGCCTAATAAGGCAGTAAAAGGCTAAAAAACAGAAGTTTCCTGATGACTAGAGATGTAGGGAGGAGAGGAGGAGAAAAGACAGGACAGAGGAGGAGAGGGGAGGGAGGAGGGACAGAAGAGCAGAGCAGAGAAGTCAAGGAGCAAAGACAGGAGACAGGAAAGATTTGAACCTGCAAGATGGTGTTTGTGTACTGAATACACCCTCTGTATACTTTGCTCCCTAGAAACCACAAAACAGCGACTCAAAAAAATTTCCTGCAGAGACCCTTGTGCCTCCATTGCATTCTGCTCCAATTATTTCTACAATGTGAAAATCATCACTGCTGAAAACCTACAAAGAAATGATATTAACCATTCTCACATCTTACAGTAAACCTATCTGTCCTACAATGCCACTCCAGTATATTGGTAACTCTCTTGGTTTTATTCTGATAGAAATACATGCTCTTTTGTTACCTACAATAATAACATCACATCAAATAGAGTTTACAGCATTATTGTCCTGAATTTACCAGGTAAGGTTTTGCAGTGCCTTCATTGTTATGGTGACACTGAACACTAGGTGGCAGCACTGTGACTTTCTCACTCAGGTGTAGTGCAATTTTTTAATCAGAATTGAATGGTTGAAAATGTAAATTGCTCATTATCAGTGTTGTATAAAAGTCTACCTAAAAAAATCCTGCCTGCCACTTGATGACACTTTCAGTGTCGACACTTAAATTTTTGTGCGTCCTCAGACTGGGACATGAAAGTATTGAAAGGTCCATAAAATAAAAAGGGTCCATAACTGTCCATAAAATAATTCCTTAAAATAATGTTTTGGTATGCAGATTGTTGAGGAATGTCCTAGTATAATGGGATAATCAACATCTTGAGATTTACTGTCATGAATCAGCTGACCTGTTTTGTATGCATGAAAAAGAAGCAGCAAGCCCAAACAGCTCAATCAAGCAAGCCAATGGTGTCCATTACATCTGAGACAACCTACTTTGTTTCTACTATGTTGTGATGTTTTATACACAGGCTATTACAAATGATAAGCAAGCCGAATTTGCTTCACACATCACTAGAAGGATTAAAAATGGCTTTACAGTGTCCAGATCTGAACTTCACTGTACTCAGCGGCTAGACCAGGTAGACAGAACAGAGGCTGTTGTAAAAAGCATGGAAGCCTTGCTGCTTGTCACACAGTACAGATTTCTGTTTCTGTGTCCTTTACATCCACTCTGCCACACAGTCCTCATTGCTTTGACCCTGGACTTCCGAGCCAGTGCACTTAAAAGAATGCTGTCCACTTCCTCTGGCCTTTTCCACTGTATGACATGTGTTCCGTTTCCTGGGTTGGGGGTGAAACACTATGCAGCGCAACCTCTGGTGACCTTAGAACATAATGGATATGTACATGAAATTTCTTTGAAACATATACTGAACTTCCCTGAATCTGTTCAGATCTCAAATAGGAATCATTATGGCAACGATTGCATTAAAAAAGTGATGATTTGTACCAAAAGTTTTTTTTTTTTTTTTTGCAATTGGAACATTTAATGTAAGATTTTAAGTAATCATAATGGTAAGTATATAAACATAACTAATATAAAAATTCTGCACTCTCATTATTATTGTGATAATTCAGAACATCCAAAATGTATTTGGAATTCAGACGGGTACTCATGGCCCACTAAAAAGTGTCAATTCTCTTGATATCTGAGATGCACTAATAACTGATTTCATCATATCATATTGAATAAAGCAATGCAATTAAAAGGTTTCTGAAATGAGTATGGGGAAAACTGTCAAAAATCTCATCTATATAACAGATAACACATACACTTTACATGGTTCCAAAGATAAAGTATTCACCCTAACCCTTTAAATATCTGAGAAATCTGCGTTTTTCCTCAGAAATATTATTCATGGGGAAACTTAGAGACATGCTGATGGAATATAAAATCCAATCTAAAAAAATAATAATCAAAAGCCATAAAACTAGATGCATTACATCTTATAATGAACCCAAGAGACACTGATAAAAAGTAGAAATATAAATCTTCTTACTTCTATCTATGCTTCGTATTCCAGGGCTTTTGTCTATTGGTTATCTGGCCAGTGCTTTAAGAGGTACGTCTCTAAAATGACATCTCAACGAACTGCTTCATCCAGAATGGGAGGGCATTAGTAGCAACTTCTGCGCTAATTTTAATCCTGACATTGACTGACAGTTCTGACAGATTTCAGGAAATGTCCGTACGGCTATTACAAGCATTTCCTTGTCTGTGGCACTTTGGATTATTCAAGATTATGTTGTAATCCCCTTTAATCCCCGCTGCATTAAGATTTCAGTCAAAATACAGGGCGGTAAAGGACCACTCAACACCAATGAAGTCTTTAAGCATGTTACGAGATCTGAAGCCTGACTCCAATTTCTTTCTTTTTGTTCTTATCTCTTCTTTAGCAAAGGCAACAAGTCAATTCTTCAAACAACAGTTTCATTTCCTGCCAAGTATTTTCCAAAAAGATTATTTTCTTGTATTAAAGCAATGCGCAAAGTCATAATAGTAAGCGTGAGCACAACGCCCCCACTCCCACCCCCACTTCCTGAGAGAAAACCTAAGGGAGAATAAAGAGCAATGGCCTTACGCCACATTTTGACAAACGCAATCTGACAAAATTCTAATGTTTTCTCCCTGAGCTGGTGGTTGCACCAGTGGGGCATAGTGGCAAAGCTGAGCGAGACTTTTTGAAATGTCCCTGGAAGTTGGGTCTGATCTTCACGGGCGGGGACACGTCCCCCACTGCTCTTTGATCTTTAACCCTGGGACCCCTCCGCTACAGAAAGCGAGCAACATACGCCCTTGCTCCTCTATGTCTGTACTTGCACGTGAGCTCTCTCTCTCTCCCTCTCCCTCCCCTTTTGCACGGCTGGGTGTTCCTGCCACTCACGTTTTTTTTCCAAACAGAACCTGGACTCCCTGTGCCGGCTCACTTCTGCTGTCCACAAATCCATTGGCCGGGGTTGACTTTTCTTCTAAACTGAATTTGTGGCCAGCTCCATTTTTGGCTGCACAATAAACCAATATCAAACTCTATAGCCACTGCATCTGTGAGTCAAAGACATAGTCTTGGTGATGGAGTTTTGTATGTAGACATACTGGCCATATGCCCAAAATTGCAAACAAACAATGTATGGTACATGTTTCCCTCTATAATATGTAATATATCCTGCAAAGAATAAGAGGGACTCCATGCAATGCCTCCTGGGTACATCAGAGTGTTGTCATATACATTACATAGGCAGCCCAGTGAGGGAGAATGAGGGAGAGTAGTTTGGATGGTGTGCCCTAATCTGATTACTCATGCTCTGTTGCTCCGTTAAGGCTATCATTATATTTTCAAGCACGAAAGAAGGATAGAAGCATACATTTGGCCTCAAGATCTTTTGCAAATCTGTATCACTGACATGCTTGAGAGTGCAGGCCAGTCCTCGAAGCAAAACGGAGGGCTGTTATTGGGTGTCTTGGTCAAAGTAGAGACTTCAGAGCGAATCACGTCTCTTTGGCCCCGGGAAGGAGAAACAAAGTGGATGACATTGTGCGTGTCTTGAAGCTCCCAACGCTACAGGCCTAGAGTGTCTTACACAGTTCAGCATGATACTTCTACAAAACATGAATTCGAAATGTTAAGGTCATGAACAAGAGAACTGATAATCAAAGAAGTGCTTTTCGACATTTACATAGAATCCTGAGTAATTAAAATATAAAATTTGCATAAATACTCAGTGCTATGGACAAACATACTCAGCGCTATGGACATCATCATTACACTGAATCTCCATGTCCTTTGCCAGTGAGAAAGAATCACACCATATGTCACACCTAACATCCCCTCAGTCACACCCAGCACCTTTTTCATTGGCTGTTGGTCAGCACTAATAAATTAAGACTGCTTTAAGAGCTACACTAATATTCGGTCCCCAGACGTGCTGAATTATTACAGGTGTGAAGTGATAATAATGACATTTCTTCATGTAACTCACAAAGCCCTTGAACTCTCACACAGGGGCTCAGTGTTTGAGGTTAAGAAGGTTATAATCAGTTTTGTGGACATGCCTCCTGACCTCTTGCTTGGTTCTGAGTTCCAGACCCTTGTAGTAGATGGGATGTCCTCTACTTGAGAGTGATAGCACTGCCTTTGGCTGCACAAATGCCGATCGGAGCATAGCAGCCTGTCCGTATACACTTTTGCACTGCGGCACACTCAGACTCAGCACTATGTGTACATGGCATTCTGTTTTTCACTTTGAATGATCGTTGTTTATTTGCTTGTTTATTTGTCCCTGCCTTTTTTGCCAAGCTTTCACTTTCCACACTTATCTCCCCGAAGTCTGACTAGATTTCAGTGACCTTCAGCCTCTATGGCCTGCGGTTCTGACAGGACAAGAAACCCTCAAATGCAATCCTTTTCAAGCTGGTCCATCTTCCATCGCATACAGCGCCACGAAGAAACCGGGCCAAATGGCTCTGCATAATTATGCTGTTATTCAAATAAAATCTCTGCACTTTTGACAAATGCATTAACTGCACATGGGGGTAATGCCTGGTGAATAGTCAATGTCATTGGCTAATACAAGCTGTGGTCCCATGTTCATATATTTTTACTTCAATCAAGAATCACACTTAATGAGAATGTTGTACCCGCTGTGGCCCGGGAATGTACGAGTCTCTGCAGATGTCAACGCTGCTGCAAATGCAATTGTGTTTCCTCAGTTTACACAAGATATGGAACACACACGCCACAACACAGAAACAGTGTGTCAACAGACATATACAACACGCTCCTGCCAGAGCCAGGGTCGACTAGAACGGTTCCAATGTTTTTAAAGGTCGATGCTCTGTTGACAACAATGGCTGTGGAAATCCCTCTGAAGCAGAAAACTGCACTTTTGCTGCGAGTCCCTGGACGGGTGTTTATTCTTGTTCAGCTGGAGGTTGAAGAGACCCACCTCGATCTGAAAACCTGCGCAGCCTGACAAATAAACAGGAAGACCGCAGCCGCCTGGACAAGCGCCACTTTCGAGGACAAAGTATGATGTTTATTGAAGCTGGCGCGGTTTGGGAGGACACCAAGAACTGAGGCAAATGATAATCCATTAAAATAAAAATTAAAAAAGCACTTTATGTAGTACCATACTAGTGTATACTTGTCCTAGGTTGCAGTACAGTGATTTCCTTAAAGGTCAGTGTCAGACAGTGTCCCGTTGTAGGGTTTGCATTTTTCCACAGACTTAAAAAAAAGTTCTGACCTGAATGACGTTCTTCCGGCTTGACTTGTCCGTCGTCCATTCGACATGAGCCCCACAGAGATCGACACCCTCTGGCTTGCATCCTGGCTTCTAAAGAACAAAAAGAGGAAAAGAAAATGTTTCTCGTGTCCTGCATTAGGCTCTGAGAAAGAGCTCATTGAGAGTGTATTGTCATAAATATTGAGAAATACAAAAGTAAACTGTGGTGTGAAAAATTGTCTGCCTCGAAAGGATGAACAAACAAATGAGGACTAAAGGCTTAGGATGCGCTCTAGCACATCTCTTTGTGCTTTCCGTCTTGCAGATGCATTTAGAAACCATCTCAAGGAAGAGAGGAAGGCCTGCCTGATTTCTACAGTACTGTCTGCCTATTATCAATGTAAAATGTATTGACAATTTACAACACATACTTTGACATGTATTCATTTTCTGTAGTTTTATTTATCATTGTTTATTTATTTATTTAGTAAAGTGTGGCAGATTTTAAAATAAAAGTAACAAGACAAAATTCAGAAATTGGTCTTTATCATGGGTTGTTTCATAAAATTATTATGCAAGAGTCATGTTTGTATATTTGTATGTAGAATTAGTATTCAAATGCGTACACATAGTTGCACATTGAGGGTTCTAGAGCAACTGTATAGTCACACATGGTGACATATAGATATGTGCCTCTAATATGAATTACCAATTCCAGAGACCTCAGACAGCCATGCATTCCAAAATGCAGTGGTTCTTTCAAATCCCCGATGAGAGGGAAGACTGTGACATGTAAAATGATAATAATCAAAAATTGGGCTTTTTCAGAGGGAGTGTTTTTGAGTGCTGTCATATGAGAAACCAACTGGAATGTGGTCATATGGTCGACATTTCATGGCAACTCTGAAAAGCATTCAAAAGTCACCAGTCAATATCAACACCAATCACCATTAATCACAAAGAGAAATACAAATGGATTTATCCACTGCCTACATCAAACCAACACATAAATACAGACTTTATACAATGCTTCATAAATCAGCACTGAGTTACATGTTGTTGAAAGACTGTGGCTCTCCATTTAGTGATTTATATAAATGCTTGGATACAACAACTTTTCTAGGGGACCAGGAGAAATATTTTACATTTAAATAAACAACAGGAAAAAGGTTGTAAAGTACACTTATTTTGCAATATAAACAGGTTTTTTATATATATAAACTGTGGATGCGTACACAGAAGTTCAGCTGTTTCTTATCGGTGCAAAGCTAAAATTCCAAACAGTATCTGTGTAAATATCATTTATACTGACTCAAAAGTAAATACTGTCCACCATTTTGTTAAGGTAACAACTGGAACTATGCATGATTAAGTTGCTTTATTTTATACTCAACTGAAGTAAAAGCCCATTATAAAGTTGTGAATCAAAATATTTACATTTTTTGTTTTCTGTATAAACGTCCCACAGAAACCAAAGTTCTAGAGTTGTTTATTGAATGTTCACACAATGGTTTGCATTTGAGGATGTCATGTTGTGCGGAATTTTGAGCAGATTCACAGAGTTTTACTTCATGCGGATGTTTCCCCACATCCTCTCTGCCCACCATTTCAGCCAGACCACACCATATGTGAATCTGTGCACGTTTCTGAACAACATAACCCCCTGGAACACATGTATGTGACTTTCAGAACCAGCTTCAGTGTCAGATGACATTTGTGACAGACTAATGTGTATTCCACTGGTGGCGGGTAAGCTATAAACAAGAGAGAAGGGGAAAAGGGGTATTATCTTAACAATTTCCCCTCACTTTGTTAGAATCAAAATCGCTCAGTAATTTTATTGCAGTTCAGTGTATTTTATCAGGGGTTGAAGGCAGAAAAAAACATAAGCTGGATCTAGAGGCCCGAAATTTACCATATAGATACAAGACATCATATCTTATCTGCTTGATCTCATGACATCTCATCTGTTAATTACAAAAGGGAGAAAGAAGACTGCTTGTATTTGCTGAATAAATCACAGTTTAGGATGGTACTATATTATTTGCTGCTTAAGATGTTCACAGCACAGACATATTGGTTCCTTTCTGTATTCAGTTTTGTTTGTTTGTCTCTCTTGAAATGATATTAATTAATGATTGAATAAGCAACAGGATGACAGCTATTCCTTCAGACTGAGGAGGGAGATGCTTAGCTATATATTCAGGCATTGCAACCCTTATGGAAAAGTATTTAAGGCGAAACAATAAAATTTGAAATGCAATTAATATATTTATAAACCATTTCAAAATTTATTAAATACAGCTGTATTTGATAAATACTGATAAAAACTGTATTTGATAAATACAGTTGTATAAATGGATAACATTGTAAGGAACGGTAACCTATGTAAGTCGCTTTGGATGAAAGCATCTGCCAAATGAATAAATGTAAATGTAAATGTAAACTGTTGCTACTTTCATCATCCTCAATCAGGTGAGAGCATGAATGAGTGAGCCCAATTCTGGGAGTTGGACTTCTTTGGACTTCTCCCTCCAGCCTAAAAAAAGTATTCCTTAAATATGGCCCTGTCCTTGAAATGTGTGTGTGTTTATATTTTAAAATATACTTTCTTCAAGAACACTAAAAAAAATTCTTTTTTTGTGACCAGTAAGCATACCTGATGTGAACCAGTGGGTACAAACATAAAATTACAAGTGCTGGAACAGCAGTGCAAAGACCCTCATTGATGCATTCTCCCAATCAGCATCATGGTCAAGGGTCAAGGGTCAGGATTCTGAGAGGGGCACTGTCTTCATCCTGATAGGCATTCCACGGTTCCTGGTTTCCATAGTCAATGAGATTTGAAAGTAGCTTACAGCTGGCAGACCTCTCGCTAAGGGGAGATCAATAGTGAAAGGCATCACTAATTGCCCTGCGCTTCATTAAAAGTGTAAGTGTGTAACAAGCTGATCCAAGAGACCCCCCTTCCCCCCTTCCAACTGAGCCACATCAGAGCTGCGCTGGATTAAAATCATACAAATTAAATGTCTACAAATGTGAGTAAACATTTTGATTGCTTTTTGATGGGATGATCTCCAATCCTCTGTATCAAAGCAACTTATATTTGCCTGTTATGAATATGACCCAAGAAAGAATGTATTAAATTACTGCGTCATCCGAGATCCTGTATGCTCCAAAATTATGTGGTGCTGTGCATGTGTACACATGCAGATGTGTGTGTGTGTGTGTGTGTGTGTGTGTGTGTGTGTGTGTACACACGTGGTGGTGTACATATAAGTGGACATGCACATTCACCTGCACTTACACACATGACCAGTATGTAGTTATTGTTAATAACATAACAGACTTATGGCCTACTTCCATGCAAGTAAATATCAATAAATGATACTTTATGTACAGCGGTTAAAAGCAAATCTCATTACTTCAGTTACCAACACCTATCACCAGTGGATGAGCATGCAGAAACTCAAAGAGTAAATGTCAGTTATTGATCTGTGGCTGGTGTCAGAACATTGACATTCTCTCATTTTACAAGAGAAGGAAATCAGCTACATGCTAATTAGATCTGTTTACCCTGTCGGCAGGAGACGGATGTGCCAGGAATCCAGGCCTTGCGAACAACAAGGTTGATTTTCTCGCTTTCTGGAAATCGGGCTTGCCGGGCCAACTGTAACAGATCTCAAACCGGGCGTGGCTGATGACCGTAACCCTCGAATTAAACCTCCCTCCCTCCTTCTGTCACTTCCCAGAATGAACCTTTCCCTGAACCTTTTGAGACGCCCACATCTCAGCCTTCTTTATTCCAGAACTAAGTAACGTGTCTATTTTGTCTTTTTGCTTGTCTTTCATTCCTTTATAAGGTATTCTGTATCAGATGTTACTTCTTCACAAATACCAAACTTCACATTTGAACTACTTCACAATCATTTAACCCCTGCCTGTTTCAGTACAGTCAGATACGCTTCTGAGCAGTAAACCTCTGAGGAGTTACAGGAGAGTTAGGCTTCATGAGCCCCATAAAGGGTCGCCATGTGCTGAAAGTCACTGACATGTTAAAGATAATCAAATGACTTTGGTTATCCTTTGTAAAACATTATCATCAGTTCTAATAAGAATGCAGCTCTACCCATTTTAGGGTACCTGAAGCCTCACTTCCCCATCTCTACCTTTACGTGTCTGTTCTTTATGGATCTCATTTTGCTAGTGGCAATGCAAGCTTCATGACAGGAAAGCAATAGCGTGGTAGTATGCCTAGCGGTTATGAGATTCATAACCAGAAGATACAGATTAAAATTTCAGGTGGGTCACCACTGGTGTGTCCTTAAGAAAGGTATCTTATCTATACTGATTCAGCTAGTATTTAGCCTTTGCTGTGTAGGCACCACTGTATGAAGAAGTCTACTGAGCATTAACATAATGAAGGTGACAATCAAAACGCTATAACAGAAAAGGTCCTTGTAGCTTGTTGGCCCTCTTACCCTCCCTGCCAAATGGAGGCGTGTGTGTTCCCTGCTGTTGCTAAAAGTCTGTGCCTGTGTTTGATTGTTCTCAGGTCTGTCACAGTGGATCTTTGTGTTCTCCTCTTCCCTTCTCTCTCCCTTCTCAGGGAATGTTCTCAGGGGCCAGAATGAAAACATTCACACATTCCAATTTACGGAGGCTGTCCTCAGCATTCCATTTTGGAGACGCACCTCTCCTAAATAACTTGTTTAACACAAACATTTCCAGGACACTCATAGCTCCCTCCGTCTCTCGTTGTCCACTCCAGCTAGCTTGCTCTGTGAGTGTGAAGATACTTTGTGCCACTATAACTGAGACAGAGAGAAAAAGAATTTCACAGTGTGTGCCTGATGTGTTCTTATACTTGGATGCAGGCATTGTGCTGTAGAGTGCTGACTTCCATCAACACGTTACACTTCATCTCTGAGAGGTGGGCCAGACTTAGCAGCAAGGGACCGACAAACATATGTCAGACCCTCCTGGTCCCCCCATTGTAAACAGATCATAAGTAATGAACACAAAGGTCCGCGGAGGGTTGCGGGTAATAAACCCCGTATCTCGATTCATTCGTCTCGCAGAGGAAATGACCAAATCCGATCCGGCCTGATCAAATTGGCCCTGCCCGTATCTCCAGCACACTGATAATTCCCCCGGATAAAGGGCCGGCGCTTCCTGCCCCCAGCCCACTCAGTTTCAAACAAGGGGTGTGCCTGATTTGGCATGTAGCTCACCAGCTGCACCTGGGTAACACCACTCCAGTCGAGTTGCTACAAATCCTTTGTGGTTGCGGGCAAAGCTTTGCATTTGTATATCATACAAGGATTATTGATATTGTGGTCTCATATTAATCTTTGTAGTTCAAATCAAACTTTGATTTGCTTGGGACACTTTGACCTCAGTGTGGCTCATGTTTAAGAAGAGGACAAACATTTTTACCCATGAGGACAGCACAAGTGAACTATTGAGTGTTTAATAGTGTATGTACAGCTGAGGTGTGATCAACAAAAGCTGGCTGGCTCCTATTTATAAAATGCATCCTATGTCCCACATTGTGATAGAGCACTTTCTGGATAACATATCTGGGACATTATGTTCAACACTTTAAAGAATCATAGAAAGGAATAGTCTATTCAGTGAAAAAACATAAACGATGACTGGAAAATAGTTTACCTACCAAATTAGATAAGGCTTCTTGCTTGCTTTCTTTGTAAAATAACAACTGGTTGACCTCAAGGACAACCCATGTGGTGGTCCAGTTTTTTCTGCAAATAAAAGGTAAAAGGAGACTTGTAAAAATATATATGTTATGAACATTCAAATAAAAAATTTTAGTTAACACCACATAAGAGCTTCATAAAGCCTTCACAAACATGAAACAACACTTTCATTAGTCCTATATGAATACTTAAACACTTAAACTGACAGAGTGTCATGGAGTATATGCGACCTACCTATTCACATCATATGGGTCATTACCACCATATTTTAATTTGATATGTTTATGGTATCACCACTTAACAATATGGATGGTGGCGTTCAACACCCTATGACAATCCATGTTGATTGATGTAAATTTTTATTAAGCTATATGTACGCAGGATAAGATGGTTTTATGTACAGTAGTTCTTATGTAAGACCCTTCATAACAACTGTCATAGCATTTTGTGGGAATGGGACAAACTACACATGCACAGTTTTATTGAAATAACACTACAGAACAGCACCTATTACACTTGATCACTGACAAATGAAAATTGAGGCCTTTTTTCACAGCACTGGGGTCCTGCAGTCAAAACAGTGAAACCTTTCAGACCAGGAAGCTCTGAAAAACTCTTTGCACTCACTGGCTATTAACACTGTGTGGGGAGTGAATGTTTTGGTTTGAATGTTCATGTCTTCTCCAAGGGCTCCAAAAGACACCCAATTTCATACTTGTTTATGCTGGTTATTACTGATCTGAAGTTCAACATGACATCACATATTTTTAATGCTAAATTAGGGAAGATAAATTCTATGGCAGTAGAATTTGACAAACATGACCTCCCCTTGCTTGGTAGTAGGATTATGATGAACAAAAGTTAAGGCACTTGAGATCCACAGAAAGCTGCCCCCTCTGTCAGCTTTTATGGCTTTTCAGGACAGATTATAACATCTAAGCAAGATAAGGCAGAAATTACTATCAGGAGAACAAACTTGTTAAATTACGGTCTTTTCTCTGGTGAAAATGGAAGAGTTATACTTATTTTTATTTATTTATTTTTTTCAAAACAGAAAAAATCGAATTCATAGCAAATATGTGCTTAAAATATTTTGATTATACTGACAAATCTCAAAGTGTTTCTAACATTAACCTGCTCTAAAAATGGTATTCTATACATAACCACATCTAATTTTAATTTTTAAATCAGCTGCCAGTGCAAAAAAAATCATTCCAATCCTTCTTAGTTCCACTAATAATAATCAGATGGAATTTTGCTCACTTCCAATAGAGTGTGATCCAGAACATTGCCTTCTAATCTGGTAAGATGTAACGAAACATAGCTTGACCCAACATACATTCCTTCAGTTACAACCTATTAAAGGTTTAACAAAACTGGCAGATATTTGAAGATACAAATCCAGATTGATGAAAAAAGCATTAAGGGAAAATAAGCAGAAATGACACAATGATGTATCGAGCTGCAGTGGGTCTTGATATGGTTCCTTGTCTCCAGGTTAATAACACATGCTTGGGGGGAAGAATGGAAAGATGAGTCTTGGCTCTTTAGACCCTTAGAAAGGGTGGATCATGTGGCTTATCAACCATCCAGTAGAGAGCTGGGGCAACACATTCCTTCCTGATTTCCATATTTCAATCAGACGTATACTCATTTTCAGTGGTTTTTAAGGTAAATGTAAGATTTTCATTGATTTTTTGTCAGATTCTTGTAACTCTGGAGAACAGTGAAGGTGGAATTACCTAGACAAATATTTTTTGAGACTTGTCATGGGCATACATTTTTGTGTGCTGTTAGCAGAAAACATTGATCCCCAAATGACTGTTTTCAGTAAGTATGCAGTATCAGACAATGAAGTAACCATTTTTAGTCATACAAGAGTACAGAAAATACAAGAATTGACAGTACTATAAATGACAAAGCTGGGGAGTTAGCAAAAATGAGGGACGCATTTTCCAAGAAGTGATATAATGAGAATTTTGTTGTTGTTGTTGTTATTTTATATATTGGCAATTTCAAGGATAGTTGGATATTTGTCCATTTCCCATGACATTTCCTAGATGCCAGTATTTTTGCAGATTGTCAGTGACAACAGGTTCCAGGTGAACTGTACCTCAGTTTCTTGCCTCCATCTGCTATCTTTGCTTTGTTCAGATATTCACCTTTCAGCACACTCTGAAATTAGAAAAACAAAACAAAGCATTTGCATATATGATTTTACAACATAATAATTTGCCCCATGCACCATAATGCAGGAATTATAAAACGTCTTAATATAGCATGATATTTTAGCCTTTTTAGATCTTGTTCGTAATACCCACAATCTGTTTTTCACTCTTTTCTAAAGACAAAGTTGAAATCCTTCTTTTTAAATTCTCAATTCAGCATGGTAGTATTTAGCAAATTTTTGCTATCCTGCATGTATAAAATTTCTGAAAATCTGCAAGTGCAGCACCTGCAAAGGACAAATAGATTAGTAGACGTACAAGGAAAGAAACAATAAATTTTAGAAAGGAGGGAAATACATTTAAATGTCTATTTGGTAATGTTAATGGCCTATACTTTTCATGATCAAGGACTACACATGGCCTGGGGCAGATATTTTAGTGTAAAGGGATGCTTTTACTAGCTAGGTGTGTTAAAATGTGTTAAAAGCGCAGATGGCAGTGAATCCCTGAATACTGTCATCTCAGAGAAACACTTAACAAAAAGGAATGAAAACAGCAAGACGAGGTTAATCGTTCTAAAAACTATGCAAGAGGACAACCTGTCCAATTGGAGTCCAAAGTGTATCCTCTCTTTGTGCGAGGAAGAGAGAACAAAATCCAAAAAAAGATCCAAAATGGTTCCGGCTGAAAATGAGGGCATTGCTGTTGTTAACAAAAAACAAAGTTCGCAACTGAAAGCTCTGAGAAAATGGAAAAAAAAATGAAGACAAAAATGCAGCTGCACTGAACCTGACCCACAAGGCATAAACAATCACTGACTTTCCTCTCAACAATGTCTGCATTCCAAGTGTAAACTACCTTGCCCCTAAAAGCACACTCGCACTCAAAATCCACTGTTAAAGAGAACTGTTAAAATGTACCAAAACTACAACTAAAATCCAGACAATAACAGCTACACCGGACAATCTTTTTAAATTATGGAGTGTTACATTGCTAAATAAACAGGACAATACTCTGTTTTGAGTAAATGTACACCATTAAAGCATGTCGGGCAATATCTTCATTTAAAAACAGTTGAGCTGCCAGAGTTTTAAATGAATATGTCTCTAGACCCAGCTGCATTCATCCAACACTGGCTTGCACAAATACCATTATAATTCTTGATATGTGATTAGTCTGACAAGTATTTGCACACAAATAAACTGCAGTACATACACAATGGCAATAACACTATGAGTAGACAGTAGAGATAAGCAGAAAACTGAGGAGATGGCTTTTGAGAACGATCACATTTCTCATGCCTTCTTCCTAGTCAGGTTATAGTAGTCCAATCACTGTTTGAAATTATTCAGAGAAATCCTATTAAAAATGAATGAGGGGAAAAATGATTTCAATGTTTCCCTTCCTGTTTTTAGCATGTTTGTTCGGTAATTGCAAGTAGAGTACGATGTCTTTATTGAAAGTGACATAGGAGGTAGTTAATTGCCCTCATACAGCAGAGGGGTCCCCAGACAGCTGATTGGTGTGGAAACCAACCTCTTTATCCAGCATAAAAAACACGATAGCCCCATTTTCTTATGAGCTCATTATAAATTCATGCACCCACAAACAGAGTTCAACACAAAGAGCAATATCAAACAATGGCAACACATGGGCTTGTCAGAGAGAGAAAAAAATGTAAAATGTTAAAAGAGTTAAAATCTCTTATCTCAAAGTTATGTCTTTTATTTTTTTATACGGTGAGGCCCACATGTACAGAATAGTGGTGGGTACAGCACATGGGTATAAATCAGCCCCATTAACTCAGAGACTGCAAGACAAAGCCTGGTGTTACATGCAGTGTGGATGCAATGATGAGTTCATTTACCTCTATTACTGCAGTGTGCGCTATTACTGAAATGAATAGGCATACTTCAAATGCTTATTTGGTTATTCACTTTGAAGCTTAGCAATGTCCATTTATGCAGACAATGGGTTTTACCAAGTTCTCCAACAGCACTGAAAGACAGTTCAGTGCGATTAAGAATTTCACAAATCTATTTCTGATCATTAATCAATACCAAGACACTCTTTCCAGGGTAACTTCCATATGGATTATCCAGTTGCGTACTATCCAGATCATGCAGCTGGATATTTACACAAGCCAGTCAGGTAGTGTATCTTGCTGAAAGGTACAACAATGGCATCCTACCTGGATTATAACTAGCAGGTCCCAACCACTACTCCACAGTGCCACTAATCCTATTGTCATGCCATTCTCTGAACAAATAAAACTGTTTAGAAACAGACAACAGACGAGCCCTCATACTGTAACATTATTGTGATGTGATATTTCCTCCTTTCTGTCCTCCACACCAGACAGATGGCTGTACTCACAGGGTGTTCTGCTGCTCCAATGTCACCTAGGTTATGTTGAGACTGATTCCTCCGATGGCGAGATATCTGAATTAAGGCAAAGAGGAAGACCGAAACATTACATTTCCGCATTTAATCAAATCTCAGATTACAGCTGCCAAATCTACTCAGAAATTATGTGAATTTCAAAGCAAACTGCTGATGAAGAACTGCTGGCACACCAGAGAACTCGTGTATTTTACGAGGTCTTGGATAGGCTTTGCACCTGCAGCTGTGTGTGTGAGAAGTTCATGCGATTCTTCATCCACTGCTGTTCTCTCTTTCTCTCTCTCCCTCTCACAACCATACTGAAATCTGCTTATTGCTTTGCTACTGCTACATCAAGTCTTCTCTGTAGAACAAAATGAACCTTTTCCCTGTCAAATAGTCCTTCCCATGAAATTCAGGGCATTACAAGGTGGAGTAAAGTGCTGTCTAATAGACAATGGTACGGCTACAGTACCCAGGGTGCTTTTCCACACAGCTCTTAAGCAAAAGTTCACACATTCATCCTGCCATTATTTCTTTTATGGCATAGAAATTTAGGATTTTGGACACATGTTAGACGAGTTGCCTCAGTGCATTTCAGGCTTATCTGCTCACAAGGAAAGAAAAAATATTCAGACAAATGTTTTCAAGGATGTACACATTACAACAAGTATTACAACTGAACTTTGAATAACATAACTTTCATCTTCCTTTGCACAACCATCCAACACCAAACTGAAAGCATGGCAGTTCACATTACCCATTTAAAACTGTAGAAGTACTTCCCGTTGACGATAATAGATTGTGTTTGTTTCGTTTCTGAAAGGCAAGGCTACCCTGGTCATGGGATTTCAAGACAGAACTTCAAGTTCTCCAGACAGTAGGTCCTAAAATAAAACCACAGGCCACAAATCTGGGAAAGGCATCAAAACAGCCAGAGGAGATATTTGTCTTGAGAAGAATTCATAAGCAAATGCATTTGGGGCCCCTTCTTCTCTTGTGTTTACAGATATGTTTAAGACAAGGTGACAGAATAACATATCGTGCAAGGAAAAAAAAGTGTGATTTCCACAGAGCTTGAGGTGGAATTCTTTTGGAAACCATCTGTGCTTATTGCTTACCTAACCCACTAAGGGAGCAGCCAGAATGCCACTCTGGGGGAATAGCTTCCAACCATATAAAAAAGATGTGCACTGACAATACCACATTCCCTCTGGGAAAGCATGCCAAAAAACGCAATATTTCTTCTGAAAGCTCTTTTACCGAAGATGCTGAGGATTAAGAAGGGAAAACACTGCAGGACACTGCTGTGTCATCTACCATTAAGCAGCCCTAAGCTTTCTGTTAAGAGATACTTCCACAAAAATAGGTCAGGGGAAAGAGGTGGGGGGAGAAACAGGCCTCTGTGTTCTCCCCTTCTTACTGCTATGTATGCTGATGATCGCCCGTTTATGCACCCCTGGTGGCTCTCCTTGTGCTGTGTGACAGAACGCAGGGAACTCTGGGAAACGGAGGACCAGAAACCTGTCCTGCGAGGTTGAAATTTTGCTAGTTGAGGTGTGCTTGCCCTGACCACACAGCACAGTCGCACTTTGGGGCTCCAGGCTAGACACTGGCTTTTCCCTATTTGCTCAAAGTCAGCTATATAAGTCTGGTTCTGAACTATCAAACCTTAGGTTTCCAATACTTATCGGGACCATAATATTTAGTGTGAAACTTGAGAAAATTCTCAAGCCTCAGTATGGAATGTATTCACTCATATTAGGATGTTGTACACTACTGAACTGAGGAGTTTTATATTCTGTTTGGAGTATATCCTTGTATTAACATGGGTTTTATTTGATGGTTTTACATGGTAACAAAAACAACAAACTGTTAGACATATGTTAGGTACAAGCACATTTTGCCCAAATCACCTTGCTTGTCATTTATCTCATCAGCTTGTTATCCCCTTATAAGCTTTTATATATGACACTGTGTCCAGTTATCACTGTGCTCAAAGGTACAATGACAGTCTCCCTGGGAACTGAACCTGCAATCTTTTCAAGCAAAGCTCTGCAAATACCAGAATTCTAATTTCATTTTTTGTTAGTTACACAAGTTTTCCTTCAGCTCCTTTTTAGCGCTAAACTCTACAACAGTTAAATATTGAACACGGGCATTTATTCAGTCTATGGCATTGAGGCAGATTCCTTGCTCTGACTTTGTCACATATCTAACACAGTGATCAAATCATACTTGCTGTCTTACTTTCTAGTAACCCTTTTCATCTCAGAATGATTCCACAAACAAAAACTGGATTTAGACAGGGTACAAATCATATCTGAATCTTATGACCTCTCTCAGAGAATCTCATATGAGCATTATTAATGAACCACCAAAGTTTCTAGCCTGTACATAAAAGAGATTACATGAGGGAAAAACAATGCACAGTTTTAGGTCTTTAAAGAAAACCAAGTGCCACATGACACAATGTAAAATGGCAGTGGAGAGGGAACTCAAGCAACTGACAGAATTTTTAATCTTATCCTTTTAAAATCTTATCCCTTTCACAAGCCTTCCATCTCTGCTTACACCCTGCTTGTCTTTTATCGTTTGTCAGTTGTGTGTTTGGACAATCTTTGTCTCTTTGATGACAGTAAGGACTGTGAATGTCAGCTATAAAACATTTTAACATAAAATGAGGTTTCAGAGATGGCTAGATAGGCATCCAGGGGTAATTTCAATCCACACTAAACCTCCTGGCGAGATACACAGTGCTTAGTAGATTAAAAAAATATTTGCCTTACACAAAGTACAAACATTAAAATCTATATAATGTTGATTCAACGTGTTTCTCTAATGCAGTCTGATTACATTATGCCCGCCTCCAAACAGTCCTTGTGCCAGTCTTGAAAACTGATATTGTTTGCAGAGTGAGACATCATATTGTTCAAGTAATCCAACATAATAGTAATGCTCTCTGTAAATCCAGTCCAGGCTCTCACTTTGTAAGACAAGCATGAGCCACCTTCAGACATGAACTGTTTACATAATGTGGAGTGAATTAAATCTGGGTGCTAAACCACATATTAGCCATGCATTGACTATTCAGCTCACAACACTTGCTACCTCTTTGTTTCTCCTGGTCAGTCTGAAGGGTCCCTCTACATTCTTCTGTCCTTCTGCTCCCACCTTAGCATGTGTGTCTCCTACTAGAATGTTGTTCTTTACCAAATGTGTGCCTCACTATGGAAACCATGGAGGACAGTCAATCTAACTTCAGTGGTGCCTACCCTTACTGTAACTTTAAGCAAGGATTTAAAACACACATTTTTTTCCATTGTAGCAAATCAACACGAGTTTTGGTGGTTGTTAAAATTTACAGAATTTTTGTGTCAGAAAGAGATGTCAGAAAGCAATAAATGCATAAATATTTTTCTCGAAGTTAAAGACCAAGTGCCATAGCACTCTGGCTTTCAGTGAGTCCCCAGCAGTATAAGCAGTGGAAGATGCATTCCCAGAGTTTTGTAAAAAGCCCAGTCTCCCAGAGAAAAACTGAATGCTTCACACATCCAGAGAGAAGGCCACCTTTCTCTCACTTTTCTTCTTCCCTGCTTCCAGGACAACAGTAATGCCCAACCATGTCTGGTGTGAAAAGAAACACAGCGGAGAGTTTAACAGGGACTTTAAGAGATGAAAAGACACAATGTGAAAAGCAAAATATGACAACAACAGGCTCTCAGTTTGTTCCCTCCCATTCAAGCATGATTTCCCCCTGCTGCTGTCACTGTAAGCTTATGATTGTGACAGAATTGGCTGTGAATCTTTCCTCTACAAATGTTTCAATGCATTCACACAGGTATTTATGGTATTATCACTATTTACAATACGTAACAGTATATAACACATATATTTGTTTGGTCAACCAATCACTCTAAGTGAAGCTGAAGAATAAATATTATCATTTTTTGGCGAAAAGCAAAAGAAAATCTTAAATTTATCTTTAAATGAATATAATTCCATCTTGTAAGCATATATTTCTTATACTACATGTTTTTTGTGGATATAAGTTTGAATTAGATATACTGGGTTGCTTGATGTTGTTGGATGGTGCCAAAAATACAATCAAGATATACACTCATACAAGCACGTCCTATGAAGGGACAGTCCTGAACTATGGACTGAATTACAGAATACTAATTTATCCATCTTTCTTTGGAAAAGTTACCACAGTTTTTCCACTTACTACAGTGCTACCCTGCCCTCTACTGTTCCTCACAAGATGATGCATCACCAGGAGAAATATGCTGCAGTTTTTTTTCTGTGAGTAAACTACAGACTCAACTCTCACTTTTACCACAGGTTCAAGGTCAGAGCCTGGCTATTTCCAGCTTGTCTTTTCTTTGTTCCGTGTCAAAAAATGACAAGGTAACGCAAGTCGGGGTCAGCTGTGTTACAGGAACACTTACATACATCTGGGAAGTGGAAATCAATCCTGGCTGACAGTGTCTTCAGGATACAGAGACCTGGCTGTCATCCCCTGCTCACTCACTCACGCACACACACACACACACACACACACACACACACACACACACACACACAGACACATACCCCTCCTGACCACTACAAATCAAACATAAGGAAGAGCTGTCATTTTGCATTAGAGGAATTCGCTTTCACTTCTGGCAAGGTAAATAAACCTTTCAGAGGGCGCATCTGATGTTTCATGGATGCTGTCCAACAATATGCCTTACAGTTGTCATTTCTATTTTTGCTTTCTTTTGATCCACTGACAAGTCTTTTTAAGGTGTAATATTGGGGGCATTCGGTTTGCGTGCAACATATTAAACACTTGCAGTGTTCAGCATTCTCAGTAGGTACATGTGAGAATGATGAAGGTGGGCAAGCCAAGCCTTCTGGCTTCCAAAATGATGGATAAAATTACACTTCAGAGCTACAGTGCAAGCATTAGACTATGCTCTGAAATAGGTTGCTGTATCATCGGTTTAAACAAACATATTGTCCTCCATTAAGTTGGAGTGCAAATTTAATTATCCTCCTCACCCTCTGCTGTCATTCACAGCACTCTGTGTGCCTTTGAAGCAAGCATAAAATCGTCAGAAGTCGTGTGCTAAATTAACAGGCTTCACAGATGTTACAGTGACATCAGACAACTGTCAGTATTTTTAATTTTGTTAATACTCAGCAAGTGTTTTCTGCTGAACTTGATGTCGCTGCGTAAACAATTAGTTAAACTGTAGTCCATATGCAATGAAGAAACTGTTGCATGAATCTGAGTAGGCCTACTAAAAATCTGTTTTTGGAAGAGTGCTTAAAAACATCTGTTCCTGAGGACAGCTGCCAGACTCTCCTTTCAGGTAGCAATGGAACAAAAAATAATAGGAAATTCCCTACATTATCATATGTCCCACTCACCCACATTGCACATTCACACAAAAAATACACAAAATCGAGCCAGGTTAAATACCTTGTTCAAGGGTAACACAGTAACACCCCTCTCAAACCTACAAACTTCTGGTTATATATTTTTCTCACCGCTACTCCATACTGCCTCCAATGGGAGTGCCATTGGGGGTCATGCATTTGTGTGGGAAAATGAATGGTTTTGTTTCCTGGGGAAATGAAAAAGTCCCACTCCTTGTCTGAATATCTGGCATATAATGGTGATGCACCACGGGGTCGACTGGAGGGGGGGCACCGATCTCGAGAGGAAACCCGCTGAAAATGAACAGCGGTGGAACAATCCCGCCTGATTGTGCACAAATGCAACACTACTGCATCAGAGCGCCGCTTCCCCCTTTCAAACCACATTTTAATTGCCCCTACGCATCTGCGGCAACACAACACTTGGACTGGCAGCCGCTCTACTCACTCGCAGGCCGTTGCACATTCTGGTTAATTACCACACGAATCGGCTGTTTCTCTCCCCCCCGGAAACACAGTACCGTTGGAGGACAGGGGTCTGACAAATGTGGCGTCTGAATAATTAGCCGGGAAGCAACGCATAAAACATTGCTTTCGCCTTCCACCGAGGACGACAATCAAAACAATTAATTTGTTGTCAATTATTCATCACTTCGAAGGTCCTGAAAAGGGCTTGTTAATATGGAAATCAGCTAGAATGCTAACAAGGTTAGAGTATCTGATTTAAGTATCATTTGAGTGCATTAAAAAACTGTTTCATTTTCAAAAGCACGTCTGTGCATTTTAACTTTGTATACCTTCTCCCCTTCAACAGAGTTTTCTTCCCTTATTTGTGAACAATTTTTAAAACAAGGTGAGATAACTGAAGTCTTTTATCAAATTCTTATGATTTATAAATGTCATTTGATGGAAATTTCTGATATATTAAACTGGCAACTCATTGTTAATAGACTTAAACACTTTTATCATGACAGTTTGTAAAAGAAAAACATCTATACAGCATCCAACACACATTTAAGTCACTGAAGCAAATCTTCTTTTTGCTGCTGCATATAAGCAGTTTCTTCCTGCCAATTACTGTTATGTAAATGTGCTTGATACAGTAACAATAAATGCAAACCTGGTGATTAATACAACTTCCCTAAAAACAAGGATTTACCAAAATACTACATAAGCCCAATTTACCGTGATATTGGGCACCAGAATTCAGAACACCTTATCATCAGCAGAAAAGAGCTGACTCTTGTGAAAGAATGGATACTGAAAATGTCAATGCCCACAAAGTTTATTTCCCTTACAAATAACTAGTATGACAAAAAATCACATCACACTCTGCTTAACTTCTCCAGGTACCTCTTTCAGGTGTCAAACTGCACAGCTATGAAGTGTTAAATTGGAAAGTAATTAATTTGCCTCTATTTTGTCTGAAGGGACCTCCAGTCTGGCTGCCTAGAGAATTGCATTCTGGGAAGTCCCATGTTTATGAGCACCAGAGCAGAATGACTGCCTCATGTAAGGAATGTGTCTTTTCAGCAATAGCTTTCGAGCACTGAATCCTGACCAGCACCAAAAAAAAAAAAAAATCATCATACAGGAATGCACAGGAGAGAATGCCAAAGAAACATGTGCTGTCTCACGCATTAACTGTCAAATCAATCACTAAATCAATCTTATGGGCATTTATTGGTTCTTCTCTGGAATGTGGCAACCTCATGAATGAAAAAATTGAGGAAATGCGCCCAGCAACAAATCATCATTTGAATTTGACCACACTATGGAATTCCTCAAAATGTGGCCAGGCACACACTGCCTCAGTTATTGGAGGAATGCTAAAGTGTCATGCTAAAGATTTCATGGCCTTCTCAAAGGAGTGAAAGTAAGAATATTATAAATTCTGAAAAGATGTAGTTACAGCTGAAAACTATGGTGCAGCAATGACTTACCAAGCATATTCTCCGAATGATCTACTCATGTGTGAAGAAAAGGTAGCTCTCTGAACCTCACGCCCAAACACCGAGAATGCTTCACACAGTCAAAAGCAACTTGCCAGCTCTGTTAGAAACACTTTTGCCTAAACTTAGGCTTTAAAAACGAAACAGATTTTCTGAGTTGTTCTCCTTTCAGTCTGGCTAATATCATCCCTGCTTCATGTGTGTCCACCGCAGGGCACGGAGAGGAAGGAATGCGCTGGCCATCGGGTGTACAGCAAGAGCCTTAGATCTGGTTTAGATTTCGTTTAAAAAGGCTGGCGCCCTGGCAGAGCAGACACTGAGCTCTGCTGGAGCTGCTGTTTCAGCCTCGCCGGTGTCAGAGGCCACGTGTTTTACAAGAGCTTCTGCTGATAGCGATTCAGCCGACGTGCCGCTGCCCCGAGATACGGCAATCTGGCACGCAACGCAAATCAATGAGCCCCTCCTGGAATATCTCGGGATGTACACTGGAACACCCCCAAACGCTGCTGTCTGCCAGCATCCAAACCAAGCGTTGCTGGGCTGCCAGATATGATTATAATATACAAAGAGGTTTTTGTTTAAAAAGAAAAAAGCAACACATGGGAATTGAATCAGGAGCAGGTAATTCAATTTGAACAAAGTAGGCATGTGCTACAAACAGTTTATTATCAGAATTTTGCTTACTGGAACGTTAAAAATCTCGCAAACTTTGTGTACGTTTTAGTGTGCTGATTTGGGAAAACTATGACTTAATATATTCAGAAATGCAACACGTCCTCCTGAACCCTGGTTTCCCATCTGAATTTTTAAATGTATTTCATTTTATTTATTCATTTATTTTTGGAGAGGTACTTAAAAAGCCGTTAAAAGCAACCAACATAAAATGTCTGTTTTTAAAACTGCTGTAATTAATTTATTCAAATTATTAATTTCTGTCCCCATCCTCAGGAAGTAACACATGCAAATGCTCTGCCATTCAGTAGCCGGGCACAGGAGTGCTCATTTGTTTCAAAGGCAGTTAATCCATTTAGTGTCTGCATATTGATATGCCAATTATGGATAATTGCAGATGAGGCGTCCGTCAAGGTAACAATGCATAAAGGTTTGCAGGAACATTAGGAGCAAGCCAGCATGTAATACTGGAGGTGTTAATTGGTAGGTGGGTGATATAGGCAACTGTGGAGTACAGAGCAGGAGGAGATGGATGACTCCTAATTTATAATAAATAATAATAGCTCTCACAACCTCATGCTGTACATGTTTTTAAGCTTCAGAGAGAAACGAGGAGAGGTGAAGACAGGAAGAAGCAGAGAAGGAAATTCAGACTGAAGAATAATCACAGAAATGATTTCCATACCAAAAGATGTGCTTTGCAGATTTTTACAGATTTTTTGCTTTGAAGATAATTTTTATAATTTATATTGTGGAATATAACATTTATTGCATTGCCTGTTTAGTAGTACATTTATGGTTTTCAAACCTTCATTTTTTGTAGCAGTCACTATTGTTACATTTGGTTGAATTTTAAATTGAATTTTCCTGTGTCTTGTTAATTCCACCAAGAGTTAGGCCTATATCATGTACAAATAAAATATTAAAAAATGAGATATTTCAAATGCAGCAATGCCTTCATTGCATGTTGTGCATACTGACATACAACACTGGCAAGCCAGTCGTTTCTGGCACACCAGATTGTGAATTTTACATGCCCCGGAAAATAATAAGATCATAGAGATTATGCATGGATCATTCTGAACAAATTTCCAAAAAATATGGTGTGACAGATTGCAAGGATTGTAATTACATTTGCCATTTCATCAATATCCATATTTCTCTGGATTTTGTTTCCACTGGGAATAATTCAGATAAAACAAAATGTCAGACCCAAATGTTCCCTGCTTTCTTACAGCTAACGATAATCATATTATGAATTAGAACAGGCTGAAAAGACATATTAATTATAATCAATTCACACAAATACTGTTCACCAAATGTCAGGGAACCATGATTGATTTCATTCTGTTTCTCTACACAGAGACCCATTCCCATGTGCTGTAATCCAGTAGCCCATTTTAGCCTAGTTATTTTTCTGAATGTCTTGTTCTTCCTGGAGGAGTGCAGTACTTTAGACCCCGACCCCCTTCTACCCTTTGTGTGGGTCCAGCCTATTACATAAACCAGTTCTTTACTTTGGCAGGGCATATTTTTCCTACAGATTGAGGAGGAATGGAAATGGTTGTCTGATAGACATATAAGTTATATTAATGATACATAGTTTCTCATAACATTTTCATAGCTATTTTCTCCACACATTAATAACTTGTGATGTGGATTCCAGATCCATCTTTAGCTCTCTTCTCTAGCAAGTGAGATATCTACTTTTTTCCATGCAGTCCTCAAACATGACAACAGCACCAAAGACAACAATTTTTCCCCACTTGTGTAGGGGTGCAAGCTGGTCAAACAAATTTAGTTAATTATGATTATGAATGGTCTGAGCAAAGAGGTTTTTTAAGATGATGCTGTGCATATACTTTGAACTGAAACTCACAGACTGATTGTTCTGATTTGGAACATCTGCTAATCACAACAATCTGTTCCTTCTTGCCACCACCGGCTGCCTGATGCAGATTGGTTGTAATACCATCATGGTGCACGTACTTCCCCTGGATCAAAACATCACCTTAAAGGGGGGTAATACAATTAATTTAATAAAACATTTGCAAATATAGCAATGAACACCAAATAAGACCCAAATGAATAAACAACATACAATACGAACGCGTTAAGGCGCGTTAAACAAGTGAATGACAACGCAACTGTGAGCCCAGGAACCGCACACGGTAGGCTTTGCAGTTTGATCACTTTTGGTTTCTCCAAATGAAAACTTCCTCCAGCAGTTTTCCATCCATAGCTTATATATGCAAGAGCCGGAGACTAGCCAAGCACAACACGAGTAGAATAGACCCGCCTTAAAACCACAAGAGAAAAAAAATGGAAGAAGCAGGAGTGGAAATCGATAGCCATCCAGGTAAACGTTGCATTAAACGTATGAAACAGCCGAAGAGCACATGCTTTGTAATATTTTTCTGAACTGTTTTTTTTGGTTTTGTACTAAAAGGAATGCGCATTAGTTCTTCGAGGACGAAAGTGAGGGTTACGCTGAGTGTAAAAACCTAGGCGCGATGATTTCGAGGAACGTCAGAAGTTGCTCACCAATGTAGGAATACGATTGTCGACATCTCTGTGTGCTCGCAGCCCATTCTTACTGCCCCTACTGTATAGTGCGGGGGTGCCTTGTCGTACAGCATGCCAATGGGTTATTTCTGCACAGTGTACACTCCACGTCTCGATTGGTGGGTATCGCTGATGTCCACTGCACCCACTTGCCGTTGTAGCATCATTCGACAGTATTATTTTTGGCAACCGTAAGGGACTCCGTTCAGTCATGTGGAAGTAGTTTCTAAAGCCTAGTGTACCATCAAGCATGTGTACACTAAGTGTCCTCTATCAGCACATGATTCCTACGTACTAGTTGTAAGGCTTGATGCCTTGCTGTCTCTGACAACCTTTCCTACATTATTCCTGATGCATGCTTGAATTGTTACCGTTTTGTCCTAATAAGTGATATAAATTTGTTCATAAAATTACCAAAGCACTATCTAAAACAATTTAAAGGTGTTTATGTGCATTATTTAAAGTTGTGTTGTTTAGTGACAGATTAGTTAAGGTAATAGAGAACATATCTGTAATAAAACAAGCTTAGTTTGGAGTGCACAATCATCTAAAAGAAATTCTCTAACAATAATCAATCGCCCTGTTTATAGAGAATTTTGTCCAGTAGGCAGTGTTTTTTTTTTTTCCAAACATATACAGTATTTTTGTTTGTGCTGACCAATAATGTTACAAATGCACTCACAAATATCTGTTTGGTCATTTGACATTTGTAAGGAAATAACTCAATACCATCATTGTTTCTTGCATTTTATGCAAACAAAATATTCAACAAGTGCCTCATTCTTTCCTTGGATTTAATATGCTGCGGTCTTCCACTTCCTCTGGACCTGTGGTTTAGCCTACATTGTAGTCACTGTTGTCTGTTTTTTGGGAAATGCTGTTATGTGAGCTGTACTAGGTGAAACACACTTTTAAAGGTGTCTATATTTCGATTGGCCAATACACAGTCACAGCTGCTTCACACCTCCAAATAATCAGAGATCACCCCCTTTTACACCACAGAGGAAACCTCCTTTAAAATAACTTCATCCCACCTTTCAAACCGCATTCTCTTCAGCGTAAAAGGGCACCACAGAGAGACAAAATATTAGGTTGTTGCTATTAATGTACATGTCAAATTGAATGCAAATATGAGTAAATGGAATATTTTTTTGTAATGCAAGAACGTCTAAGACTCTAAAATTACTTTTTGGCTCACTGTGTTATAATGTGCTGCATTGAGTTCCACTACAATTTCCAAATATACTTTCAAAAACTAACTTCTGTGAGAATTGCTGTGTTAGGAAATTTGCATCAATTTTTGTAGCTCCACTAGTTTATGCTGCCAGACAAAGAGCGCACACAAAGCAGCACTAGGTCATTCTGAATGAGTCATCACAGTGTTCCAGCATCAATTCCCACTGCTGTGGGACAGTACTCACAGGTTTCTGGGGCAGTTCTGGTTCCGGTATGACCATGGACTTGGTCTGGCTGAGCCGTTCCCCAGTGCTGGTGGAATTCTTAATCCTCATTTGGACCGAACCAGGACTCTGGTGGGCAGAGCCTCCAAGAGGGGTTTGCTTTGTATAACTTTGCATCTTCGTTATTCTGCTCAGAGTTAAAAAAGAACAAGACAGTAAAGGTTTGAATTTATTAGCACTGCAGATTATTTGGTGTGCCTGATGAGCTTGTGTAATTTTTGTGACAGCAGAAATGATGATACAATGTACTTTGGGGAAATAACTATTAATTGAGTCATTAATATACATATGAACACCCTGTTTTCTATTTAAGCAGTCTGCACAGGCAGCGGTTTTGGAGCAGCACCAATTAATCTTGAAACAACAAGAAGCTGGTTTGAGTATGATTTATGTGTATTCTTAACATGATTGATTGTTGTAATTTAAGCTGTGGGGTACATCTAAACTAAAATAATTGGGATATTATAAATGGATGTGAGTGTTAAATCTCACTTTTCAATGTAGTTGCAGAATCGTGAGACTGTGGTTGTGACCTTCTGTGGTTGTGCCACTGCTCACCACCAGGGGGAAACAAAACTAACTTTCAGGTGTATAATTTTTCTAGGTGGTTTCAAGAAAAACCCATAACAACCTTGTCTGAACACTTCCTTACTGCTGTTTGTTGTAAGACACAGATGAGTAGATTATTTTTGTTTGTTTGTTTTTTTTGGTCCCAGCACTGAGCGATTAAAAAAAATTGAAAGGAACAAGCTGCCCATGTGTAACACCCAAATTCCAAATATTTATTTGTGTAGATTGATCACATAAAACATTTATGACATTATGATCCCTGTTTAATTTATCCAGACACTTAGTGTCAGAGTGTAATTCCATGTCATATGATCAATTAATTGTATTGCTTTAAATAAGCAAAAGAAAGTCAACAAGAAAAGAAAGAAAGTCAACAAGTTGAATAAGGGCATGAAATCTACTGTTAAATTTGCCATATGTATTCTGCTTCTGTCTTCATTTGCAGGGATTATAAACCTTACTGCTTTCTAGGAGAAGTTTTACACACAAAGAGAAGTGAGAACATTCTGTCCAGTCATAAAATAGAGGAATTGATGATGTTTAAACAGCATTGCATTGCATGTACCTTTCCCATCGCTCCCACACTGGGGTACATCAAGGAGTAATTCAAAATCATACTATGGTATATTATTCATTGTGAAAGGAAGAAAGAAGTTATAAGATAAATACGCCCCATTGGTATCTTACTGTGTATGTTGAGTGTTAGAGTATGTAACAGCAACAAACTTCTCATATAAGAAGCAGGGACAGAGGATCACATTGGTTTTGATAGAGAACTTTGTTCTGGTCATGAGAGCATCAACGTGACATATCTAAAAACTATCCAAAGTAATCTTGATTGTCTGTATTGCTCGCACTAGAGGCTATCAACTGTAATCGGAAACGAGTCACAAGTCTGCGTGTCTGACCGGACACGTGTTCAGTGGCGTAATATGTTTTTTTTTTTTTTTTTGCTTGAGATCTCCCTGTTACTTCCTGTTACCTTCCTGTTTCTTATTTAGAAGTGTATCCTTTGCTTGGCTATGCCAGCTATAAAGAAATAAAGTTCAGCACACAGTACACCGTTCATGGCCTGCGGTCTGAATTTCAGGATGACGCTGTAGAGGGCTTTCTTTTTGTGGCTGTTTGCATAGCTGTGTAGCTCACTGTAAACGTGCTTTTGTGTACTGGGCCTGCTGTGGTTTTATACAAAGACGCATTTAGCACATCGCATGAATGCAGGTTCCTGTTTGGGGTCTCATGTGCAACATCTTCTGTGAGTAAATGCAGGACTACATTTATTCTGTGATTAACTTCTGAGCACTGCATGGCTTTGATAAAAGGATCACTCTGTATACAACCCTGGTCTCCATCACTGGACACGGTTATCTCCCACCAAGTTTCTTTTCTATGCCACCCTACATCACCTGCATGCAAAGGGAGTGGAACAACCTGGTACAACAGTGAAATGATTAAGAGCACTAAGGTGATTGACACTGTGACTGGAATCAAGATATGATTATTGAAAGATGGTAGTTAGAGGTAAATGCAGTCAAATCACAAAATCATTAACAACTTTGACAAATTTGATTATGGCACCCTCTAAGAGTAATTACAATAAATGAACGCATGGGGTCATTCTATTGAAGCAAGGTTTTGGTTTACCAATAAGGGCATAGTTTTTCCTCTTTGCTCACAATGTGTAATCTTCACTGATTAGTGTAAACAACCTTTGTCACACATCTAAAACAGTCATGGGCAAGTATATGTTGCATAAGTACAGAAAATTAGCATGCCTTAATTGAGAGAGAGATTAAGCAAAACACTTAAATACCATTGAGATTGGAGTACCTTGTTTCTCTTAATCAAGTGGTTTAAGTGTTAATGGTTATCAGTTGGCCCTGCTCCTTCAGAAATGGGTGATTTAGGGTGATATGGAGAAAAAACTGTCATCACTCTCCTACTCCAGGGACCTCTGACACAAGCAAAACACAGCATGAACTTAGGCCATCTATCTGTGTGTAATGATAGCTGAGCAGTTCAGCAGCAGTCTTCATTTCTCAGAAATTAAATTACATTTTTATACACATATACACCAGCTGATGTGTTTTCACAATCATAATATTAAGTATAACTGTTCATTTTACTAGAGTGCCTCAAAGTGTGGATAGTAAGTTAAGATGTTCATAATTATACACGTTCTTATAGTTGCTGCAATTTCGGTGCTAGTTTACATAACGGTTAGTTATCAGCAGGCTTCACAGAATGATACATAAAATCAGGGCAGTGTGCCGAGATTGCATGAAATCATGTATGGTATTCTATTATACTGTTCAGTAGTGTTTTCAGTTGTATCTGTGGTAAAGTTGTTCTTTTTGTCAAAAATGCTTTCATATTGACAATTAAATACGTGCGGTAGCTAGCTTCCTTATACAGAATTTTTTAAGGACATCCTCAGGTATTGAACGTCAGTCCTAAAACCTCAGTCAAAGAGATGGTTATCTCAAGCACTGTCAACCAATTCGGCTTCATTCCTCATCTAAAATACCCTCTATCCGATCACTCTCATACCTCAACATAAAAAGCAGATCTGTGAAAGACTTGTGTCCTTTGGACACATCCTTAACAGTGAGCTACAGAGTGACCAGAATTATAGAAATAGAAAATAGCAGCTCACTATAACAAGTATCAGGGTGACAGTTATGCTAACTGATATTTAGCATGAAGGGAGGTCATACCAATTGGTTGTTTTGAAAAGTAATCAACTTCACATTATTCTAGCTTGCCAATAGAAACAAAAAGACAAACAAAAACAGCCTCTCAGGTGATGATAAAAAATAGCGTGGGAGAGATTTGGATGAAGGAGTTCAGGGTGAAGCCGGATTGGATAACACAGCATGCAATGCCTTTTTGACTGAAGTATGAGGAATTAAGCTGAACTGGTTGACAGCACATGGATAGATAAGACATCTGTTCATTCATCATCATCTAGTTCAGAGGATGTCTGAGTAGTTGGCTGTAGGCTGTAGTTGAAGAGGAATGAAGCTGAATTGAGTGATGTTTGAAGATATCCTTTATGGACAGCATTGTCTCAATACTTTGTGCCATCAAAGTAGAAACTTTCTCTATCTCAAAAGGGAAGAGAAGGATGACTAACTCCGACTGATGTCAGAAAGGATGTTGACAAAATAAAGCAGGTGATTTTAGCATTTGAAGCTTCTGTGACCAAGTTAAAAGTACAATAACATGATTTCCATACATTTGCCCCTCAAGCTCATTAGATCTTAATGACAATGCTTGGAGGTGCAGTTTCATTATGGGGTGTACCGTTTTCCTCCCACAGAAATAATTAACGAAGCAAAAGTAGGCCCGGATACGGTGCACATTACAGGAAAACCCATCTGTATTTCCCCAAGTGTTTTTTCTTCTCGCTCAAAACCACTTTCTCAAAAACTCTCCCATAAAAACTCATTGACTTCAACATCAAACACGAAGGTGACCAAAGCACAGTACAGTCCGATTTTAACTAAAGTTTCACGTTTAATTTCCAGCCAAACTTTCAAATGATGTACCAGAGAAATCTCTTACCGTGGGCCCGCCAAGATGTCTTGTTCGTCAATCTGCCAACGATCTTGAGTGAGCGAGAGAGAGAAAGCGTTCTGCGATTGAGGAAGTGAACGACGTCACGTGTGCCAAGTGCTGTCGTCTCAAACCCCTGTCTTTCGCCGGCCCTCTCTGGTGCGAGCATTAGCTTTCGGATTTAAAACCTGCAGCCTCACCACTTCCTGGAAGTGGCTGCCTGTAAAAATAGGTGGTACTCTGGTCACCAAAGCCATAGTGATGGCAGTCAACGACAGACACGCTTCTTAACACACCTCTTAAGGTGCTCCCATCGATGTAAACCGTAGAGAAAAAGGCAAAGCTTCACAGCACAAGTGGAGCATGCCTTTTGACTTCTCCTTTTTTGGTCTGTTTTTAGTTACCATTTGAAACCGTCAAACCATCTCTCTTGCACAAGATCAGGTACTGAATAGTTGTTGTAACTGTCTTCTGCTTAATTGTGATTTACATGAATGCAGTTCATTTTGGCCTCTGTCTGTTTGTTCAAAAAAGACCTAAAGCAAACAAAGTATTAATGCAACAAATACATTGTTAGCAAGTTTTTTTTTCTTCTCGCTATCTGGAAGCCCTCTCTTAGTAGACAGGTTCACACAGGAAATGACAACATAACAGATTTTGAGAAAGGGGGGGAGAATGGGGGTTCTTGTGGTCTAAGCTCTTGGCCACAGCAGAAGGTAACCTTAAGGAAAGCGTGTCAGCAACAGTCTTATGTGCCGATCTGATGTTCAACCGTCTCATTGTAGATTACAAAGGCAATACGCAGAGGTGGGAGGAGAAGCTTCTCTGCGTACAAGAACAGCCCAAGCACAGGATGCTAGTATTTCACACCAATTATACACTGTTCATACAAATGAATATGCAATAGTATACAGTTCATAATTTTTAATGCTGTGTGCCAAGAGGGGGCAGAGTGTACCACTTTTAGTCTTTGTACATATTCTGTACAAAGCTGTTTGGTAATGGAAAATGAAAGATTTGAAACCTCCTGCAGGTGTTTCTCAGTATTCTGCATGGAGCTGGCAACTATTCTCAAGTTATTCTTACATTGGAATGAATAAACCCCCCAATTTAATTTTGAGACTTTAATGAATTCAAGTTTTGATAATTGCCATTCTTGAAATGAAAGGACACTGAAAAATTGAACTTATTTATAAAAAAATACAGACCTTAATTTCTTTTATGATAATTTGTTTTTGGACTGAAAGCAGGTACTAGGTCTTTATTTCACTTGCAGCAGTACAATTAAAAATGCTTTACAAACTTAAATTAAGGTCAAACTGCGCTTTTCAGACAAACATGGAGGAAAATACATAACATGTCAATCGGTAACTTGAATGCAATTTGTACTACCAAATGATGGCTGAGACATTCTATTAACGCAATATGTGGCCGGTCCTTTCTACACTACCACAAATGAGGGAAGTCAACGGATATGTGTTTGACGTAGAGACTTGCAGCATTGCTCATTGTCCGCTGAAGGCACTAGGCGGTCAATTGGTCATGGTTTCACGCCCTGTGGGAGTTCACTACTCGCAGCAAGTGCTGAACCCAGCAGGCTGATGAAACGATGCACATCGCTGAAGGAGTTGTACAGTGGCACCGGCGCAATGCGAAGGACGTTGGGCTCCCTCATGTCACACTGCAGACACCGAAAGAGGAGAGAGAAGAAAGTGTCAGCCATCCTGCATGTCTTCTCATGACATCAGGGCTACTCAACTCTGGTTCTGGAGGGTAACAGTGTCTACACTGAAACTAAACCCTGGTCCTGGAGGGTAACAGTATGTGCAGGGAAACTCAACCCTGGTCCTGGAGGGTAACAGTGTCTGCAAGGAAACTCAACCCTGGTCCTGGAGGGTAACAGTGTCTGCAAGGGAGCTAAACCCTGGTTCTGGAGGGTAACATTGTCTGCAGAGACACTAAACTCAGGTCCTGGAGGATAACACTGTCTGCAGGGATACTCTGATTTGGTCCTGTATCAACACAATGTCTGCAGGGATACTCAGTGCTGGTTCTTCCATTCCAGGCGGGCACAAAAACCAATCGATTCGGATACTTATTGTCATGCTGGAACCAGCCCAGCCTTTTCCCCTTTTCTGAGAGCTTCAGTGCTTTAAAACTGAGTGTTTGAGAGCTGGAAAAAGCTTCAGTGCTTGCCTTTCAAGACTGGAGTTCTGCAGCTCTGCTTTGATGCTTTATTGAAGTCAAATAACAAACAACAAACAACTCCACCCTGGCACTGCCTGTTGCATGTTGTTGTGTGCTGAGGCGGAAAGTTGGTTTGCATACTGTGGCACTACGCCTCATTTGGCAGCATACAGTGCCCGATCATACTGCTAGCTGGAGCTAGTTGAAGCCTATTAAAGTCCCCCCCAATATATATATAGTGTGTGTGTGTAACCTACACATAATGTAATTATGCAAGTGTGCATTAGTGTGCAAAGCTAGTACACAGCAATTGCAGCATTTCACCATAAATGTACAGCTATTTATGCATGTAGATGATTGTAGTGTATTAAGTGTATTTAATGCCAGTGTAGTGGCATTAGTGAGACATAAGTGTCATGTAACATTAAAGAGTAGGCAAATAATTGTGCATGTATGTGCCATGTGATACAAAATGTCACTGCTGGGAAAAAAAGCAAGAACAACACTCTTTCCAAAGTGAATAATACGACCAGTGTGACAGACTGTGGCCATGTGTTGTTTGCCGGTATAGACTCTGATTGAACATTGTATATAATGCAAAAGGGGAGGGGGGCACTCACGGCAACACCTCTCTTCTCTAGCTCTCTGAAGACAGCCCGTATGGGCACAGAGAAGGACAGGGAGAGCTGGCAGCCGCGCTCCTGGGGATTGGATGGGCTGATGATCCGCACAAAGGGCTTCTTTGGGTTGGCCTCATCTTTGGTGTAGTAGTGTGTAATTAGGTACTCCAGGTACCCTGTCAGGAGTATGGACTTCTGCCGTAAGGCCCGCATACTGGTCTGGTTGAAAACCTGGTGGGGGTCAGAGATGGCATCAGTCAAGGTTCTTCATTTCTGTGATGTTTAATAGAGGATAAGGGAAAAGACTGACATACAATGGGTGAATAGGGTGAAAGAGGGTGAAGGAGTGCAATACAATTAGCGGGAACTTTATGAGAGTGCAGTTCAGCTTGTAGACAAAGTTGGTAGATATGGATAGATAATTTGACCACAAAGTCCACATTTCATTACAGTTGACTTCTGTGATTGCTTATTGGTACTGGCACTGCATTTTAAGGCGCTCATTGTGACTGCACGAAAGAGTAAATCTCCAGGGAGTTGTTGAAGGTACCAAGCATTTCTCAATAAGGCTTGTAGGTGACATTATGTGTGTGGGCTCATCGCGTGTTTGGTAGGTTCAGCCAAATGCTTTGCCAGGATCCATTTTAATGGTCTCTGTGAATCTAAATGTCTAAGTGTTACAAAAGCAAAACTCAAAAGCAATGCTGTTATACATTTATAAATTAGTAGCATGTAAAACACTTAATAAACACAATTAACTAGTGTTCCAAAAAAGCATGCACTGTCCAATGTTTCTGGAGTACACTCCAGAAACACTGTTGTGAGTAATTGCTTGCATAGGCCTGAAAGTCTTACCTCTAAACTGGCTTGCAGAGAGCAAACCAGCAAAATGGGCTGGTTTGATAGCCTGTATCCTCCAATTCCAGGGATTAGATCCATTTCTATAGAATACAGTTCAGGCATGTTCTGTTGTCATTTAAGATCACATCAAACCAACATTAAATACACACCAGCTAAAATTTAAATTCAGCTCATTTCATTCCATTGCAATAATAATAATATTAATAGTAATAAAAATCTCCACAAGATGGCAGCATGACCAAATCTAATGCGAGATAAATCTTACAAAAATATGAAATCAAACTTGCAGTTTGTCAATATGTGACACAGACTATGTGTATCTAATGTTCTGATCTACTGTATATAGTCTGAAAATTGAATACTAATTACAAATGCTATTTTTAACAACAGAGAATAAGAGTGAGAGAGAGAGAGAAATAAAATCTCATGAGTGCTGATAGGTTAAACCAAGCACTAACTCTTTTTACAGAGATTGTGTTCATGGTCAACATATATGGAGGAACTGATCTACAAACTATCAGCGTATCCGAACATTATAGAGATTTGTGTAGCTGTACATTTGCTGCATTACAAAGGGGTTCTCTCAGCTTTGAAAATGACAGACCAGTTGTGAATTGGACAGTCACCGCATGGCCTGGGTTTTATTTAATAAATTAATAAAAATTGAAAAATATTTTAATATATTCAGCCAAAATGGAGCTGCCCACATTATCCCTAGCAAGAAAATGGGAGAAGGAAATGAATACCGTTATTCATAACAAATCTTGTTTTCAAGTTATGTCCCCACCAGCCCAACAAACTGCAAGAAAAAAGAACAGCGGTTATTGGGATAATTTTTCAATGCAGCACAGGGATGAGGAGGCCAGCACCATTAGGAAGCCTCGGACCCAGTGGACTATAGCACGCAGTTCTGCTTCCAGTTCTGGATATATATTTATATGTGTATACACACACACACACACACTAATCACCCTTCCCTTGGATCATCAAAACAAAACCCTTAGAAATCCAGCTGTGTTAAATCATATCCCACTGTGCCATACACTAGAATAACTACAAACCAACCACACAGTTTTGAATAACACTCGTTTTGAATAATAAACAGGCGCTGGATGAGCAGAATGCAGTCCCTGAGGTTGCACAGTGGCTGTCAGACCCCTGCAGCTGTCATGCAGAGATATTTAGCATCACGGATACTGCATTGTATTCCCCATTAGCATTAGGTCTAGCCTCTTTTCAATATACTGTGTAATAAACCTTGTGAAAAGGAAAAAAAAAAACAAAATGTGGGACACTTCAGTTTATAAACTGCATCTGGATGATCTGTTTGAATATGATGCAATACTTACACTGGTTTGACTGTGTGAGCGTGTTTCTCATGGATAAAGGCCCCTGCCAGTCCACCAGCTCCAGAATTCAAATACTGAGCACAAGAGAAAAAAACATGTACTCTCATATTCACTTAGCACCCCATTAGTCTCTGTATTAAAGTGACATGCTCCATCAGTTCAGTGTTTCTTGCCATATAGAGCTGCAGGGTTGCCATGGCAAGGCAAGGCAGAAATTAATTATGCCAATTATAGAATAATATAAGTATACAAGTATAATAGAATATCTAAGATAGACTTTGAGGTTTTTTTCCTGAGAACTGTTATGTGTGTTTTGTGCTCATGGAATCACGTAGCATAGAGGTAAGGAGCAGGGCTTGTAATCTGAAGGTCACTGGTTTGATTTCTCACTGTGGTACTGCTTGTGTATTCTTGGAGGTATTTAACCCGTAATTGCCTCAGTAAATATTCAGCTATATAAATGGATAACATGTAAAAACAGGGACCTATGTCAGTCACTCTGGATAAGGGTGTCTGCTAAATGGCAATAATGTAATGTATTGACAGGGAAAGGTGGTCATTGTCAGACAATGAAACTCAAATCTCAGAGCTGTCCATTTAACTAGAAGCCTGTGAAGAAGCCATCCTTATGCACAAACGATGCTGACCGTCCCGCTCAGCAGGAGATCGATGGACAGCCAATAAGAGCAGGTGGCCGGGGTCTTGGGTTTACCTTATAGGAGCACCAGCAGGCAAAGTCGACTCCCCAGTCGTGCAGCCGGAGCTCAGCATTACCGACCGCGTGTGCACAGTCGAATCCTACAAAGCAGCCCTGTGGGAACAGAGTCATTGCGTTGGCACAGGTTTTGAACAGCGAGGGCCCAGCAACGGCACTTCAGCCCAGCAGTCAAGGAGTAGGTGGCAGAAAAGGGAAAAAAAAATATTCAATGCGGAATCTGACATTTGGGCAGTATGATGTCTTTTTCATTTTTCATGCTGTTTCAGCACTATGCATAGATTGTCGATGGGTTTGGGTGGCATAATTCCATTCTCTTGAGGTGTGAAAGCATTTTTGATGGACATTATATAGGTCACTTTGAGGGTCGGGTACATCTGGGCAGTAGGGGGAGCTGTGGCCTTGTACAATTCATGCTTCTGTGAATGTACACAGGAGGCTTAAGGGTATATCCAGGAAATGCAAACACAGTTCTGCCAATAAATCCATACTGGTTTCATTCCATGATATTCAATGCAACTTCCACTTCTTTGTAAATAAGTATCTATTACTGCATTTACCGCACATTCAGCTAGGGTTTTTTTTAATCCTATTATCTCTGTAATTTGATCAATAATAGACATTTTATCAAGTGAAAGTGAAAGGTACTGTAGAACAAATGACGCATATGAGTGTGATGCAGGATTGTCCCACGGTGGTCTGCCACATCCTTAAAGCCCGCAAAGTACAGGGCGCATGAGCTTTTTTGGTAAAATGGTCTCGCCTGATCTATTCTGGGCACTCTGCAGTACTGTCAGCTGTCGAGAAAGAGCTCCCTGTTCAAAAGTTTGCTGATTCCTCTGTCCGGCATTGAGGAATGGTCCAATTATGCTTTTGTGGTGCCAACTTGTGACGATGAGTGACAGCCAAAGTAATAGCCCCCACCATCGCCTCCGGAAATTTGATGTACTCCCAGGGATATAGCATGGATTTGGAGCACTGTGCAGTCTACGAATAAAAGCCCCTTCTACTGTGAGAGAGTAGACTCACCAGGAACCACCACCATTGAAGGAGGACAAATCATAAAGAGACTCCACTAAAGACAAAGAGGCATTAATCTACATCCATATGTTAAACAGCCCTGGGTGTGCCTCACTTCAGTTGTCACTCCTCGATAATAACTCATTCCCCACCTTTTTGTTGTGAATGTGTTCTGCATTGTAGCAGTTATATCTGCCAGCCACTAGAGGGCAGTGGCACACAAACTTCATTAGCTGTGTCTGATAAACATCTCCTGATGTTGCCTCAGCAGTGTGGCCCACTTGCTTGAATTTCAAAAAAAAAGGGATCAGCTCCAGGAATCGGGCAGATAGAGGTCTGAAAAGAACGGCATACAAAGAAAAAAAAATGCACGTATCGCATTATTACAGAGCGAAATCAATACAGACTTTTAAGTGATTTAAGAGTTCCCAGCGGGGTGTGCGGTGCACGTCTCCTGCCTAAGGTTCTTCAATTGTGTGACATTGCCTCTCCTGCCAGGCACAGTGGGGGGCAAAAGAGACCTCAATTCCTGAGACTTCAGTAGGAAAGCTCATAGAGCCAGGCTTCTTTGTCAGCCCCCTCACCGTTCTCTCTGAGGAGGCTTTACCTTTCTCTGGCCTGCGGCGGTGATTGTAGCCATGTCGAACAGCTGGCCGGTGTAGTACTGCACTCCACTGAACAGCACCACGGCGATCGAGTCTCCCTCCCTCTCTATTGTATCCAGAATGTCCTCTGTTCGAAGAGTCTCCTCCCCCTATCAGATTAATGGCACATTCCAGCATTCAGGTACTGGCTGTGACCCTTGTCACACACATGAGTCTGATGCCAATACACAAAAGGCATCTTTTGTCACATGCCCAAGAAATTCAATCTGTGGCAATTACAAGGGTGCAAGATTAAAATGGTTTAGTTGTCAGTTAGTCGATAAAATCTTATTTTACTTATTTGATATACAATTTGATTTGAGTTGAAAAACAATTGGCACTGACCATTTCAAGCATCACTTTCCATATTTTTCAAATGAATGTGAGACGACCTAATGGAACAAGTTATCAAAAGAATGTGTGTGCGCATGTGTTGTTGGTTGTTGAAGGGAGTGGGTGCATGACAGTGATTTGATTTGAAAACTAATATCTGAGTTGCTGCAGCACCCCCTCACCCCTTGTAACCTGGAGGATTACGCTTATATGCGTATCATATTCTGTAGATGTACATCGATCTCTCAGACACTTTGATTCCAGGTGAAGGCGGGGGGGGTGCACTGAGAGCGTTACCAGACGGGAGACTTTACCGCTCTGGCTTTCATCAGCAGCATGCTCTGTTGGGGGGCGTACCCACGCAGTCGGATCTGGGACTCCACAGCGTACTGCAGTGATCGCACGCAGAGCGGGAGGGAAAGAGAGAGACAGAAACTGAGACTGTTCAATTGCACTGTAGTGTGATCGGAATGCATATCAACTCCGGAGGTGTTTTTCCCCCCCCCTACCTTAGAACTTACATTTAATATCATACTACACTAATTACTGCCTTCGTTTAACCAAAGCCACTCCTTCACCACTGAGAGTTTGTTAATCATTTAAGGGCAGCCAGAAAACCTAATTGACTGTGGACCCCAAGGACAACTATTGGCTGTCCTTAATGTAGATCGAGACTCTATTCATTACACTGTTTCTCTGTCCTAGTCTGGAAATCCACGGAGTATGGTTGTTTCTTTCCTAATGAATGAATACTAATCGGCACCATTTGTTTGAAGTTCTGTATGAGGGACGCAAAGCCTGTGCAAACAGATATGTGAGACATTTCTATATCTGTTACAAACAAAGCATATCTTCACCAACATAATTCTTTCACAGATAAAATCCAGATGAGAATTTGATCAATCAAATGTTAGTGCTTCAGGGGTGGGTTGAATTGAAAGCAGCATACACAGTCAGTCCCCACAGACCAGGGCTGCAAGACAACATGGACAACATCTTCAGACTGAATGGCCAATGAATGGACAGAGACTGCTCACATGATCCGAAGGAAAGGCCTTGTCCTCAATGAGAATTTTGTGACGCTTTGCTGTGGGTTTGTAGAAGGACAGCTGCAGGGAGGAAACATCAGGTCTTACCATTTTAAAAGACTTGAGCTAAACAGCAACTTTGGTCATTTGAAAGTCAAGATAATACCTTACCAGCAGCAGATGCAAATTAACTGTTAAACCATTCATCAAGGCAACCTCCTCAACTTTAGCACCTGTTTAAAGGAAAGTTAACCTTTGTTATTGGCTGGGCTACCACCACTTACATTTTACGTTTATTTTACGTTTACGTTTTACATTACATTTATGCAGTTACATGCCTGCAGAAACAGCTGAGATTAAGTTACTTATTCAAGGGTACAACAGCTTTCCTGGATATTGAACCTAGATCCTTGTGATTACAAGCCAAGATTCTTAACCTCTTTTCACACACGGCACAATCAGCATACGAATATGGCAGTTAAAGGTTATGTGTGGAGCAATGTGTACACAAACACTCTGTACCATAGCTACGTGACTAGACTGTGACTAGAATGCGAAATCAATAACAAGAGGCCTTTAATTGAAAAGTCCAGTTTTTTTAACATCTGTCAAAAACCTCAGGTAAAAAGACTATGCATTTCCGATTGATTTTTTTGAATCATGAAGGAAAATGTCCCGCAGCTCAAATGGGCGAAACATGTTCCGACTTCCCATTTAATTGGACAAACTAATTGTGTTTTGATTACTGCTGTCAAGATGTTATCAAACGTTGTGCAGAACTAGTTTGCTGTTGAGGTATTAAATCGACCCTGGGGCCAGTAAAGAGACTCGGCCCCGGTCCCAGGGAGCCACCAAGTAAGCGGATTTTCATTCCAGCCCACCTCTTAATCAATTAGGCTTGATTGAGATGTCAATCAAATTCTGATCAGGCATTTGACATCTCTTGGCCAGTAACTGCTACAAGTCTTTAGTAAGAAATCCATTGATAGAGGTGTATGTGTGTTGTAACAAATGCAGAGAATACTTTTTCTCAGTTTTTTTTTGGCTATGCTTGTGCCGCTTTAACAAGATAATATGCACATCACTATACAGCTTAAACAGTCTGTTGGACTGAAATCCTGCAGACACAGTGGGTGACCAGGACCAGGACTGCAAAGTACTGAGAGATGGGAAAGCCACATGCAACTTTACTAAGTTTCATGGTCAGCATGTGACGTCATCTGACATAGAGTGCTCTGGGGTTGGAGTTGGCGAGAGGGCAAATGTGGTCAGGATGTGACCAAACGACATGCCACACTTAGTCTTGTCAGTGAAAATAACCTTTGCTTCTGTTCCCACCACAGACAGTGTCTGACAATTTTTTAAAAAAATTTTACTTCATCTGTATTATTTTTATTTTGCTTCAACTTCTTCCTCCAAAGAGGAATCTGATGGTTCCATCCCTCACTTTGTTACCTCAGGGTTGTGCTGGCATGGGACTGTCACATAAGGTAATGCTCACCGACAATGTTCGCCATCATGTCCTCAATATTATTCTCTGCCCAGGCCCATGGGCGTGCGCCCTCCACATGACCATGAACTCCTCTGTAAAGGAAAATCACATTTCTGTTCTGACCAAAGGGATCATTAGAACCAACACCATAACATCCACTGTCATGTATTTCAGAAAATGTTTCAGTTCCATTTTGATACTGATTCACAAGAAAATGTACTAACAAACCCGCCACTCTCTTGAATTATAAAAGCCGACAGTGGGGCTAAGGCAGAAAATGACTTGCGTTTTGGCCCATTTGTCCAGCTCCTCGTCAATGTACTTCTTCACCAATTTGGGCTGAAGTCCAAGTGAGTTTCCCACAAAGTAAATGCAGTCCTCCGCACCGTCCACGAGCGAGAGGTCGGCTGCAAAGAGATTAAGCACGCATTAGTGCAATCCCTCTGTTCTTTCGTGCTGACAGGGTTTATTTAGTCCCTCCTTTGAAGGCGAAAGCCCAGCCCCCATGGAAATGATGCCCTTTGTTTTACAGTGCTGCAGTGTCACTGAGGCCCTCCCTGTTAAACACGCTGCAGGCTTCAGTACAAATCCCCATGATGAAGTGCTTAAACTATTCAGAGTGTTAAACAGACGCTTGGATTCTACTGTGTACCAAGTGTGGTCCGAAGGCAAAGCAAGGCAGTAACAAAAACGGGCACAAAAACAACATGGTTGTTTGGAACGAAGAGCTTTTTTTTTTATAACTTTTATTATATATTGTGGTGTATAAACCATTTCTCTTGACAGAAGCAGGGTTAATCCAGTGCGATAGATCAATTAACATTGATGCAACCCTGTGGGATGTATAAGGAATAACCTCACTGTATTGTGGATTCTGTACCAAAAACCCAGTTCTAGCTGCACCTGCTACAGCTACACCTGCTCAAAAAAAGGTTAACATTTTGAATTTTTAAGGCATTTACCCTTGAGTGTTCCAAAAATAAAATCTTACAAAATCTTCAGTACCTTTAGTAGATAGTAGGCCGAACATTTGTATAGAATTTCAGACAAAAAAATATTTTAAATTATCAGGAGAGCATATGAAAAGTAAAGTTTTTAGTTAGGTGTTTCTAGGACATGGACAGTGCTAAGTACCTCCAGTCATGCGTGGGTTTAAGTCCTTCAATAACCAGTCCTTTGGGAGCATTAAATGCTTTGAACTGTATTGATGTACAGAGAGAAACATTTACTTGTAGTTAGATTAGGATGACTGAGGTTTGCACATTTTTTCAAGATGGCAGGCTCCAGGGATTTGAGGGTCCCATAGCCTGTCAGTGCTGGTTTTCATTGCAGGTCTGGTGTTAATTGGGTAGGAGGAGTCATTATTTCCATATAGCCTACCCAGCAGACAGACATATTTTACAGGATACTTACTTCTCAGTCTGGAAAGGGGCACCCATTTTGGTTTAACCTACTAATGTCAAAAATGAGATATTGATGGTTTGGTCTTGGGATGTTGCTTATCTGTAGTAGGATTAAATGTCTCAGACACCATCCAATCACAGTGGCTTAATTTCACCCCTTTCTGCCTTTCCCTGCCCTTGCTCAGAGGCATGTGTGACCGACAGGACACAATAACAAACCAGACACCTTGCACAAGAGCAGAATGTTGAGGTCCAAACATTAGTAACATGATCCCTGCCATACAGAGGTGTCTTGATCCATGACATTATCAGGGCAGGCTAACTTGAATAGGCATCAGGTTCAGGGGGCAAAGGGCCTTAAAAAAGGCTGTGCCTTTAAAGGACTAAAATTGGACAAACCAGGGTATGCCATTGCTTAGCATTCCTGGACTACCCCTGTGTATGCAGGTTTTTGTTCCAAATTACCTCTCAGTTGATTAGATTTCATAAGGTGGTAAATGAGCACTGGCCTGCATTTGACATCTCTGGAGAGTTGTCTGCTTTTAAGTCCTTGAAGATAGGAATGTGGATTTGGAAGTGTGTTTGTGCTAATAAAAAAGTAATTTTATAGACATTTGTACTGACACTGTACCGTCCAGAGCAAGGGGACTGCTTGTCAGATATGTGCACCCCCTTAGACTGTTCACTTTAGACTGTTCTGTCCTAGGTGGGTGCTCAGTGGTCCTCCCTATATATATATATATATATATATATATATATATATATATATGAATAAAATATTTTTAAAAATTACAAAATATTCTGAAATTCTGACAAAGATTAGCTCGTAGTCAGTGAGTATCATGCAGTCTAACTAGTAAATTGTAGTACTTGGAATATGGAATATGGAAGGCTGGTTTTTGATGGATATGACCATAATTATCATGTTGTTACTCTACATACATTCACTGTAGAGAACCTAGACATCTTTTTGTTTTTTTTGTTTTTTTTTGCAAAAAGCAAGTTCATTTTTCTCATTTGCTATTACAGAGATAATCACTTTCTGCTCCATTGTCCTGAAATCAAGATGTCCCCCACTTCCCCAAAATCTCATGGGGTTTAAATTACTCCATTCAACTTCTTTTTCACAGCATCTTGCATCTCCTCTATGCAGTAACAAACTGGTTTGTGGGGTTACAATTCTGTAACTACTACGCTAGGGAAAAATGTATATATTGAGAACCATATTGAGAATATGTTGTTAGCTGAATTGATATGCCATTGATATGCCATTTCGGTATACTGTGATACATTTCTGCTTTGCATTCATGTATTTTATTTTAAAACATTTTTCTCTATAGTGATATATTTAATTTTTGTATGGAAAGAGGCACACCCACTCAGCGGAAGCTCTAGTCATTCGCCATGACCCATCCCACAGTGAAGAAGCAATTCATATATAACTGCTAAGTAGAAGTGAGATGAACATACATGAAAATAAGGTTTAGACTGTGCTCTCTCCTTATATGAGCCTCCCTTTGTCATTACCATGATAACATGTCAAGAGTCTTAAACCTGCCTTATTCAGGCTTACTTTGAATTGACCTGGTCCGTGTGTCATGTCTTCCCAGCCAATCAATTGCAATACTCTGCTGTCTGAAAAATGTCTTTTGATAATTTATCCAGAAAAACTTACACAGCTTTGCAATATATATGGTATGTATTTATACTTTGTGTTAGTCCTAGTCCTACCATTGCTTAGCACTGCAATCCGTTGCAATCCCTGTTTGTCAGCTATCTTCATGAAAAATCTGTCGAATCTGAAGAAGCCAATTTAATTGAGCGCTCAACTGAAACAAGTACCTGCATACTCAGGCATACTCCAGAAAGAGAATTTTGCAACACTGAGCTTCTCTTATGCAACTTTCATGTGTATGATGTTACAAAGAGGTCACAGTGATTTTTTTTTTCCTTTTTCAGATCGCCTTCTCTCATGCAAACAGCACTTTGGCCAGTAAGAGGGCATGTGTTTGTGAACTCACTAGGAGGCAGGTCACTGACTTTTGGGACCAGGAACTGTTTGCGAAGATGTTGCAACTGGTCGTGTTTGTCCAGGTACGCGGCTACCTCCTGTGAAATCGGACTGCAGCCCAATTCTACCGATACCCGTTCCAGAACCTCTTGCGGAGAAGCATCAGTGAAGCCGTCCATGATGATACTGTAGTAAGTAAAAGCTGTGGAGAAGAAAGGACAGCATGGCAATGCCCTCTTAAAATGTCCTCACAAGAGGGGTGAGCTCAATAGGAAATGCTTAAAAGAGGTATTGACTGGGGTAGGGCTTTGAATAAGCTTAATTATACACTGACAGTAGGTCATGTTCACCTATATAAACCTGCAGGTGTCTTTGGATTCTTGGTTTAACATCAAAGTGGTCATTCTCACCAAGTTCTGTTTAGGATCATATTTAACAAATCTGCATTCACTTTCAATATTATCTATGGCATGCATGGCACATCATTTTCCTGTGGAAATAAACACACAGACCAACTGCAGAACCATCACTGCGGTTGTTTGCTAATATTAATTAAAATCTCTGGATGTGATGCTAATTTTTCATCTTGTTTTCTGACAACAGACCAAGAGGATGGTATTTTTTCAGCCATAAGAAATACTTTCATATAACATCAGATCTAAGACAAACAAATAGGCAGCTGATTGCTCAAGAAAAAAAAAGACTTACCACCTTTTTCTTACTGAGTATCGCTAAATGGACCTCGATTTAGTCCTAAAATGGGACTGAGCCGGCAATTTTCAACTGAGGCACTGAACTGATTTTTGCATTTCCATTTGCATCAAATCTCAGCTGGACATTCAAACAATTATGCCACGCAAATCAAAGATGGGTGTTGCACCCATTCAGCTTGACTCCAAGATGCATGCAGCATCTGAACCACAGACAAGCATTTATAAAAAAGAAAAAAAAACAAAAAAACAAAAAAAACAATTCCACCAATCTGTCACAATCAGTCTTGGCATCAGTTCTAATTTAGGCACTAGATGCAATGCAATGGATTCCAAGTCTGATCCTAACAGAACAGTTTTTTTTTTTCCCCAAAGTCAATTTGTGACATCATAATTGTTTCCAGGTATTAATATTCTATAAAATTTATGTTTACATAAAATGCATACAATTAAAATCCTGTTTGCAATTCCAAATTAAAAACTGAAAACTATTAAGCAGCGTTTGTTTAATCTGATAATAGAATTGGTCACCCTCATACCTCATATTCAACAGGAATAAACAATAGCATTGTGTGATGGGTTTATGTAACATGCAGACTCTGCCCTTTCTCACCACCTACTCAACCCAGCTACTGGTCCAGGCTCCAGGCCCCCTCCCTCCTTCATGCCTTCCTGCCTGGAATACTGCAACATCTGCCTTGCTGGCCTCCCTAAATGTGCAATCAGATCCCCGTGTATTTTTAACATACTACAAAATGTTCAGCTGATTCTATGTACGGGGATACTGAGCCATTTTAGTGATTTAAAAAGTGAAATATGTCCATTATGTGATTGTCTTAAAAATAAATAATATATTTGCAAATAAAAAATACCAAATGTTCAAGTGAGAGAAACATAGCAGTCAGCTGGTAATAATTACAAATTCATAATAATTGAGCACGTTTCGTTAGATTAATTTCGCCATTAGCAGATAATCTCTAAATTCTTCGTATGTCCAAGTATTCACTATTCATGTAAATAGTGTTGCCTCTTGATTGAAAACGTGTCTGGCTAAGATTTAATTGTTACCCCTGTTTAAATAACACAGTTTATATCAGCACTGAATAGGCTACCTCACTCGTTAGTAATCCTGGAATTCAAAAATCAAGAATGAATTCTGGAATCCACTTCAAATTGGACTTCGCCCATCTTTACAGTAAACGCAATCCTAAGTATGTCACCAAATGTTCACGTTTCGGTGGATTCCAGTGATAGACGTATCAGAGAGGGTGGATTCGCCCTACACCTCACGCGTTCTGGACTTCAATTCCCATTGGCGAAGCTGTAAGACGGTGCGCAACAGTTAGCCTGTGGATCACACCAGTATCTGTTCCACTTGTACTTTGCAAAGAACCAAAAAACGGGAACTGATAATATGACGGGACTGACCTTCAACTGTAAATGGCTGACCGCGAGCTATGTATTTTATTTAGATCCCTAACCGTACAATGTTGTTCGTTTTAACTAAGTGTGTGTATACAATAATGGTTATAGCTGCTAGTGTTTTCTCATATTTACACGTTGTTAGCAATCTAAGGCGCTTTCAACAAATACAGCGTCAGCGTCAGAATGCGTATCTTATTTAATTTAGAAAGCGAAAGAAAAACTGTCATATTTATAGCATGTTCAGAAAAAAAATATTGTATATATATATATATATATATATATATATATATATATATATATATATATATATATATATATATATATATATATATATATATATTTAATTGTATTTTATCCACTTGCAACCATGAACATACTCGGCTGCGGCTATAAATGCTCATTTGTGGGAAAATCATAACCGAACCCTCCTCATACGGGTGCCCAGGTGCAGACAGGTACTTGCAAATTAACAACACACATTGAGGTCTCAACTCCCTGCTGGTTCTGTCTAAAGTGATCCCGACCCCCACAGAAACTGCTATGTTTCTCAAAATTGTTTTTAGCAACCCTTTTTCCACTTCTCATTTAGCTAACGTTAATTGAGCTGAAAGATATGCAGGCTACTTACAGTTGAAGTTGAGATTTTTTGAGTGAAAAGAAGCGTGCGATATCGTTTCAACCGCACGTTTAGATCAGGCTTTCAGTACAACATAAAATATGTTAGGGGGTGAAAGTACGCTGCTACTGCTTGTATCTTTAAACTTCCCACAAGGCAATGTGTTTTCCCCTCCTACAACCTGAAAAGTATGTGGTTATGAAATAGATTCCTGACGTAAGTAGTTTCATGCAAGTTATTCAATGTAATGTCATGTTATTAAGTGAAGCGGCTGTTTGACTATTATTATTTCATTTACTGACAGCTACACTTAAAGATAAAATCATAAGCCCTCGCCGACCGCCTTTACTGTACACAGAACGGTGTACAGTAAAGGCGTATGTATGCAGTTTGTGTGCCCCACGGTTTACCATCATTCATAACGCTGTCACAGTAAGGTGAAAAATCTGACTCGTAGTTCAGAAAATTCTTGCGAGTGTTACCAATAGCTGCTTACGTTTTAAAGGACTGTACAAAACGGAACTGTGATTGGACTGCCATTACTATCACTTTATGTACGTCTAGTGTACAGCCTCAAAAGATCTCACCTGTGTCTCAACACTTATTTATTTGAAGTCATAATTAAACGCAAGTCAAAGCAGATCACCCCAAATGTTGTCAAACATCATGTATATCCATAAATGAAATAAACATTTTTTTAATCGATCTAACCTGTTACCATGTCTGATTTGAGCCAATGAAACGCTTGTGAATATTCACTAATAAGGTAAATTAAGTGCTTGGTACTTTCAAGCACTTTGCCAGGGTTTTGTTTTCTCAGCAGAATCACTCAGCTGCTTTTTAACAAGGATTGTTCCCTTTGAGCAAGAAGCAGAGGTTTGATAAGATCTGGAGAAGACCAAAGCAAATCTATCAGGCAGATACAATATTATCCAGTTCCTACTGTGTATATGATTGTATTTTTGCAGTGAAAAACAAAATGATTCAAAGTATATTCCTGAATCTGACCTTAAGCTTTTCAACAATGTATATCTTTACAGATTGTCGAGGTCCAGAAATTATACTTGTATGCGAGTCTCTGTCTGTCTGTCTGTCTGTCTGTCTGTCTGTCTGTCTGTCTCTCTCTCTAAAGCATTTCTAAAGCTGTTTTCACTGCGTGAAGCACATCTGATTTGGCAACAGCTTGTGAGAGAGTTTTGTTTGCTTTGAGGGGCGTGCAGTCCTTGCTGAATCTCCTCTCCTCTAAGAAAAGCATTGTCTATGAGGCGGGAATACTGCAGTCGGCGAAACTGAGGTGGAGAAACCTCTCAAACGCGCCGTCTCAGACAGTACAGTCCTAATCTGTGGCAGACAGCTGGAGCTGTCAGGCAGACAGTTAACACCATTGCCAAAGGGCTAGAGATCAATATTCAGCTAGAGTAGTGCTTACCTGCCAGTCAGTCACTGCTACAAAGAGCCTGACGGGGCAGGCATGCAGGAAGAAATATCCCATAGATTGTAGCCTCCAGGAGATGAAAACGGCAAACCTGAAAGGAGAGGGATGGACTACAGTATGCAGAGAAAAGCAGACCCAGGCCACCTACTGTATAGGTAGTTCATGCGAAGGCTTGCTGTGGTTTTCAGAGATAATGTGCACACAAAGCGCATTGTACTTTCACAGTAACGATTCACTAGTTCCCTTTATTTGGAAAACAATAGTACACAGTTAACTGTGGGCACGTACTGCAAAGCCAAATGGGGGGAAAAAAGGGGAAATTCAAACGTTTTGCGTACAAGCCTGTAAAAAGTGGAGTCAGTCCTGTATCAGTGTTGTGTTAAAATCAATTCACTCAATCGAAAAGCTCATATCCTATGAAAAACTTTCAACCAAAGGCTTCATATGTTTTCAGTATACAGTTTCTCAAGGTTCCCAAGAAATCCCTTGTCTATTGTTTGTTTATCTACCTAGTATTTTAAAAGACTTTTTTTTTATCACCCAGAAACCAGCTTTCTGTAAAGTGAATCTCCCTTTTTTCATTTAATAAAAGGCTTTAGCATCAAGGTCCATGGCAGTGCCAGAGGTAATATGGAAGTTACCACCTCTGTCATCCACTTGTTGCAATCTTGTAAAGATCTGACAGGTTTACCATGTAGAGATGACACAAGCACCATGTTAACTTCCATGCCTTGTGCCTGCTTTGCCTTTATTCAATTTTTCTTTGCAACAAGAAATGTTGACCTTGTCCTTATCAAATAAATATTTTCTCAGTTCTGTTCTTTGTAATTGTGGTCTGACAACATTGTATTTAACAGTAGTAGGGGGAATTTAGTGTGGTCTTCTGAATCTGCTATTAATTTCAACTACCTACCAGCCCCACAATAAAGGGCCAGAGACCGGGTAATAAAGTTTATGAAGCGGACAAGGCCAGGGGGATTGAATGTGAGTGAATGTTTCAGTGATGTGATAATGGTTTCGCCTTGATCTCTCACCTCCTTGTCTTGGGGGATTCTAATAGCTTATTATGTTGTTGCCCACCTCACAAGTCAAGCTCATGTTATTGGCTCTGAGGTGCAAGACACATATTTCTGAGAACATTGACTTTTATTGTGCCAGTTTTATGTGATTTTTAAACCAAGTATCTTGCTGTAGCTATGTATCGTGAGTATCATACTAGTTAATGCTCTGAAAATGACTAGATTAGGCAAAATGATCTAGTGGTGCTTGAATCTTTATCATTTATTTGTGTGGCAAATATCTTTATACAGGGTTCTTTACACTGTATTTCCTGTTTATACAGGTGGATATTTACTGAAGCGACTGAGTTGAAAGACCTGGTTCAAAGGTGCAACAGCAAATGCCACACTTTGTATTTTAACTTGCAACTCTATGGCTAAAGGGTACGTAGCTTAGCTACTTTTCCCCACTGGTGTGCAAATGGAACTGATGAGGGTGAAGTGTGAATTGTGTTTTTGGAATCTGAAATGAATGTGAACCTGAACATCATGAACAAAACAATTCAATAGGGAGTCCGTGCACCATATATTCATTTAGCACTTGTCAGTCATATAAATGCAATCCAATGCCTATGAATAAAAATATAAGTCACTGGACAGTAGGATTTTCTGTGAATTCAATGTTAAGTAAGTGACCCCTTTGGAGATCTGTAATGGAAGGCATAGTTATACAGAATGCATAATTCAAAACAAAAGTAAGGCTGAGTTATGAGAAAGTTTTTGTTTGGGACACATCACCACTGTTATTTGAATAAATGGTATTGAATAAAGTATGTGGTTTTCCCCAGATCCCATGACTTTTCCAGTGTATGTGAGTTGCTACTGTGGTGTTTTGCAGAAAAACATGGTTGTCACATCATCCTTTCTCTTAATATCAGGTGTAATTATTCTATGCTAGTAATCCTCTGGTGTGCATTGAAGTACGCATCTTAAATGGAAGTCTCACGTCTGGAATATATGAAATTACATGAAAGAGAAAATTAAACCTTTGAGATTTTCTGTGCAAGAGGAGGATTAAGAAGTTCAAGAGTAAATTCAAATACAAAGAGTACCTATTCATACAAAAGCACAAAAGGGTTTATTTTAGTTACCAAGAGGCTCTTGCCATCTTTACAGCTCAGTGCAACTTGTATCTAGAAGGTTACAAATTGAGTTCCCAGGTGGAGTGCTACTTTTTCAAGCAAGGCACTCAACTTGAACTGTGATTGTAAATATGAAGCTGTAGAAATAGATATTTTTTTCTTGGATCACAATTTAAATTCTGTGGAAAACATGTCAAAATTCTTATCAATACCCTTGATGGCTGAAGAAGCGTTGGACCGCACAGAACAAAAAGGATGTTTTTTGCTGATTTATTTTCACTGTTCATATCACTAGAAACATATTATTAACTTCTTTATACATTTAACTCCAGATTTGATTTTTTGTCAATTTGACTGGTTCTCAGGGATTTAATTTTGCCCTGGATAAGGGCTATTCCTAAGCAAATAAATAATAGTTTTAAATAGATAAGGATAAAGAAAGGTAGAAGCTTCCAGGGTTATGAAAATGTGTGATTCTGCAGATGGATAGAACAGTTTTAGAGATGCCCCCCCCCCATGAGAGCTGCAGTGGAACCTGGGGTCAGCCATCGATTCCCCTGTTATCTGCAGAGAGGCGCTAATAAGGCAGGTTGCATTTCCCCAGGTGGTAGAGAACCTGCACGCCCTCCTCTGCAGTCATATTAACTTACTGCATGCATGCATTCAGGGAGGGCTCTGTGTGAAATAATGACAACAGTGGGAATTTGTATTTTTCAGCTAAATATTTATGCGAACTCACAAGGTACAGAATGCCATGTGAGATTTGCTTAAAGTGTCTGAAAGCGTTACTCCTCCTCCCGTATAGGTTCGTAAAGCCAGAACGAAGTAACTTGTAAGTCATGGCCTCTTTTAGGGAGACATGGAATGATTATGGTTGGCAAACCCGCTAATGTTCCTGCTGATGGACATAACACTCAATGTAAAGAGCATGGGATTTTCTATGAATGTTTTGAAAATGACACTCAAGTGAAAATGGTCTAATAAGGATGATCTAGTGCTTGGTTTTATATTCTTAACAGAACCACTCTGGTTTCCTCAATAAGGGTTTGTTGCCTCTGAGAAAGAAGCAGAGGACTGATAAGATCTGTTGAAGAACAAAACAAAGCAAATCTGTCAAGCAGATGCAGTATGATCCAGTTCCCATTGTGTTTTTTTAATTAAACACAAAAGCTTATTTCAAACACAAAAGTATATTTCAAAAACTGACTTCCAGCTAGACAGCTATGGAATACAGGATCAGTAATGGTGTCAGTGGGGCTTTGCTTATTACAGTGCTCACTACAGTAAGTTGCCACACTGCCCTTGAACCCCAAGTGCATCTGAAACTGTAAATTGACATACAGTAGATGACCAAGGCTCCTCTATTTTCCTGTCAGTGTTTATCTTTTTATTTCATTGAATTGATTGATGTATTGGCTATGATTGGCATCTGGTGCTCAGGTGATATTACTGTGCAGAGACACCAATGTAATGTCTTGGGTTCAGAGGTAATTAAGTGCACAATATGCTGAAGGTTGTCAGACCTTTGTTGTCAGATGAAAACCCAGTGTAGGGAAGGATAGGTCAAGCTCTGGAAGTTCCTCAGAAATCATTGAAGTATCCCTTTGAAAAGGGATGTAATGGACCAAATTCCCGATAAACGTGACAGCCCTTTGCCTTGGTCCCTGTTTTCTGTGCCTGTTCAATTTGACTCACCATGCTGCTTAAAGATGACTGGGGATAAGAAAATAATGTGCTGGTTAAGGCGACAGGGATGAGGTCCTTTGAGGATTAACAGAGACAGGCCAAAATGTTGTATTGCCGAAGTAGCCTTTCCTTTTTCCCCCAGGCCTGGATTGAATTTCACCTCATTTGGGAATTCTGAGGGGAGAGTTTTCTCCCTGGGTGGAAGGGTCAGTTCTCACATCTCCCATTTTCAGTACTTTGTGATAAACAGAACAGCTGGTAAGTAATGCTATGCTGTAGTAGCTATTGAAATAAAAATGTAATTTTACAGTTCATGTGTGACTGCTGCAGCATTTTTAGCTTTATCTTGTTATTTGTCTGGTCATCACTGTGGGGAGATCCAGGACTTCTGTGGACCATGTCATTGTCGCTTTAAGCCGTCAACATTTGCTGCCCTGGGAATCATCAACGCAAGTGCAACATGCCCCTTTACATAGAGCACTGCGCCTTTAAGCAGTCTTGCACAAGAGATTCCCAGAGAATGTGTTGATTATTTTGATGGTAATTAGCATGCCCTAATTTACACTGAAGTCTGATGGAGTCAACTTTGTTCTATTCTTAGCCATTGCAGAGGTAAGAATGAAAGGTGGATAACTACTGAAACATGCATCTCAGTACTTCACGTGACTATAACAAGAAAGAAAACGTAATCAAGAGTGGAAATGGGCCAAGTGCAGTTTCACCAGGAGCAAAATCCATATCCCGTTCGGTGTTATGTAAGTGTTCAATATGTACAGTTCTTTTGGTGGGTTCTTCTTTTCAACTCAGGTGTTATAGCCTGGCTTTCCTGTAGCGAACTCTTCGGCCGCAGTATCAACTTTTCAAATTAATGCGTGAATCGGGAAACCCAGGTCAGAATCACAACAATTCCTGTGTGGTCTCATTATTCTTCCTCATTTCCTCATTAGACTCGCATGGTTTTTCAGAAAAGGAACCACGCCAACATCCGCACGCCTCCTCATTACCTGCGGAGGCGTCAAGGCCAAATAAACACAGACAGCAGGTAATGAGGTGTCGTCGCCAGGCCTGACCAAACATGGCATTGATTGCTATGACAGGAACGCTAATGCAACGGGACCGTTTGAAAGGCAGCTAGAGCTGAATGGAAAATGTCTCATGGCTCGCAACCAACTTTCTTTCTAAAGATGAGTTCAGAGAACTAACTTCGCACTTGACGTTTAACATGTGGAGCGAGAGCCTCTATCATCTATCCTGGGCAGCAGTGCCGGAGGGATTGCTGTTAGCTAAATTACGGTGCAAACGCACCCTCAACTCAGGCTGACTGCCGCCGCTGGCAATTCTTCCTCACTGGACTTTGAGTTTGCGCCAGATTTACATTGTGACAAATGCTTCATGTTATACATTTAGGCTTCATTGCGTAAATGATGCCATTCTTTTATTTAATGTAGGGTGGCAGGGCCTTTTTCCCAGAGGAGCAGTGCTGTGTATAAGACGCAATGACAATTGATATTGCAAGCAACACAGACCACAGTTAATGGCGTTGTTATGGCCGTGGCTGGATGAAGTATGTTTCCAGTGGCACTTCAGGCTGACCAAGAGTCAGCAGCAACCATGGACCCATAGGATGCAGTTATTTAGTGATAAAAAACTATCCTGCCAATGGTCATAAACTCCCCACTTAAGCATATCACATGGAATGGTGTGTCTGCAGTGTGTTCACACCTTAATACCCCTGGCACTGGAAAGTAGAAACGAAGATTTCATAGGCTGTGTTCCAGTTATACAGTAAAGGTAGGACGCAAAATGTCCCCGTTCAAATTCAAGGCATAAACACTGCACTAATTATTGAAGAAACCATCATTTTACACACACATCACACATCACACACCATACACCACATACACACACACACACACACATATATATATACTGTATATTATATCAAATATAAAAATGACAGCTGATGGAGGACGTCTGTTTAAATGTCCGACTTTCTACAGGCCACCCAAAGGCCTGCAGGAGTTTTTTTTCCTGTTTTTCTCAGCACTGTTTCTTAACAGGACCTCCTGCCTTTCTTGTTGTTGGTCAGATCCAGCTGGAGTGCCACACTAACGACACCGATTTTGCAATGGCACAGAGGTCTGCCGTAGGAGTGCAAGTTGGCGCCCTTCTGTCCATTTAAAACGACAAACTCCTGGAGTTTCACCTCTTCCGCTCCACACTCTGTGTTGATTGGCCATCGAGCGTGGCAGCACTCTAGATTGATTCCACAGTGCTCTGCAGCACAGAGGCCTGCACCTTAATTAACTGATAGCGGCAAACGTCAGCAGTGATTATGATTCAAAATGTGAAATCAGATAAGAGCGGCATCCGGCGAATGTCAGGCGGGTGTCATTGCAACCAGCAGGGTCACACCGGGGTATCTTTCAAGATGTAATTATTTTTTGCTTTGTTTTTAAGTCACAATTTTCATTGACTAACAGGTGGGCCCATCTGGTCACTGCTCCTCACTGAGAGAGAGAGATCTTGATTTTCAGCTGCACACATCATAATTTCAGAAATATGCTTAGGAGATGTGATTAATCCAAACTTTGGTATGGTAGTGAGATGAATATATAGTGTGTCTGGGCTGCATTTTGAATTTGTGTATGTTTTGCCTGTTTTGAATCAGAAACAAAACAAAGCTGTATTAATAAAGTTGATTTTATATAAAGAAGTGAAATCTTTAAAACATTTTTTTCTCTCCTGTTATCAAGCAGGTGGAGGTTGTACCATGTGCCATTGTGCTGTAGACTGTATCCATCTTATTTCAGAAGATTATTGTGAGAATTGATTAGATTATATTACTGTAATGTGCTTGCATCAGGGTATTCTTTCCAAAGCTCATGCTGCTAGACAGTAAAAAAAACAAGGCAGCACAGATTATAACAAAGAAGACACGGCCGTACATTACACTGAATAGCATGGCATTGGCAAATGAACCACATTCATATTCAAAAACAATGGCTGTTCATTTTTCATTCAGAATGTTTATAGCAACTGGGATAAAAGTAGTGAAGCATACTTTCTTGCAGTGCAAGCAGTAGTACCTATGACCCGTAGACAATTTTTCAAAACACTGGTGTAGAGGGGTAATCCAAATCAGAGGCAATAATAAGGGCTTTATGCCATTGAGTTGGCTCCAAATACCGTCTAATTACAGCGATGCATTGTCTGACACTTCTTTGTCTTCTCTCCGTCCTATTTTCTGCATAATTAGTCGTGTAAATAATGCTGAAAACTGGTTTCTAAGACAAAACCTCCCAGTCATGGAAAGGATTATTAATTTCCCCACCTGCAGATGTTTTTTTTTTTTGTTGTATTTTCTTTCCTCCATGGATATAGTAAAAAACCAAAATGCAAACCATCAGATCAAATGTACCTGAGTTGGCTGCCTTTAACGCTTTTATTTACAGTGAGGAAAATAATATCTTGTTTAATTAATGTCAAGGGTCCAAGGTACCTGTAGCCAAAGAAGGGGGGGGGGCTACTTTACTCTGAGTAAATGGCTTGCAGAAGCACAATGAAAATTGCATGAATAAAACTGATGCAAATAGCCTTCCTTTTAGTGAAGACTTGCCACTGTATAAATATTCTAACGCTTATATGCTGTACAATATGGGAAATAATTATTTCGCTCATGACCTTGTAAAACAGTAATCCAACACTGCAACAAGCATGTTGGATTTTAACCAATTATTTACGGTAAACCACATAAACCTTTCAGGTTTTGTGAGGGACAGCCTCCATGAAGATTAGACTGTTAGCAAGAATTCAAACTGGCCAATGTGTATGAACTTTTGTGTCCCTTGAAAACAGTAGGTGCAATTTACATGTAATTGACCATGTATAACTCCTATCACAGATTTGTTCCAAACCATGACATGATTTGAGACATGCTGATATACTGGAAACTTGAACGAAAGTGCCATGGAATGATTAGGGCCACAGTGCAACCTCCCTGTTGGGTCATGTCAAATTGAACTCCAATATTGGCAAAGAATTTCTGTTATGTGTTACTACATGTCATGGGTGATATGGTGTATTTCTGAGACCTTGAACTCCTAGCCTATAAGTGAGACTTGCTAGCTGATGGATAGCTTTTTAGTCTTTAACTTCAATTCTGTTGGTACAGTAGCTACTCAATAGAGGCCAATTACAATGACCTTAGCAGGATTTTAATCCATGACCTGAAACCACCAAACCACTGAACTCTATTTGTACAGGAATAGCTAGATTAGAAATCAAGATTGGGAACAGCCATTCCTGCTCAAAGTCCAGTGTTCAGAGTTCAGTGATCTAGTGGTTCGAACTTGCAACTTGAACCCCAGCTAATATAACTGCAATTGGTTCAAGGTGTTTAGCATCTAAACTGCAAACGTGGATCTTCATGAGTAATCCCCTGATGTAACATTAGATTGCCAGATGACATGAGCCAATCAAGAATAAATTGTGTCCCGAGGTGTAGTTGCATGGGTGGAACAAATACGTGGCAGGACTTTTACTTTCTGAAGCCGGGGTTTTCCACCTCTGGCCATGAATGATTAAAGGTCAGGCAAATCAATAAGGGCTCCTTTACAATGTATTAGATATTGCAACTATGATTATTTCTACTGCATTGTATTCAGTTAACACTAAAAAAATATGTATCAATATGTAAAAATATGAGTGCCATCTCAAAAAGCAATAATTGTTAATTTCATTTTCTAAAATAAGCATTTTTTCATTTAATGTCAATAGATAAATCATCATGTAAATATGAAGTAGACCACTATTCAAGAGCACTATGGACCAAAATAAACTTGTAACAGATTTCCCTGTTGATTTGTATGATTTTCCATGTTGTAGCTTCCACAGCATGTAGTAGTACTGTCACTCGGTGTTCTGCCACCCAGTGTAGTCTGCAAAGATTTAGCCTGAGTCTCACAATATTGGAATTGACTCCAAGAGTACAGAGGACTTTGATCAGAAAAGCAACATAGGACAAGCTTGCTTTAGGAAGTTCCAAGGGTAGTCAGGGGAAATTAAGGAATCTCTATGTTTTGATGTCCTGTTGTTCCGTTGGTCTTTTCCAATCAGATGGGGAATGCACAGATTTTGCATAGCATGCATTTACGTTGGTCTTGAAACCATGCACATAAATTGGTTTCTATTGGTTGCTATGGTAGCTCATATTACAGACATGTTTTGATGGAAAACAGGGAATGCAGCTGTTTCCTCAGGTTTATACATTTTGCACAAACTAACTGATTTCAAATTAGTCACAGATGATATAAACTGATACAGAGAATGACTTTATAATATGCCCTTTATCCTCTGGACATGGAAATATACAAACATAAAGTGAAGATTGATTCTCTACCATGCATGTTTTTTCTGTCACCAGAAAGTATAGCACACAGAGAAAGGAGGTTGTACAATATTTACATTTATTCATTTACATTTATTCATTTAGCAGATTTATATAATATACATTAATGCACAGTAATCTAAGAATGTGATTTCATTTATACAAGTATAAAGAGGATATGAATTCAGTCTTCATCCTTTTCAAAGCCATGATATCAAAGCAAAGACAAAGCAAAGTTCTCACAACACATTAGCTCTTGTTTCAAGCCGCATGCGTAAATGCCACATCAGCTGTATTGTAAAAGCTATGCAATTTTACCCCCATTTACTCTTGCAGGAAACTGTAGTGATTAATTTCACATTCAACATTAATAATCTGTCATTTAGACCATAAATTTTGCCTCACAGTCCATCTCCAGGGTCTTGATCTAATCCCATTTCAGGCTTTTCCTCGATCTGGTCTTCCTAACCATCCAGAAGAAGGCCACCACAACATCTAAATTCCATGAAACAACCACCACAGGATCTCATAACAAACATCACCATTATTATTACCTCTCATATCTCTGAAGATGAAACACTGTCTTAGTGCATTATTACCATGATTTATTATGAATTTTATTAGTTTTGCAGCGACTAATATGAACATTATTTGTAAAGATGACAGAGTCGAGATGTTTTTCCTTGAGTAATGGAATGTAAAATGGAACATTTATTCTTATGTATATATATACACATACTCGCATGTACACAATTTTTCCAGCCTTGAGTAATATCCCTCATTTTCATATACTTGGGTTGTCCGAGTGATTTATCAACTAATCAGCACTGCAATGTTAGAGCGTGTACAATGTACAGTGTTGTTTCCCGGTGTCATTACGGAAAATTGATTACCTTAACAGGGCGCTTGTACTTCTTCAAGAATGTGATTCAATATTCTGCTTCTATTGCTATTCATTCATTAAGTTTCCTCTGCCAGATCAGGGACGAGTGGTGACTTCACAGCAGTGTTTTTCAGGAATATATTCCTTCCTTTAATTTCTCATGTTTGGGGCAAATTCACATTGGAACATCCTTTTTGTCCTTTCTAAGGCATTCCCCACAATCAGCTATTATTATTTTTACCCATGACTATGTATTTATAATACAGCAGCTCTCAGTAAGGCAGAACTTACATTTCACCAAACTGAGCAAGAATGTGACATTCATGTGTTCAAATTGTCTTTGTGACCTTACTCTAAATGAAGACAAAGAAGAGAGACAAGCATAATGTCAGTTGTAGAGCCCCTGTGGAAGAAGGTAATTGCATTGTGGACTATTATTGCTGTTTGATTTGGGCTGTTGATGAAATCAGAGGTGTTATTAGACTATGGACAGAAGATAACATTCAGACAAGGATTAAGGGTCTTGCTGTGATGGCAGTGAAATGAGAGTCTCATGATAACTGAATTCTGGGCAGATATAGTATTGTTCAAAACAAGTAGCATGTTCATAATAGTAAACATGCACATGCATGCCAACACCAAGCTGTACTGTGCTGTCAACTAAACTGGTCTTTCACTGCAAGGCTGTAAGTGTGTACAAAATCCATACATCCGGCAAGGCCAATGGATGTGGATTTCCACAGGCTGGCTGCCCCATGCCCTTGCCCTTGCAATTTATTTCACTGCTCTTAACAGCAGGATAATTCAGCTATGGATGACAGAGTTGTTTCTGTTGTTTAATGAGCTTAGATGGGCAAGTACAAAAAAGCTTCAATGTGACGTACATGCATTCTGCGCCATTCACTGCTGTGAACTCCTGACCAATCATGTGAATCAACCAGTCATAGGTTACGTAAATCTACCAATCTGCACTGGGATCAGGGGCACCCAGGCCGTGGGCTACAGCATCCTTTGCCCAGCACACAGCCAAGGTCTGTCCCCACCCTCCGACACACTCATGCCCGGTTGGATGGACATAGCTGCAGAGGGGTTGATGAACAATGTGGTCCGAAACCCAAGGCCCAACCGTGCCCCCTGTGACACACTCACAATGGGAATGAGGAAATAGAAATTTAATTAAAGCTCTTAATATGAGACCTTGAGGGGGAGCCTCTTCACAGAGCCTGTTGAATATTCATGAATCCCATGTGCTTTTGTTGGGAGCAACGCATCAGGGCTCAACATGCCTCCTCTCCAGCAATCAGATCCCGGGATTTAAAATGCGGTACTTGTGTCTGTGAGCGAGACAGACAAAGGAACATCTCCCACGCCGCTTGTACAAATGCGCCCACCGTGAGCGCTGCATACTTTGCCGATCTGAGGAGTGTTATGCTAATGAACGGACAAAAGAATTTGTCATATGGAATGAATTATTGACCATATTTATTCTCCCTTAAGTACGGTAACTGTGTAGCGAGCGCACGTCTATATGCGAGCACACTGGTCTGAAATCCACCAGAGCGCTGAAAAATAAAGCTGACCTCCCGACCCCCTGCAGTACACATAATAACATATTTATGAAGGCTGATATTTCTCCTCACGGAGCATATGGTAAACAGTTTCCCTTAGCGTTCATAGATGGGGCAGGGGGACCACATATGAGGCATTATTACAGGAAAATGAAAATTAAATATTACAAATATATCATAAAATATCTTTGAAAATATGTTATATTATAAAATATATAGAATGAAGTGGAAAATATATAAAGGATTGCAACACTGTATTCACGTTCTCATATATTAAAATAGATATTCTGAATATTCTTCAGTATATACCAAATGGATGTGTGAGAGAGGCCAATGATATATTGTGTGTAGTATAGTTTGACATTGAATGTACATACTCAATATACTTTGGGATGTTGTGTTTTACCATGTATTGGCACAGCTTACTTTTTCATACTGTGTATGACATTTGAGACTTTTCTGGATATATAAAATTCATTGATTTTAAAGTTTCCCACCTGAGGAAACACTGAAATAGGTGAATTCTTCCACTGCTGCTCTGTTAGGTTGCAATCTTGACTACTGTTTTGGAAATAACCATGGCCACAGCAAATTTAAATAAACGGGTAATGCATAACCAAACTCAATTAAACCATTATAATGATTCTGAGCAGTCATAGGAAGTTTATATGAAGAGAGGTGAAATGGCATCGATTGCACATGGGGTACCAATTATTTTGCTAACATTTCCCTTAGTTTAATTATAATTAGAATTGCATCAGCAATTAAATGTTAAATTTTAAATGAGCAAGTTTGATTAAGTGGAACCTGCTTGGCAGTCAGTCAATCAAAATGTAAAGTTTAAGGTCATGACCTGCTATTACTTCATTGTATTTTTTTGTCTTCTAGAGTTTGATTATGCAAGTATTCAATATCCAGTGTGCACAAACAGGCCTGTTTGAGTAGCATGTTCTGGGGCGCTATTGCTACAGTTCAGTGCTTGTTACCATTAAGTGACTACATGGGTCATTTATATGAAACTACTGAAAAAGCAGTTTTGATCCCACCCCTTTTTGCTTAATGCAAATTTAAGGATGTATGGGAAACAACACAAGGCTGTTCTTCATAAAAAGATTTGTTTATGTGATCACTTAATGTATATATGTGTATATCTGTGTGAATTCTGAAATTAATGAGGTTTCCACAAACAAATATTCTTGAGGTGAATCCAGCTGGTGACAGATTTATTGCTAAATGATGCATATAAAAAACACACCGCCACGGTCCCTCATAATTCTTTGTCTATTCATATTACAAAGTGATATTCATTCATTACGTATTGTAAATTAAACATATCTGCCTGATTGAGCATGCACCAGTTTCCCCCCACTAAATATCAGCATTTGCATCACATCAAAGCTGAGCTGATTGATTCAGGAACCCGCTTGCCCCAACACACCCACCAGTTCTGCTTGATGCCCGCTGGTCCAGGATGCATGAGGAGTTCGTGTCATCGATGTGAGGAGGGGGGTGGGGGAGCTCTCGGCATTACAGAAGTTACAGATTAATTCCGCTGGTGTCATCTCATATTTCGCAAAGTAATAAAGATGTTATTTCTACCATTATCAAACTGACAGTGTGTCCTGATTCGCCGTTATGGCAATAACCGAATCCAAGCAAGATGATTTTATTAACGTAATTGGAAATATACCAATCTGAGGCGGCGTCCACAAGGGTCACAAGGAGGGTGACAGACAGACACGACTCTAATGGGGCACCATGACTTTGTTAGATTTGTTTTTAATCAAGTAGGAGGGGCACACAGGCCACCAGAGGCATCAATAATTTTTGCCAGAGTCATCAGTGTCGTAGATGATGACTTTATGCGACAGTTCATCACATGGAATGCTAGACTCTTAGTTTGAAAATGACACTGATATTTACATGTGCAAAAAAGAAAAAGAAGTGTTTGTTGTGCATTTGTACATTTTTAAGCATCTGATAATCACAAATTTTAAAATGAATCTCTTAAGTTATGCACTGGGGATTGAAATGTTGATTTGCTCATTGGTAAAATGTGAGTACAGATATCAAATATTTCTATTTAGATGAAATGAAGACTTTTCTGTCCAAGTTTGATATAGTGTATATCCAGCTTTATAGAGCAACTTTCACATTAACTGTATACGGCAATGTTTTTTAAATGATTATTTCAGCATAAATGACCACCAAATTACCATATCCACACATTTAAAGGTTTGCAGTACATAATCATATGGCTGACATTTATTTCAGATATTTGTTGTAGAAATAAATGTTACATTTCTCCACTCTTTGACATTCATAGAAATTGAGACTGGATTGATTGTGTAAGCATCTATTCATTTGGCAGCTGAATATTTCAGAAATTCTCCAGGTCATATGAAGGTTTCATTCACGCACGTAATACTGTTTGTCCAAGAGGTACCTCTAATGGAGGTGGGAACCCACTCTGAAGCCTGCTACATTTGGCAAGACTCTGAGAACTGACAACAGAGAGCTCTCGAGATTTTAAGACGAAACCTTTACATAAGTCATGGATTATACTCAGCTCAAAACTACCTATGCATTGCAAACAATGCCCACTCTTTCCAGGTTGGTTTAGATGTTTCATGTAACACGTCTGAACCAGTTATGCATTATCATGCTTTTTATACATAGAAGAAAATGCCATATAATATCATGCTTGCTGTGGACAAATATTGTGAGCATAACGCTGGTGCCAGTTGGAGCTAATGCAGCATACAGTGACGCAATGTCATAGGATTAGGATATTAAGTTAGGAATGGGTTATAGATGCATCACACTATACACATTTGTTTTCTGATTTGGCAAATGCTACTGATGTCACCACAGAGCTTGAGGCAACCTCCCCTCCAGGTTAACTGGCAACTTTGACTTGGACGGAGACATTGGTGACTATGGTTTGATGCAGTTTGTGTTTAGGAGTATGCAAACTGATCTTTTGTGGGGAGACCAATAAACAGCATTTGACTGTGGCTTACAATTTCAGTCATTTTGTAAATGCTGTTTGTTTCTGTCTGGATTCAGGTTGACATTGTTTGTGGTTTACGATGACTGTAGAG